>JAWDJE010000012.1:6595000-7195000 GCA_035047345.1 Bradypodion ventrale
TGAGCGGAGTTTCTCCAGCAAAGATCCTTTCAACCCAGAGTAATCTCTGACATGAAATTATTATTATAACTACAGAACATCAGCAATCATTTAATTAAATCCAATTCCTATGAAAAGCAAATTCCAATCACTAAATCTGAAAGCCTCATTTAAAAGCTGGGAAACAAGACTTCTTTCCCAAGAAAGAGAACTTCACAAATGTAGAACCATAACAGCAAAAGACTTGCAATTGTCTAGCCTAATGGGTTTAACACTGAACATTTTGAATTACTATACATACATGCACATGTGCATGTGTATGCATGTGTGCGCACACACACACACGCACAATGTATATGAATGATGTATATAAATTTTCCGCTATCCAATAAAACACAATATTTCACAGATTGTGGCACTCAATTTAAAAGATTTTGCAAATACAAGCAAAGACTAGCAATTTTTTAGGTCAGCAACATCATTCTCTCTCACACAACCTAAATACACACACACACCACCTGAGAAAATACATATATTTCATTTAAAACCTTGTATTTTGCAGAAAATGTGAAAATTATAAGTTTCCACACAAAATGCATTTCCGCATTAAAAATGCTCTCACAAATTTTTCAATGTGAGAAAAAATGCACAAGAACTCTTACAGCCTTGCTTAAGAATGGAAAATTCAGAATATGTAACTCTTACAGCCTTGCTTAAGAGTTACATATTCTGAATTTTCCATTCTCCCCTGTAAGAGCAAAATCAACCAAGATATTTCTCCCCAGCTAAAGCAAAAGGCCAGCTGGCCTTCAAGAGTTCTCAGAACCCGGGGCTACATTTCAGCAATGGCAAGCAGAGTATGATTGCTTCGTGGTAGATCACAGCCTGTTTCTAATCTTCCATACAATAACCAGTATGCAAACACACACTTCACTTCCTTCATACTGTGTTTAGTGGTTTGTTTAATCTGTTAAGCTCCAGCGTCTAATCTAGCAGCTGCCATCTAAACTACTTATATAAAATAGAGATGAAGAGATGAGAAGGATGTTAAATGAGTTAGAACATAAGAACAGCCTTGCTGGAACAGGCCACTGCCCATCCAGTCCAGCATTCTGTCTCACTCAGTGGCTCACCATTTGCTTCAGGGTATTCCCAAGCAGATGCCTTCACCTGTTTAGGATTCCCTGGAAATGGCATTGAGAGATATCCTGCCAATCTCTCCAACCCGGAGGTTGTCCTTGAGTATCCATAATTATAGCCATTGATACCCTTGTCCTCCATGAACTTGTCTAATCCTTTCTTAAAGCTGTCAAGATGGAATCCTTAGATTTTGTGTAAACAATCTTGTGTTTTGTGCATAGTAGTTTTTAAATGCAAAATACAAGTTGCTGTGGGGTTTGTTTGTTTTTGCACAGAACATCAAAATGTTCTCTTTTTGTTTTTGCTAATCTTATCACTGATGGTTTTTGCCAGGAATAATATTTTGAGGAAAATAACAGGCACAAATTGAGGTGCCCAACCACACACATTAAGAACTTCTGCCCTAGCTTTATGTTACTCTGCGGGAGAGCATGCTAGTCCAGTGTGGTACAGATCAAACTATGCACAGTTTCCTCAAAACATCTGCTCCTCCCCCCCCCCCACCCGAACAACCAGCCCTGACAGACTACCTTACAACTATGGAAGGTGAGCAAGGACCTACCAGAGAACTGGGCAGAACAACAGGATTCTCTACTACCTGGCCAAAAACAACTATGGCCTGCGTGGAAAGCTTTAAACAGACTGCCTGCTGGGGTAAGAAGATCAAAGGCTAATCTGAGAAAGTGGAATTTCCCTGTAGATAATAGTATTGTGAATGCAGAGAAATATAAACTACCATATATACTCAAGTATAAGCCGATCCGAATATAAGCCAAGGTACTTAATTTTGACCTGAAAACCAGGAAAATAGATTGACCCAAGTATAAGCCAAGAGTGGGAAATGCAGCAGCTGCTAGTGAGTTTCAATAATTAAAATACATGAAAATACAGTAAAATTAATTAATTTAATGCATTTTTACTGTATTTGCACCACCCAACCAGTGGTGGTGGTGCAGGGGAAGTGGGTGGACAGGTCAATTGCACTGAGGCAGGAAGTGTTGCTCTAGCCTAGCCTCTTGTTCCCCCTGCAAACAAGAAGCATTGCTTTCTCCTCCCTCTTGGTCAGAGCAGGGACAAAGACACAAAGGTAAGTGAAATCCTTTCTTTTTCCACACCAGTTTGGAAGGGGGATGGGATTGCATTGTAGAGTTTCTGTCTCCATCTGTGGTTTTCCATAGGAATGAATCGAAAACAAACTTCAGAATAGAAGAAATTATTTTTCAATGTATTCTTATGGAAAATTGAAATTTGCGCTCTCTTGTGGCCAGCTGTGGTAATTGCACCTCAGCTGTTTTACCGCTGAAGTGCTGAAGCTTACTTTTAAACTGGCGAATCACTCAAAAAACATATTTTAGACCCTTGTGGTTGTTGACCAGTGTATAAGCCGAGTCCTCTTTTTGGACCTCATCTTTGGGGCTAAAAAACTCGAGTTATACTCGAGTATATACACTGAGGAGGACCTTATGTTGGCAAGAGGAAATGCTGTTCATGTGGCCCAATATTGGGCAGATGTCACCTAGCCCTCTTAATTTCTTTTTGTTTTAGATATGTTAATTTTAGCTTTGTAGTTTGTGGTGCCTCTGACATGAATAAAGAAAGATCACTGATGGGAAAATTACTGATCTTTTGCTTGCTAGTGGCCTGAAAAATCTCACAGCAGTTGACAATTTATTTAGTGGGATGCCCCTTGCAGAATATGAGAAAATTTGGAAATGCTATACAGTGGTACCTCGGTTTACAAACACCTTGGTTAATGTAATTTTCTGTTTACAAATGAAAATCCATTGAAAATAATGCCTCGGTTAATGTAATTTTTTTTACAATCTGAAGCAATACAAAGCAAGTTTCCCAGAATGAATTGCACCTGGGAGATTTATTGATTGATTGATTTGATTTCTATACCACCCATCTAGGTTTTATCCAAACCTGGACGGTGAACAAGCAGAAAAACCAATAACAGAAATATCCACAACAAATTAAAATCCACCACCAACAAATACTTCACAAACTAAACTAAACTAAAATATTGGTGTATGATGGCATCAGGACTGAACCTAACTGGCTAATATCAATAAGGGGACAATGCCCTGAAATGCATCCTTTAAAAGAGCATTTTTAGTAGTGTGGGTTTCAGTTTACAAATTTTTCCCAATACAAAACGTCCCAGAGAATGCATTAAATTCATAAACCGAGGTACCACTGTATGTACCAATACAGTCATGTACCAATGACTGAAGATTCAATCATTTAAAGTTGAATGTCTTATAGCAGTGATGGCGAACCTTGGCACTCCAGATGTTCTTGAACTTTATTTCCCAGAAGCCCTGGTCAGCAGGAGTGCTGACGTGGGCTTCTGGGAATTGAAGTCCAAGAACACCTGGAGTGCCAAAGTTCACTATCACACCCTTATACCAATGCATACCTGTCAACCGCGGCTCCGGACAATACGGGACCTGCGCAGAACAGTTCTGCGCAAGTCGCCTTCTACGTATGCGTAGAAGGCTTTTACGCTTGCGTAGAACCCTTCTACACTTGCGTAGAAGGCGACTTGCGCAGAACTGTTCTGCACAGGTCCCGTATTGTCCAGAGCCGCGGTTGACAGGTATGCATTGGTATAAGGCTGTGATTGTGAACCTTGGCACTCCTTGGCACTCTAGGGTTCTACGCAAGCGTAGAAGGGTTCTATGCAAGCGTAAAAGGGTTCTACGCAAGCGTAAAAGCCTTCTATGCATGCGTAGAAGGGGACTTGCGCAGAAGGGATGCGCAGTACCTCTTTCCCCCGCTGCCAAATCCCCGGATTTTGGCAGCTCCAGGCAGGAAATGGCACAAATCGGCGCCGAAAAAAGGGAAATCCAGGCCAATCTGGGAAGGTTGACAGGTATGTACCAATGTGTGGTCTGGTCCTTAAGAGAAGACAGAATTCCTGTACTATTTTTGTTCAAGGTTGTTTTGTTTAACCAAGAACCAATCTGCCATCAGCTATGATCTCCAGAAGTCAAAAAGAGAGTGAGGGAGAGAATGAAATAAGGTTGCCAGCAGCTGTTGCTGGAATTCCAAATTAAAGGATGTTGCTTTAATGAAATTACACTCCACAAGGGCTGTATTTAAAAATAAACCACAGATTTGCTTTGATTTACAAAAGGCCCCTAAGGCAATAGTGGAAGGGTAGGAGGCATCTCTTGGCATTTGGCAGAGGGACAAAAGAATTCTTGGAGGCTGAGAAAGCCAAAAAAAGGCTAGTAGGTTTATGACAGAAAATAGATAGCAATTACACTTATATACCGCCCTAAAGTGATTACTGATATCGTACTGTCCTGTGTACTCTTTAAGAGCAGGAGATGGAATTATCCATGTCTCAGCTGGTGCAAGATGTTAATGTGACTGATCCAATAGGGAACAGTGACCACAACTCAATTATGTTTAACTTGATCATAGACTGCAAGTCACTGATAAAATCTAACACAGAGACCTTAAATTTTCAAAAAGGAAATTTCCCAAAGATGAGGAAACTAGTAAAAAAGAAGCTGAAAGGGAAAACTGAGAGAGTCCAAACACTCCAAGAGGCATGGAGGCTGTTTACAAAAACAATAACAGAGGCCCAATTGGAATGCATACCCAAAAGGAAAAAGGGCACTGCCAGTTCCAAGAGGATTCCAATGTGGCTTACAGGAGCTGTTCGGGAAGTGATCAAGAGAAAGAAAAGCTCATTTAGAAGGTGGAAGGCTTGTCCGAATGAGGACAGCAGGCAGAAACATAAATTCTGGCAGAACAAATGCAAGGCAACAATCAGGAAAGCAAAGCAAGACTTTGAGGAGCGTATAGCTAAAAATACTCAGAGAAATAACAAAGACTTCTTTAAGTACATTAGAAGTAAGAACCCAACTAGGAAGGCCATTGGACCATTAGATGACAATGGAAGGCAAGGGGTTATTAAAGAGGAAACAGAGATTGCAGAGAGACTCAATGAATTCTTTGCTTCAGTATTCACTGAAGAAGACAGAGACCACATGCCCAAAACAGAGCCTATCTTCGTAGGGAGGGAAAGCGAAGAATTAAGCAAGATAGAAATAACCAGGGAGGAGGTCCTTGCATGTCTTGTTAAACTAAACACTAACAAATCACCAGGACCAGATGGCATCCATCCACGAGTTCTCAGGGAACTTAAAGATGAAAATGCTGATCTCCTAGCCAAAATATATAATATTTCCCTCAAATCAGGGTTTGTGCCTGATGACTGGAAGGTAGCGAATGTAACACCAATTTTCAAAAAAGGATCCAGGGGTGATCCAGGAAATTACCGACCTGTCAGTTTGACATGTGTCCCAGGTAAAGTGATGGAAACCATCCTAAAAGATAGAATTAATGGCTTTTACAAGGGCAAATCATGCCTCACTAATCTGTTGGAATTTTTTGAGCGTGTCAACAAGCATGTGGATAAGGGGGATCCAGTTGACATTGTTTATCTGGACTTTCAGAAGGCTTTTGACAAGGTCCCACACCAAGGGCTCATGAATAAACTTACCAGTCAGGGAATACCCTGAAGGAAATGGTGAGCCACTGTGTGAGACAGACTTGTCCTGGATCAGCAACTGGCTAAGGGACAGGAAACAGAGGGTAGCACTAAATGGACACTTCTCCAAGTGGAGGGAAGTAAAGAGTGGGGTCCCCCAAGGTTCAGTACTGGGACCCCTGCTTTTCAACCTCTTCATAAATGATCTAGAGGTAGGAGTAAAAAGCAAGGTAGCCAAATTTGCTGACGACACTAAATCATACAGGGTAGTGAAAACTGTAAGAGATTGTGAGGAGCTCCAGAGGGATCTCTTGACACTGGGGGAGTGGGCAAAACAGTGGCAAATGAGCTTCAACATTAGTAAGTGCAGAGTGATGCATGTTGGGGCAAAAAAACCCAATTACATTTATAAACTGATGGGGTCTGAACTCTCTGCGACAAACCAGGAAAGGGACCTTGGTGTCCAACTCAATGAAGGTGTCAACCCAGTGTGCCTCAGCAGTGAAAAAAGCAAACTCAATGTTAGGGATCATTAAGAAGGGTATAGAAAATAAGTCAGCACGTGTCATTTTGCCTCTTTATAAATCTATGGTTCTTCTTTCAAATCAGACCACTCTTTAGTTCCTGCTTCCAATAGCTTAGCATCTATCATTAGGACCCTCACCAATTAAATAACGTCTTCCTAGGTGACAAAAGCTTAATTGTCGTGGAAATTTCCAATTATATCTTATTCCCTTTTCCTGAAGTCGTTTTGTTATTGGCTTCATCGATTGTCTCCAGTAACGATCCTCAATTGGAATGTCATTATACACTTCAATGTCATGGCCTTCCACTTTTAAAACCTCTGCTCCTTTTTCCCGTATAAGCGCCATTAAACGCAATTTATCCGACACATTAGCAAATTTTAACATGACATTTCTTGACCCAGTTTTACCTCTTCTTGACCCCAACCTGAATACATTTACAACCTCCTGCGGCGTAAAGCCATCTTCCATAATTTCATCGAGCCATTTCACAATTCTTTCTTTTAGTTTGTCTGGGGAGTTCTCTGGAAATTTTCGTATTATAACGTTTGCCCGTCTTAATTGTTCTTCTACATTTTCTAATCTCTTTTCATGATCTCCAACCTTGTTTTCTCTTTCCTTTTCTCTCTTTCTCATGTCCATAACCTCTACTTTAATCATTGCCTGTTCTTTTTTAATAACTTCTTGTTCTTTTTTGAGGTTATTTGTGTCCTCTTTCATGTCTGCAACTCCTTTCATAACATTTGCTATCATATCTTGCAATTCTTGTTTCCAATCAGGTGGTTATAGAAGACGGGATAGCAATGGAAATGAGAATATGCCAAAAGGGGCAGAAGGAGGAACTGTTCCGGGCGAGGGGTAGGTTCTGATCTCTCCCAAGCTCCTATGATTGATCGCACCCCCCTCCCCTCTCTGAAATTCAGAGGCCATTTGTTAAAAGAAAATGGGGAGGGATAGTAGTGGATTGTTTAATGTATTTTTTTAGCTGTTTTTTTTCTTATTTCTTTTTATTATTCATATGTATTGGGTGAAGGAAATGTTATATGTTAATCACATGTCCGTAGGAGGAAGTGGGAAGTGTAAAAAATGGGGTGGGAAATATAATAGATGAGGAATGTAAAAGTAATAACATGGAATGTGAAAGGTACTGGTTGTCAAGTGAAGAGGAGGAGGTTGGAAGCGGCGCTTAGAAAAGACAGACCGGATATAATCTTTCTTCAGGAGACCCATCAGAATTCAGAAAAAACCAATAAGTTATTTTTAGGATGGACTCAAGTCTATGAAAAAGCATATGGATCTTCAAAGGCTAGGGGGGTCGCAACTTTGATATCAAGCAGATTGGGATTTGAGATGGTAAAAACTATATCAGACCCAGAAGGTAGATATCTGATAATAAAGGGGAAAATAGAGGAAGAGGAAATAACACTGGTGAATCTGTATGTACCAAATGAACATCAAAATAGATTCTTAAATAAGGTATATCGAATACTAGAGAAGGAAAAAACAATAAAAATGATTGTAGCGGGAGATTTCAATTTAATAGGATCAAATATAGATAGTACAAATACAACGAGATGTGTAGGCGGAAAGAAAATGTATGTTTTGAACAACTGGTTGAAGTCTTTGGGGTTGAAAGACACATGGAGGATACTTAAAGGATCGGAAAGGACCTACACATACTTCTCACAAGTGTATAATACATACTCCAGAATAGATTACATATTCGTTACGGATAATCTGACAAATAGTTTAGATGATATAGAAATAGGGATCTTTAAAGAGTCGGACCACGCAAAAGTTTTGTTAGAAATGAAAATAGATGCCATAAAGACTATGAAAAATTGGAGATATAATGCCAGTCTGTTTAGAGATAAAAAGTGTAAAGATCAAATGGTAGAAAATTGGGAAGAAAACTGGAACTGGAATGACACAGGGGAAGTAGGAATTGGCACAGTATGGGATACAATGAAAGCAATATTTAGGGGTGAAAGCATTAAGATGGCAAGTATCAGAAACAAACAGCTAAAAAGTAAACAAGAAGAAACCGAAAAAGAAATTAAAAGGTTACAGGAGAAACATATAACAACCAAAGATAGAAAGGTTTATGAAAGGATGCAGGGACTAAGAAAGGAATTAATAGGGAATGACATGGAAAAGGTGAAAAGAGACTTAGTATATTTAAAAAGAGAATATTTTGAATATAGTAACAAGAATTCAAGATTGCTGGCAAGAGCGGCCAAAGAAAAAAGAAGCAGAAGGGAAATAGGGATTTTGGTAGACAAGGAAGGCACAAGACATAATAAGACCAAAGATAAATGTAAAGTGGCCAGAGAATTTTACCAAGATCTATACTCTAAAAAGAAGATAAATATAGATAAATTAAAAGATAGATTGGAAATGCAACTTAAAAATAAAATAAGTCAGGAGCATAAACAAAGAATGGAGGAATTAATAACCGAAAAAGAGATCAAAAAAGTAATAAATAAATTGAAAGTAGGCAAATCACCAGGAGAAGATGGATTACCTGCTGAATTTTATAAAGAGTTTAAGGATATAGGAACTCCGAAATTGTTAAAATTGTATAATGGTATTCTTAATGGGGAACAGATACCTATATCGTGGTACAGAACTATAATTGTTTTATTACCAAAACCCGGAAAGGACTTAGAAAAAGTAGAATCATACAGACCTATCTCCCTGATAAATCAAGATGCTAAGATTTTTACGGCAATATTGGCAAATAGATTAAACAGTTTCATGGATAAATATATAAATAAAGATCAGGCCGGATTCGTAAAAGGGAGACACATGGCAGATTTAGTAAGGCGAGTATTAGATTTAATAGATGTGGCAAAACAAAATAAAGAGAAAGTAGGTTTATTATCATTAGATATCTTCAAAGCATTTGATTCTTTACAATGGGTAACAATTAGTGAGATAATCAAGAGTTATGGATTTGGTAATAGGTTTATAAAAACAATAGAACAACTATACCAACAAGGATATGCTAAAATTAGGGTGAATGATGGTTTTACGGAGGAGCTGAGATTAGAGGCAGGAACAAGGCAAGGGTGCCCCCTATCCCCAATACTATTCATAATGGCAATGGAAATATTAGCCAATACAATAAGGGAGGACAAAAGCATAGAAGGCATAATGGAGAATAAAATTAGTTTATATGCAGACGATACTTTGCTAATTATGAAACAGCCTAGAAGAACTATGGAAAGGATCCAAAAACATTTAAAGGATTTTGAACAAATCACAAGCCTGAAGGTAAATTGGGAAAAATCAGAACTGATCTTAAGCAATATTGAAAAGGAAGAGCAAAGGAAAATTAGAGATGAATTTAAATTGCAGATTAAAACGAATTTGAAATATCTAGGGATAAATATTTCTGATAAATTAGAGGATTTGAAAAGATTAAACTATGATAAACAAAAGAAGGAACTCAAGACTAAAATCTCACAATATCAAAAACTGAAGTTGTCTTGGTTTGGCAGAATAGCATTGACTAAAATGATGTTATTACCAAAACTAAATTTTCTATTCGATGCCTTACCAATTCAAATGACGGAAAAAGATATTGAGGAATTTCAAAAAATATTTGATAATTATTGCAACGGAGGGCGTAGACCTAGAATTTTAAAGAAAATGTGGTACTTATCCCAAAAAGAAGGGGGTCTAGGAATACCTAATTTAAAGAATTATTACAAAGCATTTCAGATAAAGAACGTAGTTAAGATATTGACGAAGGAGTCGGTGATTTGGGAGGAAATTGAAATGAAGGAAGTAAAGGAAGTGGGTAAGAGCCTCTTTTTAGATAAGGAAACAGCGAAAATATTGGTTAAAAATAGAATGATGAGAACAATGCTGGGAGTATGGAAGAAAGTAAAAGAGAAACTGGCCCCAAATATTTCACCGATAATTGAAATAGAAGATTTAAAAAAGTTTCCAATAAGAATGGATAATGAGATGAGAGAAATATTGTCGACAAATAAGGTTCTTCAGTTGAAAGATTGGATACGAGTTTGTAAAGATGAAGGGAAGAAAAGAGAGCTGTATACTCAGATGAAGTTGAATTGGTTTCAGATAGCAATGTTGAATAAGTGGAATAATAAATATTGGAGGGAACGGAGCTTGGAAAGAGATAGGACGGAATTTGAGGAAATAGTATGGAAAATAAGGAAGGAGGAGGTTGGAATTAAAAGGGCTGGTTAGTAAAATCTACAAAATAATAAATATAGAAGGTAAACCACAAGAAATATTAAGAAGCACATGGGAACAGGATCTGAATCGGAAGATAACGGAAACGGAATGGCAAAATAAATGGAGAAAAAGAATTATGAGATCCCTGTTGGTTAGAATAAAGGAACATAATTTCAAAATGCTATGGAGATGGTACCTGACCCCTATGAGACTGCACCAGATAGATAAGAAGAATAATAAAATGTGTTGGAGATGTAAAAATTTTCTGGGTACATATGTTCATATGTGGTATGAATATAAAGTGATAGAAAATTTTTGGATAAAAATTGAGACTGAGATAGGAAAAATTATGGGATTACGCCTCAAGTTGGGGCCAGGTGCCATCTTATTGACAGATGTAGATAACGTCAACATAGATAATGATAAGAAAGAGCTGTTGTCTATGATGCTTGTAATGGCAAGAATGTGTATTGCAAAAAATTGGAAAAGTGATATAACGATAAAAGTGGAGGACTGGTACGGGCAGATGTGGGATCTCGCATTGAATGAAAAATTAACATGGGAGTTAAACCTTAGGAAAGGTATAATAAAAGAAAACAGATTCTGGAATATATGGCGGAAATTTGTTGAATATTCATTGACGAGAGATGGAATATATAAATTGACACCAGACCAAAGGAAATTTTGGGAATAATAGAAATGAATGGGAGACCTCACAACCTCCTAGGACAATGTACATAGCACTGGGTGATGAAGTATGTATCTGTATGTAATATTTTCTTTTTTGTCTTTTTCATTCCTTATTTCGCATATGTATATTCTTTGTTATTTTTTTCTCTCATTATATGCAATTAGATGACGTGTTTTATTTTATTTTTTTCTGAATGTTGTTATTATGTCCTTAAATGTATGTTATATAATTTGAAAAATTAATAAAAATTATTTTAAAAAAAATAAATAAATCTATGGTGAGGCCCCATCTGGAACACTGTGTGCAGTTCTGGTCGCCATACCTCCAGAAGGATATTATGGAGTTGGAGAAAGTGCAGAGGAGGGTAACCAGAATGATTAGGGGACTGAAACACCTTCCTTACCATCTGAGGCTGCAACGGTTGGGCCTTTTCACTCTTGAACGATGGCGTCTAAGAGGTGACCTGATTGAAGTTTATAAAATCATGCACAGTGTGGACAAAGTAGATAAGGAAAAACTGTTTTCCCTATCGCACAACACTAGAACTAGGGGACACTTGATGAAACTTTTGGGTACTAGTTCTCAAACAAATAAGAGAAAGTACTTTTTCACCCAGAGGATTACTGGTCTATGGAACTCCCTGTCAGAAGAAGTGGTGACAGCTGTCAGTCTTGATTAGACAAGTTCATGGAGGACAAGGGTATCAATGGCTATAATTATGGATACTTAAGGACAACCTCGGGGTTGGAGAGATAGGCAGGATATCTCTCAATGCCATTTCCAGGGAATCCTAAGCAGGTGAAGGCATCTCCTTGGGAATACCCTGAAGGAAATGGTGAGCCACTGTGTGAGACAGAATGCTGGACTGGATGGGCTGTGGCCTGTTCCAGCAAGGCTGTTCTTATGTTCAGCTAAGGTCATTTGCTTCCTAATGAGGACATATCTTATGTCAGAGGGGAATTACAAGTAATAGTTCTTTTTTGTGTTGGTTGGTCTTCCTTTACAGCAGTAAATCCAGTTCTGAGCATCATACTTGAGGATAGGCTGGAATACAGGTGAAACTCAGAAAATTAGAATACAGTATTGTGCAAATGTTCATTCATTTCACTTAAAAGGTGAAACAAATATATGAGATAAACTCACTCCATGCAAAGCGAGAGATGTCATGCCTTAATTCGTTATAATTGTGATGATCATGGCGTACAGCATACATGATTTTTTTTGTTGTTGTTCAGTCGCACAGTTGATTCTGACCCTTTGCGACCCCATGGACCATTTTCCTCCAGGCACCTCTGTCTTCCACCATTCTCCTCAGCCCACCAAGCTCTGTGCCCATTGTGTCCACAATACCATCTATCTATCTCATCTTCTTCTCTTCTTCTCCCTTCTTCTCTTGCCCTCCACCTTTCCCAGCATCAAGGCCTTCTCAAGTGAGTCTTCCCTTCTCATTTGATGTCCAAAGTACTTTAGCTTCATCTTCACCATTTATCCCTCCAATGAACAGTCAGGATTGATTTCTTCCAGTATTGATCTATTTGTACATGAGATTATGTGATGATTATGGAGTACACGAGATTGGGGGGTTGGGGTTTTCATAAACTGTAAGCCATAAGCATCAATATTATAACAAAGTAAAGCTTGAATTATCTCGCTTTGCATGTAATGAGTCTATCTCATATATTTGTTTCAACTTTAAAGTTGCATTACTGAACTGAATGAACATTTGCACTATATTCTAATTTTCCGAGTTTCACTTGTATATCCAGAGAATAGTAACTGAGATGTTATAGGGCAGGGGTGCCCAAACCTTTTGGGCCGCGGGCTGGTCACATGGTTCAGGGGCTGGTGACTGTGGCCTGGGAGCCAGATCCAGCCCCCGACGCCAATTCATCCGGCATGCAAAGCCCTCATTGCTCCCAGAAGCAGAAGTAAAACACACCCATATGGATGCGTTTTACTTCCGCTTCTAGGAGCAATGAGGGCTTTGCTTTCTGGATGAATTGGCATCAGGGGCGGATCTGGTCCCTGGGCCATTGTTTGGGCACCTCTGTTATAGGGCCTAGAAACCAAGTCCTATCAGAACTGAAAGATTTGAGTTACATTTCACTTGGAAAAGACTAGCAATTCTCCAGTGGGTTCTGAGGTTCTGAATGAAATTGTTTTGTTTCTAAAGCAACCAACGGTCACAGTGATATAGCAGGAGCTGCCAACTAATCCCAAAATCCACAATGATGGGGGAGGGGGGAACAACTGATCTGTCTGCCCATCTTTGGTGCCCCTGCATGGGCTCAGTTCAGTGGGCAAAATGTTCGTAGAACCTTCTGTTCTCTTCTAGATGTTCTTGAAGCCCTGATCAGCAGGTGTGCTGATTTAGGCTTCTGGTAATTCAAGTCCAAGAACACCTGGAGCATCAAGGTTGGCCGTCCCTGCTGCAACACCTTAAATGGCTAGGTTCTAAGTTATTTAAAAGACCATGTCTCCCTTTTTGAGACTGCCCCCGGGGGGCTATGATGATCAGGAGAAACCTAAGTTAGTTCCCCCAAAGCACTGATCAGCCAATGTACTGACTTAGGTTTCTGGGTAGAGTTGCCATACATCCCAGAAAACTGGGATTGTCCCGGATTCAAGGTCCAGAAAAATTGTCCCAGCCAGTTTCAATAAAAATCATGTTAAAGTCACGGATTTTTAAAACATACTGATTGTGTATTACAACGCACCATTAAAATAAATTCAAACTCTTGCCATCAAATGAGTGATTTCCTGCCACATAGGAGTTGGAGTATATCTGGAGACAAATATTACAAGTGCGGCGCCAAAATGGCCGCCGCGCTCTTTGCGGGCCCCCACCCCACCCGGACTCAGACATCCGGGTGAGTTAGGAGGCATGGCCACCCTCTTTAAAAGGGGTGGCCACGAGGCAGCTCGGCTGCCATTCTTTGGAAGCGACGGAGCGGAGAACTTTTCTCCGCCGCTTTCTCCCCGGCTTTCGCCTTGCTCTTTTAAAAAGGGAATTTTCCCCCTTTCTTCTTTATTCTTCTGCTTGGGAGACATGGCTCCCAAGCGAAAGGCGACGGCTCCTAAGCCGCAGCCGAGGGGGAGGGCTCTGCCCACCCAACCCCACATCTAGGGGGCTGCCCCCGGGCTGGAGGGCTCAGGCGGCGCCCCTGCAACCAGGTGGTAGGGCCGGTTTAGCCACTACCACCAATGCGGGCGGACAGGCTTCTGCCTACTCGCCCGATGTCGTGGTTCAGGCAGGGGCGGCACAAGCCGGCCCCTCTGGGATCACTACCCCTGTGGGGTCTTTGCCCGGTTCTGGGCAGGGCGGCCCACTTGGGCCTGGTGCGGGTTTCCGCCCCACCATTCCCCCGGCCCCACATGGGCCGGATTATTGGTCATGGCCCTATTCGGGCCCAGGATCCACTCAGGTTTGTACCTCCGCAATTGCCCAGTGGGCCATCCAACCCGCCCGGCCCACCTTATACAGGTGGATCTGAGGCTGTTGGTGCCCTCCTTGCACACATTTCGGTGCTGGAGGCATCAATGGGCATTGCCCCGCCACCTTCCGAAGGTGGGTTTGCACATCCTGCATTTCCAGCCCACACGTTGACCACCGCTGTCCAGCGGGCCGCTGCCAGGGTCGAGCTGCTTGAGGCCATCAGGCCAGCCCAAGCTGGCGCCTCGCTGCTCCCCGCCAGATCATCGCAATGGGGCTTGCCACAGGGGACCGGTCCTGCGTGGCAAGGCAGAGCTCGATTCCCATCGCGAGCTCCGATGCCCGCCGTGGGCCGGAACCCCCAGTGGGGGCGGCCCACGGGGGTGCACCGGGTGAGTATCTTGGTCAATTGAGTACACCAGTGAGTACACTGCAACACTGGGGGGGGGGTACAGTGGCCATGGCCACGACAGGTTACCACGGGTGGACAGTTGTATCCGCACTGTCCTGTTAACTCCTGGTTCCCCAATTACCCCCCGGTTATGACAGGGGTGACCGCCCCTATGCGTATGCCTAATGTTTCAGGGGTTGTTCAGGGCCCACTGTGCACACCCTCGATTCAATCTGTGCCAACTGCGGCCCTACCGACGGCCGGTTATTCCTTGCCCCTGGATGACCATCTTTCCCAGGCCACGAGGGAGAAGATTTGGAGGGGGGAATATGTGGACATTTTCTCCCTCCTAAACCGTGAGCCCACCAAGGAAGAGAGGGAAGGGCAGGACGATAGGGACAAGGAGTTGTCCCGTCATCGTAAGCCAACGCGCACCTGGGCCAAATGGTTACTGGCCTATCTCATTTATATGGCGGTATACCTGGCCCTGACTTGGCCATTCCAATGGTGCAATACCTGGATAATATTTATCGGGTGGTGGTGGATTTCCCTGGACTGTCATGGTTGGCCTATGATGAGGTGTTTTGGATGAGGTTAGGATGAGCCCTGCCAGCAATTGTGGCTCTTGTACATGACCCCCATGTGGCTGGCGCCTGGTGACCGGTACCATTGTGGCCATGCCGTGCAGCGGGCAGCTGATACACAGGTTCCCTGCCAGATGGCGGGGCAGGGGGTTCCAGCCCGCCTGCTGTGTTGGAGTTTCTCCGCCAGCGGAGTGTGCAACAAGCGTCAGTGTCGGTTCCGGCATGAGTGCCCCTCTTGCTCTGGCCCTCATACCGCCTCCGCGTGCCCACGGGCTGGTGGGTCACGAGGCAGAGGAATGGGTGGGCAGGGGGCGGTAAGAGCTCCCTCTGACGGTGCGACCAATCAGAAAGGCCCCCTCCCCAATTAATGTCCAGGTGCTGAAGCATTGGCTTGCCGCTTATCCAAGACGGGATGATGCGAAGTACCTACTTGAGGGTTTTCAATTTGGCTTCCGCATACCATTTCAGGGGGTACGCGGGCCTCAAGACACCACGAACTTAATTTCCCTCAGGGTAATGAGGATATCGCCGCCCAATCTTTAGCTAAGGAGGTCACTGCACTGAGGGTTGCTGGGCCATTTGCTGACCCACCCTTCCCGAACTTGAAGGTGTCACCTTTGGGTTTAGTCCCTAAGAAGTCCCCGGATGAATTTCGGTTAATTCACCACCTTTCTTACCCTGCGGATTCTTCAGTCAATGATGCAATACCTGATGACCTTTGCTCGGTAGGTATACGTCCTTTGACCAGGCCTTGCAGATGGTATGCTCGTGTGGCCCAGGGGCGCTACTGGCAAAGTGTGATATCAAATCGGCATTCCGATTGTTGCCAGTGCACCTGGACGACTTTGAGCTGTTAGGTTTCCGTTTTTGGGGCAGTTTTTATGTAGATAAGGCCATGCCTTTTGGCTGTTCTATCTCATGTTCTGCTTTCGAATGGTTTAGCACCTTCCTTCACTGAGCTTTTGTTTGTAGATCAGTGTCCCCGTCTGTAGCCCACTACCTCGATGACTTTTTGTTCGGAGGGGAACAAGGCACGGACATGTGCGCTCGTCTCCTCGCCACTTTTCAGGTGCTTATGCGGGAACTGGGTGTTCCCCTGGCGCCTGAAAAGACTGAGGGACCAGCCACCACTCTCACCATTTTAGGTATCGAGATTGACACTGTTGCCCAGACATCCAGGTTGCCCATGGAAAAGGTGACGTGGATCTCTGATGCGATTCTGCCAATGCTTGCCAGGCGTAAGGTGTCTCTCCGAGAGTTGCAGGTGCTTCACGGCCACCTCAACTTTGCCTGTAGGGTAGTAACACCTGGCAGGGCTTTTGCCAGGCGTCTGTGTGACGCCATGGCAGGCCTTTTAAAACACCACCACAGGGTTCGGCTGACCAGAGGTTTACGGGCGGATCTTACGGTCTGGCTCACATTCCTTCAGGATTTTAATGGCATCTCCTTCTGGAGATCGGAGCTTATGCTCAGCCTGCATTTCCAAGTACAGTCGGATGCCTCCGGCTCCCTGGGTTATGGGATTTACTTTGAAGGAAGGTGGTCCTATGGTCAATGGCCTCAGACATGGCAAGGCACGGATCGTTTATGCGATCTTACTTTCCTGGAGTTTTTCCCCATCTTGGGTGCCCTGATGCTCTGGAGGGATAGGTGGGCTAATTCACTTTTGGTGTGACAATGCTGCAGTGGTGCACATTGTCAACGCCCAGACATCCAAATCCCCCAGAGTTATGGCATTAGTTCGCCAATTTGTTTTGAAGTCTTTACGCCTTAATGTGCTTTTCAGGGCCAGACATGTACCAGGCATTGATAATGATATTGCTGACGCTTTATCCCCCTGCAGATCCCCCGGTTCCATGCCTTGGCACCAGAAGCAGAGGAACTGCCCTCTCCACTCCTGGCCAAGATCTGGACATTTGGCGAGGAGAGGTGAACCGGGCGATCGGCATGTCTTTGGCACCTCGCACGCGTAAGGCGTATCTACATTCACTCCTACAGTTTAGGAACTTTTGTGGGCAAAGGCAGTTGCCTGGTCGACCAGATTCTGCAGTTCATGGTTTACCTTCATGATCTAGGGTTAGCCCCTCACACCATTGCCACTAGGCTTTCAGCTTTGGCATTTATGGGTAAGGCGAGGGGTTTCATTGACTGCGTGAATGACTTCCGCATACATCATGTATTAGGTGGACACGTGAACGTGGCCGCCACCCGGACACACGTCACCCTGTTTCACCAGAGGTTCTGACGCACCTTGCACAAGGTTGGCATAGCTTGTGTTACAATAGGTATGAGGAGGCTCTCTTTCATGTGGCTACCACCGTAGCCTTTTTTGGAGCGCTCCGTATCAGTGAGCTGGTTCCATTGTCAAAGGGGGACATGTCTCGTAGGGCACTGGAACTTGACCATGTCTTTCTTACCCAGGAATGGGCCCAGTTGAGGATTCGTTCCTCAAAGCCCAATCAGCACGGAGTAGGCAGTGGTGTCAGACTGCTACGGTGTACGATTGCTGACATCTGTCCGGTTGGTGCCCTACATGAGTTTTTCGCAGTGCGTGGCACGCACCCTGGCCCGTTTTTCTGCCACCAGGATGGGTCTCCCCTTACCAAATTCCAGTTTTGGAAGGTGACCGGTATGGCACTTCACAGTGTCGGTCTCCCTGGGGCTCGTTACAGCACCCATTCATTTAGGATAGGCGCCACTTCAACTGCGGCTGCGTTTGGGTACTCTGATGCTGATATACGTCGCATGGGCAGATGGGGGTCTGCGTGTTTTTCTTTATATGTACGCCCCCTTACTGCATGAGTGCCAGTTATGTCATTAATTCCCCTTTTTTCCTTCTTTTACAGACCCTGTGTGTTTACGCACACCGGTGGCAGTATGGCTGGTGGGCCACAGTTTTGTGCACTGGGCAGCGCAGTATGCTGCGGTGACAGACTGGGGACCCCATCTCGGGCTACGTGCAGCCGCACGTATGCGATGGTACGGTAAGCGCGGCATGAGATGGTGGGAACTGTTGCCATTCCTGATGTCCATCAGGGATGCTGGACCGCCTGATGTCTTGATTCTGCACCTCGGCGGCAATGATCTCGGACAGATCACTTTAAAAATGTCGGTGTGCAGTGACCTGGCCTTTTTACATCACTTATGGCCATACACGCGGCTGCTATGGTCTGACATCGTGCCGAGACACCGTTACAGGGGAGGCATTGACCTCCGTGGCTTGGACCGTGCTCGACGGTCACTGAACAGGGCTGTCGCCCGGTTCCTTTTTTATAATGGCTTTGGAACAGCCATTCAACATCCTAGGATAGGCTTGCAGGATTATGGTCTATATGCAAGAGATGGGGTCCATCTGTCGGCCAGAGGTTTGGACCTCTTTCTGGAGGATGTGCAAGCAGGCCTGGTGACCGAGCTGATGGTCTGGGGGAGGGGGCGGTGAGTCATCACAGACGCCTCCCCGTGTGGCGGGTAGCACTGGTAAGGTAACAGATTTATGACCCATAGGTAGATAGGTACAGGGGAATAAGATTGGCCGGTCTGAGTCTTTCTTTGGGGGGGGGGGGTGCCTGCAATGCAAAAGCGGTGCCAAAATGGCCACCGCGCTCTTAGCGGGGGGGGCCCACCCGGACTCAGACTTCCGGGTGAGTTAGGGGGCGTGGCCACCCTCTTTAAAAGGGGTGGCCACGAGGCAGCTCAGCTGCCATTTTTTGGAAGCGACGGAGCGGAGAAGTTTTTCCCTCCACCCCCTCCCTAGTGGACAGTGTGATTTTCTGGTCGCTTCAGGGCCGGGTGGGAATTTTTTGCTTGAACCTACAATTGGCTCTCTGGTTCTTGTTTTTTCGCCCATCCCACACTGTCGCTAGTGTTTGAGATACGGGGTAAGTTGACTTTGGTCACTTTTGGCGGGTAGCACTGGTAAGGTAACAGATTTATGAGCCATAGGTATCCGGCAGGTTCGCAATTGACTGGCCAACACGTAGATAGGTACAGGGGAATAAGATTGGCCGGTCAAGGGCAAACCATGCAAGGGCTGATGGCAGGAGCTGCACAGCCTGCATCACCTGATATTGAACGGATAAATGTCATAGGGTGGGGTCAGTAGATAGTATATTGACTCCGGTCAACAATTTGTTTGTGTCAACAAACAAATTGATACAAATAGATACATGTAGCCAATTTCCATTGGCATTTTGGGAGGAACCTTACCAGTGTTACTGCGGCCTGCTTGCCTTAAAGAATTACAATTGGATGATACACCAATTGAAAGTGATAATTCGGACTAGGGCATTATTCAATAAAAGTGGCCCGATGCCTTTAATCCAATACCGGTGTCTGAGTCTTTCTTTGGGGGGGGGGGGGTGCGCCTGCAATAACATCTTCGCCTCACATCACCACCCGATAAGTGTGACCAGTGTGTTTCCTGGAACTGAGGACGTTAAGAGTTGACTGCGACACGACTTCTCAGAAGTACAACAGATCATCTTACAGTAAGAATGAACTGTTGTAAATAAATTCATTTATGGATTGATATATTTAATGTGAAAGTGTTTTATAGCTGTCATTATATTATGTTTGTTTTTTAAAATGATATTTTTCAGGTAACCCACCCATTTTTGCCAAGGATACCTCTGTCCCGGTTTTGTGGGAGAGAATTAAGGCAACTCTACTTCTGGGAATTTAAGTCCCCCGCCCTCCCCTCTAGGGCCTGGGCTGATTTACATACAGTCTCTTTCAACAAGACAATTTCTATGTACATAAGGAAGATAAATCTTCACACACTGGTAGTACATAATAACAATGTCATGTCAGAAATTATTCTGGCTTGAAAGGATTTTTGCTGGAGAAACTCCACTCAGGGAATATCCAAATGAGGCTCCTTCCATGGCCCCAAGAGCTGGGACAGAGACGGGCGCTCAATCCGTCATGCAGTACCTGGGTCTCGAACTGCCAACTTGCCAGTCTTCCAGCTAACAAGGCCAGATTCTTAGCCACTAAGCCCCCACTGGCAGTACATGAAAGTGAATTACAAGAAAGGCCTGCTTTTGGAAAAGTGGCTTTTTCTTTCTGCCTACCCTACCCACCTGCCAACCTAGCAGTTCGAAAGCAAGAAATTGCAAGTAGATAAATAGGGACCACTTCGGTGGGAAGGTAACAGCGTTCCGTGCGCTCCGGTGTCTAGTCATGCCTGCCACATGACCACGGAAACATCTGCAGAAGCAGACAGCGCTGGCTCTTCGGCTTAGAAACAGAGATGAGCACTGCACCCTAGAGTCGGATACGACTGGCTTTCGAGCAAGGGAAACCTTTACCTTACCCTACCCAATGATATATGCAAGTGCCACATTTAAAATCCCAGAGAATACTTGGCTCCTGAAAGGTTTTTGTGAAGCTGGAAATCATTCCCAGAAGTGAAATCCATTTTTTTAAAAAAGCCGTCTCTAACCAAGGCAATCTGTATCTGGGCTTCATCTTGGTGAAAACTTCACAGAGCAACCCTGCAGGGCAAGACCTGGCACAGACCCCCATCAACTATAATAACGATGAAAAGGATGAAAACAGAGAGGCAAGAATGTGGCAGCTGGCAGCACGTGTGCAACTAAACAAATAAAACTCGGATTGCCTAAATGAATAAAGTATGTTTCAGTGGAAGGGACTTTCAAGTCTTGGTAGGGTTGGAGGCAGAATTATTTCCTAAACCAGTGATGGCGAACCTATGGCACGCTTGCCATAGGTGGCCGCGGAGCCCTCTCTGTGGGCACCTGTGCAGTCACCCCAGCACAGAGTTTGCCCCACCCCTCTGCACAGCAGCCCAATCGGAGCATTTCTTCCCTCCCCAGCACAGAGTTCGCACCACCCCTCTGCCTAGCAGCCCAATGGGAGTGCTTCCTCCCTCCTCCAGCACAGAGTTCACCACAGAGTTCCTTCCTCCCCTTTTGCCAAAGTGTTGGCACTTTGTGATAAATAAGTGTTGTTTGGGTTGCAATTTGAGCACTCGGTCTCTAAAAAGTTCGCCATCACTGTCCTAAACTCTATGTGGACATCTGGACAATTGGGCTAATACACCTGGATTACTGGACTACCTCTACCAATATGTGTCTCCATGCCAATAAAGGTCATCCAGAATTGCCCTTCTAAGAGTGCCAAATGCCAAAGTGCTCTGGTTTGGATGTATTCCAGAAGGATCTTTCCACGATGTTGTCCCTATGCGCTTCCTGAACCCTTGCCAAGAATATCATCTCTGTAGGGGTTTAAGAGTTGTTGTGGCAGGACTTTGGAGACTAGGAACTGCTATTCTATCACCTGTGTGGCATACGGTTTTATACGTTGATTTCTACATTCTTATATATATAAATTCTTCAACCATGTAATTCAACCATGTGATTCTGGATCTGGATCTGGATCTGGATCTGGATCTGGATCTGGATATAGATATAGATATAGATATAGATATAGATATAGATATAGATATAGATATAGATATAGATATAGATATAGATATAGATATAGATATAGATATAGATATAGATATAGATATAGATATAGATAAAATATGACTGCAAAATGAACTGCAAAAGAAGAAGAGCCAACCTCATAAAATGTTTGGATTTCAACAAGATGTAATGGAAACAAAGAGAGAAGTTATTTGCAAGTTCTTTTTACAAGAAATTCCAACAAATAGCCAACAAAAGGGAAAGTTGCAGTTTTTTCAAAATCTTCCAGAAACAGTTATTTTTCTAACATGAAGCAAAAACATACTTAAAATCAATGCCTGTAAATTGAGAGCAAAACGCAGACATTCTTACAGCCTTTAATTCTCAAGATCAAAAAACTTTAATGGAGGACATGTTACAAGCAACAAAAGTCCAGGCATTAGACACACTTAATTATGAATGATCAAGCCCTCGCAATTAGCATTTGAAGGCAGAAAGAAGTACAGAGAAAAGATTTAAACCTGAAATGTAATGAATGGTCTTATGGCCAACTAAGCAGAATAATTTTAAGATTAAAACCTAAAGCATTTATTTGAAAAGTTTTTTCCTGGAAATAATTATGCTTTTTATACCCACCTACCACACTGAGACAGAGACACTTTGCAACGACTGTATGAAATGGTATGGTAATTCTGCACTATATAGCTGGTACTTTGTACATAGCTTGAATCACTGAGCATATTATTAAAACAGCCTTTGAAATGTGCAATGAATATTCGATTCAATGTAGTGAATATTTATTTGGACTGAAAATCCCCAGATATATTAATATATTTTGTAGAATGATTATCTCATGCTTTTGCTTGAAGGAACCCTCCTCAGAGGAAGATCTAGGGCAGGGATTCCAAACATCCCCCCCCCCCCCCCACAGGCCAAACCCGCCACTGATACTCAGCTGTGCGGGCCGGAGGCATGATTGCTCCCAGTGCCAATGTTTTCAGTGGAAGCAACAGCGGGCGTAATCACATCATTTTTCTGGGTGCTTGGGCAGCCTCCGCTGCTTCCCATAGTGGCGGGAGGGTGTTTGGAGCACTTCTGCTCTGTTTTTTGAATTTTTTCTGCATTTCGGCAACTAAAACGCGGCATCTTGGCACTTCTGGTGGCAGGGGGAAGCTTCCAGCAGTGCCTGGGTTCCCACTGTGGGCTGGATGAATTAGCACTGTGGGCTGGATTAGGCCTGCAGGCCATAGGTTGGGAACCTCTGATCAGTGGTGGCAAACCTATGGAATGTGCGCCAGAGTGGGCACTCACAGCCCTCTCTGTGGGCACATACTGTCACTCCAGCACAGAGTTTGCCCCGCCCCTCTGTCCAGCAGCCCAATGGGAGCACTTCCTCCCTCCCCAGCACAGAGTTTGCTCCACCCCTCTGCCATACCTGTCAACCCGCGGCTCCGGAAAAACGGGACCTGCACAGATCGCTTGTGCGCAGGTTACTTTCCACGCATGCGTGGAAGCGCTACGCCGCTTGCGCAGCCCCTACGCAAGCGGCATAGCGCTTCCACGCATGTATGGAAAGCGTTTTCCCCCGCTGCCAAATTACGGGGTTTTGGCAGCACGGGGCGGGTTATGACGTCAATCGACGTCAAATTACGGGGTAATCCCAGCCAAATTGGGATGGTTGGCAGGTATGCCCTCTGCCCAGCAGCCCAATGGGAGCATTTACTTCCTCCCGTTGCTGTATTGGCATGTTGTGATAAATAAGTGTTTTTTTGGGTTGCAGTTTGAGCAGTCGGTCTCTAAAAGGTTCGCCATCACTGTCCTAAACTCTACCTGGACATCTAGACCTTTGGGCTAATACAACTGGATTACTGAACTACCTCTACCCATATGAGTTTCCACGCCAATAAAGGTCATCCAGAAACACCCTTCTAAGAGTGCCAAATGCCAAAATGCTCTGGTTTGGATGTATTCCAAAAGGATCTTTCCCTTGCCAAGAATATCATCTCTGTAGGGGTTCAAGAGTTTTGTGGCAGGACTTTGGAGACTAGGAACTGCTATTCCACCACCTGTGTGGCATATGGTTTTATATGTTGATTTTTACATTGTTGCTAAGTTCTATTCATTTATATATTTGTTTGTTTATGAGCCGCCCATCTGGGATATTCTCCCACTCTAGGCAATGTGCAACAGTTTTGTTTTGTTTTTTAAAAGTATTAATAAATTACAAACGAAAAGCAGAAACCACAAGCACACAACTGTAAACAATCACAGTCAATATACAGCATACTGTCTTGCATTGCATTGCATTGCATTGCATTGCATTGTATGCTAGACAAGTTTCTACAACATAGTCCTGTCTGCTTCTGCAGACTTTTCCATGGTAATGTGGCAGGCATGTCTAGACACCGGAGCACCAGGCATGTCTAGAATCCGGAGCACTCGGAACGCTGTTTACCTTCCCACCAAAGTGGTCCCTATTGATCTACAGTGGTACCTCACTTAAAAAGCATAATGCGTTCCACAGGATTGCTCTTTAAGTGAGTTTGCTGTTTAAGTGAAACACCATGGTAAGTGACCAATTGTGACTTCTGGTTGGGGCAGGGGGGGGACTGTGAACCCTGATTTAGTTGTTAAGTGAGTTTTTGGTTGGTTTTAGTTGTTAGGCGAGGCGACCATTCAGAGAAAATTCTGCTCTTTAAGCGAATTAGTCTCTAAGCAAGGTGCTCTTTATGCGAGGTTTTACTGTACAGTACTTGCAATTTCTTGCTTTCGAAATGCTAGGTTGGCAGAAGCTGGGACAAAGACGGGGACTCATTCTGTCCTGCAGTACTTGGGAATCAAACTGCTGACCTCCCGCCTTCCAGTCATCATCTTAGCCACTTGAGCCACTGCAGTCCCGCTTTTAGGAAAAAGAGATCTTAAAATATACTGTACTAGCAAGGGTTGCCCGGCGTTGCCGGGCTTTTCCCCCCGTGTTTTTTAATTTGAAATGAGCCAATTTTATTTTTGCAATAGTTTTACATTGTGTTGGAAAGTTAAATTGTGGTGTTTTTTTTTAAATTGCTTAGTCTGTAATTTTAATTTTTTAAATGTTTATTTATGTTAAAATTGTTTGGCTTGGCTGTTATTAACTGTGATCTGCTTTTTGGGTTTTTTTGAGGATTAATAAAAGAAGAAAGTATGATATAATAACTCAGCACAGGATTTTTTAAAGTTTCTATTGTATTTTATTGACATATATTTTTGATTTGTGTGAAAGTGTGTTTAGTGTAATTTTTTTTACTTGTTTTTGTTGGTGTGACCTTTTGTGTATAATTGTGAATTTGTGTTTTGTTTGGGGCTGTTGTGTGTTTTTGAATTGTTTGTACTATTGTGGCCAGCAGGTGGTGCTGGTAGGGGTTTTTGTATTTTGACTTTTGTTTCTCTCCTGGCCTCTGGGTGGAGCTTCTTCTGGTAAGTAGGGTCTTTCTGTATTCATTTCTTTTCCAGTCCTGGTGGAGGTAGCACCTGTTTCGGTACGTTTGCTTGTTTTCTTTCTTTTGTGTGTGTGTGTGGGCGGGGGGAATTGGAATTTGTATTTTTTGTCTGTTTGTTTTGTTTTTGATTGTGTCTTTGTTTACTTCTTATTGTTTTTGGTGTTTTTGTTTTTGTGTATTTTTGGCTGTGTTTGAGTGTTTTTAGTAATTTTTAAAAAAGTATTTATTTGGTGGTGGGAAAGGTACGTGGTCATTGGGGGTTTGGATGGGTGGGCTAGGTGGTGGGGAGGGGGGCATGGTCTTTGGAGGTTAGGAAGGGTGGGCTAGGTGGTGGGGAGGGGGGCATGGTCGTTGGGGGTTAGGAAGGGTGGGTTAGGTGGTGGGGAGGGGGGCATGGTCGTTGGGGGTTAGGAAGGGTGGGTTAGGTGGTGGGGAGGGGGGCATGGTCTTTGGGGGTTAGGAAGGGTGGGCTAGGTGGTAGGGAGGGGGGCTTTATTGTTTTATGGTGCTTTGTTTGTGTGGAGTTGTGAAAGTAGATCGGGGTTTCCCCTTTAATATCAGTGGGTGGGGCTTGCGACCCCCCTCTCCGCTGGCTTTTCTAGGGTTGGGAGGTTTGTGGGGAGAAAAGGGGAATGTTTCCCAAACCCTTCTGGACTCAGGACACCAGGGAGAGGGGATCGATTCCCTCCCCCCCTCCTTAAAACAACTCCGTTTTTAAAGAGTAGAAAAGATGGAGTTTTTTTAAGGAGGGGGGTGGGAATCGATCACCTCTCCCTGGTGTCCAGAGTCCAGAAGGGTTTGGGAAACATTTCCCTTTTCTCCCCACAAACCTCCCAACCCTAGAAAAGCCAGCGGAGAGGGGGGTCGCAAGCCCCACCCACTGATATTAAAGGGGAAACTCCAGGCGCCGTGGGTGAGGGAAAGAAAGCCGGCTGGTGTGTGTTTGGCTGTGACGTGGTGAGTTGTTTTTCTTTTTAATTTTTCGGGCGCCGTTTTCCTCAGCGTTCTGCATGCTCATGGCATGCAGGACGCTGGGGCTTGTAGTAATGGGTTGGTGCTTTCTGTTTGTGCTGCATTTTTTTAAAAATGGTTTTGTTTTGATTGGCTGCGGCGCGATTCCGAACGCTGCGCCGTGCGAGAGCCTCTCAGCCTGATTGGCTCTGGCGCGGCGCGGCGCAAGGAATGTTGGGAAGTGAAATTCTTTCCCTTTCTTGCCGTTTGTGGGGCTGAGGCCCCCGTGCCGGATTTTTAAATCGTTCGTTGACCTGCGTAGGCAATTCGGCCGTGCGCACGAAGGGTGGGTGCGGGTCAGTAGGGCGACGCATAGCAACCTATAGCCAGTGAACACTTGGATTTATAGGTTAAGATACAGTACATTTAGAGAAAGACAAGTATTTCTGTGCTGTAGCCTGCAGGGGGAGGTAGAAGCTAAGATTCTCCAATGAGTTTTTCTATTGACTGATAAAATAGGTGATGCCCTTAAACAATCAACATTTAGTATTAATGAGCATCCAAATTAAAAAAACCAGCATTAAAATGAAGCCCTTTGCATTTTAATATGCAATCTAGATTCACAGGTTCTTACAGCCGGAGTCACATCACAAGTGGATCTTTTCCACAGGGCCACCCCTACTTTTAAAAATATATATTAATTTTACAATAAACAACAAAATAATAATAAAAAAACATTTAACATACAATACTAAAACGAAAAAGCAAAAGAAAGAAATGTTATATAAATGACAAAAAACCAATAATATACTGATAATAATAACAATAATGATAATAATAACATATATTCATTATATTCTCATTTTCCTAACTTACTCTTCCAATTTAAACTTCATAAAATGTTTATAATTTGTATATATATTTCAATTAATATTTATTATATTTGTAACAAACTTTCTATTATCTATAAACTACACTTGTTATTGTGATACTTACAATGCCTTGGTGATTGCGGTCCTCCACAGCCTTCTCATATTATATCCAAAATCTCAATTGATCTGGTGCTGGCCTGCCACCTTTACCTTCAGTCAACGTATAATTCAAAAAGGGTCTCCATATAAAGGTGAAACTCAGAAAATTAGAATATTGTGCAAATGTTCATTCATTTCACTTAAAAGGTGAAACAAATATATGAGATAGACTCACTACATGCAAAGCGAGATATGTTGTGCCTTAATTCATTATAATTGTGATTATCATGGTGTACAGCGTACATGAGTATGCGATGATTATTGGGTACATGAGATTGGGAGGTTGGGGTTTTCATAAAATGTAAGCCATAAGCATCAATATTATAACAAAGTAAGGCTTGAACTATCTCACTTTGCATGTAATGAGTCTATCTCATATATTTGTTTCACCTTTTAAGTTGTATTACTGAACTGAATGAACATTTGCACAATATTCAAATTTTCTGAGTTTCACCTGTATTTCCAAAATTATTTTCACTAATTAAACACTTTTTATAATTTAATTCCCATATTAATTTAACATTTAATGCGATTTGTCACATTTCTTTATACCAATCTTCTATTTTCAGTAAAGAGTCATTCTTCCAGTTCCTTGCAATACATTGTCTCGCTGTTGTCAATATTATAGATAACAGTTCTTTTTCATTCTTGTCTATAGTCATGTTGTCCACCTCAGTCAATAAGGCGGGACCCGACTCCTGTTTAAAGCTCACACCCATTATTTCTCATATTTCACTTTCTATTTGGGCAAACCCTACTTTGAGGTTGCAGAACTTTGGAATCAAACAGTTCATTATTTAGCACAAACTGCAGCCCATAGGAGGCCTTCATCTGGCCCATGGGCCAGATTGACGCCGACACCAGAAGTGACCCATTGCCAGAAGGGCTAAAATTGTAGCAAAAACGAACCAAAATGCAACAGAAATGCATTCACTCCCTCCTCCATTGGAAGGGGTAGAGTGGCAAAAATGCCCAAAAGTGTGCATTGAATTCATGTGCCGCCGCTGCCACTGCTGCTGTGAGGAAGCATGTGACCGCCCCGCTCAGCTGTTTGAGGGGGGTGTGGTCAGGCCCCTGATGGGAAAAGTTTTGGCACCCCTGATTTAACACTGAAATGTTTTTCTAAAAGGAACTGATAATCTCTAATAATAAAGCCACTCCTCTGATGGCTTAGTGCAGGGATTCTCAACCTGCGGCCCACGGGCTGAATGTGGCCCTTGACACCGTTTCATATGGCTCCCCCACCATCTCCACCACACCAGGAAGTGCCATGTGGTGGAGGAAAGGCAAAATAGCCATCTGGCCCCCAAAGATGTCTGAGGGAGCATGACCCGGCCTCTAGCTTTAAAAGATTGAGAACTCCAGGCTTAGTGGTTAAGACGCTGACCTGGAGCCTGGAAGGTCAGGTTTCGATAACCGAGAGCTGCACTTGGGGGGTCATAAAAGGAGCCTCATTCAGGCATCCCGATAAAAATCCTTTCAACCCAGTGTAATCTCTGACAAGTGCCCAAATGATTTTTTGTAAAATATTAATTACCTTTTTCAGCAACATGGTCCGTTTTTCTCAGCGCTATACTATTCTTTTTTCAAAAGAAATAACAAGCAGTGCACATTCTTAAAGTATTGACACATAGGAGCTTAGTCAAACATGGAGGCCTTCCCGGCTTAGATGATTATTATTATTATTCTGTTCCCCAGGAAATGGTTTATGAGTGGCACTAAAACAGTACGCAATACACCATTATTCCTTTTATAGCTTATAGAAATAGCATAGCCAACAGTACCTCCAGTAACAGTGTTCTGGTAATAATTATACCAGAGTGTATTGTTATTTTAAAGCAAGATGTTGGAGGGGACCATTTTCAATATTTATGGTGCGCTAATGCAAAAAAGTTCATTTCCAGCACTGCCATTGCCGGCTTTTAAAGGCAGGAAATAATCATCTTTTCATCAACAAAAACACTGGATGGTAAATTTTACAGTTGCCCCTGAGAGAACAACTTTCCGAACTGCAATCTGCTGTCTTTTTGTTTAATGAAATTAATATCGCTATTAAATGCCTCCTCCTGTTTTATTACATACACAAATTTCTTTTATGTAAACAAATTGAGCCATTTCTTCTTCAATGCATGATAGATATGGAAGAGAAAAAAATTATGGATTTAAGTAGAGTGGAGATCATGGATGACCAATGTCTCATCTTATATCATATTTAATACATTTTATACCTTAACTTTCAATTAAATTATCTCCAAGTCAACTTTAAGAACATGGGAGTACATGATAAACCATGGTGAGCCCAAATCATATGTAATTGAACATTATTTTCACATAATGGACAAAGAGATGGAAAGCCCACAAGTTTGACATTAAGGTAAAGGTTTTCCTTGCTCAAAAGCCAGTCGTATCCAACTCTAGGGTTCAGTGCTCATCTCTGGTTCAAAGCCAAAGAGTCAGCGCTGTCTGCTTCTGCAGACGTTTCCATGGTCATGTTGCAGGCATGACTAGACACCGGAGTGCACGGAACGCTGTTTACCTTCCCACCAAAGTGGTCCCTATTTATCTACTTGCAATTTTTTGCTTTCAAACTTGCTAGGTTGGCAGGAGCCTGGCACAAAGACGGGAGCTCATTCCGTCCTGCAGTACTCGGGAATTGAACGGCAGACCTTCTGCCTTCCAGTCAGTGTCTTAGCCAAAAACACAGCCAGATATTGCCATGATGACGTGGGATTCCTCTACTAACGTTTTAAGAAGAAACCTTTTTATTTGTACAGACATTTATTGTTTGGCTTCCTCAGAAATAAACTACCCTCTATGGTATTATTATTATTTAATAACTCTTAAGATTGTAGGAACAAATTATTCCCTATGGTATGTAACATCTTGTTCAAGACTGCTTTTCCCCTCAGATTACCATTCCTCATAAGCAATCCAACACGTGAACAAAGGCCAAACCCCAATTTAGGAAAAGTTAAACAAATCCTACTCAATCTTAACCTATAAAACCAAGGGTTAACTGTTGGAACTTGCTATAGGTTCCTACGGCTGGCCCTACTTGCCTGCACTCACCTTTCGGGAACACGGGCGGACTGGGTCCGCAGGTCAACGAAGGATTGAGTAAAGCGGCAGTGGGGCAACAGCCCCACAAACACAAAAAAAGGGAAACAACTTCATTTCCAAACATTCTTTGCACCGCGCTGCGCCACAGCCAATCAGGCTGAGAGGCGGGAGCACAAAGAACGTGGGGAAACACATTGCGGCCAATCAAAAATGAGCCGCATGAAAAAAAAGAAGCACAAAGGGAAAGCACAAATGAAAAAATACAAACCCCAGTGTCCTGCGCACCGTGAGCGTGCAGAACTCTGAGAAAGCCGGCGCGTCCCAGGGAAGCCAGCCCCCGGTAAGTAAAGCTCCCCTGCCACTGGGCTTCCTAACCGTGGGCCGCAAGCCAGCCCCTGGTAAGGGAAGCCCACAACCCACCCACCCCGGCACTGTGCTTCCTTACCGCAGGCCGCAAGGCAGCCCCCGGTAAGGGAAGCTCATAACACACACACCCCCGCTGCTGGGCTTCGTAACTGCGAGCCGCAAGGCAGCCCATGGTAAGGGAAGCCCACATACACCCCTGCCGCTGGGCTTTCTTACCGTGGGCCGCAAGGCAGCCCCCGGTAAGGGAAGCACACACACACACACGCCGCTGGGCTTCCTTACCGCGGGCCGCAAGGCAGCTCCAGGTAAGGGAAGCCCACACACACACCTGCCACTGGGCTTCCTTACCGTGGGCCACAAGGCAGCCACCGGTAAGGGAAGCCCACACACACACACACCGCCGCTGGGTTTCCTTACCGCAGGCCGCAAGGCAGCCTCCGGTAAGGGAAGCCCACATACACCCCGCCGCTGGGGTTCCTTACCGTGGGCCGCAAGGCAGCCCCCGGTAAGGGAAGCCCACACACACACACACGCCGCTGGGGTTCCTTACCGTGGGCCGCAAGGCAGCCCCCGGTAAGGGAAGCCCACACACACACACCCCGCTGGGCTCCCTTACCTCAAGCCAGCCAGAGAAGCCAGCCCCTTTCTCTCACACACACACACTCTCACAGCTTCTCTTTCTTTCTCTCTCTCTCTCACACACACAGAGCTTCTCTTTCTTTCTCGCTCTTTCTCTCTCCCTCTCTCACACACACAGCTTCTCTTTCTTTCTTTCTCTCTCTCTCTCACACACACTCACAGCTTCTCTTTCTCTCTCTCTCTCTCACACACACACACACAGCTTCTCTTTCTCTCTCACACACACAGCTTCTCTTTCTCTCTCTCACTCACACATACACAGCGTTCTTTCTCTCTCTCTCTCACTCACACACAGCTTCTCTTTCTCTCTCTCACTCACACACACACAGCTTCTCTTTCTCTCTTTCTCTTTCACACAGCTTCTCTTTCTCTCTCTCTCTCACACACACACAGCTTCTCTTTCTTTCTCTCTCTCTCTTACACACACAGCTTCTCTTTCTCTCTCTCTCCCTCTCACACACACGCACAGCTTTTCTTTCTTTCTCTCTCTCTCTCACACACTCACAGCTTCTCTTTTTCTCTTTCTCTCTCTCTCTCACACACACACAGCTTCTCTTTCTCTCTCTCTCACACACACACACAGCTTCTCTTTCTTTCTCTCTCTCTCTCTCTCACACACACTCACAGCTTCTCTTTCTCTCTCTCTCTCTCACACACACTCACAGCTTCTCTTTCTCTCTCTCTCTCTCTCTCTCACACACACAGCTTCTCTTTCTCTCTCTCTCTCCCTCTCACACACACACAGCTTCTCTTTCTCTCTCTCTCTCTCTCTCACACACACACACACACAGCTTCTCTTTGTTTCTCTCTCTCTCTCACACACACACACAGCTTCTCTTTCTCTCTCTCTCTCTCACACACACACAGCTTCTCTTTCTCTCTCTCACACACGCACTTATTCCTCTTCTGCTCCTTTCCCTAATGAGCTCTCTCTCTCACACACACACACACAGCTTCTCTTTCTTTCTCTCTCTCTCTCTCACACACACACAGCTTCTCTTTCTTTCTCTCTCTCTCTCTCTCACACACACACATATTCCTCTTCTACTCCTTTCCCTAATGAGCTCTCTCTCACACACACACAAACACACACAACTTCTCTCTCTCTCTCTCTCTCTCTCTCTCTCTCTCTCACACACACACACACACACACACACACACACACACATGACACTCCTGCCTTGCCATAAATTTTTAATATGTGTGTTGGTGATTGGAGTGGTATTCTATGGGTGGTGGTGGTTGTGCACACCCAAAACCACCCTTAACCACCAACACACACTTTTGAAAAAGACACATTATAAAACATTATTTGGTAAAATAAAAAAAGGAAAAAAATATATCATCCTTTGTTCTTTTTTTTAATCCCCCCCCCAAAAAAAACACCCAAAAACAACTGATCACAGTTTATAACAGCCCGTCAACGCCACACAACGCCTCAGTCCACACAACTCCGTACCCATTGTATCTACAATGCCATCTAGCCATCTCATCCTTGGCCATCACCTTTTGCCCACCACCTTCCCCAGTATTAAGGCCTTCTCAAGTGAATCCTCTCTTCTCATTTGATGTCCAAAATACTTCAGCTTCAGCTTTACTATTTGACCTTATAATGAGCACTCAGGGCTAATCTCTTCTACTATTGACCTATTTGTTCTTCTCGCTGTCCAAGGGACTCTCAAAACTCTCCTAGAGCACCAAATCTCAAAGGCATCTATTTTTCTTCACTCAGCCTTTCTAATGGTCCATTAAAAAAAAACTCACTTTAAACAGCTCGGCAACGCCGGGCAACCTCTGCTAGTAAATTAATAAAATAACCAATAACAGAAATGTTCATTTAAAAAAACCAAAATAAACAAACTATTAGCCAACTGAACTCATCAGGATTCTAAGAAAAATTCAGCTTGCAGAAAGTTATGCTCCTGGGCCTCCCTAGTATATCTCAGTCTTCTATCTAGCAACGCAAACATTTATTTTATGGCCAATGTTATTTGAAGACAGCTCTTGGAAACCGCAGTGGCTCAAGTGGCTAAGACGCTGACTGGAAGGTGGGAGGTCAGCAGTTTGATTCCCATGTACAGCAGGACAGAATGAGTTCCCGTCTTTGCCCCAGCTCCTGCCAACCTAGCAGTCTGAAAGCAAGAAATTGCAAGTCGATAAATAGGAACCACTTCAGTGGGAAGATAAACAGTGTTCCATGTGCTCCGGTGTCTAGTCATAATCTACAGAAGCAGGCAGTCCTGGCACTTCGGCTTTGAAACAGAGATGAGCACTGAACCCTAGAGTTGGATACAACTGGCTTTCAAGGAAGGGCAACCTTTACCTTTACTGGCATATACAATTGGGGATATAAATCTCATTTTTATGTGCGACAATAAAAACCCATTTTCTCTCTTTGCATGTGGGATACTTACAACCACTCCTGAGAATGTTCTTTAGATTTCCTAGAATGCTTTTTGTCCAGATAATGAATTTAGTGAAAAATTACACAAATTAGGTACCTAACTACAACCGAAGCTGGCTGCCGCATAGACTTTTAAACATTAGAATGCCTGGATGCCTTCCCCTCTCTCAATTTGCCAATTTTGAGGGGCTGCTTTGCCTGTCTTTAGCTACACGCGGGAAAGGTGGCTACCTGTGCATGAAGAAATCCTGCCAAAACTGCATGTGACTCTCACCAAGAACTAGGTAAGTTCTTGGCAAGAAAGAGCAATTTTAAGAGATTCATATTTTAAGATTTCAGCCAAAACAAACCATTATAAATGTTTGTATATTTAATGCCTCGACATGAATCATCCTTTCCTCCCTCCCTGGAAATCTATGCACAGCTTTCTTTTCAATTAGTGGTTATGGACAAGCAGTAATGAAAGCAGTTGCTAAAGAGCACTCAGATGTCAATGTAAGTCTGCTAATCCAAACTCTAATTAGCATGTTGTAAATCACTTGTCACTGCCGTCAACTCTCCTTGGAATGGCACAGCAAGAGGCAATCCAAACTCATTTGCTTTGCTTCTCCAACTCATGGTGTAACAACACAGGGGTGCCCAAACTACGGGCCAATTGCCAGATCCAGCCCCAACTCCAATTCATCCAGCCCATGCCACCCTCATCGCTCCTGGAAGTGGAAGTAAAATGCACCTGTACAGGAGTTTCCTAGAGCAAAGCGGGCTGTATGAATTGGCGTTGGGGGCTGGATCTGGCCCACGGGCCATAGTTTGGGCACCCCTGGTGTAACAAATCAGTTGACTTCCTCCTTCCCCTTCTCCTCCCACCCCTTGTTAGCTGCCTAAGGCTCAACAGAACATGTGCACAATCACAGATAAATAGTGGAAGGCGTCAAATGTATTATGCTATGCACCATGTCCTGTTTTGGCAGCTGGGTTTCTTTGTCTCACAACAAAGGCAAATACCGATTATTGAAAGAAAGGACACCCCCCCCCCCCATTGCTGCAGGAATGGTTGCCTAACACCAAACATTCATCGGGATATAATGAAGCTTCGTTCATTTTCTCACTCTCCTTGCCTTCTTTGAAGAGCCTGTCAAACTCCTGCAAAATATCTATCTCCAAGTGAGAGTGAAATAAGGAGTGGAGTTGTACAGACTGTTTCTGTGTAAATCTAAAGGATCTACAAAATCCTTGTGGGCGGGTGGACACCAATGACCCCGGGCCCCTCCTTTCGGGGCTGGGGAGAAGAAAAGCCACGGCACTTGCGGGCAGGCGGACACTGCTGCCCAGCTGACTCCCGAGCCCCTCCGTGCTGGTTGGGAGGAGAAAGTTTGGTTTCACTTACCAGTGATAACTTTCGTTCTTCGAGTATATAGTTTGTGAATACACACTATTGGGGGGGGGGGGTTTATGCACCTGCGCAGAACGCTGATCGGAGGCTTAAAAAGCTATTGGTCAAAAGTTTTGGCGGTAACACCGCCCACCGTACCGCCCACCCTGAGGCGCCAGTCCGCCATTTTACCTCAGTTCCATACTTAAGCCAAGCACAGGATAAACCAATTGACCTCATCTGTGCAGCTCAAGAGGGGAGGTAGGGTGGGTAGTGTGTATTCACAAACTATATACTCGAAGAACGAAAGTTATCACTGGTAAGTGAAACTGAACTTTCTCCTTCGTATAGTTTGTGAATCCCCACTATTGGGAGATTAGCAAGCTCACACTCACTTGGTCGGTGGGCAGTCGGATGAGATGATCCCACGATGAATATGATGGTCAGGTAGGGTGAACTGTCAAGGGCGATGAGCCCGGAGCCCCCTAGTGAGGACGACATGGCCAAGTCTGGCGTCCGCAGTGGCTCTGGTGTCCACCCTGTAATGTTGGACAAATGTAGAAGGTCTGGACCAGGTGGCAGCCTTACAGATGTCCTCAAGGGGTGTGCCCTCCAAAAAGGCAGTGGATGTGGCAACCGCCCTCGTAGAATGCGCCCTGACATGCGGCGGAGGTGGCAGTGAGGCCGACTCGTAGGCCAGGTAGATGGTAGACGTGATCCATTTGGAGAACCTCTGGGCAGAGATGGACTTTCCTCCATAAGCCACAAAAAGACGCTGTGACTTCCTGAACTCCCTTGTCCTGCTGGTGTAGAACAATAAAGCTCTTTTCACATCCAGCGTGTGCCAAGTCCTTTCTTGGGCGTTGGTGGGGTTCTGGAAGAAGGTTGGTAACGAGATAGTCTGTGCCATATGAAACTCGGAGACCACCTTAGGAAGGAAGGTGATATCCGTGTGAAGCACCACGCGGTCATTGAAAAATTGGAGGAACGGTGCGTCTGCCCTCAGAGCAACCAGTTCACCAGCTCGCCGAGCAGACGTGATAGCCACCGGAAATGCTGTCTTCCACGTGAGGAGACGAACATCCGCGGTAGCCATAGGCTCGAAAGGAGTCCTGGTGAGCGCGTTGAGAACGGCAGACAAGGACCATTGTGCTGTTGGAGTCCTGACCGGCGGGAAGGCGTTCCGCAGTCCCTTGAGGAAGCGCTTCACCGTATGGTCGCGAAAGGCACCAGATGCAGGTGAACCAGCCGGGGAATGAGCCACCACCGCTGCGAGATGGACCCGAATGGAGGTGGTACTAAGGCCAGACTCCGCCAAATGGAGGAGGTAGGCCATGATGTCCTGTAGTCCCACCTGTGGGGGGGAGTCTGCTGGGATTCCAGGAAAGCACAAAAGCGTCTGTATTTGGAAGCATAAAACTTCCTTGTGGAAGGGCGCCGTGCTAGCTCCAGGATCATGGACAGTCTGGGGTTATCCTCCACGAGGTGAGGTGGAGGCTGGGTAGGTCCGAATGGTGGAGCTGGCCGTGTTCCATTTGGAGAAGCGTTGGTGATTCCGGCAGTGTGCGATACTGCGACGACATGCGTAACAGTAGCGGAAACCAGGGCTGGCGAGGCCACGCTGGAGCCACGATAATCGCATTGGCCCAGTGTTGGTACATCCTGGTGAGGACCTTCTGGACCAGAGGAAACGGAGGAAAGGCGTAGAGGTAGTCCTGATCCCACCGTTTCATGAAGGCATCGCCCTCGGAGTTCAGTCCGATGCCTGCCCTGGAACAGTACCTGTGGCATTTCCTGTTGGACTCCGACGCAAAGAGGTCGATGCTCGGAGTCCCCCAGGCCCTGCAAAGGGACCGAAATACCTCGTCGTCCAGTTCCCATTTGTGGGTTGTCGAGGTGAGACGGCTGAGGTGGTCGGCCAAGACATTCAGCTTGCCCTGAATGCGCACTCCAATCAGAAAGATGTGTCTTTCCGGGCACCACTCCCAGAGTTACACTGCAAGGTAAAGTAGGATGGTGGACCGTGTTCCTCCCTGTTTGTTCAGGTATGCCACTGCCGTGGTATTGTCCGAGGCCACTTGAACCACATTGCCGGTGAGTAGGGCCTCGAAGGAACGTAGGGACTTCCAAAAGGCCAACAGCTCCAAATAGTTGATATGGTGCACCATCTCGTGAGGCGACCAAACATTGTTGACCATTAGAGTCCCGCAGGCAGCCCCCCAGCCGAGGTTGCTTGCGTCGGTCAACACCTGCAACGAAGGTTGCGGGGGGTAAAAACTCTTCCCCATGGCCACATTGGGTGGCATGGTCCACCACAGTAACTGGTCCATCAGCTCCGAAGACGGAGTTGGCCGTTTGGACTGGCTCTCCCTGAGCGAGTCGAATTCGTGGAGGAGCCACGACTGCAGGGACCAGAACTTTAACTTGGCGTGAGGAATTACCGCCGTTGTTGAGGCCATGAGGCCTAGACGTCTCTGTGCCTTTTTTGCCCGGATGAACGGTTTGGTCCGGAAGTCGCTCACCCCATGTGCAATGTCCAGCAAGCGTTTCTGGGGGGGCGAAGGCTCTGGTAACAATCGAGTCGAGTACCGCTGCAATGTACTCGACACGCTGAGAGGGAATCAACTTTGATTTGGCGAAGTTGATCCGGAGGCCAACACTCTCCATGAGGTGAACCGTGAATTGTGTGTCCCAAATGGATGACGAGCTGGTGGGGGAGACAATCAGGCAGTCGTCGATGTACGGGAAGACCCTGATCCCCTGCTGACGGAGGAAGACAGCCACTGGGGCCATGCACTTGGTGAAGACCCTCGGTGCCGTGGCCAGACCGAACGGTAGACACCGGTACTGGTACACAGAATTGCCGATTCGGAAGCGGAGGAACCGCCTGTGGTCCTCAAGGATGCCGACATGGAAGTAAGCGTCCTTGAGGTCTATGACTGTGAACCAGTCCCCTTTGTTGATGAGGGGGAGGACGGTCTGTAGGGTCACCATCCGGAACTTCCTGGTGTGGATGCACTTGTTCAGGCGGCGTAGGTCCAGAATTGGGCGAAGTCCTCCGTCCTTCTTCTGAACCACGAAGTACCTCGAGTAGAAGCCATTGTCCCAGTCGGACGGTGTTACCCGCTCGATGGCTCCCTTGGACAGAAGAGTTGATATTTCTTCCTCCAAATGGGGGGACGAGGTGGTGAAACGATGTCTTCCTACCCGAGGCACTCGTACGAACTCAATGGCGTAACCAGCGGACAAGATCTTTAAGACCCACCGGTCGTCCGTGATGCCTGACCACACCTGGAGGAAGTTCCAGAAGGGAAGGTATGGAAGGTGGAGCGAGAGAGACTTGGCCATCACAGTTTCAAACCCGGGACTTGGATTTTGCGTCGGAACGCTTGCCCTGTCTGTAAGGCTGGTAGCGAGGCTTGTGTTGGCACCGCTGTTTGTAGAACCCGGGCCTGGGCTGGTCAGTCGAACCACCCTGTTGCTGTGGGTTCCCCCGATACCAGTGCGTAAAGGGTTGGAACCGCGGTTTGGCAGGCTGAGACGGCGTGGTGAGCCCCAGGAACTTAGCCGTCGAATTTGTCTGTCGCAGTTCGTTCAGTACCTTATCGGTGTCCTGTCCGAACAGGCCTTGCCCATCAAATGGGAACTCCTCGATGAGCTTTTTCATGGCATCATTGAGAGAGGTGCGCCTGAGCCAGGCATGACGACGGAGTAAAATGGCAGAAGACATGTCCTTGGCCGCATAATCGTTAATGTGCCTGGCCGTCCTCATCTGCTGCTCTGCCAGGAAGTCTCCTTCTGCCGCCAGCGCGTCGAATCCTTTCTGTGCATCGGCAGGCAGTTTAGCCGCAAGGACCTTCACTTGCTCCCAGAGGTGGGACTGATAGAGGCCCATGGCAGCCGAGTAATTAGCGGCTCGTAGGAAGAGGGAACCAGTGGCGTAAAACTTATGGGCCACCGCGTCCAGCTTCTTCCCTTCTGGAGTCAAAGGTACCGGAAAACCGCTGACGGCCGTTTTATGCTGGAAGGCCTTGACCACCAACGAGTTCGGCAAAGGGTGCGCCTGGAGAAACCGTTTTCGTCCAAGACTCTATACATTCCGTCGAGCCTGGACGAAACGGAGTGCGACGACACCGGCTTCTTCCATGTTGCCTTCGCTGACGTCAACATGGATGGAAGCATGGTGATGTGGACCGGTCGAATCGCCTTTTTGTCCAATTTGGCGGTCATTTGGTCCTCGCCCTCCAGTGGCGGCTGGTCCACCTTCAGGTTAAGAGCGGTCCCCAAATGAGTCAGCATTGGCGTAAGGGAGCGTTGATCCTCACTACGCGGTGGGTCAACCGCGCCGATAGCCTGGTCCAGCGTCTTGTCGGCGTCGACGTCCCCCTTGTCCTCCTCCGAAGACGCGCTGGAATCATCGGAGGACGAGGGAGGAATCCTGGTATCCACGTCGGGACCGAGCCTGTACGGCCTGGGCGGGTCAACGGTTTGGGCGCTCACCGCATCGACGTCTGGACCACACCAAGACGATATGGGTGGGCCAGCGGAGCGAACGCTTGACCCTCGAGAGGTCGGCGGAGCAACAGCAGGACCAACATCCCTGGGGCTTGCGGTGATCGGCACCGGAGCCGCAGAGGCCGCAGGCATGGAGGCCTTGAACTGTTGGGCAAAGGATTTTTGTTGGGCCTCGAACATCCCTTTAAAGAAGTCCACCTGGGATGCATCCACCACTGATGGTTGGGACGAAACGGTGGCCGGCAAAACGGTGGTTGGAATGATCGGAGACGAAACGGTGGCCGGAATGGTGGTTGCCGGTTCGTCTAATGTCAGAGTCCTAGGCCTCGGGGAGACAGAAGCCTGCCTCGTGGGTGGACGGCCCCTCTCACGAGGCGGAGAAGAGAGTACCTGCGGTGGGCGAGCTGGAGCCCCAGCCCTGCGACCTTTTGCAGGAGACCCCGAAGAGGACCGTCCGCCCCATATCGAAGATCCGGGTGCAGGACATCTCGCGACCGAAAAGGGAGGCGAGGGCCCCGGAGAAACAGGAGGGCGAGGCGTAGGCGGGAGAGATCGCCTTTTCTCCGAGCCATGTTTCTTCTTCTTCTCCCCATTTTTATCCTTCTTTTTCTTCTTTCTGATGGAGAGAGTGGAAGAAGAAGGAGGAAGCGGTAGAGGCCGAGAGGGCTGAGAGGCACCGGTGGAGGTGGAAGCAGCCGCGGCGGGAGCCAAAGCGAGCTCCATAAGGTGCGCTTTCAACCGGTTGCTCCGGTTCTGGACTGCAAGTCGAGTAAAGTTCTTACAGTGAGCGCAGGATTGGCTCTGGTGAGATTCTCCCAGGCAAAAAAGACAGAGGCTATGCCCGTCGGAGGCAGGGAACTTCTTGAGGCAAGCAGAACACTGCTTGAAGGCTGCAGCCATCAAAAAATTCTTCCGACGGAAGGTTCGAGAAGGCGAGCACCCCGAAGGGCAGGGCAGCCGCCACCCCCTTGAGGGGGGAAACGGTGACCGGAGCGAGTAGGTAACTGAGTCCACCAGAAGGAAGAAACAGCACCGGGGTGGCAATCCTGCCCAAAGGACAAGATCGCCGAAAAAATTGTTAAAGTTCGTCAAAGACTTTCCCTCAGAAAAGACGAAAAAATTGAGGAAGCTCTCAACGATCGTCCTGCTGCTAAGGCGGAAAGAAGAGAACTGAGGTAAAATGGCGGACTGGCGCCTCAGGGTGGGCGGTACGGTGGGCAGTCTTACTGCCAAAACTTTTGACCAATAGCTTTTTAAGCCTCCGATCAGCGTTCTGCGCAGGCGCATAACCCACCCCCCCAATAGTGGGGATTCACAAACTATACGAAGGAGAAAACACCAATGCCGCCCTTGGTCCATTTCGGTAGCTCATTGGCTACTGTCCGCGTGACGTCACCCTTAGTCATCCCCTTCTTGTCCAGGTGAGGCAGTGGTGGGAATCTTCCCGCGGCTGTAGGCATTTGGAGAATTTGTACCATGTGAGCTGAATGCTCGCTACTGCCCCCAATGGTCACTAGCTCGCATCCTAATACAGAAAGTTACAATGTTACTTTTAGAGATTGTTACATTCACTCATTCGTGTGGTTACATTTACTTAAAGGCACATTACAATCCATACACAACAATGGGGCGATCGTTATACAGAGTTCTACTCCCCAGCCGGGGGAGGGATCGTTATACAGAGTTCTACTCCCCAGCCGGGGGAGGGAGGAAGACCAGGCAGGCGGCGGGAGAGGTCGCGATCCTCCACAGCCGCCGCCGCGAGGAGGCTGCCCGCGGACAGAAGCAGCCGCGAGACCTCCCCAGCCGGGGGAGGGAGGAAGACCAGGCAGGCGGCGGGAGAGGTCGCGATCCTCCACAGCCGCCGCCGCGAGGAGGCTGCCCGCGGACAGAAGCAGCCGCGAGACCTCCCCAGCCGGGGGAGGGAGGAAGACCAGGCAGGCGGCGGGAGAGGTCGCGATCCTCCACAGCCGCCGCCGCGAGGAGGCTGCCCGCGGACAGAAGCAGCCGCGAGACCTCCCCAGCCGGGGGAGGGAGGAAGACCAGGCAGGCGGCGGGAGAGGTCGCGATCCTCCACAGCTGCCGCCGCGAGGAGGCTGCCCGCGGACAGAAGCAGCCGCGAGACCTCCCCAACCGGGGGAGGGAGGAAGACCAGGCAGGCGGCGGGAGACGTCGCGATCCTCCACAGCCGCCGCCGCGAGGAGGCTGCCCGCGGACAGAAGCAGCCGCGAGACCACCCCAGCCGGGGGAGGGAGGAAGACCAGGCAGGCGGCAGGAAAGGTCACCATCCACCACTGCAGACAGAGGCAGAGGAAGAGGAACAGCTGAGACACGGGGAAAACATCCACTGCCCGCCACTGCGATGCCCCTGGAGCAAGGGACCCAGAGACAACAACCCCACCTGGGGAGTGAGGACACAAGGATAAGTAGCTGATGTGAAAAATGTAGCTGAATTAATATAGCGACTGACATAGAGACTTCATACTGACTTAATATAGCAATTAACATAGAGACTGTGTTTTAGAGTGTGATAATTATGCATGATAATATGTTGTGTAAACTGTTTTAAACTTTAAAAACTGTGATAAAATGTATGAGGAGAGAAAAATGGCGCAGACACCGGCAACCACGCCATAAATCTTGCCAAGAGAACCCTATGGACCAAAACAAAAGGCAAAACAAAAGGGCAGGCTAGGTGATACAGGATGCTTAACACCTCAGAGGGGAGAAAGGGGAGGGACAGGAAGGAGGGAGGAGGAATGCAATGTTGCAAGGAGCAATACTGCATAGGGACATGGAATGTGAGATCAATGAACCAAGGTAAACTAGAAGTGGTAAAAAATGAGATGGAAAGAATAAACATTGACATCTTGGGAATCAGTGAGCTCAAATGGACAGGGATGGGGGAATTCAGCTCTGGAAACCATCATATCTACTACTGTGGACAAGAAAACCTTAGAAGACATGGAGTAGCCATAATTGTCAATAAAAGAGTGAGAAGAGCAGTAATGGGATACAACCTCAAAAATGACAGAATGATGTCAGTAAGAATTCAGGGCAAACCCTTCAATGTTACTGTGATCCAAATATACGCACCAACCACGGGTGCAGATGAAGCCACAGTGGACCAGTTCTATGAGGACTTACAACACCTCATAGAACAAACACCAAGAAATGATGTTCAAATTATTCTAGGAGACTGGAATGCCAAAGTAGGAAATCAAAAAGTGGAGGGAATAACAGGCAAATTTGGTCTTGGAACACAGAATGAAGCAGGGCAAAGATTGATAGAGTTCTGCCAAGAGAACGCACTGGTCATAGCAAACACCCTCTTCCAGCAACACAAGAGGCGACTTTACACATGGACATCACCAGATGGCCAACACCGAAACCAGATTGACTACATACTCTGCAGCCAAAGATGGAGAACATCCATACAGTCAGCAAAAACAAGACCTGGAGCAGATTGTGGCTCAGATCACAACCTACTGATTGCAAAATTCAGGCTTAGACTAAAGAAAATAGGGAAAACAAAGAGACCAGACAGATATCATCTAGACAGCATCCCTAAAGAATATACGGTGGAGGTGATGAACAGATTCAATGGCTTAGACTCAATAGATAGAGTGCCAGAAGAATTATGGACAGAGATAAGGGACATCATGCAGGAAGCAGCAAAGAAAACCATACCAAAAGAAAAGAAGAGTAAGAAAGCAAAGTGGTTGTCTGATGAGGCTCTTAAAATAGCAGAGGAAAGAAGGAACGCAAAAGTCAAAGGAGAAAGGAAAAAATACAATCATTTGAACACAGAATTTCAAAGAAAAGCAAGGAGAGATAAGGAAAACTATCTAAAAGAACAGTGCAAAGAAATGGAAGAAAACAACAAAAGAGGCAGAACCAGAGATCTTTTCAAAAAAATCCGGGAAATCAAGGGAACATTTAAAGCAAAAATGACCATGATAAGGGACAAAGACGGAAAGGAGCTAGCTGATGCAGAAGAGATTAAGAAAAGATGGAAAGAGTACACAGAGGAACTCTACAAAAAGGAACTCAACACTCCTGATAGTCGCAATGATGAAGAAATTGAACCTGAGCCAGACATCCTGGAGAGTGAAGTCAGAAAGGCCCTAAAGAGCACTGCAAACAACAAAGCTAGTGGAGATGATGGTATCCCAGTTGAATTTTTCAAAGCTCTAAAAGATGATGGCATCAAATTACTGCATTCAATATGCCAGCAGATTTGGAAAACAAAACAGTGGCCACAGGACTGGAAAAGATCAGTATATGTTCCAATCCCAAAAAAGGGCAATGCCAAAGAATGTTCAAATTATCGAACAATTGCGCTCATCCCACACGCTAGCAAGGTGATGCTCAAGATAATACAGGATAGACTTCAGCAGCATGTGGAAAGAGAATTACCAGAGGTGCAGGCTGGTTTCAGAAGAGGCAGGGGGACTAGAGACCACATTGCCAACATACGTTGGATCATGGAGAAAACAAAGGAATACCAGAAACAAGTTTACTTCTGCTTTATTGACTACACTAAGGCATTTGATTGTGTGCATCACAACAAGATGTGGCAAGTGATTAAAGAGATGGGAATACCAGAGCACATCATATGCCTCCTGAGAAATCTGTACATGAACCAAGAAGCAACAGTTAGGACAGAACACGGAATGACAGAGTGGTTTGGAATAGGAAAAGGAGTAAGACAAGGCTGCATTCTGTCACCCTGCTTATTCAACTTATACACAGAGCACATAATGCGCAATGCAGGGATGGAGGAATCACAATATGGGATCAAAATTGCTGGGAGAAACATCAACAATCTGAGATATGCAGACGACACCACCCTAATGGCAGAAAGTGAGGAAGACCTAAAGAATCTCTTGATCGGTTTGAAGGAAGAGAGTGCAAAAGCTGGCTTGAGACTCAATATCAAGAAAACCAAGATAATGGCAACAGGCCCGATCAGTTCCTGGAAAATAGACGGGGAAGAAGTAGAAGCAGTGACAGATTTTACTTTCTTAGGATCTAAGATCACTGCAGATGGAGATTGCAGCCATGAAATAAAGAGGCGGCTGATTCTAGGGAGACAAGCCATGAGAAACCTGGGGAACATAGTGAAAAGCAGAGACATCACCTTGAAAACAAAAATTAGAATAGTCAAAGCAATGGTATTCCCAGTGGTAATGTACGGATGTGAGAGCTGGACAATTAGGAAAGCTGAACGCAGAAGAATAGATGCCTTTGAAATGTGGTGTTGGAGGAGAGTTTTGAGGGTACCTTGGACAGCGAGGAGAACAAATAGGTCAATCTTAGAAGAAATCAACACTGACTGCTCATTGGAAGGTCAAATAGTAAAGATGAGGCTAAAGTACTTTGGGCATCAAATGAGAAGGGAGGATTCACTTGAGAAGGCCGTGATGTTGGGAAAGGTGGAGGGCAAAAGAAGAAGGGGGAGGCCAAGGATGAGATGGATAGATGGTATTGTAGACACAATGGGCACAGAACTGGGAGGACTGAGGGGGATGGTGGAGGACAGAGGCGCCTGGAGAACGATGGTCCATAGGGTCGCAAAGAGTCGGAATCGACTGTGCGACTGAACAACAACAAACTGTATTTGCAAGAGCAAATACCAAATAAATTATATAGGTCTGTTTGTGTTTTTTAAGAAGAGCTATTCAGACTGTGACATGCTGAGCTTTATTTTGTCTACAGGAGAGTCAGTTATAGTTGAATATGTGACAGCCTTTTTGAATCAGATAGTGAGGAGACATAGTTTTGGAGTCATAATATATTTGTTGACCCAATCAATCAATAGTTTGCTGTTATTAAGTGTTTTTATCTTTTATATGGCCAATAACGTATTGATTGATTGATTGATTGATTGATTGATTGATTGACTGGTTAGTTAGTTGGTTGGTTGGTTGGTTGGTTGTCTCAGATAGCCCTGAGATTCTGTTGTTTCGGTCTTCTGTTCTTGTCATATGTAGTTCCTTTCCTCTTTGCCTTGTACTTTAATTAATAATCTGCTTTACTTTTTTTGTTTTCCCTTTTACCATAGGTTGCAGTAAACATGTAGTCATCACAGGAGTTCTTACATAAATAACAGCATGAATACTCCAAGGGTTTCCTCTGCAAACCTAATTAAGAATTCTAACATCCCTTTGGCTTGATCTAAGACTGTTTTGGCCACATGCCCAAAACAGAGCCTATCTTCGTAGGGAGGGAAACCGAAGAATTAAGCCAGATAGAAATAACCAGGGAGGAGGTCGTTGCATGTCTTGTTAAACTAAACACTAACAAATCACCAGGACCAGATGGCATCCATCCACGAGTTCTCAGGGAACTTAAAGATGAAATTGCTGATCTCCTAGCCAAAATATATAATCTTTCCCTCAAATCAGGCTTTGTGCCTGATGACTGGAAGGTAGCGAATGTAACACCAATTTTCAAAAAAGGATCCAGGGGTGATCCAGGGAATTACCGACCTGTCAGTTTGACATGTGTCCCAGGTAAAGTGATGGAAACCATCCTAAAAGATAGAATTAATAGGCACATAGAAGAGAAGGCGCTGCTAAAGGAGAGCCAACATGGCTTTTGCAAGGGCAAATCATGCCTCACTAATCTGTTGGAATTTTTTGAGAGTGTCAACAAGCATGTGGATAAGGGGGATCCAGTTGACATTGTTTATCTGGACTTTCAGAAGGCTTTTGACAAGGTCCCACACCAAAGGCTCTTGAATAAACTTACCAGTCATGGAATAAAGCGACAGGTCTTGTCCTGGATCAGCAACTGGCTAAGGGACAGGAAACAGAGGGTAGCACTAAATGGACACTTCTCCAAGTGGAGGGAAGTAAAGAGTGGGGTCCCCCAAGGTTCAGTACTGGGACCCCTGCTTTTCAACCTCTTCATAAATGATCTAGAGGTAGGAGTAAAAAGCAAGGTAGCCAAATTTGCTGACGACACTAAATTATACAGGGTAGTGAAAACTGTGAGAGATTGTGAGGAGCTCCAGAGGGATCTCTCGACACTGGGGGAGTGGGCAAAACAGTGGCAAATGAGTTTCAACATTAGTAAGTGCAGAGTGATGCATGTTGGGGCAAAGAACCCCAATTACATTTATAAACTGATGGGGTCTGAACTCTCTGCGACAAACCAGGAAAGGGACCTTGGTGTCCTGGTGGACATCTCAATGAAGGTGTCAACCCAGTGTGCCTCAGCAGTGAAAAAAGCAAACTCAATGCTAGGGATCATTAGGAAGGGTATAGAAAATAAGTCAGCAAGTGTCATTTTGCCTCTTTATAAATCTATGGTGAGGCCCCATCTGGAATACTGTGTACAGTTCTGGTCGCCATACCTCCAGAAGGATATTATGGAGCTGGAAAAAGTGCAGAGGAGGGCAACCAGAATGATTAGGGGACTGGAACACCTTCCTTACCATCTGAGGCTGCAACGGTTGGGCCTCTTCACTCTTGAACGACGACGTCTAAGAGGTGACCTGATTGAAGTTTACAAAATCATGCACGGTGTGGACAAAGTAGATAAGGAAAAACTGTTTTCCCTATCGCATAACACTAGAACTAGGGGACACTCCATGAAACTTTTGGGTACTAGTTCTCAAACAAATAAGAGAAAGTACTTTTTCACCCAGAGGATTACTGGTCTATGGAACTCCCTGCCAGAAGAAGTGGTGACAGCTGTCAGTCTTGACAGCTTTAAGAAAGGATTAGACAAGTTCATGGAGGACAAGAGTATCAATGGCTATAATTATGGATACTTAAGGACAACCTCCGGGTTGGAGAGATAGGCAGGATATCTCTCAATATCATTTCCAGGGAATCCTAAACAGGCATCTGCTTGGGAATACCCTGAAGGAAATGGTGAGCCACTGTGTGAGACAGAATGCTGGACTGGATGGGCTGTGGCCTGTTCCAGCAATGCTGTTCTTATGTTCTTATGTAAGACTCTTAGTTGTTTTACAGCAAGTCCCTTATCAGGCCTAGTTTAGCATGGATTAAACTGTGAGGAGCATCTACAATTACATGCCTACCTATGCACAAATAAGTCAGACAGACATATATCACATTATTAAAATTGTACTAACAAATGCTTTTTAAAAAAAAGACAATGTTGGTGCTTCCAAAAGAAAGCAAACATTCAACAGGATTGGTTTCTCTCCTTCTCCTTCTTCTTTATCCAAATCCAAATATTGGCGATCCTCATGGTGATCAGCCATGAAGACTGTCCTGAGAATATAATGCAGTGGCCTTTCATCTGCCTTCCGCATCACAGCGTGACACCCATAGTACCACTGATCCAGTTCCGCGAGTCACTTTCTGGTCCTGAGATCTTTTGGTGCACAAAGTCCTCCTCAATCCCAGGCCAGTGTTGATGAAGCTGCTGCCTTCCATCAAGATGGATTCAAGTGGGATTTACTCCACTTGGGCTTCATCATCCTTCTCTGTAGACTTCGCCACCCAAGGCCATTAGTCCTCAGAATTTTCAGGTTAGTTAACCACTGCCTGACAATTGGCGTTGAGTCACTGGCAGTATGGTCTACTCCAGGGGTGCCCAAACCTTTTGGGCCACGTGCCAGTCACGTGGGCAAGCATGCCGGTCATGTGGTTCCTCCCACTAGAAGCAAAAGTAAAATGTGCACACGCACATCTGAAGAACACACCAAAGGATATTGTGCAGGAGTGTCCTAAATCAGAGAGTACTTTCCTATTATTTCATGCACTTCATCCTAGAGCATCATCTCTTTTGCACATCATAAAAAAGTCAAGATTCTCAAGAACTTCCATTTTACTTCCGCTTTCAAGAACGGCGAGGATGGTGTGGGCCATATTAATTAGTGCCATGGGCTGGATGCAGCCCATGGGCCATAGTTCGGGCACCCCGGTCTACCCTATTACCATAACAGGATAACCTGGCAGGTTACCAAACTGGTAACCTTCCAAATACACTCTTGACTGTTTGCAAAGTTTGTAGAACTGATGGGAGATGATCCAGAACATAATTTCTAATATATCTGAAGAACACACCAAAGAAGTGTCTTAAATCAGATAGTACTTTCCTGCACTTCATTCTAGAGCATTATTTCTTTTGCACATCATAAAAAAGTCAAGATTCTCCAGGACTTCCATAACTCATCAGATTTTGTTTGGACAAGGAAAACACACATTTTTACAACATAAATTGAATCACAGAGAGCATTTTTAATCTATTCAATGCTCTGAACAAAGACATGTTACAGGATTGCATGGTGTTCAGTTTTGTGAGCTTATGGAAAAACATCTTGAAAAGAATCTGTCATTTTGATAACTTTTTGCCATAAATACTCGTTGGCCTGATCGATTAAAACCATCCATATAACATGATTTACTAACTCACTGTTGACTTCTTAAACTCTAAAAATACAGTAGAATATATGTTTCTATTATTTGAAACATTTTATCTGATTATCTTCCATCTTTTCTATCCACTAAGCCTTAAAAAACATGTTCAGACATCTAAGTGTGAACTGGCTAACAGGTCAAAAGCAGGTCAGGCGACAACTTCCTAACTATTAACAAAATGCATGAAATACAGTATTGTAGTTCTTTTTTCAAACCTATCAAGCCCATCTAATCCATCGTTATTTTTTCTGTACTGCAGTGGCTCAAGTGGCTAAGATGCTGACTGAAAGGTAGGAGGTCAGCAGCTCGATTCCTGAGTACCACAGGACGGAATGAGCTCCCGTCTTTGTCCCAGCTCCTGCCAACCTAGCAGTTTGAATGCAAGAAATTGCAAGTAGATAAACAGGGACCACTTCGGGGGAAGGTAAACAGCATTCCGTGGTCTCCAGTGTCTAGTCCTGCCTGCCACATGACCACGGAAACGTCTGCAGAAGCAGACAGCACTGGCTCTTTGGGTTTGAAATAGAGATGAGCACTGAACCCTAGAGACTGATACAACTGGCTTTTGAGCAAGGGTGACCTTTTCCTTTATAAGAACATAAGAACAGCCTTGCTGGAACAGGCCACAGCCCATCCAGTCCAGCATTCTGTCTCACACAGTGGCTCGCCATTTCCTTCAGGGTATTCCCAAGGAGATGCCTTCACCTGCTTATCCTGCCTATCTCTCCAACCCGGAGGTTGTCCTTGAGTATCCATAATTATAGCCATTGATACCCTTGTCCTCCATGAACTTGTCTAATCCTTTCTTAAAGCTGTCAAGACTGACAGCTGTCACCACGTCTTCTGGCAGGGAGTTCCATAGACCAGTAATCCTCTGGGTGAAAAAGTGCTTTCTCTTATTTGTTTGAGAACTAGTACCCAAAAGTTTCATGGAGTGTCCCCTAGTTCTAGTGTTATGCGATAGGGAAAACAGTTTTTCCTTATCTACTTTGTCCACACCGTGCATGATTTTATAAACTTCAATCAGGTCACCTCTTAGATGCCGTCGTTCAAGAGTGAAAAGGACCAACCGTTGCAGCCTCAGATGGTAAGGAAGGTGTTCCAGTCCCCTAATCATTTTGATTGCCCTCCTCTGCACTTTTTCCAACTCCATAATATCCTTCTGGAGGTATGGCGACCAGAACTGTACACAGTATTCCAGATGGGGCCTCACCGTAGATTTATAAAGAGGCAAAATGACACTTGCTGACTTATTTTCTATACCATTCTTAATGATCCCTAACATTGAGTTTGCTTTTTTCACTGCTGAGGCACACTGGGTTGACACCTTCATTGAGCTGTCCACCAGGACACCAAGGTCCCTTTCCTGGTTTGTCGCAGAGAGTTCAGACCCCATCAGTTTATAAATGTAATTGGGGTTTTTTGCCCCAACATGCATCACTCTGCACTTACTAATGTTGAAGCTCATTTGCCACTGTTTTGCCCACTCCCCCAGTGTCGAGAGATCCCTCTGGAGCTTCTCACAATCTCTCACAGTTTTCAATACCCTGTGTAATTTAGTTTCGTAAGCAAATTTGACTACCTTGCTTTTTACTCCTACCTCTAGATCATTTATGAAGAGGTTGAAAAGCAGGGGTCCCAGTTCTGAACCTTGGGGGACCCCACTCTTTATTTCCCTCCACTTGGAGAAGTGTCCATTTAGTGCTACCCTCTGTTTCCTGTCCCTTAGCCAGTTGCTGATCCAGGACAAGACCTGTCGCTTTATTCCATGACTGGTAAGTTTATTCAAGAGCCTTTGGTGATAAACAATGTCAACTGGATCCCCTTTGCAGGCGCACCCCCCAATAAAGGACTCAGACAATAATGAAAGTGGATAACGGCATTGGGCCACATTTATTGATTCATGCCCTAGTCCGAATTATAAATTTCTATTGGTAAAACGACCAATCATAATTCTTAAGGCAAGCAGGCCGAAGTAACACTGGTAAGGTACCACCCAAAATTGCCAACGGCAATTGGTTACAATGTATCTATTTGTATCAATTTGTTTGTTGACAACAAACAAATTGTTGACCGTAGTCAATATCTAACTAATGACCCCACCCTCTGACTCGTATCCGTGAAATCACGGGGTGATGCATGCTGTCTAGCTATAGCCATCACCCCGTCGCCTAGTTCGTCGTTGACCGGACAATGTTTAACCAACTTATGCCTGTCTAGTGTTGTCCAGTCAATTGCGAACCTGCCGGATACCTGTGGGTCATAAATGTTTACCTTACCAGTGCTACCCGCCCATGTGACCAAAGTCAACAGCAGCAACAGAAACCCCTATATCAAACCATAGCAACAGTGTGGGATGGGCAAAAAAACCAGGACCCGAGAGCCAATGTGGGTCCCAGCCAAAAATTCCCACCCGGCCCCGAAGCGACCAAATATCACACTGTTAACTAGGGAGGGGGTGGAGGGGAAAAACTTCTCCGCTCCGTCGCTTCGCAAAATGGCAGCGCGGCTGCCTCGTGGCCACCCCTTTTATAAGGAAGCTGGCCACGCCCCCTAACTACCCGGATGCCTTCATCCGGTGGGGGGGGCCCGCAAAGAGCGCGGCGGCCATTTTGGCGCCGCGCTTGCATTGCAGGCGCACCCCCCAATAAAGGACTCAGACAATAATGAAAGTGGATAACGGCATTGGGCCACATTTATTGATTCATGCCCTAGTCCGAATTATAAATTTCTATTGGTAAAACGACCAATCATAATTCTTAAGGCAAGCAGGCCGAAGTAACACTGGTAAGGTACCACCCAAAATTGCCAACGGCAATTGGTTACAATGTATCTATTTGTATCAATTTGTTTGTTGACAACAAACAAATTGTTGACCGTAGTCAATATCTAACTAATGACCCCACCCTCTGACTCATATCCGTGAAATCACGGGGTGATGCATGCTGTCTAGCTATAGCCATCACCCCGTCGCCTAGTTCGTCGTTGACTGGACAACGTTTAACCAACTTATGCCTGTCTAGTGTTGTCCAGTCAATTGCGAACCTGCCGGATACCTGTGGGTCATAAATGTTTACCTTACCAGTGCTACCCGCCACACGGAGGGGCTTCAAAGAAGGCCTGACGCCCCCCCCCCAGACCGTCAGCTCGGTCAACAGGCCTGCTCGCCAATCACCCAACAGGAGGTCCATACCTCCTCGCGACAGATGGACCCCATCCCCTGCATACAGGTCATAATTTTGTAGACTAATAGCGGGGTGACGACTGACCCTCCCCCAAGCCCTGTCGACAAGGAACCGCGCCACTGCCCTATTCACCATGCGTCTAGCGCGGTCAAGGGCCAGGAGGTCGAAACCTCCTCTGTACGCATGGCACGGGACCACGTCCGACCAAACAAGGGTTGTGGCGGGCCAGACGTAATGCAGGTAGGCGAGGTCCTCGCAAATCGCATGCTTGAGCGATAAGCCGGTGACCTGGCCCAAATCATTGCCCCCTAGGTGTATGATGAGAATGTCAGGCGGGTCAGCATTCTGACCTGAAAAAAGGAAAGGCAGCAGCTCCCGCCATAACATTCCGGGCTTACCATGCCATGTGAGACTTGCGTATGCACCCAGTCCCAGTCGGGGTCCCCACTCTGTCGCCGCAGCGTAACGCGCTGCCCTGTGCACGTAGCTATGGCCCACCAGCCATACTGTCACCGGTGTAATACGACACCCAGGGTCTGTAAAGAAAAACGAGGAAGAGAAGGTAAGGAGACTGAAACGGTACTCACGGCGGAAGTGGGCGCACATAAAACTGAAAACATTGCGAACCCCACCTTCCCATGCTGCGTATGTCAGCCCCAGAGTACCCAAAAGCAGCTGCAGTGGAGGCCGCCCCTATTCGGAATGAATGGGTGCCATAACGTGCGCCCGGGAGGCCCAGACTGGCCAGTGCTTTGCCTGTCACCTTCCAAAATTGAAATTTAGTAAGGGGAGACCCATCATGGTGACAGAAAAACGGGCCATGGTGCGTGCCACGCAGTGCAAGAAACTCCAGTAGGGCACCAACCAGACAGATGTCTGCCAAAGAACACCGTAGCAGTCTTACACTACTGCCTACGCCATGCTGATCGGCCTTAGAGGAGCGAATCCTCAACTGAGCCCAGTCTTTGGCAACATATACATCCTCGAGTTCCAGTGCCCTATGACTTGCATCCGCCTTAGACAGCATCACAAGCTCGCTGATGCGGAGCGCTCCAAAAAATGCCACCGTTGTGGCTGCGTGAAATAGGGCTGCCTCGTATCTATCAAAACAGAGGCCTGGCCAGCCCCGGGCCAACTGGGTAAGAACCTCTGGGGAAATCGGGTGGCGGTCATCTGGGCAATGCCCACGCTCGCGCACCCACCCCTCCAAAACATGTCTCACACGGAAGTCAGTGGTGCTGTCCACATGACCTCCCACTTTGGCCATAAAAGCCAACGCTGACAGCTTAGATGCTATGGTGCGAGGTGCAAGGCCCTGAGCGTGCAGGTAAACCATGAACCGCAGAACATGGGTTACCGGGATCGGCCAGGTTCCTGGCAGTTGAAATTGGGTACAGAATGCCCTGAAAGAATTAAATGCGTGGTGATACGCCTTACGCGTGCGTGGCGCTAGTGACAGGCCAATCGCCCGGTTCACCTCTCCTTGCCAATGGTCCATATCTCGTCCGGGAGTGGCGAGGGAAATTCCTCCGCATCCGGGGCCAAGGCACGGAACCGGGAGATCTGCAGGCGGGACAAAGCGTCAGCGATATCATTATTAACCCCTGGGACATGCCTGGCCCTGAAAAGAACGTTGAGGCGCAGGCTGCGCAACACAAACTGGCGCACTAGATCCATAACCCTGGGCGATTTAGAAGTCTGTGCATTGACGATGTGGACAACAGCCGCATTGTCACACCAGAAATGCACAACCGAGTTGGCCCATTCCTCGCCCCATAGCATCAAAGCACCCAGGATAGGGAAAAATTCGAGATATGTGAGATCCCGCAGGCGACCCGTGCCTGCCCAGGCCGGTGGCCACCCACCATAGGCCCACTTCCCATTGAAGTACATCCCATAACCCAGGGATCCTGAGGCATCAGACTGAATCTGAAAGCGGGGGGAAGCCAGGAGGTCAGACCTCCAAAATGAGACCCCATTGAACTCCCTCAGGAACTGTAGCCAGACAAGCATGTCAGCTCTGATACCCCGGGTAAGCCTGACCCTATGGTGGGGCCTGGATAATCCTGCCATGGCGTCGCACAGGCGCCTAGCAAATGCCCTGCCCGGTGCGACCACCCTGCAAGCGAAATTGAGGTGACCATGGAGCACCTGCAGTTCCCTCAGTGATGCCTTGCGCTTGGCCAGCAAGTCCGAGATGAGGGCCACTATTCTGGACACCTTATCCCGCGGTAACTTAGAAGCCTGCGCTACCGTGTCAATCTCCACCCCCAGGAAGACTAGCTGGGTAGATGGGCCCTCGGTCTTTTCGGGCGCTAAAGGGACACCGAGTTCCTCCATTAGCGTCTGAAATGTGTTGAGAAGACGTGTACACGTGTCCCAGCCCCGTTCACCCCCGAATAAAAAGTCATCCAGGTAATGGGCTACAGACCGGGACCCTGACCTGCGGACGAAAGCCCACTCTAGGAATGTGCTGAAACGCTCGAAGGCCGAGCATGATATGGAACAGCCAAAAGGCATGGCCTTATCAAAGTAATATTCACCCCGGAATTTAAAACCCAGCAACTCGAAGTCGCCCGGGTGCACCGGCAAGAGGCGAAAAGCCGACTTAATGTCGCACTTAGCCAGCAGCGCACCCGGGCCACATGAGCGCACCATGCGCAGCGCGTGGTCAAAAGATGTATACCTGACTGAGCAAAGGTCATCAGGGATAGCATCATTGACCGAGCGGCCGGCTGGGTAGGACAAGTGATGAATGAGGCGAAACTCGCCCGGTGACTTTTTAGGCACTAAGCCCAAGGGCGATACCTTAAGATTGGGGAACGGGGGTGAAGGGAAAGGGCCAGCGACCCTGCCCGCAACGACCTCCTTAGTAATGCTGGCAGCAGCCACCTCCTCCCTCCCCCTAAGGGATAAAAGATTGGGGGCATCCTGGGGGGACCTATCCCCCATGAAAGGGATACGGAACCCCTGCCTAAAACTCTGAATGAGATAATCCGCATCCTCTCCCTTCGGGTACAATGTGAGCCAACGCTCCAACATGTCCACATTAATTGGGGAGGGAGCCTTTCGGTGAACTAGCTCCATCTGCGGCAGTCTTGCCAGCCCCCTGTCCGCCCCTCCCTCTGCCCCGCGTCCCTCCAGGCCTGGGACAGGCAGAGGCCGCATGGGGGCCAGCACAGGCGGGACACTCATGTCTGTATTTGCAGTTCTTTCTATTGCAGGAACCATTAGACGAGAAGGTCCAGCACAGCAGGCGGGCTGGAACCCCCTGCCCCGCCACCTGGCGGGGAACCTGTGCTGGGGCCGCTCGCTGGACCGCATGTCCACAATGGTATCTCTCCCTGGGCGCGGGGCGAGTGGGCGTCATGTACAAAAGCCAGAGCCTCTGACATGGCTCATCCCACCTCATCTCGGGGTGCAGGGGAATCCGCATGCGGAATTCCTCATCATAAGCCAACCACGATGGGCCCGGAAAGTCAACCATCGCCCTTTAGATGTTGTCCAAATACTGGACCATCGGAATTGCCAAATCCGGCCGGGCCCTGAGGTACACCGCCATGTATATGAGGTAGGCCGGCAACCAGTTGGCCCACGTGCGTGGTGGCTTGCGACGACGTGCCTGCTCCTTATCCTTCTCATCCTGCCCCTCCCTCTCTTCCTTGGTGGGCTCTCTGTTGAGGAGTGAGAAGATATCCACGTACTCCCCCCGCCAGATCTTCTCTTTGGTGGTCTGTGCCAAATGGTCACCAAGTGGTAAGGAATACCCTGCCGTCGGCAAGGCCGACACAGGCACAGCAGGAACTGCGGGCATCTGAAAAGGGGCCTGTACTAACCCAGCCACCCCCAAAACATTCCCCACAGGGTAGGACACACACCCCACCACGGGGCCCTGAGTGTTAGTTGTCGTCGCCGGGTGGGGCGTCAGCGGCTGTACCGCCGCACCACCCGCGCGAGGCCAAGGCCATTGAAACGCCCCCCCCCAACGTGGCCACGTGTGTAGGTGCACTGGTTTGAACCGCATACTCACACGCTGCACCCCCATAGGCCGCCCCCACCAGGGGTTCCGGCCCACTGGGGGCGTTGGAGCTCACGACCGCCGTTGAGCTAGTCAATGGGGCCTGACCCGCGCCGGTCTGTTGGTTGGGGAGCTGCGAGGCAGTGGCCGAGGTCGTGCCACGCGCCTCAAGCAGCTCGACCCGTCCCGCCGCCTGCCGCTGCCCGGCAGACGACGCGTCAAAATGAAGCCCAAAGGGAGCCCCAGCGTAGCTAGCCCGGGCCAGGGATGCCTCGAGGGCCGCAACGCGGGCCAGTAAGGCTTCCACGCTGACATGGGGCAAAGGGCCAGCCGGCCCGCCCACTCCAGGCATGAGCACAGGTCCCTGTACCCCGGGGCCCGCATAGGGCCACGACCCCGCACCCGGGCCCGGTAGGGCCGATGTAGCAACCTGCCAGGGAAGGGGACCAGACCACCCCCCAATGCTGGAAGGCCCCGGAGCGAGCTGCGCCCCTACGGAGGAGGGCCCCGCGGAATGAGCAACACCAGGAGCGGTGCCCACCGCTTGCGGGCCGAGGGCAGCAGCCCCCACTGGACCCGTGCGTGGGACCCCATTATCCGGCCAAGGGGGAATACACCCCATTCCACCGGTCCCGGTGGGTGCAGGCAAAGGCGGCTGCTGGGGAGGCGCAGCCGCGGTCCTCCGACCCGGATTGCGCCTCCGAACCGCACGTGCCGCGCTCGCAGCCGCCTTCTTCTTCGAGGGCATCTCAGCCACTCGATGGAAAGCCGAAAACGAGAAAATTCGCAGCCAAAAGGCTTCCCGGTAAGGGTAAAAGCGACGGAGGTAAGAGGGAAAAACTTCTCCGCTCCGTCGCTTCGCAAAATGGCAGCGCGGCTGCCTCGTGGCCACCCCTTTTATAAGGGAGCTGGCCACGCCCCCTAACTACCCGGATGCCTTCGTCCGGTGGGGGGGGGCCCGCAAAGAGCGCGGCGGCCATTTTGGCGCCGCGCTTGCATTATCCACATGCTTGTTGACACTCTCAAAAAATTCCAACATTAGTGAGGCATGATTTGCCCTTGTAAAAGCCATGTTGGCTCTCCTTTAGCAGCGCCTTCTCTTCTATGTGCCTATTAATTCTATCTTTTAGGATGGTTTCCATCACTTTACCTGGGACACATGTCAAACTGACAGGTCAGTAATTTCCTGGATCACCCCTGGATCCTTTTTTGAAAATTGGTGTTATATTCGCTACCTTCCAGTCATCAGGAACAAAGCCTTATTTGAGGGAAATATTATATATTTTGGCTAGGAGATCAGCAATTTCATCTTTAAGTTCCCTGAGAACTCGTGGATGGATGCCATCTGGTCCTGGTGATTTGTTAGTGTTTAGTTTAACTAGACATGCAAGGACCTCCTCCCTGGTTATTTCTATCTGGCTTAATTGTTCGGTTTCGATCCCTACGAAGATAGGCTCTGTTTTGGGCTTGTGGTCTCTGTCTTCTTCAGTGAATACTGAAGCAAAGAATTCATTGAGTCTCTCTGCAATCTCTGTTTCCTCTTTAATAACCCCTTGCCTTCCATTGTCATCTAATGGTCCAATGGCCTTCCTAGTTGGGTTCTTACTTCTAATGTACTTAAAGAAGTCTTTGTTATTTCTCGGAGTGTTTTTAGCTATACGCTCCTCAAAGTCTTGCTTTGCTTTCCTGATTGTTGCCTTACATTTGTTCTGCCAGAATTTATGTTTCTGCCTGCTGTCCTCATTCGGACAAGCCTTCCACCTTCTAAATGAGCTTTTCTTGCTTTTGATCACTTCCCGAACAGCTCCTGTAAGCCACATTGGAGTCCTCTTGGACCTGGCAGTGCCCTTTTTCCTTTTGGGTATGCATTCCAATTGAGCCTCTGTTATTGTTTTTGTAAACAGCCTCCATGCCTCTTGGGGTGTTTGGACTCTCTCAATTTTCCCTTTCAGCTTCTTTTTTACTAGTTTCCTCATCTTTGGGAAATTTCCTTTTTGAAAATTTAAGGTCTCTGTGTTAGATTTTATCAGTGACTTGCGGTCTATGATCAAGTTAAACATAATTGAGTTGTGGTCACTGTTCCCTGTTGGATCAGTCACATTAACATCTTGCACCAGATCCTGAGTATTACTCAGGACCAAGTCAAGGATTCTTGTACCTCTAGTTGGGTCTTCAAACATCTGTCCCAGGGAACAATCATTTAGCATATCTAGGAACTTTATCTCTTTATCATGTGCTGAACAACAGTTCACCCAGTCTGTGTGAGGGTAATTGAAGTCCCCCATTATAACCAGGCTTCCCTTCTTGGATGCCTCCTTTACAACATTCTCCAACTGCCAGTCTCCCTCAAGAGTTTGGGTCGGAGGCCGATAGTATATGCCTACTGTTAGACCATCCTTGTGGCCTGGTACTCTTACCCACAGAGCTTCTAATGGTGACTCCAAATCACCTAGATATTCCAATTCATACGATTTTATCACTTCTTTGACATACAAGGCTACACCACCTCCTGTTTGCCCCTTCCTATCCTTCCTGTACAGTTTGTAGCCTGGGATAACTGTATCCCATTGGTTATCGTCCGTCCACCAGGTTTCAGTGATACCAATAATATCAATATTCTTATCTATTGCTAAGTATTCCAGTTCCCCTATTTTGTTCCGGAGGCTTCTGGCATTTGTATACAACATTTATATATGCTTTCCTGATACAGTCTTTTGAGTCCAGTTGCATTGTTAGACTGCCTCTTGCATCCTTCTGCTAGAGTGCTGGTGACTAGCTCCTTGCTCTGCTCAGTAATTTTTGCATCCTCCTCACTACTCAAGTACACAATTTTACTGCACTTTTAAATTTTGCATAGGACAGAAAGGCACATAAGTTATTCTTGAACTATTTCTGAGTCCAACAACAACATCATCTTGCAAAGGTGATAATTTTTTCATTACCATGTGGGAATGAAGTTTATAGCCCTACCAAAATGCTCAAGAAAGATGGTTGCTAGATTAACATCCAGCCTTCCGTTCCACTGACTATCAAAAGCCTCCGTTATTTATACCACTTCCCTCTGAAATATTCAGAGGGAGCTGCAGGCCCTTTTGTGTACAAGCTCATAAAGCAAGACAAAGTATTCATCTCTGATCTATCAGATTTAACATCAAAATCTTCCCCAAGAGCTTAAGCGACCTCAAAGAAATTCCACTCAGCAATCACAAGCTTCGGAGACACCTAGCAAGAACATAAGCAACTCTACAAAGCTTTTACACAAACAATTCCTGGGGCAACCAACACATTCCAGACCTTTAACAGTCGAACATACACACAAATGAGAATAGCTGTAACATAAAATCTTCCCTTACCAAGAAATTCCATCAAATACAATATATATTTTAATCGGAGAAGCTATGAGAATGTTCATTGTATTCTTGCTCCAACTTGACAGCACCGACAGTAAAACTCCTCCTTACAAAAAAAAAAAGTCCGTTCCATAGTCTTTTGCTTAAATCGTTTTTTTTATGGAACTTGAAGCAAACCAATAGGGGGAAAAAATATTTTTCACGTAACTCGAAGCAAACCCATAGGAAAAATGAAACTTCTATGTAAATCAAAGCAAACCCATAGAGAAATGAATTTTTACGTAACACAAAGCAAACCCATAGAGAAAAGAATCTTTATGTAACTCGAAGCAAACTCATAGGAAATCATGTAAATCGGGACATGTTTTTAGCACAAAGTCATTATGTAAGTCAAATTTTATGTAACTCGAGGTATATGTAAGTCGGGGTTTTACTGTACTGTATCATTAAATTATTTCAGTAGAATCCTGTCAAAGGCAGCTTCAGTTTATATCCATGCAAGTATAATTATGGCATCTTTTCTGACCTTACCATTTATTTATTTATTTAATTCGGCTTGTTTAGCTGCCCCCTCGCCAAGGCGACTCCGGGCGGCTTTAAATACAAAAAGAAGCCAGTAACATAAAACACGGCAACACACAATACGCATGAATAAAACACCATAAAATTCTAAAAGCTAAAAAGCTAAAATCCAGATGGCAGAATTGTCCAATGATCGCGTGCGTGTGTGTGTGTGTGTGTGTGTGTGTGTGTGTGTGTGTGTGTGTGTGTGTGTGTGTGTGTGTGAAAGAGAGAATATGTCCAGTAGCCACACCCCACACCTGCTGTCTCTTCTAAAGGCCAGCAGTTGTGGTTGGAGGTGAAGGTCAGTCAGCAGGAGGTTCCAAAGGGCCATGGCGGATACCGAAAAGGTCCTCCATCTATTGCTGGAGAGGAGAGCCTCTCCAGCTGTTGGTACCATTAGGGAGCCCCTCCGGTGCAGACCGGAGCGGTCTAGTGGGTCTGACAGATGTTCTCAGGGTAACACGTTCTCTTACGTAACCTGGGCTACTACCATGTATGGCTTCAAATGTCATAACCAGCACCTTGAATTGCACCCAGAGGCACACCGGCAAACAATGCAGCTCCCGCAACAGACCCTATCACCGTGCGGGCCACCGTATTCTGCACCAGTTGCAGCCTCCGAATGTAGAGCGCATTCCTATCTGCCTGCTTGAGCTCAGCTTCAGTTCCCATGATGATTAAGCTGTATGTATGACTGAGCTCAGCTCGCTCCCCTATACCATTTCTCTACCTACAATTAGATCTCTCTGCATTTAGGAAAGGCCTGAAGACCTGGTTGGTCCAGCAAGTGTGGGGTGCCACGATGGGAGCTGCCCCCACCCCCCCGGCTGACTTATATAAGTTGCTTAAAGTTGTTTTTAACTGTTATATTTTATTTGTCTGTAAGCCGCCCTGAGTCGCTATGGCGAGTGGGCGGCAATATAAATCTAATAAATAATAATAATAATTTCCACAACCAGGTTGCTCCAGCACACTTCAAACAAATGTAGCCATGGCAGCACAAAAGACACATTTTGTACAACTTCAGTGCAATATTCCTTGTGCACATTGATAACTCACAAAGCCATCACATCTACCACTGGAAAAGAACAATGGCAAAGCACCAACCACCAGAAAGCAAAGTGGGTCAAAGATGACAACCACTCCTTCAAATTAATGACCTCCACATCGCATTGAGAGGAGATCATAAAGGGGTCTTGCTCCCGTACGTTTCATCTCCTACCTGCCTGAGCCCTTTCAAGAACTTCTTCCGTCTCCTGAGTTGCTGGCAAAGGCTGCGGTCATTCTCCCGGTCGGAACCAGAATACTGATGGTGTAATCTGTTCTTCTTCAGGTGGTAAGCCAGTCCATTAGTAAGCATGTTCCGTTTCTTCTTCACCACGGGGTCCCGTTGCCTTTCCACAGAGTCATGAGACTTCACTGCTACGTCCTTCTATATAAAAGGGGCAAAAAGACAAGACAACAATGTGACTCTTGTGAGGAAGTTGGCATTCTTTAGCTACTATACATGTTTAAGGTTCTGGATAATTCAGCAAAGCTCTGACATTAAAATGCAAAGTTGCCTACCATAGCCAGGCCTGCGGTGGCTATTTTGGACACTGGGACAAGTCCTGGTGCACCACAGGGTCTGGCACCCTCCAGAGGTGGCAGAGGTATGACACCGGGTGGATACACAATGGTGCAAGTTGATTTCTGCCCAGGCTGGAACTTTTGAGGCAGCAGTGTGCTATTTCTGTGGGGTGGGTATTGCCGTGTACCAACCAGCCCCACCCCCACCCCTCCATGGCTGGTTGGTGCACTGCGATACCATTCCCCCCCCCCCCATGGCCTCAGTCACTCCACACCCAACTCCATAGGATCCGCCTCCTCCCACCTGTCCACCGCCCTTTTAGCATAGCCAGCACCTTATTATAGCTACTGTTTTGTACGGAGATGGTTCTGAGGTCAATTCCTGGCATCTTCAGATACCATTAGGTGAAATACTGGTTTAAACCTCGGTGATCTCTTGTCTATTATTACTGAGCTAAAAACCAGAAGTGAGCCAACAGATGTTTTGAACTACATTCCCCAAAACCCCTAACCATTGATCATGCCAGGTGGGAACAATGAGACTTGTTATTAAAACAAGTTGGAAAGACTTACCATATTTTTCGGACCATAAGACGCACCTGATCCCCGGCTTGGTTTGGGGGAATGTGCACGGGCGCACCCACATGGTTTCCCCCAAACCAAGCCAGGGAATCACAGCGTCTGATCCCATGGTTTGGGAGAATGCGCACGGTCACGCCCATGCGGTTTCCCCCAAACCAAGCCGGGGATCACAGCGTCTGATGCCCAGCTTGGTTTGGGGGAATGCGCACGGGCCTTGCTGAACAGCATTTGGATTATAAGATGCAGCCTCATTCCCCCATCACACACACACACACTTTGGGGAGGGGTGCGCGTCTTATGGTCAGAAAAATACGGTACCTCTCATCCCATCTGATCCATGGTCTGACTCAGGGATGCCCATATGGGTGCATTTTAATTCTATTTCTGGGAGTGACGAGGGTGGAGCAGGCCAGATGAATGGGCATCGGGGGCTGAATCCGCCCCATGGGCCATAGCTTGGACAGAGCAGAGAAAAAGGCAACCTAAAATCTATCCCATCCTGTTGTAAAACATATCTGTTGCAAAACAGATTGCAAGGCGCGTTTTATTTCCACTTCCGGTGAGAGGAACCACATGAACGCCCCTCTGAACATGACTGGCCCATGGCCCGAAAAGTTTGGGCACCCCTGCAATATAGTAATAGAAGGGCACCGGATGGGTATGCAGATCTTTCTACATTTCATCATATTTGTAAGTAAGGCCAGGAAAATGTTGCTGAGGTCTTAAAAGCATGTTACTAGCTCAGTGCAGATAATAGTGAACCAGACAGGGTAGAGGGCATACTTGTATACTTTGCTTTGATGAACTCATTTACAGCAATGAGATACATGTCCTAAAAACTGCCACATGCTAATTTCCGCACAACAAACTCCTTAGTAAAAGAACAAAAGCAGTTGAAAGCTCTCTGCAGGGGTACAGGCATCATTTGAATTGGGAAATTTAAACAAACACATTAACAATATGAGAGGGGAAGAATCAATTTCTGAAGCCGCATGACATTTTACGCATATTAACTATTGATGACTGCACTGGACCAATACACTCCAAAACAGTTTTGCAGAGATAGATGCAGATGATGTCAGGCGCAGACAGCACTGGCTCTTTGGCTATAAACAGAGATGAGCACTGAACCCTAGAGTCGGATTCGACTAGCATTTGAGCAAGGCCGACCTTTACCTTTACTTTGCTCTCAGGTTGCTGATCTCAACTTGTGCTACCCACTCCTGACCTCTAGGTAGGGAGGAAGTCCTCAGCTCAGGTGAGCAAGACTCCTGCTATCTCAAAACATTGTGTCCCAGCTCATACATCAGCACGACACTGCCTAGAATCAACCCTCTCCTGTCCTTTTGTAGAATTAAACAAACAACGGCAGAAGGAAAACCCATTTGAATCCTTCTGGTTTTTAAAAAGTAGAAGCTCTGACTCAGAAGCAAAAATGGATCAGGAACTGATTGCGTTGGTCATTGTGTTGTGTTGTGTTGTTGCTTTGAATTCAATGGAGCTCATTGCAGAGCAAATTATTTGTCCATGTAGAGAGCCATTCTTACATTTGACTTATTCTTGGGAGACAAGTGATGAGAAACCTGGGGAACATAGTGAAAAGTAGAGACATCACCTTACAAACTGAAATTCACATAGTCAAAGCAATGGTATTCCTGGTGGTAATGTATGGTTGTGAGAGCCTGGACCATAGGAAAGCTGAGTGCAGAAGAATAGATGCCTTTGAAATGTGGAGTTGGAGGAGAGTTTTGAGAGTCCCCTGGACAGCGAGGAGAACAAATAGGTTGATCTTAGAAGAAATCAACCCTGACTGCACTTTGGAAGGTCAAATAGTGAAGATGAAGTTAAAGTACTTTGGACATCAAATGAGAAAAGAGGAAAGCTTTGATGCTGGGAAAGCTTTGATGCTGGGAAAGGTCAAGGGCAAAAGAAGAAGTGGGTGGCAGAAAAAGAGATGGCTAGATGGCATTGTTGATGCAATCGGCACAGAGCTGGGCGGGTTGAGGAGGATGGTGGAGGAGAGAGGTGCCTGAAGGGCAATGGTCCATAGGGTCGTAAAGGGTCGGAATTGACTATGCGACTGAACAACAACAGAGAGCCAAGTATTTGTCAGAGTCTTAAAACGCTGCTTTCCTTCGCCTAATCATTTGAACAAGGAACAACATTACAGTAGGATATGGCTGAGGAATTCGACCTCCTCTACGTCATTTGGTAGGGTTGAACAGGACAAGGGTCAGAGTCCCTAAATATAAGACCAACAGGCTCAAGTCGGGGCTGCAACTTGATGATAACAGGGTTGAGAAGAAAGCAGGGAATCTAGCTAAAAGGAGCAGAGGCCTGTATTTAGTCCAGATTCCTCACCCAGTCTTACATAAGTCATCCATAGACCAGGGATTCTTAACCTGCGGCCCATGGGCCAGATGCATTTCATGTGCCCCCACACACACACTGCCTCCACCACACCCAGAAGTGCCATGGGGTGGAGGAAGGGCAAAATGACCGTCTGGCCCCTGAAGCTATCTGAAGAAGCGTGACCCGGCCCCCGGCTTAAAAAGGTTGAGAACGCCTGTCATAGACACCTGGATGCATACCTGTGAAGCACAGCTCCTGAAAATACAGGACTTGCTCCGACCCGGGTGCGCATGCACCACAACAACTCATTTGCACATGTGCAGAACCCCTCTGTGTATGTGCATAACCTCTCTGCGCATGCACCGAGCTCATTTGCGATGGGCGTGTGTGCGAAGTAACCACTTTCCCTGCCATACAAATATGGGACAGCAGCGGGAAAGAGAAGGAACGAGCGGAGAAATACGGGAAATCCCGGCCAATCCGGGATACTTGACAGGTATGCCTGTATGCATTCCTAAAACTGCCATGCTCACAACCCACTTCCTCCACATAATAATTCTGAATATTATTTTCACAGCAAATTGCTCTTGGATGAGTTCAGGGACACGTGAGATTCCTTTCAAAGATATGATTCTGTGATTAAAAACAACAATTGTTGCTTTAAAAGATTCAAAAGAGGGGAAGAAGAGGGAGATCTCCCCTCTCAAACTCAATTTGCTCTCAGCAAACTAAACACAGGTGCCATGAGCAAACTAAACACAGGTGCCATTTGGTAGGCAATATTATGTGCTCTTAGTAGTAGATTAATGAATGTAATTATCTCCCATTGTGGAAGTGCATGTTGCCAACCCTGTAATTTATAGGAAGCTATGATGTTCTAATGTGTTTTTATGTCCATAAGCGGCTTAACCATAATGAAACGTATTTGCACCCAGCCCTCTTCCAAAGTGGTTCTCAGCCACACAGTGAGAATAAATCATTCCCAGCCAGCCACTCCGGCCTTAATGTGAGTCAGTGGGAGAAACCACTATTAGGTCTAGCACTGAAAAGGAAACAGATTCTGGAACTGCCTTTCGTGATAATTGCTGGAATCTATTTATTTTGTTTCTACCACGATTACATCCCACCTCTCCATAAAACACCCCAGGGCAGCGAACAGCAATAGCACAGATTCACAACTGCCTGCTATGAATGAATAAATGAGTGAATGAATGAGTTTTTTGAGATGCTCAAGCATAATACAGTTGGAAGATACTCCCTAGGAAAACCATAAATAGATATACAGTGGTACCTTGCTTAAAGAGCATAATGCGTTCCACGGAACTGATCATTAAGCGAGTTTGCTCTTTAAGTGAAACACCATTATAAGTGACTTCTGGCGGGGGGATTTGTGAACCCAAATTTAGTTGTTAAGTGACTTTTTGGTCTCTAAGCAAGGCGCTCTTTATGCAAGGTTTTACTGTAACTTTGACCGTAGAGAAGACTATAGAGTAGACCATACTGCTAACGACTCAACAGGGACTGCAGTGGCTCAAGTGGCTAAGACGCTGACTGGAAGGCGGGAGGTCAGCAGTTCGATTCCCAAGTTCTGCAGGGTGGAACGAGCGCCTGTCTTGTCCCAGCTCCTGCCAACCTAGCAGTTCGAAAGCAAGAAATTTCAAGTAGATAAATAGGGACCACTTAGGTGGGAAGGTAAATAGCATTCCATGTGTCTAGTCATGCCTGCCATATGACCATGGAAATGTCTGCAGAAGCAGACAGAGCTGGCTATTTGGCTTTGAAACAGAGATGAGCACTGATATGTATATTTCCTAATATGATACGTATAATGTGTATTAGATGCTGTATTGTTCTGTGAGCCGCCCAGAGTTGCGTTTGAGTGGGTGGCATACTACTACTACTACTGCTACTACTACTACTACTACTACTACTACTACTACTACTACTACTACTAAGAAGAAGAAGAAGAAGAAGAAGAAGAAGAAGAAGAAGAAGAAATTAAAGCACCATTTCAGCAATTAAAAGGCAATCTTCCCAGTGCCAGAACCCATGCCCAAACCCATGCCCTTCACAAAGCCTGATTTCACACAGAAAAGCAAATTTAGGCCAGGCGAAAAAGCTCACCATGGATTAATTAGAATCATAGCCAATAAATAATGAATCCCTTTTTTCTAAGTTAAAAATGTACCAATATGGAATCTGCATGGAAATGAGAAATGTGTGTTTAATTAGAAGCGACGCAAACATGTCTTGTTTGGGTCACTCTTTGTGTTTGTCTCCAAGAGCCAGTAATCTGGCAGAGATTCTCTTCCCCTCACCCAGTGAGTTGAGATTCAGCAGAGCAGAATAATATTCCTCTGGGAGGTCAGTAGCTAAATGAAGATATCCCTGCAACTCTCCAGTGCCGCAGACGTCTCCATTCTCAGTAGAGAGTGCAGTCTCTGTTGACAGCGGCGTCCACCAGAGGAGGCACATGGAATTCCACAAAGGCACATTCATGTAAAAAGTAATATTCAGGGGCAGCTAAAGCTCTGGCTCAAGTGGCTAAGATGCTGACTGGAAAGCGGGAGGTCAGCAGTTCTATTCCTGATTACTGCAGGATGGAATGAGCTCCCATCTTTGTCCCTGCTCCTGCCAACCTAGCAATTCGAAAGCAAGAAATTGCAAGTAGATAAACAGGGGCCACTTGGGTGGGAAGGTTAACAGCGTTCCATGCAGATCCAGGTCAGATCTGACCCACGGGTCATAGGCTGGGAACCCCTGAGTTACAGCAACATAATTTAACTAGAGTGAAACAAGATAAGCACCTAAAAAGATGGGACAAAATATTTCAACACTCCTCTGCACTTTTTCCAGCTCCATAATATCCTTCTGGAGGTATGGCGACCAGAACTGTACACAGTATTCCAGATGGGGCCTCACCATAGATTTATAAAGAGGCAAAATGACACTTGCTGACTTATTTTCTATTCCCTTCCTAATGATCCCTAGCATTGAGTTTGCTTTTTTCACTGCTGAGGCACACTGGGTTGACACCTTCATTGAGCTGTCCACCAGGACACCAGGGTCCTTTTCCTGGTTTGTCGCAGAGAGTTCAGACCCCATCAGTTTATAAATGTAATTGGGGTTTTTTGCCCCAACATGCATCACTCTGCACTTACTAATGTTGAAACTCATTTGCCACTGCTTTGCCCACTCCCCCAGTGTCAAGAGATCCCTCTGGAGCTCCTCACACTCTCTCACAGTTTTCACTACCCTGTATAATTTAGTGTCATCAGCAAATTTGGCTACCTTGCTTTTTACTCCTACCTCTAGATCATTTATGAAGAGGCTGAAAAGCAGGGGTCCCAGTACTGAACCTTGGGGGACCCCACTCTTTACTTCCCTCCACTTGGAGAAGTGTCCATTTAGTGTATTGTATCATATATTGTGCAATTTGTGCAATTTGATTCTAGAAAGGTGAGCAATGAGTTTTTCATTGACCTTTAAGACCCAGAGTCAATGGATTGGTTATCTACATCTTTCTTAGCTCTTAGTCCTTCTCTGCTTGCTGTTTGTGTGTGTGCATGTGTGTATATGTGTGTTTTGCTTTTTGAGAGGAAAAAGACTGGTTTTTGCAAATATACATTTTGTACAAATTGGGGAGGCCTTATGTAGGGCCTTATGTAGGGAAGCTGGCTATTTATTTCACTCTCAGCTGCAGCAGAAGAATCCTGTAGGACAGGGGTGCCCAAACTATGGCTCGGGGGCCAGATCCAGCCACCAATGCCAATTCATCCAGTCCACAAAGCCCTCATCGCTCCCGGTAACTGGAAGTAAAACACGGGCACATTTTATGCATCAGGGCCGGGTCCAGCCCCCAGGCCATAGTGACCAGCCCCCTGAACCACATGACCGGCCCACCACCCAAAAGGTTTGGGCACCCCTTCTGTAAGACATTCAAGGCTCCGCCATGAGGTGGTCTGTCAAGGTGAACCAGCCTCAGGTAAGAACAGCAAGTAATTTAGTGAGCATTCTTCTTATCCATGCTTCAAAATGTGTTAACATTTGCAGAATAACTCTGAAAAAAATGAAGAGTCTTCCTAATTACTGTGTAACTCAAAAGCTTCAAGACTCTTATACCAATACCGTAGATTAGTTTAATTAAGAGGTATAATCTTGGCAAATTTGAGCATGGATCTTCTATGATAAAGCTTGAAATAGACCTCTAAAATGGAAAACTTCAGTACTACAATAAGAATAATCATTTATATGTATTAACATTCCACTTGAGGCAATTAATTAGGCAAAAGAAAACAAATTGTAAGTACTTTGCTCTGATAATTAATTATGCTAAGTGTTCCACTGAAAATATTACTGTACTGGATGAGGATTGGTGAAAAAGAAAAAGAAATGCCCAGTTGTTTAACACTAGGGCCAGAATCCTGTTGGGGATGTACAACTACTACTCTGCAAATGATTGCCTTATCTGGCTACACTTCTGTTACACAGTGGCGGTGTGACTGACTAGTCACAGAGATGTAAAGCTGCACTTCCTTACCTGCAAGAACAAAAAACTACATTTTCCCCTTCTACAAAAGTTTAAGGTATTCTGCTTTCAACTTTTGTGTGTGCACAAATGACAAAAAATTGTGCAATTTTTGTATGCAAGAAATGCTGATTTCATAAAATGATAATGGTTACTGCATTGTTGCATGATCTTTTAAGTAATCGAATCACTGGATGGGTTATCTGCATCTTTTTGGGCATTTTAGTAATTTTCCTACTCACACTGGAATGCAGAAAAAGTGGAATAAAAAGTGTGTTCCATGAGGAATATCAATGCCAATTTCCCATTCTGGCATATAACATAAGGAGTGTACCATATATACTTGAGTACAAGCCAACTCAAATATAAGCCAAGGTACTTAATTTTGATCTGAAAACCCAAGAAAATAGATTGACCCGAGTATAAGCTGAGACTGGGAAATGCAGCAGCTGCTGGTGAGTTTCAATAATCAAAATTCATGAACATATGGTAAAATTAATTAGATTGTCAGCTCATCTCAATTTGGCATGGTCTTGGGACCCTCATGGTCATTGGCCCAAGTATAAGCCATGTCCCCTTTTGGGGGCTAAAAAACATGGTTTATACTTGAGTATATACTTGTTGGATCGGTCTAAGAGATTTCTTTATTGGGCTGGCTTATTCATTTGCAGTCTTTGGGTTGATTTGAAGAGTGAAGAGTCTTTGGGTTGATTTGAAGACATGCAAATAGGATCAGGTAACCCTAGGGTGGTAAGACAGGAGCTATTCTATTTGGCTACTTTGAGACAACGTCTAAAAATTGTAGTTTCAGCCCTGGTGGTACCCATGAAGTTCAGATTCTGAGCACCAAACCTTGATGCTGTGGAAATCTTTTGCAAACAGGGAAGAGAAGGTTGGGTTCAATGATTCATGGGATATTTTCATAGTGGGGCCAGAGCATAAAAAACAGAACAAGTCAAACAAAACTGATCTAGTGCTTGAATTTTGCAGTCCTTGTTATACATAGTTTGAAGAAAGGAAGCAAACATTCTAATCCACCCTCTAGGTCAGGGATGCCCAAACTTTTCAGGATGTGGGCTGGTCATGTGGTTCAGTTGGCCAGTCAAGTGGGTTCCTCCCACCAGAAGCGGAAATAAAATGTGCCTTGCAAACTGTTTTGCAACAGATATGTTTTGCAACAGGATGAGATAGATGTTAGGCTGCCGTTTACTCTTCTTATACCAAAGGTGCCCAAATTATGGCCCACAAGCCAGATCTGGCCCCAACACGAATTCATCCAGCCCACACTGCCCTCATCACTCCCAGAAGTGGAAGTAAAACATGCCCATATAGTGCATTTTACTTCCGCTTCCAGAAGCAACGAGAGTGGCACGGGCCAGATGAATTGGAGTTGGGGGCTGGATCTGGCCTGTGGGCCATAGTTTGGGCACCCCTGCTCTAGGTAAACAACTACAAACAGAAAAGGGGTGGTGTGAGGGTGTTCACAGCACGATCGCTGTGGCTAATGGCAAACCATGGTCATAAATCGTGGGTGATCGTTCTCCTGCCTCATCTGTTTATGCCGTAACTTAGAGGCCTGGGCCCCCAGCTTGGGCCTCTGACCATTACTCAAGGCCTTCTAGCCCTCCCTACTATACCCAGGGATGGCACGCAGTTACCTAACCAACACGCAGCTGTTTGACCAATCAGTAAGGTGAGCACGAGGCAGGCATGCTGATATTTAGCCAATTATGTAACCTTATGCTATCTCAGGTAACCAATAAGGATATATTGCATACTCTTCTCTGGAATGTCTTTGTCCTGTTATTCCTAATAAACTCCGTCCGGGCTATCTTGCCCTATGCCTCTTCATGAATCAAGCCTCCGCTGCCTCCTTGATCCCAAAACACATCATCTGGTGACCCGCGACGCGATTGCTGGATCCCAACTCCCCGACTCACCGGCTGGAATAGCCCCCTGGTGCACCTCAGCCTTCAGGCTACCCCAGCCTTTAGGCTCCCTCAGCTTTCGAGCTCCCGATTGTGAGTATGGGGGGGGGACTTTCTTTAGGGCAAAAGACCCATGCAAAGGAATTGCAGAAAATCATCAAGGAGAGCAGATGTCCAGACATCACGCTTAATAGTCTAGAAGACTTCATTAAGGAAGTCGAATGTCCTTGGTACCCAGAAATTGGATCACTCAAACGGGATGATTGGCAAAGAATTGGAACAATTTTATTGGAAGAACCTAGGGCAGCGGTTCATCATTTATTGATTTGGCAAAGAATTAATGAGGCAGTCAGGAAATTAGTACCAGCAGAGGCATCCCTGACCAATCCTCTGACTCATCCACCCGAGGACCCACCACCTCCTTATCCAAAAGTGCTGCCCGCTATTTTACCACCTACGGCACCATTGGTGCTGCCCATCCCGAGCCTGGTTCTCCAGGCGCCGCCTGCCTACCCTGGCGGTGTGATGGGAAATGTTCGCTCCGCTATACATCGAGCCAAGAGCGATGGGGTTTTGTCCCTGGAGGAGGCGGAAGAGTGGCAAGGAGAGAGTCCTTCTGCTTTTCCCATTACGGGTGAGATGGGGATGGGGGCGGATGGGAATCCAGAGGAACGTATCCATTGGCAAGCTCTGTCATATACAGTAATTAGGGAACTTAATAAAGCTGTTAGAGAGGCTGGTGTCCGATCAAATTTTGTGCAAGGGTTGCTTGAGGGAATCGGGAATGGGTACACGATGTTGCCCCAAGACTGGAAGGATTTGTTTCGAATGATTTTGACTGCTTCACAGTATGTTGTTTGGGATAGTGAATTCCGAGCGGCTGCAGTGGCGGCTGGTACGCCACAAAACACCCCTGAGCAGATTTATGGAGCAGGTGCATTTGCTACCCTCCAACAGCAGATGCAACTCCCCCGGGAGTCTTTCCACCGCACCTTTATGTGCGTCATGAGAGCCTTTAAAAGGGTCCCCGTCTCTGGGAAACCCACACGCTCCTTTACTTCCACACGGCAGCAGCCCACTGAACCCTACTCACAGTTCATTGATAGATTGAAGGAAGCCATACAAAGACAGATAGACAACCCTGATGCCCAAGGAGAACTCCTGAAACGGCTGGCTTTTGAGCAGGCCAATGCCAATTGCAAGAAGATTTTGCAAAATGTCATTCACCGCCCTGAGTATAATTTAGCTGACATGATTCAAGCCTGTATGGAGGTGGGCACTCAAACACATGCAATGGCCCTTCTGGCTGGAGCGCTTCGTGCCGGAAACAAGCCCACTGGCAATTGTTTCAACTGTCAGAAACCGGGCCACTTCAAGAAAGACTGTCACGCCCTCGGAGGGGGAGCGCATAAGGGGGGTGGAAAGGATGTCAGGCGCCCCAGCAAGAAGTGCCCCCGGTGTGGCAAAGGCTACCATTGGTCTAGCCAGTGCAGAGTCAACCCCTCACCACAGGGAAACTAGATACCGGGCCCTCCCCGGGCCCCGGAAAAATAAAGGGGACACGGGTCGATCAGCACAAGGCTGCTACTGCCGGCAGCGCTGGTCTCGATCTCGTTAACACACAGGACATGACAACTGCGTTGCCTGGGGAGCTTATCCTGATGCCTGCCGACCTTACTGGCCCCTTGCCAAAAGGGACCGTTGGTTTGGTACTGCCACGTTCATCAGCGCTCAAACATGGCATCATGATAGTTCCTGGCGTGATAGACGCAGACTACACAGGCATCATTTATGTACAATTTTGGAGTCACCTCCCATTGCAACTGCACAAGGGGGACTCCTGGGCACAATTAAACATTGTTTCTTATGAGACCCCAGGGGGAGCGGAGCCCGCCCTTCGCAGAGGGGTTTTGATTCCACCCGTGCCGGGGCCAATGGAGACACCTATCATCCACAGGTTGCCGCCCTTCGAGAGCAGATAGGACAACAGAAGCCGACCCGTAAGTATTGGGTAAACGGTAAGTTGTTGGAGGGATTGTTGGATACAGGGGCAGATATTTCTGTGATAGCCGCTGGGCACTGGGATCCCTTGTGGCCAACCGAAACCGCTCCCTCAGTTTGGGGCATCGGTGGTAGCCAGGCCTCCCGGAAAAGTGCTCAGTGGTTATCTGTCAGTCTCCAACCTGGCGGGCCTGAGATCGCTCGCATCAAGCCCTGTATTTTACAAATTGATCTCAACTTGTGGGGGAGGGATTTGCTGGCGCAAGTTGGCACCACCCTCATAACTCATGAATAGCCATCAACATTGTGCTCTTCCACTCTCGTGGAAGACCGATCAAGCCGTGTGGGTGGAACAATGGCCACTTCCGCAAGAAAAGTTGACTATGCTTAAGCAGCTCGTTCAGGAACAACTGGACGCGGGTCACATTGAACCGACTAGTAGTCCATTCAATACCCCGGTATTTGTCATCAAAAAGTAGTCCGGGAAGTGGCGGTTGCTCCATGACCTGCGGGAGATCAATAAGATAATCGAGCCGATGGGCTCGCTCCAGTGTGGAACCCCGAACCCAAATTTGATACCCCATGATTATGAGATGGCTGTCATTGACCTCAAGGATTGTTTTTATACCATTCCCCTTCAGGAAAAGGACCGGAAGTATTTTGCTTTCACGGTCCCAGTGTTGAATAACTCCCAGCCCACAGTCCGGTACCATTGGAAGGTATTGCCAATGGGAATGCTCAATAGCCCCACCATGTGTCAGTTTTATGTAAATGCAGCTCTCACGCCGTACAGAAAGGCTTACCCTAATTTGGTTATATATCATTACATGGATGACATATTGGTGGCCGGGACCTCCCTCCCAGAGGGGTGGCTCCCTCACCTTCAGGAGACCCTGAGCCTTTATGGCCTAATAATCGCCCAGGAAAAGGTTCAGTTAGCCGAACCTTTCTCCTATCTTGGGCACCGCATGATGGCTGCGTATTCTATGCCAGCATTGCCGCGGATTGAAATTCCACCTACTGTCAGTTATGTCACCCTGCAGCAGATACTTGGAGCTGTCAATTGGCTCCGCCCTTATTTTAAGCTTACCACCGCTGCGCTCAGCCCCCTCTTTGACGCTCTTAGAGCAGGGAAGAATCCAGGAGATCTGATCACCCTTACCGCCCTGCAACGGGAGGTCCTTTCCATGGTTAACTCTGCCATGGCCAAGGTCTGGGTTGATAGGGCTGAGCCAAATTGCCCCCCCAAGCTCCTTTGCTTGGGAGATGTGAAACAATTATATGCTGTCATACATCAGGAGCCTTCAGATGGGAAAATTCATATTTTAGAATGGTTGTATCTTTCACACACCACAAAAAATACCATTACACCCTTTTTGAGCATGCTGGCGCAGGTCGTCTCTAAAGGCCGCCGCCGCTGTCTCGCCCTGTTTGCCCTGGATCCCATGGAGATTGTGGTTCCCGTTCCCCTCGCAGTTTGGGAAGCGGGACTGCGCTCTTCTACCGAGCTGCAACTTGCTATGGCAGATTTTACAGGCCAGGTAGTGTACCACTCTCCTAAGGATCCTCGGCTCCAGGTTGCTCAGCATATACCTTTGAAGCTTTTCCACCTCCTCTCTCCCACGCCCCTTTTGCCGGCTCTCACTGTCTTCACTGATGGTAGCCCGAGCCGTGGGGTGGTTGCCTGGCAGGAGCAGGGGACATGGAAAAGTCAATTTACGCTGCCGCAGCGCTCGCCACAGCGCGCAGAGCTTGCGGCGGTTGTCCTTGCCTTTAGTCTGTTTCAGGATCAGCCTGTTAACTTGATCTCTGATAGCCTGTATGTCACCAATGTCGTGTCCAACATTGTGGGAAGTTATGTGTCACCTTCAGTAGATAGCAACTTGCTGTCACTGTTCCTGTCTCTACAAATGCTGCTCCAACGGAGAACAGTACCCTTTTTCATTGCACACATTCGTAGTCATCAGCCATTCCCCGGCCCCTTGACCAAAGGGAATGACCGTGCAGATGGCACATTACGTGCCATGTATTGTTCCCCCATTGAAAGCCATGCTTTGCATCATCAGAATGCCAAAGCTCTTGCTAAAGAGTTTAACATTCCCCTTGCGGATGCAAGGGCCATAATTCAGCAGTGTCCCCAATGTTCACAACAGCCCCAGAATCCTGCTGCAGGAGTAAATCCTCGCGGTCTGGGTGCTAACCAGCTTTGGCAGATGGATGTTACCCATTTTGCGCCTTTTGCACCATGGAAATATTTACATGTTTGTGTTGACACCTTTGTTGTTGTTGTTCAGTCGCACAGTCGGTTCCGACCCTTTGCGACCCTATGGACCATTGTTCTCCAGGCACCTCTGTCCTCCACCATCCCCCTCAGCACTCCCAGTTCTGTGCCCGTTGTGTCTACAATACCATCTAGCCATCTCATCTTTGGCCTCCCCCTTCTTCTTTTGCCCTCCACCTTTCCCAACATCAGGGCCTTCTCAAGTGAATCCTCCCTTCTCATTTGATGTCCAAAATACTTTAGCTTCGTCTTTACTATTAGCCCTTCCAATGAGCAGTCAGTGTTGATTTCTTCTAAGATTGACCTATTTGTTCTCCTCGCTGTCCAGGGTACTCTCAAAACTCTCCTCCAACACCACATTTCAAAGGCATCTATTCTTCTGCATTCAGCTTTCCTAATTGTCCAGCTCTCACATCCCTACATTACCACTGGGAATACCATTGCTTTGACTATTCTAATTTTTGTTTGCAATGTGATGTCTCTGCTTTTCACTATGTTCCCCAGGTTTCTCATGGCTTGTCTCCCAAGAATCAGTCGCCTTTTTATTTCATGGCTGCAATCCCCATCTGCCGTGATCTTTGATCCCAGGAAAGTAAAATCTGTCACTGCTTCTACTTCTTCCCCATCTATTTTCCAGGAACTGATTGGGCCTGTTGCCATTACCTTGGTTTTCTTGATATTTGATGGAATTCTGCTTCATGTAAAGATATCTTCTTTATTCTTCAGTCTCATTAGCAGCAGTTATATCCTCAGATCTTTAAGATAACAATCAGTCCCAAGAAGTCCTGCTTCCTTAGGCTTTTTGTAGGGAGGAACAGAGAGACAGAGAGAAAGCACTCTGCAGTCCTTGGCTGGTCAAATGCTACTGAAGCCTTTTTCTTTATTTAGGCAGTGAGAGAGAGAAACGAAACTAGCCTGCATTGTATAGCAGAAACGAAACTTAGCCTACATAATCAATCAGAATGTCAGAACCCAAAGAAAGAGAGATAAGGAGCGCTGTCTCTCAGTGAACAAAGAGGCTTTTGTATACAAAATGTGTCAGAGACAGCCTGACAGAATCCAGATGCATTCCTACATGTCCTCCTTTTTCATTTAAATTTGAGAGAGGGACGGCTAATCATACCCCTGCATGTCATCATACTCCATAACTACTCCTCCATATACATCATCACTGTCCTCCTGGACATCGTACCCCTCCTGACTCCTGGTACTTTGTTCCGGAGGAAGATACCTCATTGAGTACAATTGCCGTCGTGCAAAACTCGATGTCTCCCTTCTACGCAGTGGACATGTGTTACACATAGAAATAAGATTAGGAATACAAGTAATGCAAAAACACAAAGGTATAAAGCAGATAATAATAATAAACCCATAAAAGAAAACTTGTCTAAGGACAGATAAATCAGGCAACCAAGAAGTCACCCAATCAAAGAGATTAACATCAGTGCGTACATTGTTAGTAATGCTCTCCTGTAAATTCTGAAGTTCTTTCTCAATAGTATTATTCAGATAAAATAACCCAATGCTGCACATTGATATTGTCCTGGATGGAAATTCGTGGCAACTCCATTAAAAAAGAACCACATGTTCGGATCCTTGATTTGCCATCCATTGCAAATTGAACCACTATCTATAGCAGAATAATCAGGAGTAAACATAGGAAAAACATCATATATATCTTCAATAGTAGTGTTAAACAAGGTATAATTAAGCTTATAAGAACTGTTATAACTACCCCATAACCAAAAATAATCGTCACAACCCGTATAATTGCCTACATTCTGCAAAACCCTTTTTGCTTGAGTCCAGTATTTCCATTTACTATTCCAGACTCCAGAACTATGACAGCAGAAACAAAGTCCTTTAGTGTATTTCTTGAATGTCATGCTTCGCCAACGGGTGTTGTTAAATTGTTCTGGAGGATTAGAGAAGAGTGTAGACCTATCAAGATGTTGCAAATGTCCAATAACCAGCTCAGGTGTGTTGAACAATGCCAGAAGAAAAGCCATTTGAGACACTGCCAGTGGATGCTCATAGTATAACGTTGCATTCTTACCATGAACCTCAAACATATAGTTAGCATGACGAATCCAAAAGTTGGGGTTGCCCCCATGAGGCATTGTTCTTACAGCTGGAAGCACAGTAAGAAAGAAAATAACAAATGTCAGCACATTTAGTTTACTGGTGAACCACCATCCTGGAGCTGAATAACCTTCTTCTCTCTCCATGGGCGGATCGCTCGAGCAGGAATCCTTCCACTCAGGATCCCCTTGTTGCCAATAGATGACCAATGGCTTAAGAAGACACTCCCCTAAGAAACAGGAGCATGCCCTGTTATTACTAGTACCATATAACTAAACATGAAACATGAGTGACATATAACACAAATGCAATATCACCAACCCATTTACATGTGTAGAGTACTGGAAACTCTGCCATGTGCTTCTGAAGGTATGCAGTTTCATAAGACAATACATAACATAAGCAAAGACAGATCTTTCTCCTGCAAGAGAATAAGCAAAACATTTAAGCATAAACAAGACATGAACATTTTTTTTTCTTCCTTACATGAAGGAGGCCTCTATAGCATTCTAGAAAGCAATTCTTACTACCCAATTACATGAGTAAGGCATTAAATTTCTTCTTCTCCCACTGGATGTAAAGTGAAAGAGGCATTATATTTTTTCTTCTCTCACTGGTGTAAAAGTGAGAGAGGCATTAATAACTTATAATCAACATAGCATGGTAACTCAAATACAGTACAAATCTCATTAGCATGAGCAGGTAGACAATTTCTTAAAAAGGCTGTCAGGTTTTATAATTCTTCTTTAAAGTCCACACAAACTTTTGTTCTTTCTAGTCCAAATAAAATGTCCAAATTAAAAAATCCCAATCTTGATTGAAGCTCTCTGAAACATCATCTCCTCTCCAGCACAGTCCTTGGCATGGCAAGTTGAAATTAAGCCATAAATTAAGTCTCACTGACTTCACAAGACAATCCCCCACAACCCCCCTTTTCAGCTTTTCAGGCAGACACACATTCCTTCATGCTCCAGCCACACCCATCTGCAGTAAGGCAGGCCGAGGAGGTATGAAGGCACAAAGAACTTCTCCAGAATTTGCAAGCAGCTTCCACACAGAAGACTAGTACAGGGAATTTCCCGTTGCTTTCCCTGCCATCCTGATGCTGGAAACTTGAGACAGCCCACTCTGATCTCTTTGTTTGTGGGTTGGGCAGTTCAAAATCAGCAAAAAACTGTATGTCTTCTTCCTCCTTGTATTTTTGCCACAGCCTGCTATCCATACAGGAAATATTCACCCCCCTCTTTCTCTGTATTTCTTTCATCTCCAGCATATGATTCTCAACCTTATGACAACCTGCATCGGTTAGTTTGTACTTGCACCCCTTTTTTGTCTTGAGTTTTGTGCGTTCCTCCTTTGGGCCATCCTTCCATTTCTGCAGGATCTTCCTGCCCAAACGTGAGGTATCAAATTTACTACTCAGCTTCTCCTGCTTTTGTGATGAGGGTTGATTCACGGGGGGGCTGAGATCCCCTATGCTGCTCTTTAAAACACAGTCCTTGCTTTCTGCCACTCTGCATGCATCAACAACTTCAATCTGTGATGAGTTCCCCACCATTTGTTCCCCATCAGCCGGCACTAGCTGTTTTTTATGCTCGGCTGGCAATATTGCAGCAGAGAACAGGTCTTTTGTAGGGCTAAAAGGACTTGATTGTTGCAAGTCAGGATCTAATTGCAAGGCAGGATATAAAGTCCCATCTCCATTTCCACCTCCATCAGGAGTCTGTTGTTTCTCATATGATGGAAGAGCAGTTGCCATGGCTGCCATGGTTGCCATGGCCCCCCTTTCTCTGAAGGCAAAAGCTGTGGGAGGGGATGGCCATCAAGTCTTTGAGACAATAAAATATTTTTTGGAGTAAGTCTTTGAAGGCAGTCCCTAACTGCCTCCCATGTAAATAATATTGACACAGAAATTCCATTATGCTTCTGCATTTCTCTCCCGATCTGTTTCCACTCTGTTAAGTCCAGACCTTCATATTTAAACCAAGGACAGAATTTTGCTATAGCTTTAGCCAGTTTCTGTATCTCCTGTTCATTAGCCTTCCGCCCATTCTCATGCAAAAGATCTGAGATATCTTTACAAAGTTCATACATTTGCGAAGAAAAAACACACCCCATTTTCACTCACCTAGTAATTCTCGAGCGCTCGATTAGACCTTTCCTGGTCGTAGGTGAATGAGACCTTCCCGGTCGATGAGGTGTTAATTATTGAAGCAGCTTTCAAAGCATTCCTTTGAATTTCATTCAATTGGCCTCACGACGGGGCACCACTTGATGGAATTCTGCTTCATGTAAAGATATCTTCTTTATTCTTCAGTCTCATTAGCAGCAGTTATATCCTCAGATCTTTAAGATAACAATCAGTCCCAAGAAGTCCTGCTTCCTTAGGCTTTTTGTAGGGAGGAACAGAGAGACAGAGAGAAAGCACTCTGCAGTCCTTGGCTGGTCAAATGCTACTGAAGCCTTTTTCTTTATTTAGGCAGTGAGAGAGAGAAACGAAACTAGCCTGCATTGTATAGCAGAAACGAAACTTAGCCTACATAATCAATCAGAATGTCAGAACCCAAAGAAAGAGAGATAAGGAGCGCTGTCTCTCAGTGAGCAAAGAGGCTTTTGTATACAAAATGTGTCAGAGACAGCCTGACAGAATCCAGATGCATTCCTACAGATATTGAGTCTCAAACCAGCTTTTGCACTCTCCTCCTTCAGCCCAATCAAGAGGTTCTTTAGGTCTTCCTCACTTTCTGCCATTAGGGTGGTATCGTCTGCATATCTCAGATTGTTTATGTTTCTCCCAGCAATTTTAATCCCATATTGTGATTCCTCCATCCCTGCATTTCGCATTATGTGCTCTGTGTATAGATTGAATAAGCAGGGTGATAAAATGCAGCCTTGTCTTACTCCTTTTCCTATTCCAAACCACTCTGTCATTCCATGTTCTGTCCTAACTGTTGCTTCTTGGTTCATGTACAGATTTCTCAGGAGGCATATGATGTGCTCTGGTATTCCCATCTCTTTAATTACTTGCCACATCTTGTTGTGGTCCACACAGTCAAATGCCTTAGTGTAATCAATGAAACAAAAGTAAACTTGTTTCTGGTATTCCTTTGTTTTCTCCATGATCCAACGTATGTTGGCAATGTGGTCTCTAGTCCCCCTGCCTCTTCTGAAACCGGCCTGCACCTCTGGTAGTTCTCTCTCCACATGCTGCTGAAGTCTGTCCTGTATTATCTTGAGCATCACCTTGCTGGCGTGTGGGATGAGTGCAATTGTTCGGTAATTTGAGCATTCTTTGGCGTTGCCCTTTTTTGGGATTGGGACGTATACTGATCTTTTCCAATCCTGTGGCCACTGTTTTGTTTTCCAGATTTGCTGGCATGTAGTAATTTGACGCCATCATCTTTTAGCGCTTTGAAAAATTCGACTGGGATACCATCATATCCACTAGCTTTGTTGTTTGCAGTGCTCTTTAGGGCCTTTATAACTTCGCTCTCCAGGATGTCTGGCTCGAGTTCAGTTTTTTCATCATTGTGGTTATCAGGAGTGTTGAGGTCCTTTTTGTAGAGTTCCTCTGTGTACTCTTTCCATCTTTTCTTAATCTCTTCTGCATCAGCTAGCTCTTTTCCGTCTTTGTCCCTTATCATGGTCATTTTTGCTTTAAATGTTCCCTTTATTTCCCCGATTTTTCTGAAGAGATCTCTAGTCCTGCCTCTTTTGTTGTTTTCCTCCATTTCTTTGCACTGTTCTTTTAGGTAGTTTTCCTTATCTCTCCTTGCTTTTCTTTGAAATTCTGTGTTCAGAAGGTTGTATTTTTTCCTTTCTCTTTTGACTTTTGCCTTCCTTCTTTCCTCTGCTATTTTAAGAGCCTCATCAGACAACCATTTTGCTTTCTTACGCTTCTTTTCTTTTGGTATGGTTTTCTTTGCCGCTTCCTGCATGATGTCCTTTATCTCTGTCCATAATTCTTCTGGCACTCTGTCTATTGCGTCCAGGCCATTATATCTGTTCATCACCTCCACCGTGTATTCTTTAGGGATGCTGTCTAGGTGATATCTGTCTGGTCTTCTTGTTTTCCCTATTTTCTTTAGTCTTAACCTGAATTTTGCGATCAGTAGGTTGTGATCTGAGCCACAGTGTGCTCCAGGTCTTGTTTTTGCTGATTGTATGGAGGTTCTCCATCTTTGGCTGCAGAGTATGTAGTCAATTTGGTTTCGGTGTTGGCCATCTGGTGATGTCCATGTGTAAAGTCGCCTCTTGTGTTGCTGGAAGAGAGTGTTTGCTATGACCAGTGCGTTCTCTTGGCAGAACTCTATCAATCTTTGCCCTGCTTCGTTCTGTACTCCAAGACCAAACTTGCCTGTTATTCCCTCCACTTTTTGATTTCCTACTTTGGCATTCCAGTCTCCTAATATAATTTGGACATCATTTCTTGGTGTCTGTTCTATGAGGTGTTCTAGGTCCTCATAGAACTGGTCCACTGTGGCTTCATCTGCACTAGTGGTTGGTGCATAGACTTGGATTACGGTGATATTGAAAGGTTTGCCTTGAATTCTGACTGACATCATTCTGTCATTTTTGAGGTTATATCCCATTACTGCTTTTCTTACTCTCTTATTGACAATTATGGCTACTCCATGCCTTCTAAGGTTTTCTTGTCCACAATAGTAGATATGATGGTTTCCAGAGCTGAATTCACCCATCCCTGTCCATTTTAGCTCACTGATGCCCAAGATGTCAATGCTTATTCTTTCCATCTCATTTTTTACCACTTCCAGTTTACCTTGGTTCATTGATCTCACATTCCATGTCCCTATGCAGTATTGCTCCTTACAACATTGCATTTCCCCTCCCCCTTTCCTTTCCCTCCCCTTCCTCCCCTCTGTGGTGTTAAGCATCCTGTATCACCTAGCCTGCCCTTTTGTTTTGCCTTTTGTTTTGGTCAATAGGGTTCTCTTGGCAAGATTTATGGCGTGGTTGCCGGTGTCTGCGCCATTTTTCTCTCCTCATACATTTTATCACAGTTTTTAAAAGTTTAAAAACATTTAAGACAACATATTATCATGCATATTATCACACTTTAAAGCACAGTCTCTATGTCAGTTGCTATATTAAGTCATTTTAAAGTCTTTATGTGAGTTACTATATTAAGTCATCAACATTTCTGCATATTTAACTACTTATCCTTTGTATGGGGCTCTGAGTCTCACCCCCTGGTTTAACTCCTTTGCCTTCTTCCCTTCTGCCAATTGGACCTCTCCTTCGGCGCTTGGTTGTTTTCAGGGCTTGGAAAAGGCTCTCGTCGGGGCGACTGGCTGGCCTCTCCCCGCCCGGCTGGTCTTCCTCCTCCCTCACCGGCCCGGCTGGAGATGGTGGGGACCGGCTCGGAAGGGCTCGCGTTGGGGCGACTGGCTGGCCTCTCCCCGCCCTGCTGGCTATATCTGGGTCACGCCCCAGAAGGGAGAAAAGGTCAAACACGTTTGCAATCACCTTGTCCGCTGCTTCGCGGTCATGGGAAAAACTGACCATTTGAAGACCGATAACGGCCCCGCCTATTGTTCTACTGCCCTAGCAGAGTTTTATACCCACTGGCAGATTGTCCACCATTCGGCATCCCTTATAATTCTCAGGGACACTCCATGGTAGAACGGGCCAATAGGACACTGAAAGATGCGCTAGATCGCCAAAAAAGGAAAGGGGGAACTGTCCCCCTCTCACTTCCAGAAAAGGAGGAGTGGCTTGCTAGTGTACTGTTTACTCTAAACCACCTTAACTTGTCTCAATTTAATTCTCAATTTTTATCCAGGGCTCAGCGTCACTACCGCCAGCTTGAGGTTCTGCCTGCCCCCCAGGTCCAGTACAGACGCCTGCCGGACCCAGAGTGGAAAGGGCCTGTTCCCCTCATAACCTGGGGAAGGGGCTACGCCGCCGTGTCTACGCCAGAAGGTCCTCTTTGGGTCCCTGCCCGGTTTGTTCGACCGTGGAAACATGGCATGGCATCAGGGTCTCAACAACCCCATTCCAAACTTTGACCTTCACCTGCACGAGCTCCCGGAGAGGAGACGGAACCGAGGGGGAAGGCGAAGGGGGCAGAACCCACCGATAACCTGGGGCCAGGTGAAAGCATTGTCGGATGAAGCCCAGTCCATGCTGGACGAAATCCGGGTGGAAAAGACTCCTGAGAACTTTGTTGTTGCTATCATAGCTTGTCTAAATGCTAATTCTATAATGATTCTTTGTTGCTACATGCTTCTCTTTCCAGGGGCGCTTGCCATCCAAGATGAGTGGTCCCAACGCTTTGAGTATAACCTGTGGTATAAGCTTGCCCGCATTTCTAATCAAACTGAGTTTTGCCTTAAGCAAAGCGTTGACTCCTATCACCTGTTAAGCACCTGTCTCATTCCCATTTGCTACACTCCCCAAAACATCAGTAGATCAGTGTTGGGTTACGATATGGCCGACTTTAATGACAAGGTCAAAAACAAATATGCTCTTAGCCCCCTTTGGGGAAAGGCAACCAAAAGGCTGCCCCTTGATGCCCTGTCTCTCTATACTCCTATTGTAGCTGTTAGTAATGCTAGTAAATGTGCCAGGGTTGTGAATTGTACTCAACATAAGTCAAAGCCTCGCTGTTTCCAGCCCGGTCGCGGTCTTAATTGCACCGGGAGGGAGAGGACCTTCATTTTAACTTTCAGCACATTCTGTTGCCTTCTGGGTGGTTCTGGACCTGTGGGTCACGAACTTGGAACTATATTCCTGCTAACCTCTCTAAAACCACTTGTTGCCTTAGTCGTATGATTGTTGGTTTGCCCAACCGCACTATGCTGGTCCGTCAGCGTCCCGCCTGCAAACGCATCACCCGGGGTACTGCCGCTGAGCAGTTACCCTCTGATTGCGATAGCACTGTTAAGGTGCTTTCCCAGGCCGAGTACACATCCTTGGCAATCAGTCTTGTTGACGTGCCTGGCCTGGCAGCCGGGAATGCAAGGCAGCTTGGAAAGCTTGCTTGTGCATTTGTAAAAGCCGTTAATCACACTTCCCAAGCTATTAGCCTCCTGAACAGGGAGCAATTTCAGCTACGCAACGCCATTTTAGATAACCATGCCGCGATCGATTATTTGCTGATGTTGCATCATCAAGGTTGTGAGTCTGTGCGTAATATGTGTTGCTTTAACTTATCCGATAATTCTAATAAGGTACAAAACCAATTGGATTCTTTAACCAAAATTGTTTCTGATATTAAGCAAAATCCTCTGCCTTCGTGGTGCAGCACTCTTTGGTCCTGGCTTCCCAACGGAGCTTGGGTACGGTCCATTCTGCAGTATGGTTTAATTATTCTTGCCATTCTGATAACTGCCTGTTGCTTTATTCAATGCATACCTTCGTTGCTAGCCACCTGCCTGCAAGGATTTCACTTGATGCCTCGTGCATGCAAGGACCAAATTTATTATGCTTATAAGCTTCTTAAAAACAGAAGGGGGGAGATGTGAGGGTGTTCACAGCACGATCGCTGTGGCTAATGGCAAACCATGGTCATAAATCGTGGGTGATCGTTCTCCTGCCTCATCTGTTTATGCCGTAACTTAGAGGCCTGGGCCCCCAGCTTGGGCCTCTGACCATTACTCAAGGCCTTCTAGCCCTCCCTACTATACCCAGGGATGGCACGCAGTTACCTAACCAACACGCAGCTGTTTGACCAATCAGTAAGGTGAGCACGAGGCAGGCATGCTGATATTTAGCCAATTATGTAACCTTATGCTATCGCAGGTAACCAATAAGGATATATTGCATACTCTTCTCTGAAATGTCTTTGTCCTGTTATTCCTAATAAACTCCGTCCGGGCTATCTTGCCCTAAGCCTCTGCTGCCTCCTTGATCCCAAAACACATCAGGGTGGGGGGGATCAAACTCATAGATGACCGCTTTTTCATTTACTAGCAGCTGCTGGCAGCAACCAAGCTTGTCCTCTGATATTTCTATTAACCAAGCAGCCACTGATTTATGAAAGGCTAAGCCACATGAAAACAAATGGCTGTGACATCACTTATATTGCTGTTTACAGCACTTTAATGAGGTTACATAAAAGGGTAACATGGCAGGGATGGAAGATTGGTTATGAGCTCATCAAGGGGGCAAAGCACTCTCTCCTCCCTTGTAAAAAGCCTTCGCATCTGCTGTGGATTCAACAGTGGGGAAAAACCATAACAGCAAGTCCCAAGCAATACATCGATTCTGTCTTACCAGGTTCAAGTTTTAACTTTGAGAGTTTCCACAAAAATTGCTTACACAATTGAAAAACTTTTTCTCTCAATGCATGCATTTTTGTCCCTGTTTCTCCTAACAGATGTATTTCTATATGAAGTTTTGCTTAATAGACATATTTTTCTTCTTTGCAAAAGCATATTTCTTAATATAGTACCACTTCTGAGTATTATTTTCACTGAAGCACACACATGGTATGGACACCCTCTTCCCATTAACATTTCAATTAAATGTAAACAAACAAACAAATGGAAAGAACAACAACCCTGGAGGATTTTATTACAAAATTTAGATAAATGTGGATTTCAAAAGACAGCATGGGTTCCACTGTAGTTCATGCACTCATTTCAACATATGAATGCTAATAGGTTCACATTAAAATGATAAACAAACACATTTCTCTGCCATTTAGCTTTGGGATAACTTTTGCTTTCCACTCCTCCAAAATAAAAACACTATATAACAGGAGTTCTCAACCTTTTTTAAGCTGGGGGCCAGGGCACGCTCCTTCAGACAGCTTCAGGGGCCGGATGGCTATTTTGCCTTTCCTCCACCAGATGGCACTTCCTGGTGTGGTGGAGGCAGGGGGGGCACATAAAATGGCACTGTGGGCCGCATTCAGCCCATTGCCTCAGGTTGAGAATCCCTGTTATAACGTGTTGCATATGGTTTAATACACCAGTTCTCCACTTCTGTTATACTTTTATTTCACCTAAAACAAACCGTCATTCCCTGATTAAAAGCCATTCTCTTTTCATTCAGCTCTTTTGTACTAAAACTCCCATCAGTCTAGCCCAAGGGGGTCAGCAAACTTGGCTCTCCAGGTGTTCTTGGACTTCAATTCCCAGAAGCCCAAGTCAGTACACCTGCTGATCAGGGCTTCTGGGAATTGAAGTCCAAGAACATCTGGAGAGCCAAGTTTGTTGACCCCTGAGTTAGCCTGTTTACTACTCAATTCTCAGATGGTGTCAGGGTTGCAATCAAAAATCATTAGGAGAGCATCTTTGTGGGGAAAACTGTGCTGGGCTAATACAGTAATACCTCATACAAAGTCTGCTTCGTACAACATCGAATTCATACAACATCGCCTAATTCCTTGAAAAAAGTTGCCTCATACAAAGCCGCTACAACTTTGTATGAGGCACTGGGTTTTTCCCAGGTTACATTGTGCTTGGGCAGTATAAAAGGCAGAACGCATGCATGCATTGCTCTTGTGGGTTTTGCACGAGGCAAAGAGTGTTTAGGAGTGGTTTTGAGTGCGTTTTTGGATTTTTTTGAATTTTTCCGTCAGAATTTTTGGAAGCATTTCTGGGATTTTTGCAGCATTCTTCAGGTACTTGGACCATTCTTTGGCACAGTGGAAAGGTAGGTAAATGAGGTTTTCTGTTTCTGATTGGCTTGGGGTAGGGAGGTGTTAACTTTTAAACCTGCACTTCATAAAGTTTTCAAAAGTTAAAAACTTGTTGTAAGGTTTGTCCCCTAAAATCAGGGTTGTTTGACATGTTTTTGTAATGTTTTTAGCCTTTAGACAATGATTTCTTAATATTTTTAGCCTTTAGACAATGATTTCTTAAAGTTCTGTCAGTTTCCTGTCTGTTTCCTTGACTTTGCCCTGAAGTCTGTGCTGTTACAGTACAATGTATCTCTATGGAAATGACGTTGCGGCTAGGATTTTGCATGCCTCACACAAAGTCCAAATCCGTATAGTCCAAACCTGTGGAACCAAGTTTGGACGTTGTATGAGGTATCACTGTAACAATAATGACAGTGACAATATCAACAGCAAGGAAGGGGAGGAGGAAGCAGGTCTGCATAACAGATGTGGTAACATCTGGGGACCCTAGAATTTAAGGCAAAAAATTTGAAATGAATGCCAACTACAAAGACAAAACATACAGACTAAAGTTGAGTGATGGCAAAAAATATATATCCCAAAACACTAGAATTGTTTCAGTTGTAATTGGTGGTTTGAGGTGCTAAAATACCTAGAAAACTGTGTTTGCACTCTAAACGATCACGACACACCAACTGCAGAAAGCTTTTCCCCTAGAACAGCATACATAAAACCCCGGGTTACGACAGAGGTCCGTTCCAACAGCCTCCGTTGTAACCTGAAAAAAATTGTAAACCAAAACATCCATAGGGATGCATTAATTTTTTTTAAATGGTCCTGAATTGATCGTTGTAAAATGGAAAAAAATACATTAAACATTTGTAAACCAGGATGGCATTTCCATAGGATTTGCTGTTGTAAACCGCAGCAAACTTAAACCGAGGTGGTTCTAACCCGGGGTTTTACTGTATTTTCTAAGGAAATACCCAAAAAACATCCTAGGTCCTTAGGAATCACCAAGAAATGAAACTCAGCCAACATTTGGTGGGTTGTGTAAAATGGAAATCATGATGATGATGACAGCAACAATATGGAATGAGCTCCCGTCGTCTGTCCCAGCTTCTGCAAACCTAGCAGTTCTAAAGCAAGAAATTGCAAATAGATCAATTGGGACCACTTCGGTCGGAAGATAAACAGCGCTCCGTGCACTCCGGTGTCTAGTCATGCCTGCCACATGACCACAGAAATGTCTGCAGAAGCAGACAGTGTTGGCTCTTCGGCTTTGAAACGCAGATGAGCGCAGAACCCTAAAGACTGATACGAATGGCTTCCGAGCAAGGGAAACCTTTACCTTTAATGTGATAGTGTACCTTGTTTTTGTGGATGTCCTTTTTTTGTTTGTTTGTTTGCTTGCTTGTTACCTGGTTATTATTATTTTTTCTATAAAGGGCCTAAGGCAGCTTAGCTCATTAGTAAAGGTAAAGCTTTCCCTTGCTCGAAAGCCAGTCGTATCCAACTCTAGGGTTCAGTGCTCATCTCTATTTCAAAGCCGAAGAACTAGCGATGTCTGCTTCTACAGATGTTTCCGTGGTCATGTGGCAGGGATGACTAGACACCGGAGCACACGGAAGTAGTAGCTAGTATGTCGTCCTGCAAATTACCTTGCAGCTACCTGGGAACCTCTCAAATACCAAGAGCCCAGACAAAACTATGGAGAGTTTGAATAAATGGCAGAGATGAGCACCAAACCCTAGAGTCGGATACAACTGGCTTTCGAGCAAGGGAGACCTTTACCTTTATGGCTTAGGTTTTGGTTTACTCTTGTTCTTACCCCTTTTCAGATAAACAAGCATTGTATTGTGAAACAAAAGGTTGTTTATTAATCTTTAAGCATTAAAAAAAAAAGAATTACAGTCATTCTATTGGTTTGAGGTTACAGGAAAATCCCAAAAACAATCTCTCATGGAAATTACAAAGGAAAATCCACACTCAGGCACAAAGAAAAGAAAAAATGGTGTAGCTTATGTAGAGTATGGGCTCCTTGATAGCTCAGAGTCCAACTCTCTTCCCTGAATGATCCCACTTTCAGCACCAGAGTGAAACTGACTCTCCATTCCATGTGCCTTCCACTTCAATCATGGGTCCTGGTTTCCTTACTCAGCCTATAAAACTCCCCTGTCCCCTGGTTAATGCAAACATGCCCTGTTCTTCTAGATAACCTGTTGTTAAGAGCTGGGTGTGGTGGGGGCAGATATTCCACTCTGGGTGATCAGAATACAACACAGGCCAGGTGGCCTTGGAAAGCTCTATAAGCTACACCTGCTGATGAGCAAGTAATAAAAGAAGCAGGGCCTTTGCAAAGAAGCAAAGCTACACCAATACCAGAGTCTCTAAGCCTAGAAAATTCCATATTGCATAACTTGTTACCCTATTTCATTATACAGGCCACCCTGTACATTGTGCAACTAGACATCTGAAGGACCACTTACCAGAGCAAATGCAATCATAGAATAAACTGAATTGGAAGAGGTATTTTAGGCCATTGAGTCCAACCCCCTGCTCAATGCAGGGATCCGAATCAAAGGAGATCTTACAGATGGTTATTCAATTCTCTCTTGAATGCTCCCTGCGTTGGGAGAACTCATCACTTCTCCAGGCAGTTGGTTCCACTGTGGTACTGCTCTAACTGCTAAGACATTTTTCCAAATATTTAGCCTATATCTGGCTGAGAACAGATCCTTCCCTTCCTCTTTTGATTACCTTTCAGGTATTTGAAGAGTGCTATCTTCATGTCCCTCCTCAGTCTCCTTAGCTCAAGGATAAACATGCCCATTTCCTTCATTATCTCTCATATGGCTTGGTTTCCAGTCCTCTGATTATCCATGTTGTGCTTCTCTGTACCTGTACTAATTTATTTGCATCTTTCTTAAAGTGAGGTGCCCAGAATTGGACACAGTACACTAGATGTGGTGTAACCAGTGAATAAACCATCTGCATGGGTAATTGCAGAAAATTAATGGCAGAAAGTGAGGAAGACCTAAAGAAGCTCCTGATTAGGTTGAAAGAAGAGAGTGCAAAAGCTGGCTTGAGACTCAACATCAAGAATACCAAGATAATGGCTACAGGCCCCATCAGTCCCTGGGAAATAGATGGGGAAGAAGTAGAAGCAGTGACAGATTTTACTTTCTTAGGATCAAAGATCACTGCAGATGGGGATTGCAGCCATGAAATTAAAAAGGTGACTGATTCTTGGGAGACAAGCTATGAGAAACCTGGGGAACAGAGTTAAAAGTAGAGACATCACCTTGCAAATAAAAATTCGCATAGTCAAAGCAATGGTATTCCCAGTGGTAATGTATAGTTGTGAGAGCTGGACCATTAGGAAAACTGAGCGCAGAAGAACAGATGCCTTTGAAATGTGGTGTTGGAGGAGAGTTTTATTTATTTATTTATTTTGACTTGTTTAGCTGCCCCCTCTCCGAGGTGACTCCGGGTGCCTTACAGCACAAGAAACACCCCCAAACATAACACACTCCGACAACCCATACATATAGATAAAACATCATAAAAACTCTAAAATCTCTAAAATCTTAAAATCACAAATCTAAAAATCTAAACATCTAAAATCCTCATAACAAAATTGTCAGATTGAGAGAACCCTGGACAGTGAGGAGAATAAATAGGTGGATCTTAGAAGAAATCTACCCCGACTGCTCCTTAGGAGGTCAAATAGTGAAGATGAAGCTAAAGTACTTTGGACATTAAATGAGAAGAGAGGATTCACTTGAGAAAGCTTTGATGCTGGGAAAGGTGGAGGGCAAAAGAAGAAGGGGGCAGCAGAAAATGAGATGGCTAAATGGTATTGTTGACACAATGGGCACAGAGTTGGGCGGGTTGAGAAGGATGGTGGAAGACAGAGGTGCCTGGCGGGCAATGGTCCATGGGGTCGCAAAGAGTCAGAATCGACTGTGCGACTGAACAACAACATGATTAATTTTGCCCTTTGCTCTCCCCAAAAAATGATCCTGTCCTCTATTTACTCCCCTGCTGATTTCTGTTTGCAGGCGCACCCCCCAATAAAGGACTCAGACACCGGTAAAAGTGGATAACAGCATCGGGCCACATTTATTGATTCATGCCCTAGTCCGAATTATAAACTTCTATTGGTAAAACGACCAATCATAATTCTTAAGGCAAGCAGGCCGAAGTAACACTGGTAAGGTACCACCCCAAAATTGCCAATGGCAATTGGTTACAATGTATCGATTTTTATCAATTTGTTTGTTTACAACAAACAAATTGTTGACCGTAGTCCATATCTAACTAATGACCCCACCCTCTGACGCGTATCCGTGGAATCACGGGGTGATGCATGCTGGCTAGCTATCGCCATCACCCCGTCGCCTAGTTCGTCGTTGACCGGACAACGTTTAACCAACTTATGCCTGTCTATTGTTGTCCAGTCAATTGCGAACCTGCCGGATACCTGTGGGTCATAATGTTTACCTTACCAGTGATACCCGCCCATGTGACCAAGTCAACAGCATCACAGAAACCCCTATATCAAACCATAGCAACAGTGTGGGATGGGCGAAAAAACCAGGACCCGAGAGCCAATTGTGGGTCCCAGCCAAAAATTCCCACCCGGCCCCGAAGCAACCCAAATATCACACTGTTAACTAGGGAGGGGGTGGAGGGGAAAAATTTCTCCACTCCGTCGCTTCGGAAAATGGCAGCTCGGCTGCCTCATGGCCACCCCTTTTATAAGGGAGCTGGCCACGCCCCTAACTACCCGGATGCCTTCGTCCTATGGGGGGGGCCCGCAAAGGGCGCGGCGGCCATTTTGGCGCCGCGCTTGCATTTTCTCTGCAGACAACATTTCTAAGTTATGTCTGAATTCCTTCCCACCCACCCCAGTTGTACTCCTGCTCTGTGAAACATTGAAATCAAAAGGACACACGCTCCTGTATCAGCACCACTGATGGAGATTAATGGCGGATTCTTTCCCCTTCCATGTTTAGTTGACAATCTCCTTTATGCCTGATCGTTTGGCAACCCACTCAGTTTAAGCCTTTAGATCTCCAGAGCTATAAAGCACCCAGAGACTCAAAATATTAGGTTTTTCCTTTTCAAAATATATTTTCATTTAAATATAGATTATGACCTTCTTGCCAATGAAATGTTAATAAGTGAATTATAGATTGCAAATCTTGCTCACGCCCCTCTTCCTTCGCTCTCTCCGTTTCTCTCACATGCACAGACTCAATGGTTCCTCCTTTGGGTAGAAAGAACAATTTATTTATCCTTTTGCTCTCAGCCTAAAATGTAGAGCCTGTTTCCTTTAATTTACTAACCACAAAAAAGAGGGAGAGCAAAACCTCCTATATCTCTTTCCAGATAAGCCACAAAGGAAGGGTAATTTGGTTTGAAATAGATCTCTGTGTTCCCAAATAGAGAGACAGTCTAAAGATTAACTCAGCCCTACATTTCTTTATAATAACCGCAGACCATTAAGTGGAATGGGAAATGAAACTCACAAATTGCCCTGCTTATCTTTCTTTATCTTCATCGTTATTCAATCAATTGAAAGTAAGCCTTCCTCCCCATGGTTATTTATTCTCCCATTATGTCTTTCTGGGCTATATGAAGGAAAGAGGGAAAGAGAAAGATAGGAAGGAAGACAGTTCTGTGGGTGGAAAGGGACATGGGAAAGCTTCCAAACTGAGAGGAGGGTGAATATAGCAAGTACAGTAATACCTCATACAACATCGGATTCATACAACATTGCCTTGGAAAAAGTTGCCTCATACAAAGTCGTGAGACTTTGTATGAGGCCGTAGGGTTTTCCCCACTGGTTGCATTGTGCCTGGGCAGTATAAAAGGCAGGGCACATGCGTGCATTGCTCTTGTGGGTTTTGCATGAGGCAAAGAGTGTTTAGGAGTGGTTTTGAGCACCATTTTGGATTTTTTTGGATTTTTTCATCAGAATTTTTAGAAGCATTCCTGGGATTTTTGCAGCATTCTTCAGGTTCTTGGACAATCAGGGTTGTTTGACATGTTTTTGTAATGGTTTTAGCCTTTAGACAATGATTTCTTAAAGTTCTGTCAGTTTCCTGTCTGTTTCCTTGACTTTGCCCTGAAGTCTGTGCTGTTACAGTACAATGTATCTCTATGGAAACAATGTTGTACGAGGCATCACGGCAAGGATTTGGACGTTGTATGAGGCATCGCGGCTAGGATTTTGCATACCTCATACAAAGTCCAAATCCGTATAAAGTCCAAACTTGTGGAACCAAGTTTGGACGTTGTATGAGGTATCACTGTATCTGAAGAGGGATAAGGCCAGTGATGCACTGAAGCAGGTTCTGTCCTGTTTGGGAGAACCCGCAGAGGAAATTTCCCCAGGCCATGCCCACCTGGCAGGCCACGCCCACCTGCATACCCCATTGCGTTGGCCATGCCCACAGATTTGGCTCCAGCCAAAAAATTGGCCCCATCCACAGAGGTGGTAGTAAAAAAAATTGGAGTGCATCACTGGATAAGGCCCCATGATTTTAGGATACAGTTGGACCAGCAATACAACTCTAAACATACTTTACCTTGTTTGGTTTGGGAAACTAAGATGTGTTGTAATGGTCCGTTGGAGTCGAGGTGCTGAACTCAAGGAAGGCACGTGAGACTGATGTATGATGGTAAAAGCCAGCCCCGAGTCCTCGGGTGGTCTATATTTATTAGCTTGCATTCTAGATCACTTGCGCACAGACTGCTCATGACCCCTAATACAGAAGGCTTTGCTTACGTAGCATGTTACTGGCTAAAGGTTTGCCAGCCTAGGAAAGTACTGCGTGCCTAGGTTCACCATAGGCAGAATAATCAGCAGATGTAGCAAGACTCACTGTTCCTGCCTTATCTCAATACTGGAAGACTGTGTACCTATGCATAGCTATTTTGTCTAGCTGTGGTTTGCTTTTGCTCAGCTCAGCTCGTGGACGTGAGCCAAATACTGTATGCTGTTTACGAGGCATTGTGACATTTGGCTGACTCCTGTCCGACTGCTTTCAGTGCCCTCAGCCAAGAAAACATGGAGTCACTATTGCTCCCTATTACTAATTTTCCCGTAACCAATCACCTTTCCGGTCGAGCCAGGATGGTCTCGGTATTGTTTGCAAAGTCCCGACAACCCCATTGGGAAAGGTAGCTGTCCAATTAGTGGCTGGGCAACCCACAACGATGGAATCTGGTCTGGTTAGTACTTGGATGGGAAGGGACATCTTAAAAAGGACTAAGGGAAAATCTGGCTTGCCATGCTAGAGACTTTCTGCCAGTCAGAGCTGAAAATAATGAACTAGATAGATCAAAGTAAGGCAGCTTGTTTGCTAGTTGGGTCTGAAAAGATTTTGGTGGCCTGAGCCAATCTTGAACAGATGGATTTAAGATGATGTGGCAAATGGTATTGTTTGAATTCTAGCACTTGTTTTGGGAATTCTTTGAAAAACAGATTCATACTCATGTGAATTCTGCAACCCTGACAAGATATCCTTTGTGATATACAGGAAGGTAAAGGTAAAGGTTTCCCTTGCTCGAAAGCCAGTCGTATCCGACTCTATGGTTCAGTGCTCTTATGTTTCAAGCCGAAGAGCCAGCGCTGTCTGCTTCCGCAGACGTTTCCATGGTTATGTGGCAGGCAAGACTAGACACCGGAGCACACGGAATGCTGTTTATCTTCCTACCGAAGTGGTCCCTATTTATCTACTTGTAATTTCTTGCTTTCGAACTGCTAGGTTGGCAGGAACTGGGACAAAGCCGGGAGCTCATTCCCTCCTGCAGTACTTGGGAATCTAACTGCTGACCTGCTGCCTTCCAGTCAGCATCTTAGCCACTTGAGCCACTGCAGTCCCTGTGATATACAGTAGGACCCGGTATAATGAATTCATCAAACAGTGAAAAAATCGTACAACCCTTATCCTTTTATAAAGCAAATTCTGCCCCCTACACAAACACACAATTCATACAACGAAACGTTTTTGCGCTATTGGTGATACCCTGCATAATGGGGAAAAAATTGTTATATGGGGTCGCTTAATGAAACCTGTATAATGAACTTTTTTATTATTATGCGGGTCATCGCCAATAGCACTTTGTATAATGAAAAAATGTATAGCGAAGAGCCCCGCGGAATGATTTATCCCCATTATACGGGGTTCTATTGTACCTTCAAAATGCAGGTCATGCAAAATGACTAAAGTAAATTAACATTTCTAAAGTACCCACTGGTAAGCAACTGACAGTCAAATGTAAATAAACAGCATTTCCATTCCCCATCCCTATTTTCCCCGACTGTTTGCTTTCTAAATCAAAGTACTAAATAATTTCATTAAAGTGATAAGGGAGCCTGTTGTCTATTTTGTAAAATGGATGTTTATTGCATTGAGATTGTGAAGGGCTCCTTGATAGAATCAGAGAAGCTCTGAATGAACAGAATCCGATAGCAACTCTTGTTCAGTACCATTTAGGAGTGAAATAATCTCCTAACAGATGCATTAGAAGAATTTGGAGTGTATTATGGTAGAACTCAACTTAACTTGACCCTACGAAGCCTCAGCTGTGTACTCTCCAGCTGAGAAACAGTCATTTCAGAAACTTCAGGATAGGTGGAGGGGTGTCTAACTTCTAGATCAGTGGTGGCGAACCTATGGCATGCATGCCAGAGATGGCACTTGGAGCCCTCTCTGAGGGCACCGGCACAGTTCCCCCAGCACAGTTTGCCCCACCCCTCTGCCCAGCAGCCCAATGGGAGTGCTTCCTCCCTCCTCCAGCACAGAGTTCACCCCACCCCTCTGCCCAGCAGCCCAATGAGAGTATTTCCTTCATCCTCTGTTGCTGTGTTGGCACTTTGCGATAAATAAGTGGGGTTTGGGTTGGAGTTTGGGCACTCAGTCTCTAAAAGGTTCACTATCACTGTACTGGATCATTGTTTTGCCTCCAGATCCCTAGGTGTTACTTTGGATTGAATGCTGACCTATAAGAAACACCACCAAAACACAAAGCAAAAGGGCTTTGCAAGAAACATTACTCTTCAAAACCTATCAGGAACCAAATGGGACACATAATGCCAGACACAAGAAATTACAGTCTTGCCCCTATGCTAATATGGAAGTGAATCCACCAGACTAGTATGGTATAATTCAGCCCATGTAATGAAAGCTATAGAATCGTTACCGGAGGCTTGAAACCAACTTCTATTGATAGCAATCAATTGTCCAGAAATATATTAAGATACCAAAGAGCTGCAGTGGCTTAGTAGTTAAGACACTGAGCTTGGCAACTGGAAGGTTGGCAGGTCAGCAGTTCAAGACCTGAGTGTGTTCAGCTGTATTGTCCTGTCATTCTCTAGTCCTTTTCATAAGAAACCTAAGACGACGGTAGCATGAGAGTTTCGTGTATTCTTCCATAATGCAGGTTAGATCTTCCTTCTGTCCTTTCTGAATATGTAGTCTTTGGTAGATGCAAGAAGCAAATGGAAAGTGATGGTGTTGCCATACAGTAGACCCTCGTATAACGAAGTTAGTTGGTTCCCCAAGTAGTGTTGCTAAGCAATTTTTGTTGTTACACGAGTTACTATGGAGTTTCCCGCATAATGACGTTTTTGTCCGGATAATGACGGTTTTTTTAATGTTGTTGTTCAGACAACGGCACTAAAAACGTTGCTATGTGGCGGAACACGTGGTGCATAACGATGCGTTGTTAAGCGAAAATGATGCTATCCGAACATGTTGTTATGTGAGGGTTGACTGTATTTGATATAGAGAAGTCAGAAAATGACTCACACAATTTGCAACTTGTGCCTTCTACATTAACCAATCGTTGTCACTTTATCTTTCTGTATCCCCCCTTGTGATGTATAAATGACTGCTATATACTCCCACTCTGATATATGAGGTAGTGTACTTGTTCCATGAAAACTCACATTAAATTGCAGTAGTTAGTCTTAAGGTGCCACAATGATTTTCTATTATTTTTCATTTTTGTTTGCTTTGGTTATCATCTGACATGTTTCATGCCTGAAAAACTGTTATCAAATTTCTATCCATACTGGACAACTATGTTGAACATCTCAACTGTGTCTCTTCTTACAAATAGGGTGGTGAAACAGAAGAGAACATTTCCTCATCACTTTGTGTTCATATATTTGTGCCGTAGTATAAAAATGTCTTGTGAAAAACTGACTTACAAGTGTTCCATGCTGCTTAGGGAATGGTTGATAAGCTGAAAAATCAACACCTATGACAGCTTGCCCTGCAGTTCCTCAGGTATGATAGCATGTCTCACTGCTCAATTTCTTTACTACCTGCTACTATAATATTAGCTGCCCTCAGGAAAGGTCCGCTTGTCAAAGGAACACAATGTGGAGCATTTGCTGTTCGCCAGGTAGATGACAAGACAACCCATTTCTACACAGCTTTTCCCATTGAAAAGCTCGCTTCCCCAATGGGACGAAGGCAGGTGGTTTTTGACACAAATCCATACCTGAGTGTCTTTGTGAAATACCCCTCCAGGAAATAAGCAACCGCTAATTGAAGAGTGACACCTGAGTGAACCCGAGTCCCTTCCCCTTGCCAGGGCAAATGAGATTTGGTACAGAACAGCTGTGCAAACAGATGCCTGACAAACAAAAGATGCAGAAGCAGCAGAAATGCTGTGGGAGAGGTTACAAGAGCTGGACCATAATTTCTCAAGAAGCCTAGATAAATAGGGACCACTTCAGTGGGAAGGTAACAGTGTTACGTGTGCTTCTCCAGTGTCTAGTCATGCCTGCCACATGACCACGGAAACGTCTGCAGAAGCAGACAGCGCTGGTTCTTTGGCTTTGAAGCAGAGAAGAGCACTGAACCCTAGAGTTGGATACGACTGGCTTTTGAGCAAGGACAACCTTTACCTTTACTTTATGGCACTTGAAGAAGAACATAACTAATTTCCTTGATTCCTATTGAGCAGAAATTTATGGATGAATTAGGAGTAAATGTTAATTTTGATAGAATAGTTATTTCAGAGTGGGAGAAATATCCTAGATGGGCAGAATATAAATAAACAAGCACACAAACAAATAAATAAATACATTTTCAGAAAATGGCTAGCAAAATTGCACTGGAGTTGGATGATGTCAAATTTTATGAGTATAATTATGTGCCATTAATTTGATTCCAATTCATGATAACCCTTGAAGAGTTTCCTAGATATAAACCATTCAGAAGGGGGGTTTTTTTGCCAATCCCTCCATGTGATCTCAGCTAGGTCTTGTCCTGAAAAGAAAATTGGGAATTTGAGTTCACAGCACTTGAGTCCATAGCTGAGCACTCTGACCCAAAGTCACAGTAAGAAAAAATAAAGATGTGCTTAATTCTAATATCTGCCTTCTGGGGCCCCTCCTATTTCTCCCCTCTTCCTTGCAAAATGCTCCTTAGCCTCTCCTCCTCCACAAGATTAAGCAATGGCAGAGTTCTTCTCTTCACAGGCAAGAATAGTGAGGATTTTTTCTATGCCTCTCAATAGACTTCTTCTTTGGTAAAAGTGTTGCTTTACAAAAAAAATATTATTATTATTATGTTTATTCTTATATACCGATTTTCTTTGCTCCTTTCAAAACAAACTGCCCATTTCTTTGCATAAAAGTGTCCTTTTTTGCACAAAATTACAATGCTCACACCTTTGGAGATATATTGCCCATAGGGGATCATGACCTTTGCAGACGATGGTTGTAATTGTGTGGAGTTAAGATGATATTATCCGTTTTCCTCCTTTACAGCTCCAAGGTGGTTAAAAACATATAAGTGTGTGTATTAAAAATGCTTGATGAGCAGTTTAAACATTTAGAGGGTTGTGCTGACCCAAAAGATGCTTTCCCATGGAACTTGTCAATTAGTAAGTTTTAGTAAAGGATAGGTGATGGAGTTTTTAGCAGGATGTCTCGGACAAAAATCTGTGTGTCCTTGGCTAGATAGAGTAGATGGACAACAGCTGCAAAATCTTATGAAAATGAGACTAAACAAGGAAGAGATTGGTCAGGTCACTGCTGCCTCTTTTTATTTTCCCAGCTGGTAATGACAACTGATCAACCCTCATTCAGGGAGAGGTCCAGGAAACAGCTACACCTGAGATGCAGGCAGGCTAGGGCAATGCACCAAGGAAGGCTCCCAGCTGATACTAATTAGCTGGGATGCTTATAAGCAAGCTTCTTGCAGCCTGCCAGCATCGGTAAAACTCCTGTGTGAAGACCAACATCCTGCTTGACTCCAGACTGCCTGCCTAGACCCTGACCTGCCTGCCATGACTCTGACTACTCTGTCAACCCTAATGACGCCCCTGGACACCCTTTAGAATAGACTACTGATTCAGACTACCGGTAAACAGACCTTGGCTTGCCTCTTGGACTTTGGTATCTGGACTATCCCTGAACAAGACTCTCTGTGTAGCGCCACTGTGCAGCGATCGTGCTCTCCTGGACAGGTCAGCACAAAACTGCAAAGATTTTGAAGAAGGGGAAGAACTCTTGATTTCACATATCTTTAAAGTTCCTTGTCAAGTGTCTTTGTCATCTTTGCTAAACCAAGGAGAATGAAGTACAGTAAAACCCCGGATTATGACAGCGATCCGTTCCAACAGCCTCTAATATAACCCGAAAAATGGTAAACCGAAACATCCATAGGGATGCATTTAAAAATTTAAAAAACTGTCCTGAATTGATCATTGTAAAATAAAAAAATACATTTAAATTTTGTAAACTAGGACCGTATCTCCATAGGATTTGCCATTGTAAACCGCACCAAATCTAAATCGAGGTGGTTGTGAATTGGGTTTTTATTGTATTTTAGGATGAAGAATGTAATAAAATACTGTCTGCATCTCCAGGGAGTCATTCTTTTCAGATAAAACACATACAGATCACCTTGGGTTGCCAGACACACCTTCAAACAATGCATCCTTTTTGCCAGCTGGACATAAAGGGGCAGAGAGACAAGCCATGAAAATTGCCTGTTAGAGCTTGGAAATCCTCCGAGACAACAGGCTACAGCCCCTGGCAGAGAATCTGCCTTCTGCCTATCAATGCTGGAGCAGGCTGGCAGATGAAGTAATGACTTAATTTTCCACCACTGCCTGTTTCAATGTATGTGAGCACAGATATTCTCATCTAGTGGACAGAGAGGAATACAAAATAAGAAAGAAATAGAAGCAGGAAAGGGTGGATATAGAGAAATCAGACATAAAGGTACGGGGGGAGGATCAACTGTGCAAATGAATTAGATACAGTAAAACCTCGGGTTATGACTGTTTTAGGTAACATTTGCTGCGGGTTATGATGGCAAGTCCAATGGAAAAGCTGTTCCAAGTTATGACCATTTTATTGCGGGGGTTTTCAGGTTACGATGGTCAAATCGCAACCATTTTTTTCCTTTCAATGTAATTCGATGGGTGTTTCAGGTTACGGTTTTTTCAGCTTACGATGGAGGCAGTTGGAAAGGACATCCGTCGTAACCCGGGGTTTCACTGTACTTCCTTATCACAGGTAAGGCTGATTACTCAGCTTTGCTCGGGTTTATTTTTTTTTACCATAGGCCAGACCTTCCTACTTGGAAACCTCGTGGGGTGTATGTAGGTCACTCCTGCCTCCCTTCCTCCATCTATCTCTTCCCTCACCTGTCCCACTTCTCCATCGATGGTCCACCCTTATCCTTCTCATACACGTGTCCCCTTTGCATCCCTAACTGGGACTGGGACATTAGCTAGCTCAGTTACATCACAATGATGTCACAATCGGATGACCTACCTGGGGCTATGATATTAGCATCGCTATGATAACACTGGGTCACACACACAACCTCCTGTCGGGTATACTTTCCTTTGCAGATCAATTTAGGGGCATACACCCCCACATCTGGCCCCGGGACCCTGACGGGTGCACTCCGGCATGCCCAAGGTAGGCGTGTGCCAAATTTCAGCACAATTGGTGCAGGGGTGTGGATTTCTATACAGGACAAGTGAACAAACACCTCTGTTTTATAGATAGACTAGCTGAGGTTGGCTGGGGGGGGGGGTATTTATGGCGCTTGGAAGGCCCTCCGACACATATCATCCCAGACTTCTCCCTATGACTCACACATAGACACGTGTGGAGGTACCGTGGTTGTGTGTGTGTGTGTGTGTGTGTGTGTGTGTGTGTGTGTGTGTGTGTATCTGTCTGTCTGTCTGTGAGGATTCCTCCTCCTGAGTTGGTTTTCCTTCTTTCTGACCTTGTGTGTGTGTGTGTGCGTGTGTGTGTGTGAGAGAGAGAGTGTGTGTGTGTGTATGTGTGTGTAAGAGAGAGAGAGAGGTGGACTGTCCTGAAGGAAGGGGGGTGGATGAAGAGTTCTAAATTCCAACTGCCACTCAGGCCCCGCCCCCTTCCCTCTTATGCCTTTTGGCACGCAAGGCACTATGGTGGTTGTAGTTTTTTCTGTTTTTCCCATTTTGTGGGGCCCATGCTCTCCTCTGGTCTCAACACCCCGACATTGACCGTCTCTCCCGCACCAAGTAAGTGTGTGCACAGTTTGGACAGGGACAGTTAAGGGGTGTGGATTTGTATACCGGACCCACACGAGGACATTTCTCTTTTATAGATAGATAGATAGATAGATAGATAGATAGATTAACTCACTAAATCTCACTGATTCACTGGATCTACTCTATTTGTATCTTTTGATGCTAACAGCCATCAGTGCCATGAAATATTGTGAATTACCACATCTAGTGTGGTGCAATGGATATAGAATTGGACAATAACATAGGAGATTTTGATTCAAATTCCAACTCACTAGGAGGTGGAAGTAACACTAGTAAAACTACTCAATTAGGTAAGGGTAATGGTCACCCTTGCTTGAAAGCCAGTCATATCTGATGCTAGGGTTCAGTGCTAATCTCTGTTTCATCCCAAAGTGCCTTCCCAGCCACTCCGGAGTGGCTGGGGATGTGCTTTGGGTAAAATGGAGCCCAGGAAAAGCCTTGGACAAGGGGTAAATGGCTTCAGAGGTTCGCTATAGAGTGATGAAAATAGAAGAGGCTTCTATTTTCATAGCTATATAGTGAAAAGCCCCCTCTGAAGCCATTTCCCCCTTCCTCCAAGGCTTTTCCTGGGCTCCGTTTCACCCCGAAGTGCCTCCTCAACCACTCTGGAGTGGCTGGGGATGCGCTTTGGAGTTAAATGGAGCCCAGGAAAAGCCTTTGATGAAGAGGAAAATGGAGCGAGCCCCCTTCGAAGCCTCCTTCTAGGAGGAGGAGGAGGGGTGGGGAGGTGGGCGGGGCCAGCCATTTTTACTACCAGTACACGGATACTGGTATGAACCTACTGATGCCCACCACTGCCTCCAGGCAGAGCTATTGACCTTTAGGAAAGGCCTTAAAACTTGGCTGACCCAGTAGGTTTTGGGGTCCTGCTGGTGAGGCAGCCCCCCCCCCCCCCTTCATGCTGGCTTATATGAAAGGCTGTTCGGGTTTTAGTTTTAACCTATTGTGAATGTTGGGAGGGCATTGTAATGGTTTTTAAATGTTAAATGTTTTTATGATTTTAATTGCTGTAGGGATGTTTTTATACTTGAGTGTTTTTATGGTTGATTGTGAGCTGCCCGGAGTCGCTTCGGCAAGGGGGAGGCAATAGAAATTGAATTTTATTTATTTATTCAATTTGTATAGCCACCCCAATCGACATGCAACTCTGGGTGGCGTACATAAAATCCCCAACGTTTAAAATATAGAAACCCATAAAAGTCCTAAAAACACTGAAAAACTACCTCCCACCTGCACCAATTAAAAATCTAGTAGGGGCCCTAAATGAATTAAATGAACAAGGGCAAGGGCAAGAGCAGCATCCTCCAAAGGTTCCCTCCATGCCATAATGAAACAGGAAGAAAAAACTTTGCGGAAGCGGCTCCCCATAACATCCTTCAGAAACCTGAATGAAAGAAGCAAAAGCTTGCCTCTTTAGACGACAATGAAAAAGCAGATTTGTCTTTTTCCAGTCTCAGCATTTCTTAGTTCCCTCTGCTCCAGTGGCCAGATTTTTTTTATACATTATGCAAAACTTTTCAGTCTTTGTTTGCACTCACCCTCAACATCATATGGCCTGACCCCCAACCATCATTAATTTATAAAGGAGGAAGGCAAGTTGAAGGTACGAGTCACAACAGAAACAGATGTAACTAATATGCCAACTCGGCTATCTAAGGAATTAAATAAATAAACAGGCCTACATCAAATCTGCTGACACTGCAGACTTTCTAAGTGGCTCTTTCAAAGGGTCTCAAGAAAAAACAAGAGTGTGGCAAGTGACAAAGGCAGCAAATACAAAGATATTGTAGTCACATTAACAAGGGCTTTTTTTGTTTGTTTTAAATATGTGTAACAGAATGAAATATACCCTGTTCTTTATTCTCATTCAATATGGCGATTTCAGATCAGGGAGAGAGAAAATGGTATGTAAACAATGTGAGCCTCATGGTGTAAGAGAAATGAAACCTAATGTGTGATTGACATGTCTTGATGTAAGATCATTGGTCCAAAGGTGGACCCTGTGGGAGGAGACATAACCCAGAGACCCATACACGCACATAGGCCAACACAGACATTCTCTAGAAGGCTGTGCTTTTAAGCTTGCCAAAATGTAAATGCTTGGGAGAAAGGGGGCCCAATGGGCTATCCCTGGAACATGCAGCTTGCTTTATTTCTGCTTTGAAATGTTTTCTAAGCTTTTGCTGGACTGTATCCTGAATCTTGCTATGCTTTTAATATATTTCTAAAAATACCTGAAGAGACTTGGAGTGATTACTTGGCACACATTATCTGAATCTACACTAGTTTCACGTGCACCCTTTGCTCACTACCTAGATTTCAGTTGCGAGTGACTGGGCATACTGATAGGAAAAGCTCTGAACTGCTGGGTCCAATCTGGGCCAGGGAAGCAGGATCAGGCGCAATCCCATCGCCAAGAGGCAGGAGTCCTACCGAGTCCTACCTGGGAGTAAGCGGATATGCACCCAAACTATAAAAATGATAATGCGATGCATTTAATTGGTGCCTCTAACACAGATGCTTTGGACTAATTAGACACATGGTGGAAAGCCAATTTCATGTAATGTTGTTAATAGACTTTAAAAATCTACTTGATTGGGGTACCTTAACTGCAGTGGCTCAAGTGGCTAAGATGCTGACTGGAAGGCGGGAGGTCAGCAGTTCGATTCCAGAGTACTGCAGGACGGAATGAGCTTCTGTCTTTGTCCCAGCTCCTACCAACCTAGCAGTTCGAAAGCAAGAAATTCCAAGGAGATATATATGGACCACTTTAGAACGTACAGTAGAACCTCGGATAACGTCCAAACTCCATTCCACAAGTTTGGACTTTATCTGATTTTGGACTTTATCCGAATCAAATGGGCGATGCATCGGATAATGTCCCAAAAAATGGGTGTTATCCGAGGTTCCTATACCAAATACCTCGGATAATGTCCATTTTTTAGTGATTTTGGACTTTATGTGATGCATCACATGTGCATGAAAACCGTGACTTTATCCAAATCAGACTTTATTCGAACGGACATTATTCGAGGTACCACTGTATGATTCTGTCTGCCAACTACTGATGGTCTGATCTGCTTAACAATGATTATACAGTGGTACCTCACTTAAAGAGCATAATGCATTCCATGGGATTGCTCTTTAAATGAGTTTTCTCTTTAAGCGAAACACCATTATAAGTGACCAATTGTGACTTCTGACGGGGGGAGGAGTGTGAACCCCAATTTAGTTGTTAAGTGAGTTTTTGGTTGATTTTAGTTGTTAAGCAAGGCGACCATTCAGAGAAAATTCTGCTGTTTAAGCGAGTTAGTCTCTAAGCGAGGCACTCTTTATGTGAGGTTTTACTGCATAAAAAATTTGAAGAAATCAAATATAGAAATACTGAAATCCTGTTTACAGAGCTATACAAAGCTAATGATATTGGCAGCCAAGCAGGGTTTGTTTGTTTGTTTGTTTTTGGGGGGGGGTGTTTGGGGGGTGGGATTGCAATTCCACCTCCCCAAAGGTCCCAGGGTTCTAGTGGGATCAGTTTCATCATGGGGAGAAAGGGAGGAATTATTTAATTTCAAAAAATTGCAACTGACAACATTTAACTTCCCTTTTCCATTCAGCAGTCTCTGTAACACACAAAATGTTTTTGTACCAAATTTATGTTCTTTCCCTTTGAGAAGCAAAGAAACCACACATGCCCCTACATACAAGAAACACAACTTGACTGGCTAACTGTTAAAAATATGTGAACACCCCATCCCATGCTTCCAATCTTTTAAACAAACATGTAAAACACACCACCAATTATCACCTTGCACAATTTGCAAGAAATTTGATTTGATTTGATTTGCATTATCTGTCTTAATATTTTATTTGCACAACTTTGCTGAATGTATACAAAACAGTTAGCTCTTATTCTGTTTTGTGAGCATACGCATGTGTGTGAGGGGACCAGACAAAGGAAATATTACATCTTTGTTGTAGACACTTTGACGGAAAAGGAAAAGAGGATCTGCTTGGCAATATTCCCTCTTCTAATGGTTCAAACATCTGCTCTCAACCTTCACTCTTTCGTAAATAATAATGGAAAGGACAAGACACTCTTTATTTTTAAAGAGTGGCCTGGATGAAGATGTTTATCTACCAAAATACAATTAGGCAAGCTTTTAAGCTGTAAAGTAGCTGAAGTACATTTCCCATTAAATGAATGACCATCCATCAGAGCAGCCATTCATTAAAGAAAGAGTGTACAGTGCCTAATTCCACTGGAGATATGAAAACACATTCTGAGCATATTAGAGACATCACATTCAACTTCTGTTCTCTCTCTTCCTCACCAGCCTCCCCACTTTCGTGTTTCTCCTGGGCTTCTTTCCATTCTTGGCCTCCCTCCAACATCCCCATCGCTGTAGTACACAACTCTATTATAGGTGTCTCTGGATACCACAAGAAAAAATAAAGCCAAACATGTCTATTTAGGATTTTATCACTTGGCTAATTAGCAGCAAAACAATGTAATGTAATAAGAATGTTTGCAGCTGACATGTTTAATAGATTGCTCAATATCAGTTTATCCAGCAAGTCAAAATGACAGCATCACTTAATGTTAATCAGAGGTTGTTATGTGTGCAAGCATCGGTAGTAGGCCATAGAAGGCCTGGGCTCAAATATTAGAAATAAGTCTACTTCTGTTTCATTGACTAAACCAAGGCCTTTAACTGCGTGGACCACAACAAAATGTGGCAAGTAATTAAAGAGATGGGAATACCAGAACACATTAGGTCTCATGAGAAATCTGTACACGAGTCAAGAAGCAACAGTTAGGACAAGATATGGAATGACAGAGTGGTTTGGAATAGGAAAAGGAGTAAGACACGGTTGCATTTTGTCACCCTGTCTATTCAACTTCTACACAGAGCACATAATGCACAATGCAGGGCTGGATGTATCTCAATTTGGGATCAAAATTGCTGGGAGAAACATCAATAATCTGATTGCAAATGATACTACCCTAATGGCAGAAAGTAAGGAAGACCTTTAAAAAGATCCTGCTTAAGTTGAAAGAAGAGAGTGCAAAAGCTGGCTTAAGACTCAACATCAAGAAAACCAAGATAATGGCAACAGGCCCTATCAGTCCCTGGAAAATAGATGGGGAAGAAGTAGAAGCAGTGACAGATTTTGCTTTCTTAGAATTTAAGGTCACTGCAGATGGTGATTGCAGCCATGAAATAAAAAGGCGACTATTTCTTGGGAGACTAGAAATGAGAAACCTGGGGAACATAGACATCACCTTGCAAAATTCGCATAGTCAAAGCAATGGTATTCCCAGTGCTAATGTATGGTGGTGAGAGCTGGACCATTAGGAAAGCTAAACGCAGAAGTATAGATGGCTTTGAAATGTGGTGTTGAAGGAGAATTTTGAGACAGCAAGGAGAACAAATAAGCCAATCCTAAAAGAAATCAACCACGACTGCTCCTTGGAAGGTCAAATAGTAAAGATGAAGATAAAGTACTTTGGACATCAAATGAGAAGAGAGGATTCACTTGAGAAAGCCTTGATGCTGGGAAAGATGGAGGGCAAAAGAAGAAGGGGGCAACAGAGAATGAGATGGTTGGATGGTATTGTAAATCCCCCTTCCCACCTATCCAAAAGTCTGCGACAGAATATCAACATTCCTTTCTTCTTCAGGTGTTGTATCCGTTCATGGCAATAGTATTCCTCTTCTTAACTCTTTGGAAATCTGGAATGTGTGCTTCTTGGGCCTCCTGGGAAGTACTGAGGGAGTTCAGCAGGCTTGGAATTTTGCAAAAGTGCTTTCTTAAAACCCTCCTTTTTTTCTTCTTCCACAATGGATGTATTTCTTTGGTTGTTCTGTTTTTGATTTGTTGTGTGTATTTTTTTAATTATCTGATATTGTGTGTACACCACCGAGTGGAAAATTTATAAATAATAAATAAATGAAAAATTATATTTTAAAAAAGAGAATCCAGCCCCCCCCCCAAACAGTCTGTGGGAGTTTGACCAGGTCCCCAGCTTAAAAAGGTTGAGAACCCCTGCTTTAGTCAATGTCCAAGCTTCAACTCTCTATAGCAACACAGAATATGTAAGAATTAGTGAGAGTTAGATCTCTACTGCATAACATATGTTGCATATTTATGAAGGTGGATCTTGTGCTTTTTCTATTCATTGTTTAATCTCTACCTCGGTATCCCAATTTTCATTTAACATACTCCCAAAATAGACAATTTTATCCAATCTTTCAATTTCTTGTGTTCCTGCCATTAGCTTGCCGTGAATTGGTGTTCAGCTTATAACTAGATATTTCGTCTTCTTGATGTTGAGATCCAAACCATATTCTGCGCTTGAAGCTATAACTCGATCCAGCATCAACTGAAGATCTGCAAGGTTTGTTGTCAACAACACTGTTGAAAGCATATCAGATGTTATTCAGGCACTGTATTCCTCATTAACTTTAACTCTGATGTTTAAATCTGATAGTGCTTCTGAATATATATTAAATATATATATTAAACAGTGAATATATATTAATATATATTAAACAGTGTCAGGAGGCAACACACAGCCTTGTCGCACACCTCTGTGAATTTGAATCTGCTCTGTCAACTGCTCTTCAACTCTGACTTGAGCTGTCTGATTCCAATAAAGGTTGGTGATGATTTCGATACCTTTATCATCTACACCTATTTTCTTCAGTGCCGCGATTATCCTCTCATGCTGGCATCTGTGAAATGCTTTTACATTATAATACATTCGTGCACATCACATCTCATATATCTACATCTTTGTATGAGGACCTGCATTGTAAACAGTGCCTCTCTGATACCCATAGAATTCTGGAAGCCAAATTGTGTTTCACTTGTGCTTTTTTTCACCCTTCTTATAAATTCTACTATGGATGATTTTCAAGAACACCTTAAGAGCATGACTCATGAGGCTAATCGTTCCGTACTCTTCACAAGACTTTGTGTTTGATTTCTTTGCAGTGTAACAAAGGTTGATAGCAACCAATCATTCAGAAGGAGCCCTGTGTCAAAAATTGTGTTTAAAAGGTCCATCAATTCTTTGATGTTAACTTCGGACAGACATTTCAAAATTTCTACTTGGATGTCATCTGGTCCTTTTTGCTTTCCCATCTTTGGATCTTTGCAAAGCTCTTACAACCTAATTCTCCAGTATTGGTGGTCCAGTTTTGCCATTTATGACAGGCTGTTCACCTCTTTCATCACTAAACAGCTCTCTTATGTATTCGTTCCATACATTGATCTTATCTCTTATTTCCACCACAAGATTCCCGTCATTGTCCTTTAACAATGCATGTGTCTTCTGTTGTCTTGTGCCAGTAACTTCCCTGATCTTTTTATGTATGTTGAAAAAAAAACCATGCCTATTTTGGTAAACCTCCATCTCAGTGCATATGTCAGCCATATAAGCTTCTTTCACCGCTCTTATTTTGTGTCTAATTAACCTCCATAGATCATAATATTTTTCATTGTCCTGATTCTTATAGGTCCTTCTTATTTCCATTATTCTTATGATTTGGCTTTTGTCTGCAAAGATGTTTCTTTCTAACTTTCTGGGTTATTTCTTTTATTATCCCACATTTCTCTTCTACACATCATTCCCCTTGGTGTTTTCTCATTTTTTCTATGTCTTTTCTCATTGTCTCTTTCGCTGCTGTTCTACATTTTTTTGTCCTTAAGGACATTGACATCAAAACCAGTTTTCATTGCTTTAGTTACAATTTTACGCAAATGTAGATGACATATTAGCGGGTTATGGTCTGGTGAAATATCTGCTCCAGGATAGGCCTTTGCTGGAAAGATGCTGTTACGAAACATTCTGTATATAATAGCAAAGTTTATTTGGTTTCTGACGATATTATTTGGGCTATCGGCAGGGGACTTCCAAGTGTAAAGTTGTCTAGGTGCCATCTAAAACTATATGTTGGCGATCACTAGATCTTCTTCTCTGCAGAACTGTACAAGGCGGCTTCCTTTCTCATCCTTTTTTCCAAGGCCATATAGTCCAACTATATCATTCTCTTTATCCTGGCCAACTTTAGCATTAAAATCTCCCATAATCATGGTAACTTTATTTCTTTTTTGTATACTTCAGCACAGCTTTGAGTTGATCATAAAACTCCTCGATCTCTTCATCCGATTTGTCTGCTGTTGTTTCATACACTTGTATGACATTTGTGTTGAAAGGTTTGCCTTTAAATTTTATCATAACGATCCCATCTGAAAATGGTATCTCACTAAGCACTGTGTTCTTTATTACTTTGCTCAGGATCACCCCAACTCCATTCCAGTGATGTTTTCCATTGTTTCCTGAGTAATGGGCCATGTATTCCGACCCACTGTATTGGCCCACTCCTGGCCACCTTGTCTCACTCATTCCCATTATATCTACATTCAGTCTCCTCATTTCCTTCACTACATTATAAATCTTGTCTTTATCAGATTAATTTAAGCAGATGATACACATCTTATTCTGTGAGGTTCAATATTTTGTAGCTGAAATCAAAACTGCTTTGAATTGGTTTGCTCTCTTGCTGGCAATTTCACTCTGCTGAGAAATACTCCCTTTTTCATGCTGAAAAATGTCATGTCATGTCATCTTGCCATTTTTTATATTACCAGGCTTAGTGCATGCTTATTATTTATATTGCTCTTATTTGACCTTACACATTACCACCAAGGGCTTTCTAACTCATTAATTATAACTGCGTACCATTAAGTCAATTCTGAATTATGGTAACCCTTCCCAGAGTTTTCTAAGTAGAGAATATACAGAAGTGGTTTCCCACTCCCTTCTTCTGAAACTGTGTAGCTTGCCCAAGACCAATACAAGCTGGCTCTTTCTCGTGGCTGGCACAATGGAGGAATTGAACTCCTAAACTCTGGCTCTAAAGCCAGATGTTTAATCCAGCCAGAAACACACACATTATGAAAAACCCTTTGCTGTTCTCAATGGCTGGGGTATAGATTGAAGCCCTGATGTACCCGTATGTACTTGAGTATAAGTCGACCCAAATATAAGCCCAGGCACTTAATTTGACCTGAAAACCCAGGAAAATAGATTGACCTGAGTATAAGCTTCCTGTAGTTACAGCCCATTATTACGCATCCTGCACTCTGAGATGATGGAGAAGAGATCCGGCCCTTCCTCTTTCTGGTTATCTTTCAGGTAATGGAAGAGTGCTATCATCATACCCCCTGTCAGTCTCCTCTTCCCAAGGCTAAACTTGCCCAGTTCCTTCAGTCTTTCTTCATACAGTTTGGTTTCCAGTCTTCTGATTATCCTTGTTGCCCTTCTCTTATTAAGTTTCAGTGCTATTATCTATGATACGTTAATGACTGACAAGTTCCGTTTGGCAAAAGCCTTGTAATACGTTAGACCACTTCTTCTGATGCACGTCTGTTATTTTTTTGCTAATTTCTCTTGCCTACTATGAAAATGATGGATAACTTTTTCCAGTAGAGAAATTTGGGGAAATAGCTCAGCTAAAGTGGAGTACTTCTGCTGACTCCCACCAGAATCACTGAAACTCTCTCACTTGTGCAGATACCCTAAAGACCTAAAGAATCTCTTGATTGGGCTGAAGGAGGAGAGTGCAAAAGCTGGCCTGAGACTAAATTCAAGAAAACCAAGATAATGGCAACAGGCCCAATCAGTTCCTGGAAAATAGATGGGGAAGAAGTAGAAGCAGTGACAGATTTCACTTTCTTGGGATCAAAGATCACTGCAGATGGGGATTGTAGCCATGAAATAAAAAGGCGACTGATTCTTGGGAGACAAGCAATGAGAAACCTGGGGAACATAGTGAAAAGCAGAGACATCACACTGAAAACAAAAATTAGAATAGTCAAAGCAATGGTTTTCCCAGTAGTAATGTATGGATGTGAGAGCTGGACAATTAGGAAGGCTGAACGCAGAAGAATAGATGCCTTTGAAATGTGGTGTTGGAGGAGGGTTTTGAGGGTACCCTGGACAGCGAGGAGAACAAATAGGTCAATCTTAGAAGAAATTAACCCTGAATGCTCACTGGAAGGTCAAATAGTAAAGATGAAGCTAAAATACTTTGGACATCAAATGAGAAGGGAGGATTCACTTGAGAAGGCATTGATGTTGGGAAAGGTGGAAGGCAAAAGAAGAAGGGGGAGGCCAAGGATGAGATGGTTAGATGGTATTACAGACACAATGGGCACAGAGCTGGGAGGGCTGAGGGGGATGGTGGAGGACAGAGGCGCCTGGAGAACAATGGTCCATAGGGTCGCAAAGGGTCGGAACCGACTGTGCGACTGAACAACAACAACAACATGAAGACATGCAGCAGGAAAAAGAGAGTATCTCCAAACCATAAAAAGTCTGTCCATGATCGAAAACTTTTAAATCCGACTATAGGGTTTGGTACCAAAGTACCAGCACTATCTACAGATGTTTCCATGGACATATGGCAAGCATGATTACACACGGAATGCTGTTTGCCTTCCCATCATAAGTAGTACCTATTTCTCTACTTGGAATTTATTGCTTTCGAACTGCTAGGTTGGCAGGAGCTGGGACAGAGACGTGCGTTCACTCCATTGTGCAGCACTCGGGTCTTGAACTGCTGGCCTGCCAACCTTCCAGTCGTCAAGTTCAGTGTCTTAACCACCAAGCCTCCACAGTCTAAACCAGGGGTTCCCAACCTTTTTACGCCATGGGCCTGACCACACACCCCGGACAGCTGAGTGGGCTGGACCACGCCCCCTGGAAGCAGGCCCATTTATGGCTGTCATAAATGTGCCCACTTCTGCATTTACAACAGCTGTGGGTGCATTTACGCATGAGCAGGCACTTTATGGCTGATGTAAACTTGTCCACTTCCACTTCCGGGTGCTGTGGTAAGCCACATGAAATGGTGCTGCAGGCCAGGTCTGGCCCATGGTCTAAACCATATGGGAATATAAATCTTTGAATTGTGAAAATGCTCTATGGCTCTCCCATTCTTGTATGCCGATTTAATCTGGCTTTCTTGGTTGCAGCGTGCAAGGCACACATGCTTAATTCTTTAAAATATTATATTCCAGTTGGTTTTGAGAACTGCTTTTCTGTACTAGAAACAGAGGCAAGGATGCAAAGAAATATTCAGTTAACGTTCTCCATTCCCCAAAGTTGGATCCCTGTGGGTAAGTGTTGTTCACCCAGCAGGAGTCCTATTTATTCTGCAGGAGAAACCAGTCATGGGAGGTCTTTCAAAAGCAGTTTGGAGTATGGCAATGAAAGGTCTTTCTTCTTGCAAAGATTTTTAGAACTCTTTTTTTTTAAAAAAATGTACATTTGGCTGTCATTATACAAGATTAAAGAACACAGACATGTGCTATTGTCAACAAAGAAAAGTAACTACTATTTTATTATATAGATCTTGCAGTAAAGTAGATGCTGTCACAATAACCCATTTGATATCATGTGTTGGTATGTGCCATTATGACTTTGATGGATCAGTATACTGTACATATGCATGCTAGTTGGAATGCTTGTTGTCTGTCTCCGTCTCTCTCTCTCTCTCTCTCTCTCTCACACACACACACACACACACACACACACACACACACACACACACACACACACACACACACACACAGAGTTGACCTACCCACAAGCCAGCGGTTACTGTACTACACCCGTTCACCAGACATACAAGTCAGCCTGAGACAGAAAATGTATTGTTTTTAAAGCTTTTGTGAGGAACCCCCACATACCTTGGCATGGTAAGCTATTTGCCCCTTCGCCCCCTACCCTTCCGATCTCTCTGTTGCCATAGGAACGCCTTCTGTTGCACAAACAGCTGCTTTCAGCCGCCGCAGGGAGGCCGTGATTGGCATTTTGGCATCACCATTGGGATTCCAGCCACTCATGTTGGATACTCCAGGCTCTTATTACATTGTTACACAAATCAACTGTGTTGTCACTTCACAGCACTCCAGCGGCAGTGGCTGTCTGGGATTTCAAAAAGGGCCTTGTGTGTGTGAGCAAAGTGGTGGATGTTCAAAGCTTTCATCAAGGGTTGGTGGTTCGGGTATTGTTGTGCTGACCTGCCCGGGCAGGCACAGTCACCGCATGGTGGCGCTACACAGAGAGTCTTGTTCAGGGATAGTCCAGATACCAAAGTCCAAGAAGAAAGCCAAGGTCTGTTTACCGGTAGTCCGAGTCAGTAGTCTAATCCAAAGGGTGTCCAGGTGCGTTGTCAGGGTTGGCAGAGAAGTCAAAGTCATGGCAGAAAGGTCAGGGTTCAGGCAGGCAGTCTCAAGTCAAGCAAGATGTCAGTCTTTGCACAAGAGTTGTACCAATGCTGGCAGGCTGCAACAAGCTTGTTTATGAGCCTCCCAGCTAATTGGTATCAGCTGGGAGCCTTCTTTGGTGCTTGGCTCTAGCCTGCCTGCATCTCAGGTGAAGCTGTTTCCTAGCCCGACTCCTGATCTGACAAGTCAGCTGCCCAGGGAAACAGACTTGGGCCAGGAACAGGCTGAGGTCCCTGGCTCAGGGTATCCTCAGGCTTGGGTGCAGGCAGAACTGGGCTGGGCATAGGGAGTGCCCCCTGATCCAGCTCCTCTTCGGAGTCGGAGGGCTTGATCACAACAATTGTAAGAAGAAGGATTAACAATGTAGGAAAGGAGTGCCCAAACATTTCCCACAAGGGGCCTGACCACACCCCCTCAGTCAGCTGTGCGGGCTGGTCACGTGGTTCCTCCCACTGGCAGCATGTGAAATTATGCCATGTTTTTGGGCATTTACCACTCTTCCAATTCTTCCTTTGGAGGAGGCAGCATTCAGGGAGCATTATTCTGGGGTGAAAGGATTTTTGCTGGAGAAACTCTGCTCAGGGGATGCCCAAATGAGGCTCCTTCCATGTCCCCAAGATCTTTTCCCCCTGAAGTGGTCCCTATTTATCTACTTGCATTTTCTTGCTTTTGACCTGCTAGGTTGGCAGGAGGTGGGGCAGAGACGGACACTCAATCCGTCATGCAGTACCTGGGTATCGAACTGCCGACTTGCCGGCCTTCCAGCTAACAAGGCGAGCTTCTTAACCGCTGACCCACCACAGCTCACCACAGTATACCTTCTTCAATAAAACTAATCTCCTTTTTTCACTCCCCAAGGGACACTCTGGAGGACCAGATGACTAGGAAGAAGGGAGTAAGTAATGACAACACCTCTGATCTGCTTTGTCATGGCATTTTTTAATCCTTAAACTGGCCTTTGCCTAAACCAGTGGTTCCCAAACTTTTTTTGCCCATACCCCACATAAGCACCTCTAAATTCCTGATCCCCCCATATAATTCTTATTATTCAAAAAGTGAACTCCTATTCATGTGAAGGAAGCCTAATAGGCCATTCATTTGGTCTAACTAATTCTTGAATTCCTCCCCCCCCCCCCGCCCCAGTTGTATACCCCACGTTGGGAACCACAGGGCTAAACAAAGGACAACTTGAAACCCTGTAATAATGCCCATGTGGAGATATCTGTTCCTATGTGTATTTAATTAAGTGTCCTAGGCTTTGTAGATACAGATGCTAAAAAAGAAACAATAATAAAACACAATTACATAATGTTCCCCAGCAATGTATTCTCTAATAAGGCTTTGGAAGGAGAAAATGTTCATTTTCCACTGAATGTATAGGCTCACTGGAGTCTAACCATTTTAAATTAAATTTTCACACATGACAAATTTTTTGTTAACCAGAAGAAACCCACAAACATTTTTATCATGATCAAATTCATCCTTAAAATCCAATTTCCTTTTTTCAACTGTATATTGGTTGGCTATATTATAAATTTTAAAACAAAAATGTTGAAGTGTTCAAGTGTTCAAAAGAGGGCATATATGCTTCCATCAAACTATGGAACACCCTAGTATGCATCTAGGGACTGCAGTGGCTTAAGTGGCTAAGATGCTGACTGGAAAGCAGAAGGTCAGCAGTTTGAGACCCGAGTACTGCAGGATGGAATGAACTCCCGTCTTTGTCCCTGGTCCTGCCAACCTAGCAGTTCAAAAGCAAGAAATTGCAGGTAGATAAATAGGGACCACTTTGGTGGGAAAGGTAAACAGTGTATGTGCACTCCAGTGTCTAGTCATGCCTGCCGCATAACCATGGAAACATCTGCAGAAGCAGGCAGCACTGGTTCTTCGGCTTTGAAACAGAGATGAGCACTGAACCCTAGAGTCGGATACGACTGGCTTTCGAGCAAGGGAAACCTATACCTTATCTCTTGTTTCTTGTCTCTAGTTTGGGAGACCAAAAGAGACAAGCTCATAACAATTACCAATACACCTAGGGTTGCCATATGTCACGGAAGACTGGGAATTTAACAAGTTGAAATTGTTCAACTGCCAGGTTCTATAAAAACATTGTAAATTCACGGTTTTCAAACCACTTGATTTGGGGGGGGGGAATTTGCACTTTTCTTGCACTTTTATGGAGCCACCAGCAGGTGGCAGCAGCAGCAACTTGGTGGCCAAGGAAGAAATACGGGGGGGAGAGAATTGCGCCTTTTTCTTTTGGTGTCTGTAGCAGCAGCAGCAGTCATACGAATACTGCAGGACAAAATGAGCGCCCGTCTCTGTCCCAGCTCCTGCCAACCTAGCAGTTTGAAAGCAAGAAATGGCAAGTAGATAAATAGGGACCACTTCGGGGGGGAGAGGTAAACCGCGTTCCCTGTGCTCCGGTGTCTAGTCATGCCTACCACATGACCACGGAAACGTCTGCAGAAGCAGACCGTGCTGGCTCTTCGGCTTTGAAACAGAGATGAGCACTGAACCCTAGAGTCAGATACGACTAGCTTTTGAGCAAGAACAACCTTTACTTCTGTCCTGTTTTTGTGGGAGGAAATTATGGTAACCCTAAATACACCTGCGTACTTCTTCAGGAAGCAGATGCCATCAGCTTTGGAATCACTTCGCCTATTGAAGTCTTTTCTTGTATCTGTGCACAGACATGATTTTAAAATAAATAAAAAAGTATTGTGTGACCCCCACCCCACCCCTTTCTCAGCCCCACAGCCCATTTATAACCTGCTGTAGTTTCTAATTTACAACTACAAAATATAATCTCCTTCAGAATTTGCATAAAAATGAACAGACCTTGCAGAATGATATTAAATTTGAAATTTGCATGCTAGGGTAGCCAAGTAATGTTTGTATCCAAGAGGTTCAGGCCTGTAAGATGTAAGAAGGAGCAGATGTAATGAGAAGATTTATACACCTCCATGAAAGCAAATTGGTGATTAAAACATTCTGATGCTCGTTATAGACCAAAGAGCATGGGATGTACAACGCAGCTTCAGAGCTGGTGTACAAATGAGATCACTCAGCCTTTTAGTTTGGCAACGTGTCTTCTTACAAGGGGGGGGGGGGACAGACCCAAAAGCACAATTCTTTCTGTATGAAATTCCAGAGTAAGGCGATTGCAACACCAAAAATCAATTCATTCTCACTTTAGAAGCAAATACAGTAAAACCCCAGGTTACGACAGATGTCGGTTCCAACAGACTCTGTTGTAACCCGGGGTGCACTGAATTTTTCTTAAAAATCGTCCTAAATTGATCATTCTAAACTGGAAAAAATAAATTAAAAAATTGTAAACCGAAACGGCATTTCCACAGGATTTGCCGTTGTAAACTGCAGCAAACTTAAACCGAGGCGGTTGTAACTTGGGGTTTTACTGTACTCCCTTTTGTGTAACAACATTTCTTGAGGGAAATATCAGAAATGGCATAAACCAGGGTTTCTCAACCTTGGGCCTTCAGGTCTTCTTGGACCTCAATTCCCAGAAGCTCAAGTCAGCGCACCTGCTGATTAGGGCTTCTGGGAACTGAAGTCCAAAAATATCTGGAGAAGCCTTGGCTTAAACCAAGGGTGGCCATCAGGGCCGTAGCCAGGATTCTAGATTTTGGGGTGCTCCAGGTGTTCTTTGACTTTAATTAATTAATTTATTTATTCATTCAGTTTGTATAGCTGCCTCAATTGACGTGCGACTCTGGGCGGCGTACATAAAATCCCCAACGTTTAAACTCTAGAAACCCTTAAAATTCCTAAAAACACTGAAAAACTATCTCCCACATGCACCAATTAAAAATCCAGTTAAAACTTTAAAAAGCATGAGTGATTCCTACTCTAAATGAGCCACCTCCCCACACCTGCCCTGCCAGCCAAGCCTTCAGCCCTTTCCTGAAGGGCAGCAGCTCCGTCTGGAGACGCAGTTCAACTGGCAGGAGGTTCCATAGGGCCGGAGCGGATACCGAAAAGGCTCTTCTTCTAGTGCTAGAGAGATGAGAGTCTCTATCAGTTGTTATTTTCAAAGAGCCCCTCCGGTCCGTTCTAGTGGGGTGATACGGTCTCTTAAGTACCCTGGCCCACTACCATGTAGGGCTTTAAAGGTAATTACCAGCACCTTGAACTGCACCCGGAGGCACACTGGCAACCAATGCAGCTCCCGTAGCAGGGGTGAGGCATGGGCATAACGCCCACACCCCATCACTACATGGGCAGCTGCATTCTGAACCATCAGCAGCCTCCAAACAGTCATCCAGGGCAGCCCCATGTAGAGCGTAATCCAGTCTGGAGGTGACCAGAAGCCCAAGTCAGCACACTAGCTGATGAGGGCTTCTGGGAATTTAAGTCCAAGAACACATTAGAGTGCCAAGGTTAGACATCAATGGCCTAAACAATTTCATGAGCTAATGTTCCTGCTGATACTGTTTGGAGAGGCGCCAGAGCTCAGTGATAAGAGGACCTGTGATGTTTGTGTTGGTAGACTTGTGGTTCCAGTTTCAAGGGGCAAATCGATTCCAGCTTTTAGTCCAGATATTGCAGGAGCTCTATTCAAAGTACCATTGGCAGCTCCTTTAAAGTTCAGGGTAAAGCCTGGAGCAGACTCAATGCCCAATGAGAATACAGTAAAACCCCTACTTACCAAAATAGTCCATTCCGTAAGCATTTGCTTAAATCGATTTTTTTTTGTAACTCGAAACAAACCCATAGGAAAAATTATTTTTTATGTAACTTGAAGCAAACTCATAGGAAAAATATTTTTTATGTAAATTGAAGCAAACACATAGGGAAATGAATTTTTACGTAACTCAAAGCAAACCCATAGGAAAAAGAATCTTTATGTAACTCAAAGCAAACCCATGGGAAATAGTATAAATCGGGACATGGTTTTAGCATAAAATCATTTTGTAAGTTGAATTTTATGTAACTCGAGGCATTTGTAAGTCGGGGTTTTACTGTATGTTCATTAGCCTCTACAGGAATTTACTGGATTTCAACTGATATGAAGCATTAATCAAATGTACAAAATGCAAACATTTATAAAGAACTACACTCTGCTTGGAATTTCTTCATGGCGTCTCCCACAAGGACACACATCGATCTTATGAGCCAAAGAATTAAAACATCTTAATCTGCATTTTCCAGTGGTACACACCTTTGAATGTATGCATAGTTTCAGATTTATGATGTACAACTTCAAGTTCACAAACAGATTCCTGGAGCAAGATGTCCTGTACCTCCCTATTTAGCACTGAGCCAGAACTTAGATCAATAATGGGAAACCTATGGCACGCATGCCAGAGGTGGCACTTGGAACCCTCTCTGTGGGCACCCATGCAGTCACCCCAGCACAGAGTTTGCTCCACCACTCTGCCCAGCAGCCCAATGAGAGCGCTTCCTCCCTCTCCCAGCACAGAGTTCTTTCCGCCCCTCTGCCCAGCAGCCCAATGAGAGTGCTTCCTCCCTCCCCCAGCACAAAGTTCACCCCCACCCCTCTGCCCAGCAGCCCAGTGAGAGCGCTTCCTTCCTCCCCTGTTGCTCTGTTGGCACTTTGAGATAAATAAGTGTTTTCGGGGGTTGCAGTTTGGGCGCTCGGTCTCTAAAAGGTTCACCATCATTTACTCAAATGCTGGGTGGGGTGGGGTAGATTCTTTTGGAGGTGGTGTTGAAAGGAGGAAAAATCTGATTCATTTTCAGACACATAACAATGACATTTATTCAAACTACTTTGGCATTTGGACTAAAAAAATCTCACAAGTCCTTGTCACCCATTCCCGAGACCAAAAATAAAATCATAAGTTAACTAATCAGCAACGTATAATTTCTGTAAGACCCCACACTCTATATAACAGTAGGCTTGTCTGTTAGTTTTAATTTGTGTGAAAGCTATGTTATGTATATGTCTCTGTGTTATTAACTTCAAAACCATAGCATCCTTGACACTACATTTCTTTCTCTGTAATGATGCCTATTGAGGATTTCACTCTCTACTGATATTCTGTTATATTTATTATTGTAATTTGAATATTGTATCTCATTTGTAAACCCTGTGGGGTGTCCCGGGGTCATTTATATGTTGTTAGCCGCCCTGAGTCGGCCATGTGTTGAGTAGGGCGGGATATAAAATTGAATAATAAATAAATAAATAAATAAACTCTCTGTGTTAGAAGAAGCAGAAACTTTATCAAGTCTTTTCTTGCCACCCAAACTGGGGGTTTAACAACCTTCTTAATCATCAGCTAGTTTTACCTCCAAGGCTCCTCTCAGTTGCTGCTGCTTAGCTTGCAATATTTTATGCTATTAAAATAACAAAAATGGCAGAGAGGGAGGGGACACTTTAGCATCATTAGAGCCCTGTCACATAAACCTCTTGAAAAATCATAAATCCTACATGCTGAAACAGAAGAGTCTCTCCTGTCTGAAAATGTGCTGACCCACTCGGGCAGGCACAGTAACCACACAGAAGCGCTACACAGAGAGTCTTGTTCAAGGATAGTCCAGATATCAATGTCCAAAAGGCAAGCCGAGGTCTGTTTACCGGTAGTCCGAGTCAGTAGTCTAATCCAAAGGGTGTCCAGGGGCATCATCAGGGTTGGCAGAGAAATCAGAGTCACGGCAGGCAGTCTGGAGTCAAGCAAGATGTCGGTCTTCACCATCATGTGGCTTCTAACTTAGGGTGACCCAACAAATCAATATCCTATACTCCAGTGATGGCCACTCTTGGCACTCCAGATGTTCTTGGACTTCAATTCCCAGAAGCCCTGATCAGTAGACCTGATGATAAGAGTTTCTGGGAATTGAAGTTCAAGAACATCTGGAGTGCCAAGATTGACCATCACTGCTATAGTTCATCTCATGTTTCATCTTCTTTTCCCCCTGATGTATTCAACTCTTTCTGGTGTTATTATCTTGCCCAATGAGCCTTCTCTTTTAATGCTGTGTGCAAAGTATGATAGCCTCAGTTTAGTTATTTGGGCTTCCTGTGAGAGTTCAGGCTTGATTTGATCTTGCACCAATTTATTTGTCTTTCTGGTGGTCCAAAGTTATCCATAAAACTGTTTTTCAATTGCCTCTTATTCGAATAAACTGAATGTCTTGCTGGATGAGTTTTTATTATTATTATTATTATTATTATTATTATTATTATTATTATTATTATTATTATTATTATTATTATTATTATTATTATTATTATTATTATTACAATATTTAAAAAGGGAATGCTGAATATACATATAGTATAATTCAGGGGATAATGATTTTATAGAGATGTAAGAGATGGTAGAATATTCTAGACTATATATGGTGTATAAGAGATATTTATATGAAAAATTGTTATATGTATGTAATTGAAGTTGGATATTCTTTTTAAAAATTTCTATGCACTTTTTACTTAACACAATTTATCTTTTGTACACTGTTTATATTAAAATTCAATAAAATATATTTTTTAAAAAACAAATATTTGCAATGACAATACTTGGTGGCTTCACAAAGGGATTTTATAATTAATACAACTCTTGCTTCTTTCAATGACGGTTAATAGTTAGATATGCAATATTGTTTTTAAAGGTGTTTCCACTGAAGAAACTAATTCACAGCTACTAATAGAAAGCAGTAGAGGGAGCTTTACCACATCCAAAACACTAATTTAAAAGACAAAAATATTCAGTGCAAACTGTTACCATTAGCAATGTTGTGGGAATGCATCTGGTTTCTGTCTTCCTGTCCGCCTTCACATTTTGTAAACAAAGGCCTCTTTGTATACATGAGAGACAACACTGGATTTTGGGCATGCGTAGAATAGTGAGAAGAATTCTCCTTATTTCTCCTTATTTGGTTCTGACATTCTGATTGGCTGTATGTGCCTTAAGTTTTGTTTCTGATATACTCTGTTTGAATAAAGAGACGCCATTATTATCCTTTGTTCTGCCAAAACTGCAGTTGTGTGTGTGTGTGTTCTCTCTATCTCTGTTTCTTCCTTGCCTAATGAAGCTGGACTCCGTTAAGCTGTTTAACTTATTCCTTTGTTTATCTGGGGCTATAAACTGTTGCTAATGAGGCTGATTAGAGATCTTTACATGAATCGGATTCCTACACAATGTTGTTGTTTTTAAGTGATCTCTGGGTTCCAATAGTCAATGAAAATATTTGGAAACAGTAAAATAAAATGAAAGATGCTGGAAACTCCACAAAAGTGTGTTAATAGAACATAAACACAATGCAGAAACGAAGAGAAATCCGAACAGTCTGGGCTGTCACATTCAAATGTAACTGAGCATTTTCAGGCGTTGTCTGTGGACTTTATCTTTAATCAAACTCATCATTATTACTCTGTCTAGAGAAGAATTGTTAAATCTCACACCTTCTGTAAGCATAAATGACCAGAAAAGCTCTCCAAAAGGTTAGGTGACAATCACTAATCTAAGTCAAGATAGAAAGATTAATTCAAGATTTTTTTTCCTTCTTCTCAAATTCATTTCAACAGTTCAGTATCCAGCCTACATGAACTGCAAGCCTATTTTGTCATAAATCCAATCTAATGCCGTAAAATACCTTTGGGAACTAGCTGGCAACATTTGGTTTGATTTGAGTTTTGCAAGTTACAACACTCTTGGAGAGTAACTGTCTCCCTGATAGGGCCACCTGAAAACTCTCTAAAAAGCCATCACTTCATAAGTTTCTTTAAACATAAATGAAACCGCCAAAGAGGTTTTGAAGGGAAAAGAGATTTTAGCAACAAGATCATTTATAGCAGGCGTGGCCAAACTTTTTGCGCTGTTGGCCTGGCCACAACCCCGGAAGAGGATGCATTTGCACATGTACGTCCGGATTCACTTCCGAGTGTCAACACCTCACCTGGATGTGAATGTGGATGTGTTTGCACATGCGTGAGCACATCCTCACCACACCCGGGAAGTGAATGTGGATGCATTTGTGTATGTGTGAGCACATCCATGCTTCACCCAAATGTGAATGTGGATGCATCTGCCGAGCCCGGAAGTGAATGCGGATGCATTTGCACATGCGTAAAACATCCGCATCCGCTTCTGGACATGGTGAAGGCTTGATGGAATGGCATCAGGGGCCGGATCCAGCCCACGGGCCATAGTTTGAACACTACTGATTTATAACATAATATATGTACATATTGGGGCTTGAATCCATGCAGATTCAAGGATGCTAATTAACAATTTAACCAGACTTATATACTTTTTGACAAACTACACACACGTCTTCTCAGAACAGGTGGGGCCTAAAAGTGAAGGCATTTCATGACATTGCATAATTTTTGAAATGTTCAAAAATGCACAACACACGGGTTTACTCCACTTTCATAAATGACACGGGACTTTTTTTGTGTAACTGTCTTTTCATAAGATGACTTTCTCCAGGCCGCACTATAGATTAGCACAAATAATTTCTTAAAATTATTACACAAGCTTCATTAGCTTCATGCTTATTTTGATAAAGGGAAATGGTTTAATAATACATATTAGCTAATTTTGGGGTCACAATAGAGCAGGGATGGACAACACTGGAGCTAAATGCATTTATGACAGACACAGATGCATTTACAGCAGTATTTTGCACATATGCGGGCGCGTTTTACTTCTGCTCCCTGTGGGAGGAACCACGTGACCTGCCAATGGCCTGAAAAGTTTGGGCACCCCTGGGCTAGATTCTTCTGTTTTAATATTTAGCGCATGAGAAGTGTGCAGAATATTTCCTTGATTCTAGCTGTCATCTAGGGTATTGGTGTCCATGAAGTAGATGAGTTTGGTGCTATATTATTTCATGTGTGTGCTGAATCTAAAGAGATTTGTACATTTGCTTTGCCTTGCCTTGGAACTAAACCTTGCCTTTCTAAACCTTGTGCTTTCTACATTAATCTATACAAATCCTTCCAAAGCAGACCAATTTAGTCTGGAATCTGAGATTTGCACATCCCTTTTCCTGGCATATGATGCATAAATCCCATGGCCATGTAGCCTACAGTGCAGGGAACACTTTATTCAAATATTTGACAGAGCACAGACATCTCTTGGATGGTATCATCTACCGTATATACTCGAGTATAAGCTGGCCCGAATATAAGCCGAGGTACCTAATTTTGACCTGAAAACCCAGGAAAACAGATTGACCCAAGTATAATCTGAGGGTGGGAAATGCACCAGCTGCTAGTGAGTTTCCATAATCAAAATACATGAAAATATGGTAAAATAAACTAAATTGTTGTCACATCTCAATCCTGCAAGTCTTGGGACCCTCGTGGTCATTGACCCAAGTATAAGCCTAGTCCCTTTTTGGGGGCTCATTACAAGTGAAACTCGGAATATTAGAATATTGTACAAATGTTCATTCAGTTCAGTAATGCAACTTAAAAGGTGAAACAAATATATGAGACTAGTTGATTACCCAGCTTTGCTTGGGTTTTTCATTTATTTAACGTAGGCCAGCCTTTCCTGCCTGGAAACCTCATGGGTCACTCATGCCTCCCTTCCTCTGTCTCTTTCTTCCCTCACCCATCCTGCTTCTCCTTCAACAGTCACTTACTGCCCTTATCCTTCTCATACATGTGTCCGGCCACCTGGTGAGAGAGTGGCACACAGCCATTCAGGAGCCCTCGGACCTTCTTCCCTCCTCGGCTTCGCCCACCACCACAACCGCCGACATTGCTCCCACGGCCTCTTGGGCCTCTCAAGAGCCTCCGTCACCACCACTGTGCTGGCCCAACCAGGCCCCCCATTTACCTTCCACCTACTGTGAAAACTACAGCTGAGCTCAGAGGGCTACAGCTCAGCTAGTCAGATGATGTCAGAATGGGACTATGACATCAGCACATCACAGGGAAACACACACATTGTATAGATCAGTTGCATCCCAATTTGGGGGGCATTTGCCCCCTGTGGAGCTTGTGACCCCCACAGTGCTGATCTCCTACGCACAAGGTAGGTGTGTGCCAAGTTTCAGAGACATCCATCCAGGGGTGAGGAAGCCTTTTGAGCACATACAAACAAACACTTCTGTTTTATATAGAGAGACAGACTCATTACACGCAAAGCGAGATAGTTCAAGCCTTTCTTTGTTGTAATATTAATGCTTATGGATTACATTTTATGAAAACCCCAACCCCCCAATCTCATGTACCCCATAATCATCACATAATCTCATTACGCTGTACTCCATGATCATCACAATTATAACGAATTAAGGCATGACATATCTCGCGTTGTATATCACAGGTCCTCTTATCACTGAGCTCTGGCACCTCCCCAAAGAGTTTCTATCTCATATATTTGTTTCATCTTTTAAGTGAAATGAATGAACATTTGCACGATATTCTAACTTTCCGAGTTTCACCTATATTGGGGCTAAAAAAAATCTTGGCTTATACTCGAGTATATATGGTATTGAAAAAAGGGCTCTTTAGCCCATCCAGTTGGATGTTAAAGATGCTTAAGAATGGACAGATCTGTGCCTCTCAATAGTTAGCATCCAGAAAGCCCACGGGCAACAGCATCTGGTTCCTGCCTTCTTCAATGTGTTAAGATGTTTTTTTTTGCTCATGTAAATTGTAGTAATTATTCCTAAATCCACTTCTTTGCCCACAAAGTGGCTGAAATCCAGCTGCATTTGATGAATCATAAAATTATGCCTTCAAAAGTTCACCTGACAAACACTTTACACCTACCAAAGCAGGCAGCACTGAGTGCCTGACTGTTCAAATATGAAATTCATTGCACAACTCCACTTGTGGATCTTTTTGCAGGATATGGCTTCCATCTTGGTTCAAATTTCCTAACTTTTTGTTATGCAGGGTAGTGCTGCAATTCCTGCAACAGGTTTTGGCCATCCTATATCAACCTTTTGCTCACCGGTTCCCCCTTTAGTCTTCTTCTTGTGCCGTATCAGATTCCGAATTTTGGCACTCATCATGGCAATCAGCCATGAAGACTGTCCTGCAAATATAATGCTGTGGCCTTTCATCTGCCTTACGCATCACAGCATGAGCCCCGTACCACTGATCCAGCTCCACGAGTCAATTTCTGGTCCTGAGCCCTTTTGGTACACAAAGTCCTCATCATCAGCCCCAGGCCAGTATTGATGAAGCTGCTGCCCTCCATCAAGATGGAGTCAAGTGGGATTTAATCCACTTGGCGACAATCGCCATTCCCTGTGGAATTTTCCACCCAATGCTGCTAGTTCTCAGGGTGGTCAGGTTAATTAACCACCGCCTGACAATCAGCGTTGAGTCAGTAGCAGTATGGTGTTAGAGGATTTTGGTTGATTCATTTCCTGTTATTTTTTTTAGCAATACATAAATCATAAATAAAGCATTTCAAAATGTTTGGCTAGTTGTTAGAAAGTGCATAGGAAACTTAGCTTGTTCATCTTTCTTTCTGCCAACAGCAAGCAAAACCTAATCCCCCTATAAAGACATTCTTTGGCAGCAAAATTGATTGTTTCACACCCCTAGAAACTTCACATTTTGCCAGTTTTTCATTTTGGGATTTTTTTGGATGTTCAGAAATTTACTGGCAGGGAATGTTCTGAAATTGCATTAGCTGGAAAATTGCACAGGCCAAGAGAGTATTTAATTCTAATTGAATCTGGACTTTCTTCCCTGCCTCCCCACTTGTAGGCTTTTGTTGTTGTTATGTGCTATCAAATTGGAACATACTTATAGTGACCCTAATAGGCCCCTCAAGGTAAGTGAGTTATTTAATTAGTGGTTCTATTAGTTCCACATCTCCCTTGAGCTTCCATGGTTGGGATTTGAACCTCCTGAATACTAGTTCATCACTTTATCCACTACACTATTCTTCTAGGATGTTGTAAGGGTTGAAGTCCTTTGTGGGGTTTTTGGAACTGCATGAGGGAAAGGACATTGCTGATTCTGGATGGAACAATGCAAACTAAAGAAAGTGTATCGCCAGAGCTTGACCTAGGAAATACCTTTTAGTTCACTGATAAAATACACCGCACAACAACGATTTTGCTACTGGGAATAACACATGTGATTTGCATGGTATTGATTGTGCTGATTCCAAATCTGAACTCAGAATATCACGTACAGATTTTAAGGTGTGCTATAGCTGTTCAAATGGTCACTAAATGGGTAATGTATTTTTGTTGTTGTTCAGTCGCACAGTCGACTCCGACCCTTTGCGACCCCATGGACCATTTTCCTCCAGGCGCCTCTGTCCTCTACCATCCCCCTCAGCCCTCCCACCTCTGTGCCCATTGTGTCTATAATACCATCTAGCCATCTCATCCTTGGCCTCCCCCTTCTTCTTTTGCCCTCCACCTTTCCCAACATCAATGCCTTCTCAAGTGAATCCTCCCTTCTCATTTGATGTCCAAAGTATTTTAGCTTCATCTTTACTATTTGACCTTCCAATGAGCAGTCAGGGTTAATTTCTTCTAAGATTGACCTATTTGTTCTCCTCGCTGTCCAGGGGACTCTCAAAACCCTCCTCCAACACCACATTTCAAAGGCATCTATTCTTCTGCGTTCAGCCTTCCTAATTGTCCAGCTCTCACATCCATACATTACTACTGGGAAAACCATTGCTTTGACTATTCTAATTTTTGTTTGCAATGTAATGTCTCTGCTTTTCACTATGTTCCCCAGGTTTCTCATCGCTTGTCTCCCAAGAATCAGTCGCCTTTTTATTTCATGGCTGCAATCCCCATCTGCAGTGATCTTTGATCCTAAGAAAGTAAAATCTGTCACTGCTTCTACTTCTTCCCCGTCTATTTTCCAGGAACTGATGGGGCCTGTTGCCATTATCTTGGTTTTCTTGATGTTAAGTCTCAGGCCAGCTTTTGCACTCTCCTCCTTCAGCCCAATCAAGAGATTCTTTAGGTCTTCCTCACTTTCTGCCATTAGGGTGGTATCGTCTGCATATCTCAGATTATTGATGTTTCTCCCAGCGATTTTAATCCCATATTGTGATTCCTCCATCCCTGCACTGCGCATTATGTGCTCTGTGTATAGGTTGAATAAGCAGGGTGACAAAATGCAGCCTTGTCTTACTCCTTTTCCTATTCCAAACCACTCTGTTATTCCATGTTCTGTCCTAACTGTTGCTTCTTGGTTCATGTACAGATTTCTCAGGAGGCATATGAGGTGCTCTGGTATTCCCATCTCTTTAATTACTTGCCACATCTTGTTGTGGTCCACACAGTCAAAAGCCTTAGTGTAGTCAATAAAACAAAAGTAAACTTGTTTCTGGTATTCCTTTGTTTTCTCCATGATCCAGCGTATGTTGGCGATGTGGTCTCTAGTCCCCCTGCCTCTTCTAAAACCAGCCTGCACCTCTGGTAATTCTCTCTCCACATGCTGCTGAAGTCTGTCCTGTATTATCTTGAGCATCACCTTGCTGGCATGTGGGATGAGCGCGATTGTTCGATAATTTGAACATTCTTTGGCATTGCCCTTTTTTGGGATTGGGACGTATACTGATCTTTTCCAATCCTGTGGCCACTGTTTTGTTTTCCAAATCTGATGGCATATTGAATGCAGTAATTTGACACCATCATCTTTTAGCGCTTTGAAAAATTCAACTGGGATACCATCATCTCCACTAGCTTTGTTGTTTGCAGTGCTCTTTAGGGCCTTTATGACTTCACTCTCCAGGATGTCTGGCTCAAGTTCAATTTCTTCATCATTGTGATTATCAGGAGTGTTGAGGTCCTTTTTGTAAAGTTCCTCTGTGTACTCTTTCTATCTTTTCTTAATTTCTTCTGCATCAGCTAGCTCCTTTCCGTCTTTGTCCCTTATCATGGTCATTTTTGCTTTAAATGTTCCCTTGATTTCCCCAATTTTTTTGAAAAGATCTCTGGTTCTGCCTCTTTTGTTGTTTTCCTCCATTTCTCTGCACTGTTCTTTTAGGTAGTTTTCCTTATCTCTCCTTGCTTTTCTTTGAAATTCTGTGTACAAATGGTTGTAGTTTTTCCTTTCTCCTTTGACTTTTGCGTTCCTTCTTTCCTCTGCTATTTTAAGAGCCTCATCAGACAACCACTTTGCTTTCTTACTCTTCTTTTCTTTTGGTATGGTTTTCTTTGCTGCTTCCTGCATGATGTCCCTCATCTCCATCCATAAGTCTTCCGGTACTCTGTCTACCGAGTCTAAGTCATTAAATCTGTTCATCACCTCCACCGTGTATTCTTTATGGATGCTGTCTAGGTGATATTTTTCTGGTATCCGTGTTTTCCCTATTTTCTTTAGTCTAAGCCTGAATTTTGCGATCAGTAGGTTGTGATCTGAGCCACAGTCTGCTCCAGGTCTTGTTTTTGCTGACTGTATGGAGGTTCTCCATCTTTGGCTGCAGAGTATGTAGTCAATCTGGTTTCGGTGTTGGCCATCTGGTGATGTCCATGTGTAAAGTCGCCTCTTGTGTTGCTGGAAGAGAGTGTTTGCTATGACCAGTGCGTTCTCTTGGCAGAACTCTATCAATCTTTGCCCTGCTTCATTCTGTGTTCCAAGACCAAATTTGCCTGTTATTCCCTCCACTTTTTGATTTCCTACTTTGGCATTCCAGTCTCCTAATATAATTTGGACATCATTTCTTGGTGTCTGTTCTATGAGGTGTTGTAAGTCCTCATAGAACTGGTCCATTGTGGCTTCATCTGCACCAGTGGTTGGTGCGTATATTTGGATCACAGTGACATTGAAAGGTTTGCCTTGAAATCTGACTGACATCATTCTGTCATTTTTGAGATTGTATCCCATTACTGCTTTTCTCACTCTTTTATTGACAATTATGGCTACTCCATTTCTTCTAAGGTTTTCTTGCCCGCAGTAGTAGATATGATGGTTTCCAGAGCTGAATTTGCCCATCCCTGTCCATTTGAGCTCACTGATGCCCAAGATGTCAATGCTTATTCTTTCCATCTTGTTTTTTACCACTTCCAGTTTTCCTTGATTCATAGACCTCACATTCCATATGTCCCTATGCAGTATTGTTCCCTGCAACACTGTATTTCTCCTCCTCCTTTCGTATCCCTCCCCCTTTTCAGATCTGCTGTGCTGAGCATCCCCTTGTTTTGCCTTTTGTTTTGGTCCATAGGGTTCTCTTGGCAAACTTTGTGGCGTGCCTTGCCGGTCTCTACGCCAGTCTTTTCCCATCACACATGTTATCACAGTTTAAACAGTTTTAAAACAAAGTATTATCATGCACAATATCACAGTTTATCACATAGTATCAAAGTAAAAGTTGAACTAATTAATGAAAGGGAAAGAAAGAAAGAAAAAGTCCACTATATCAAGTCTCTATGTAAGTCAGTTTCTTGTACAGTCAATATGTCAGTTGCCATAAGCCATCTATGTTTAGTCAACTATATTATTTCAGTTCGATTACTTATCCTTTGCATGCACACAGCAGCTCTTGCCTCTCTTCGGCCGCATGGAGTCGGTCAAAGGTGCCGGCTTGGACCTCGCTGTGATGGTGGTTGTGGATGGTATCTCCTGGGGGTGGTCGGGGGTCTCCGGAAGTGTCCTTCTCTCTGGCCCCAGGTCTTTGGATGGGGAGGGAGGGGCAAGATCCTTTAATGTATTTTTACCTCGGAACATTATAACAGTTGCAGCTACCACTATACCTGCTGAATCACATCCCCTGGTGGCATGCATGTTCCAGCAACAGCTGAACACATCTGGGCCAGTCAGTGAGCTGACACCAAAAATAGATATATAGGGTGAGAAGGACCAAGAGTTTGTCTCTAGTGCGAAACCATCTTATTGGTAGGCAATCGTGAGTCTATTTTGGGATTTTTTTAATTGGGGGTGGCTGTTTAACAATTGATGGGGTGGGGAGGTAATTTTAGTGTTGATTAAGGGTGGTTTTAAGGGTTTTTAATTGTTTTAAAGATTGTATGTTTTTATATTATTGTTATAATGCCGCCAAGAGTCGCTCGTTCGAATGGGGCAGCAATATACAAATTTGAATAATAAATAAAGATGAGTAGGCACAGCTGTGTTAATAAACCGGACAATTTTTTTCTATATTTGTGGCAAATATACTCCGCATGATCAATGCAAGAACCTAACCAAGAGGGTGAGATTTGCTAATTTAAGATCCTGATGTCCTAAACAGAATCTGACTTCAGATTTGTATTAAGCACACTTGATTTAGTATGAGACACATGGGTTAGACCAAGTAGCAGATAATATTTATTTTTGTGATGCAGTGATATCAAAAAGGCACATGTTTGTCTGGTAAAATACAACCTTAATTATTCTTCAGAATATTACCAACAGTTCAGAATGAACACTAGAAGCTGGCAACCTAGGTAGATACTCTATAGCAGTAGAGTTTTTAATGAGAATGCTAGTTCATTAGACTTCAAACACCCTCTCCTTCTTCCTTCAGCCCTAGCCAGCCAGCACAATCAGTGGTGAAATATGCTGGGTGTTGAAGGCCACCAGAACTGGAGGACTACATCTTATCCACTCCTGGTTCAGAGGCCATCAGGAGAGAGATGGTTTCACACTGAAAAACAAGCATAAATGCAGCTTCAACCTTAAAAAGAGATATGGCTCAGAGATACGGCTCCCTCCCTCAGCCTGGCCAGTTGGGGGAGGTGGGGAGCAGCCTAGCTGTGCCTTGTCCCAGCAGGGCTATGAAAAGCCCCTGCCGTGGAGCCTCCGGAGCCACCATTTCCATCTCGGCGCCCTCCCTCAGCCTGGCCAGTTGGCGGAGGTGCGAGCAACCCAGCTGTTCCTTGTCCCAGCGGGGCTATGAAAAGCCCCCACCGTGGAGCCTCCGGAGCCGCCATTTCCATCTCGGCTCCCTCCCACAGCCTGGCAAGCTGTGCCTTGGTGAGGACTTAAGCCGCGTGTTGTTGCAGCTCATCTGAGCCTTCTCTGAGCCTTCTCCCCCCCGGTCCGGCTTTTGCCGCAGGGGTTGACGCTGCTGAGGACTTGAAGCTGGGCTCCGATGTGTAGTTGAGCCCAGTCCTTGTTAGGGCCTCTTTAAGCCATGGCTCTGACCTCCCCACCTCCTTTATGACTTGCTATTTATGATATTGTACCCTGAAATTGTATTGTTCCCCTATTGTATGCTGTTATGTAATTCTGCATTTTTTTCTTGTAAAATGGTATTTTTGCCTTGTACTACTGTAATATTGTATTTCTGTATGTTCTTTTTATTGTGAACTGCTTTGGGTCGTCTGTTAGATGAGGAAAGCGGTATATAAAAATAAATTCAAATCAATCAAATCAAATAAATCTTTCCCTGGTAAATGGCAAGAGTTGTAGCTAGAGGTTTGGTTTGGAGGTCAGTATGGGACTTTTTAATGTATTCTAACTCAGACAGTACAATGTGCCCTGAAGACACTGAAGAGTTGGCAGTTGAATGTGAGAGATTCATAGTAATTCATCAGAGGAAGATCCCCCTGGAAGATTAATCCTTGTTTCCTTTTAGGCTCAATATTAGGGGAAATTTCTTAGCAGTTAGAACAGTACAACAGTGAAACCAACTGCCTCGAGAGGTGGTGAGCGCTGGAGTGTTGCTGGAAGCATGCAAGAGAGAATGGGAAAGCAATAAGATCTGCTTTGATTCAGATACCGGCCTGGAGCAGGAATGGCCTCATAGGCCCCTTCCAACTCAGTTATTCTATGATTTCTGTGATGTATTTTTATGCAAGAAAAAGATATGGAATACATTTTTTTCCTGTTCATCTATAGGAAAACCATACATTCATTTACATATGTGGCTCTTTAGTAGAGTTGCTGATGCACGTGTAGGAATGAACTCTATATAAACACACAAAAGTAGAGTAAACTGTTGTTTTCTTGCAGGGACATAAAGAGTGGATGTGCTAGACGAGGTGTTTGTAACTTTTACTCAACCAGCCCATCCTTCTGCATATTTCCATTCAAAGGGAGAAATACTCAAATTTTGCACACAGCCAATTTGCACAAATTGCAGGAACTCAGTAAAAGGGTGAAAAACCAATAGAAAATTGATTTTTGGGGGGCGTGGCTAAGATGGCCGACGAGTAACATCTTTATCTGGGCGCTCGCGCTTATCAAAGTGGTAATTAATGAGAATGAGTAAAATGGGACAATTTTAAAGAGATATTTTGTGGTGATAAGTCTCCTGCTTGCCTGCTTGGAATCAATTTTATTTTATTTTTCTTACTCCTTCGCTGTGTGGATTACAACTCTCAATTTATTTTTTATATACACTTCTCCTCTTCTCTTTTTTTTATTACTACAAGTTGGAGTTTGGGATTTTTGGCTTCCCTTCCCTGCGGTCTCGACTCAAGTGGATATATTTGGGCATCTGTCTCCTTGGAGTTCCTGTCTTTGCGGTTGGGAGCGTTGATACCTGGGCTGATTATTTTTGGGAACGGGCTTCCTGTGGATTACAATATTTTTTGTCTGGGTTGTTTTTGGTTCCTGTTCCTTTATGGATTACAATAATTAAATTCTTTGCTGGACCTCTTCTTTTCTTCAAGCTCTAACAGAATTAATGGGGCTGTTGTTAGTTTTGGCTGCATCGGAACAGGTTTAAGTGGAGTGTGTAATGATCTTACAATATGCTGCAGCATTAAAACTCTTTAGGGGTCGCTACTATGGATAAGGGCACAAGAGGAAAAGCAAAGGAGGAGGAGCCAGTGGTGAAATCTAAGAGGAAAAAAAAGCACCAACGGAAGAGGTCCCTCAGTCATCATCACCACCACCCGAACCCTATGATCATACTCAAATTATGGTGGAAATTGGCAAATTGTTTCAGAAGATGGAGAAAAATGAGGATTCAAGGGTGAAAGATAGAAATGAAATGATGAAAAAACAGGATAAGGTGGTAACATCTGTTATGGATTTTACAAAAAAAGTGGAATTAAGTTTGCAAAAAATAGAAGGAAATGTGAAATTGGTTCAAAATGAGGTGAATGTCATGAAAAAGGAAATAAAAGGGACTCAGGAGGCGGTGAGGGAGAATAAGCTGAAAATGGATGAGCATGAGAAAAGGATTGATGAAGATATGATGAGAAAGCAGAACATTGTGATCTGTCAGGTGGTTGAAAGGACGCCAGACCAGCTAAGAGAAAGAGTGGTTCAGTGGTTAAACAGTTTGAGCATGGGAAAGGAATTTGTACAGGAGGACATTGTAAGTGCATATAGGGTGGGTCCAAGAAGAGGGAAGGCGGCTCAAAGAAATGTTTTGGTAAAATTTGCAAATTGGGGAGACAAACTTAGAGTAATGGCTTTCTTGAAACAAGCTGGTTCTGGCGCCCTGAAAATTGATGGTTCTGATGTGGAAGTATATAATGATATTTCAATGAAGGAAAGAATTTGGAGATATAAGATGAGACCCATAACTAAATTGTTGATGAGTAAAGGCGTAAGGTATAATTGGAGATTCCCACAGCAATTGCGTTTCTTTTATGAGAAAAGAATGCAGGTTATTGATGAGGGGACTGACCCATTGGAATATCTGAGTCTGCTGGAGCTTGTTAAAGCAGGTTCGGAAGAGTGGTTAACTTTCAGGAAAGATTTGTTGGAATCGGGGGCTATAAGAAGGGAGTATGAGGGGGCAGAGGCCGGTGGTGCTACAGGTGGAACCCCGCAGGGAAGAGAAGAAGAGGAGTTGTCATTGATCATGGTGGAGGAGGAGGCAAGTAAGGAGCATTGAGCAATAGACTAAGATAATTAAAAAAATTCAAATCACTTAAAGTGGGTGGCGCGAAGCACTAATCTGTACGTACATCTTCCATGTCCCCCCTCTCCCCTCTTTGGTCATCGAAGGGGTCTTTTTTCCGGAGAAAGTGGGGAGATATTGTGTGTTTTGTGTATAATTTTGTGTTTTTGGGGTAAGGGGTTGGTGGTGGCACACCCAATGGAGAGTTTAGAAGTTAGAAAGGAAATAGATTATGGGAAATATTAAAGTATTAACCTGGAATGTAAAGGGTACAGGTTCTGTTCTTAAGAGGAGGAGGTTGGAATTGGCTCTGAAGAAAGATAGACCTGATATAGTGTTCTTACAGGAAACGCATCAAAAGTCAAAAGATACAAACAAACTTTTCTTGGGATGGATACAACATTATGAGATGGTGTTTGGTACTTCAAAAGCAAGAGGAGTGGCAATTATGATTTCTAAAAGATTAGGATTTGAGATAATAAAAAGCGTTGCCGACCAAGAAGGTAGATATTTGATCGTAAGAGGAAAAATAGACGATGAGGAAATAATGTTGGTGAATATTTATGCTCCAAACGAACACCAAGCAGAATTTTTAGAAAAAGTTTGAAAAGTTGTGGAGCTAGAAAACGTTGCAAAAATGATTGTGGCTGGAGATTTTAATTTAATAAGGTCAAATTTAGTCTGTACGGATTTAGCAAGGTGTGGAACTGGACTGAAAGGGAAGGTTTTAGATAAATGGATGGTTGCGATGGGTTTGAAGGATTCTTGGAGAGAGACCAAGGGTTCGGAAAGGGCATATTCTTACTTTTCACATGTTCATGGGTCCTATTCTAGAATAGATTATGTTTTGTTAACGGAAAATTTGATTAAAAACATTGAAGGAATGGAAATAGGGATTTTCAAGGAATCAGACCATGCTAAAGTACTTTTGGAATTGAGATTACAAAAGGATAATCGGAGAGGAAGAAGTTGGAGGTATGATCCCAATTTATTCAAAGACCAAAAATGTAAAGAACAAATTATGGAAAGTTGGATGGAAAGCTGGCAGTGGAAAGCTGGCAGAGGTAAATTTTAATGTTGTTTGGGATGCCATGAAGTCGGTTTTTAGAGGGGAAAGTATAAAGCTGGCGAGTATAAAGTACAGAAGATATAAGGCAGACCAGGTGGAAAAAGAAAAATAAATAAAACAATTACAGGAAGATCATTCAAAAAAGAAGGATAAAAAAATTTTCGCTAAATTACAAAGACTTAAGGCAGAATTAATGGGTAAGGATATAGATAAAGTTAAAAGAGATTTGATATATCTAAATAGAGAGTATTTTGAATTTAGCAATAAAAATTCAAGATTATTAGCAAGAGCGGCCAAAGCTAAAAAGGAAAAAAGAGAAATTGGGGTGTTGGTTAACAAACAAGGGATAAGGTGCAATAAGATTAGCGACAAATGTAAAATTGTGAAGGAATTCTATCAAGCATTATATGCAAAAAAAGAGATAGACGTTGGGAAACTTAAAGGGATTCTGGAGAGGCAGTTAGGGAATGGAATAAAACAGGAATACCAGGGAAAAATGGAGGAACGGGTTACTGATAAAGAGGTAAAAGAGGTAATTAGTGGTCTGAAGTTGGGGAAAGCCCCGGGAGATGACGGACTATCGACAGAGTTTTATAAGGAATTTAAAGATGTTGTGGTTCCAAAGTTAGTGAAGTTATATAACTATATTTTAGACGGTGGACAAATTCCAACTTCATGGTATAGGACTATAATCGTTCTGCTGCCAAAATCGGGAAAGACCAATTTCTCTTATAAATCAGGATGCCAAGATCTTCACAGCAATACTGGCTAATCGGTTAAATAGATTTATGGGGGAATATATAAATGTTGACCAAGTTGGTTTTTTAAAAGGAAGGCATATGGCTGATTTGACTAGGAGGGTGTTAGATTTAATTGATAATGTCAATCAGACGAAGGAAAAGGTGGGTTTATTATCTTTAGATATTTTTAAGGCATTTGATTCGTTACAATGGTCTTCGATCAAGGAAATAGTTAGAAATTATGGATTTGGGGATAGATTTAGAAGGGTAATTGACCTATTATATCAAAAAGGGAGTGCTAGGATTAGAGTAAATGAAGAGGTTACGGATGAGGTAAAGCTTGAGGCAGGCACTAGGCAGGGTTGTCAACTATCTCCTATCCTGTTTATTATGGCAATGGAAATCCTAGCTAAAAATATAAGGGAGGATTCAAGTATAGAAGGGATATTGGGTAATAAAGTGAGTATGTACGCAGATGATACGTTGTTAATGGTGAAACACCCAGAGGCGGTAATGGATAGGATTAAAGAACAAATAGAGGAATTTGAGGTTATAACTGGATTTATGATAAATTGGGATAAATCAGAAACGATGTTGTGCAATATGGGGGAAGAAGAGAGGGAAAAGATGGCGGGGTTATCTAATATACAAATTAAAGAAAAGTTGAAATATTTGGGGATAATTATTTCAAACAGATTGGAAGAACTTAAAAGACTGAACTATGACAGCTTGAAAGCAGAATTTAAGAATAAAATACAACGTTTTCAGAAGTTGAAGTTGTCATGGTTTGGGAGGATTGCAATTTGCAAAATGATGTTGTTGCCGAGGATCAATTTTCTATTTGATGCACTTGCAATCCAATTGAAGGAAAAGGAGATTAATGAGTTCCAAAAGATGTTCAATAACTTTTGTAATGGAGGTAAAAAAATCTAGACTTTCAAAGAAACTCTGGTATCTGCCTCAGAAAGAAGGGGGTTTGGGAATGCCAAATTTGTTAGCGTATTATCGAGCATTTCAAATTAAGAATGTTGTGAAGATCTTGGCAAGAGAAAAAGTAATTTGGGAGGAAATGGAGATGAAAGATTATAAGAAAATCAGTAAAATTATTTTTGGGGGGGCTAAGGTTAAAATGATAAATACAAGTAACACTATGATGAGGGGACTCATGAGGGTATGGAAAAGATTAAAGAAAGATTTGATCCTGGAGCTCTCTCCAATTTTGGAATTGGCAGATATGGTGTGTTTTCCGATAAAAATAGACAAAAAAAAGGGAATATTGGATAAAAATGAAGTTTTCCTGGTGAAGGAATGGCTAAGGGTTTGCGAAGAGGAAATTAAGAAGAAAAAATTATTTGAACAGTTAAAATTGGATTGGTTTCAGATACTGAAGGTTGATAATTGGAATAAAAAATATAGAAGAGAACTAGATATAGACAGAGAAAAGACCGAATTTGAAGAATTGGTTTTAAAGATTAGAAAAGGCGAGAAAAGTGTCAAGGGTCTAGTAAGTAAACTTTATATTTTAATAAACAAGGTAGTGATCCACAGGAAGATTTGAAATTGAAGTGGGAACAGGACTTGAATATAAAGCTAGGAAATAAGGAATGGAGAAATAAGTGGAAAAAGAGGATAATGAGGACAATGTCAGTAAGAATTAAGGAACATAACTATAAAATGTTGTGGCAATGGTACTTGACACCACTGAGGTTGCATCAGATTGATAATAAAAGGGATAATTTATGTTGGAGATGTAAAGAAACTGTTGGAACTTATGAGCATATGTGGTGGAGTTGTAAAATGATAAATGAATTTTGGAGAAGAATAGAAGGAGATATAGGGAAAATAATGGGTAAGAACATTAAGCTGGCGTCAGGTACCATTTTGCTAACAGATGTGGAAGGTATGTGTTTGAACAAGGCGGAAAAAGAGCTACTAGAAATAATGTTAACTACTGGTAGACAATGTATTGCTAGGAATTGGAAAAATGATGTAATTATACAGACGAGAGAGTGGTACAAGGAAATGTGGAATTTAGCATTGAATGACAAATTGACATGGGAGATAAAAGTAAAAAGGGATAAATTGAAGGAAAATAGATTTTGGAGTATTTGGAAGCCGTTTGTTGATCACTCTCTTATGGGTAGGGATAGTTTTAGACCTGTACCATCTCAAAGTGGTTTTTGGAGATGATACAAACACTAAACTCTCCGGGGCAATGTAAATATTCACTGGGTGATTTGTAATTTGAAAAGAAGAAGTTTGATGGTTGTTAACAAATACTTGCAATATTGATAGCTTTCATGTAGGTTATGGTTATAGTACTAACTTACAATGTGGACATTTAATTGTTGTGTACCATGACAAATAATCAGTTCAACTATCATGTATGTGCTATTTTTTATGAGTTATTGTTATGATGTATTGGGTTTTTTCTGTATGTTTGTTTTTTCTTTTGAAAATAAATAAAAAGAAAAGAAAAAAAGAAAATTGATTTTTTTCTATATTTGTTTCTATATATTACTTGCATTAGTAGCATTTTTTAAAAAAATTTTTTTAAAGAACAATACAGTAGAACCCCATATAACAAAAAAAAGCTTTGTTATACGAATTTCTTCATTATGCAAATCGCAATTGGCGATACCCTGCATTATGGGGGGAAAATATGTTATGCGGGATATCGCCAATAGTTCAAAAATGCTTTGTTATTTTAAAAAAATTGTTATGTGAAATGTTCATTATACTGGGTACCACTGTATCTAGTTTCTTCTCTCACTGGAAGGGAGAACTTTCCAAAGGGCAATTCCTCCGTAACTAGCTACCTAGACATGCTGTCTGATCAAGAACAAGGTATTTCAGAAATATTCTTCCCTAATTTGCATTCATAAAAATATTCTCTAATTTGCATTCATAATTACAGGACAGGAAAGCAGCACTGGTAGGATTTCTGCCTTTCCTGCAGTACTTTAGATACAGTAAGGTAAAAGTAAAGCTTGCCCTTGCTCGAAAGTCAGTCGTATTTGACTCTAGGGTTCAGTGCTCATCTCTGCCAGAGCTGTCTGTGTTTGCAACTAAGAGATGTGTTTCCTGTGAAGAATTTAAGAGCTTACATGAGGAGATGGTCCTTTTTTGGTGTGTGTTTGATTCACTCCACATTGAACCTGTGATGGGATAAACCAAAGAGAGAGAACATCAAGGAATTTGATGGATCTGAGCCTTAGCAAATCACTGAAGAGTGGAAAGGAAAATGTGTAGGTCACATACCAAGGCCTTCTCCTCAACATCCAAGGAGTGGTTTATTTGACAATCACTTGGTTTTATATGCTGATTCTTTAAGACAACTAGTTGTCATATCATGTGAAGCCCCAAGGCACCTTGATCACTTTTCTCTTAGCCGGTGCATAAGAAGTAAATATATCAGCTCCCAAACTAGATGTTCCTGAATAGAGGTTGGATAATTGTTTATTGTGGGTTCTCTAGTGGGGCTCAAGTGGCTAAGATGCTGACTGGAAGGCGGGAGGTCAGCAGTTTGATTCCCGAGTACTGCAGGATGGAATGAGTGCCCGTTTTTGTCCCAGCTCCTGCCAGCTTTCCAGTTGGAAAGCAAGACATCACAAGTAGATCAATAGGGACCACTTTGGTGGGAAGCTAAACAGCGTTCTGTGCATTCCTGTGTCTAGTCATGCCTGCCACATGACCTCGGAAACGTCTGCAGAAGCATACAGCGCTGGCTCATCGGCTTTGAAACAGAGATGAGCACTGAACCCTAGAGTTGGATATGACTGGCTTTCGAGCAAGGTAAACCTTTACCTTTACCTAGCCCTGTACTTCTATATGTACAGCTTCTGAGTTAATGAGTCTGCAACCATTAATTTGCCAAAAGAGGAATCACTTAAATAACTTATACGGGCTCACATGAGTTATTTAAGTGGTCCCTCTTCTGACAAATTCAAAATCAAACAGCCAACAATCATATTGAATTTGATCTCTCCAAGTCAAACTCCCACCACTCTTTGCTAGGGTGCGCTCCAAAAACACATTACAAAAACATTAAATATTTACCTTTGATTGTTAATCTCTTTCATTAGTTACTGAACCATGGTGAGCTCTGAAATGCTGGATGTAAGCTACATGTAAATTCATCACTGTCTGGGGAGTATTCTGGCATTTGCACAAACATAAAAAAAGTCACACCGGGTCCAGAAACGGCATCTATCCCTGCAGGCTGAGCCGAATGTCTGGTTTACTCACAGTTTGCAAATGATATCCCTGATTCATGTACAATGACAACTGTAGGCAGTGACCATCTAATCATTGCCCGTGGATATTGTTCGCCTTAAAAACAACAACCCCCAAAACAAACAAGCCACCAGCTCCTTACTGTCTCAATATGGAGGAAAGCACGCTTAAAAGCTGATATTCTCATCTAAGCAGCCATTTGGGGAATATAAAAGCAAGAAATTGCAAGTAGATAAATGGGGACCACCTCGGTGGGAAGGTAAGCAGCGTTCTGTGAGCTCTGGTGTCTAGTCATGTCTGCCACAATGACCACGGAAACGTCTGTAGAAGCAGACAACACTGGCTCTTTGGCTTTGAAACAAAGATGAGCACTGAACCCTAGAGTCGGATACGGCTGGCTTTCGAGCAAGGGTGACCTTTACCTTTACTATTTTATGCTCATGACCCATATTCTGTACTCTAGTTTTTAAGTAGCAACAAATCACTTCCAATTTATAGAGACCCTAATAACTCCCAAACAATCGTATCAACATTCCTGAAAACTAAAGTGCTGGATTGCTTTACTGAGTTGATCCATCCCATTATCATTTTCTCTCTTTAATTACTGCCTCCCATTTTGGTCTTCTCCAATGAGCCCTTTCTTCTCACGGTATCTCCAAAGTGACTCAAGGGAGGCTTTCGCACAACTTCGGATGATTCGCCAGTTACGCCCCCTCCTGGACTGGGACTCCTTGCTCATGGTCATGCACGCCCTGGTCACCTCCAGACTTGATTATTGTAATGTGCTCTACATGGGACTGCCCCTGATGACCATTCGGAGGATGCAACTAGTCCAGAATGCAGCAACTCGGGTGGTAATGGGGTGCGGGCGCTATGCCTGTGCCTCACCACTGGAGCTGCACTGGTTGCCGGTATGCCTCCGGGTGCAATTCAAGGTGCTGGTGATTACCTTTAAAGCCCTGTATGGTAGTGGGCCAGGATACTTAAGAGACTGCATCACCCCAAGGATATCTGCCTGTCCCACTAGAATGGACCGGAGAGGCTCTCTGATAGTTCCATTGGCTAGAGAGGTTTGTCTCTCTAGCACAAGAAAGAGGGCCTTCTCTGTGACCACTCCTGCCCTGTGGAACATCCTGCCTACAGAACATCGTCTTCAGGTGGAGCTTTTACCCTTTCGAAGGGGCGTGAAGACCTGGGCTGGCGCAGCAGGTGTGGGGCAGCTGGGGATGTGGCTTTGGTGGGTTTTTTAAAAGACATTTTAAAGAAAATTTTAAAGATTTTAATTGCTTTAACTGTTGATGTGTTTTTTACCATTTTACTGTAAGCCGCCCAGAGTCACCTGGGCGAGTGGGGCAGCGTTAGAAATACAATTATATAAATAAATAAACTCTGACTGTTGGGCGGCAGTAAATAACCTGACTCCCTAAAGGAGCCAACGCCTATGGGCGGATGAGCCCCTTTAGGTGGGGTGTTAACCTCCTTAGTAGAGGATATTTATTTATTTATCTCAAATTTATATACTGCTGCCGGCCCATCAATCTAAAAAACACAGTTAAAAAGGTGGCTACAAAGTGACTAAAAAAGTGGAGAGGCCTGCACTATATGAGCCGGGCGGCGCACCACACCACCAGTGCCCCACACCTGCCTTGCCATCCAGGTTTTTAGTTCTTTCCTAAAGGGCAACAGCCGCTGCTGTGGTAAGTGACTGATCGTAACTTCTGACAGGGGGGATTGCAAACCCCGATTTAGTTGTTAAGCGAGTTTTCAGTTGTTCTACGAGGCAACTATTTGGCGCAAATTCTGCTCTTTAAACGAGTTAGTCTCTAAGTGAGGCGCTCTTTATGCGAGGTTTTACTGTACTCGGATCGAGTTGCAGCCGACCACAACAATCTCCCAAATTCAATAGCTTTAGAATCTATCTATATGGTCAGAGGATGGATTAGTCTTTAAATGAAGAACAGCGCCATACCCTAGAGTTGGCTGAGGCAAAAACCAATTCAGGTCCAAATCTCTCCAGGCAGAACTGGGATACTGGACTGCAAGAATTATGAGACTCCCCGAGACTTGCAAAGCGAGTCCCGAAAGAGGCTGCATTAAGAAACACTATATCAGGAGTTTTCAACCTTTTTAAGCCGGGGGCCGGGTCACACTCCCTCAGACTGCTTCAGGGGCCAGATGGCCATTTTGCCCTTCTTCCATCACATGGCACTTCCTAGTGTGGTGGAGGCAGTGGGGGGCACATGAAATGGTGCCATGGGCTGCATATGAACTGAGTGGCTGTAGGTTGAGAATCCATGTTCTATATTGAAATAGCCACACACCCTATAGGGCACTGATTGGTGAGGAGACTCAATATAGAACATGTATTCTCAACCTACAGCCACTCAGTTCATATGCGGCCCATGGCACCATTTCATGTGCCACTCCCCCTTCAACCAGGGGAAAGGTCCTATTGAATTATGAGGGTGGAAGCCTGTTACAATGGGAGTGAGTTTCAATAATCAAAATACATGAAAATATGGTAAAATAAATTAAATTGTTAGCACATCTCAATCCAACACAGTCATGGGAACCTTGTGGTCATTGACCAAAGTATAAGCTGAGTCCCCTTTTGGGGGCTCATTTTGGGGGCTAAAAAATTCGACTTATACTTGAGTACATACGGTAATAGGCGTGCCCATACTTTGACGCTCATTGTTTCTAACATTTCTTCCCTCATTTAAACCACATTTAATTCCAAGTCATTTATCCTGCCCTGAAATCTCCTTTTAAAATTCAGATCACTTAATCCTATTCCCTTCAGAGGGAATAATTTCATTAACTGGAAGTTTCAGACTTGAAGGCAAAATCCAGAAGCATTAGCACAGTCATTTCTGTCTGAAACAGTGGCTAGCAACTGTGGCCATACAGTTGACATTACTCTTGGCGCCAAAGGATTATGGGAAATGTAGCCCGAAATTATTTGAAGGGCAACTGTCACTGACTCTGCTTCAAGAGTATCCAATTTGAATGTTATTCAATGGGTATTTATCATGGATGTGCAGTAGCTTCAGGAAAATGCTGCAATACTAGCCAAGCCAGTGTTATTTATATCAACTTGAGTCTGCCCCTTGTTGAAGGCAAGACCCCTAGACTGTTCATGCTATGGTTAATAAATAACTCAGATTACTTTTATAATCTGCCTCATTCACTGTTTCTCAAGGCTAAACATGCCCAGGTTTTTAAGTCTTTCCTTATAGGGCTTGGTTTTCAGTCCCCTGATCATCCTTGTTGCTCTCTTCTGAACTTGTTCCAGTTTGCTGACATCCTTCCTAAAGTATGGTGTCCAGAACTGGACACAGTAATAAAAATGATGCCTAATCAGTACTAAATAGAGGAGAACTAATACATCACAGCAGGGGTGTGCTGGCTATGCTAAAAGGGCGCTGGACAGGCAGTGATGAGGGCATCTAAAATTAACAAAATATATCTGTTCCCACTCGCCTTCTAATTTCAACTCCCCTCTGGGGATTCGAACCAACAACCTCCTGCTTACAAGGCACAATTGCAATCTCTAAGCCACGGTGGCTCCACTATTAATGGAGCTGGTTTTGTAATCCTATCTTTGGCGGAGGAAGGCATGCAGAGGAACACGGAGCCCCGCTCCTTTGCTCGATCGTTCCAGGCATCGTAGCATGGCTCTCTGGATTGGCACCTAAGGGGGGTGTCTAAGGGGGGCACCATGGTACTGGGGGGCTGGGGAGCACCCCGGGCTGAGTCCCGGTTACCAATGGGCCAGCCCCATTAGTACCGGAGACTCAACAGGGTAAAACTTGTGAGCCGGTGATGGAGACACTGAGAGCCGTTGCTTGGCCATAAGGACAAATGTAGAGGAAATATGCATTTAGTCTGCAGCTTTTCATCATGGCAAGATCCACAGCAGTCTATTTCCCATGCACCTCATGAAAGGGCTTTTGAAGTTGAGGGGTCACTATGCAAACCAAACAGAGAAGCACTCTACAAGGATGCATTTGGCTTCTAATTTGCGATATTTTCACCGTGTCCTTTGGGAAGGAAATTCTCCCAGGCAAACACTGGATACTTCATATTTTTCCTCTATTGTTACAACAAATGCAAGCTCGGCGCCAAAATGGCCGCCGCGCTCTTTGCGAGGGCCCCCACCCGGACGCAGCACCCATAAAAGGGGTGGCCACGAGGCAGCCTGGCTGTCATTTTGAGAAGCAACGGAGTGGAGAAGTTCGCTCCGACACTTCCCTCTTTGCCTCGCCTCTTTTTTAAGAGGCTCGCTCTTACTAATTGAATCGGAGGCTTTTCTCTTCCTCTGAACAGCACCTGCTGAGCGCAAGGCTCAGGCGGCCTCTCGGTCACATCAGAGGGGGGCTCGACCCACCCCCTCCACTTCCTCGGGGGTGCCACCAGGCCGTAGGGCTCGGACGGCACCCACGCAGGGGGGTGGTGCGGTTTTTGTACCCACTGCCACCAATGAGCCCAGTCTGCAGACTCAGGCAGGGGCAGCACAGGCCTGATCCCCTGGGGTTATTACCCCCGCTACTCTGGGCATAGCGGCCCACTCGGGCACAGTGCGGGTTTCCGCCCCACCGTCCTTCCGGCCCCTCATGGGCCGGATTACTGGGCTTGGCCCTATTCTGGCCAGGGATTGCCACAGGGGTTTATCCCTCAGCAATTGCCCTGTGGGCCATCTGGCCCATCCGGCCCACCTTATTCTGGTGGGTCGGAGACTGTGGATGCTCTCCTTGCCCGCATTTCGGTGCTGGAGGCTTCAATGGGCATTGCTCCACCACCTTCGGATGGTGGGCTTGCCAACTCTCCGGTTCCGGCCCACACGCTGGCCACGGTTGCGCAGCGGGCTGCCAATAGGGTTGAGCTGCTAGAGGCCATCAGGCCAGCCCAAGCTGGCACCTCGCAGCTCCCCATCGGGCCAGCACAACAAGGCTTTTCATCGGCTACCGGACCTACCTGGCAGGGGCGAATCGGGAGGCAGAGCTCGATACCTGTCACGAGCTCCGACACCCACCGCGGGCCGGAACCCCCAGTGGGGGCGGCCCAGGGGGGTGCACCGAGTGAGTATCCTGGTCAAGTCAGTACACCAGTGACACTAGCCAATACTGCTGGGGGGGTACAGTGGCCATGGCCACAACAAGTGACTGTGGGAGGACGGTTTAACCCGCACTGTCCGGTTAATTCCTGGTTGCCCAATTATCCCCCGGTTATTGCAGGGGTGACCGCCCCTGCGGGTACGCCTACTTTCCTGGGGGTCCTACAGGGCCCACTGTGGGCACCCACAATTCAATACGTGCTGACGGCGGCACTGCCGATGGCCGGTTACTCCTTGCCCCTGGGTGACCATTTGTCCCAGGCTACAAAGGAAAAGATTTGGCATGGGGAATACGTGGACATTTTCACCCTCCTGAACCGTGAACCTACAAAGGAGGGGAGGGAGGGGCAGGACGACAGGGACAAGGAGTTGGCCCATCATCGTAAGCCACCTCGCACTTGGGTTAATTGGTTACCGGCCTATCTGATCTATATGGCAGTATACCTTAGGGCCCGTCCTGATCTGGTCATTCCAATGGTCCAGTACCTGGACAATATTTACCGGGCTGTGGTTGATTTCCCTGGACCATCATGGTTGGCCTATGATGAAGAATTTAGGATGAGGGTGGCCCTTCATCCTGAGATGAGGTGGGACGAGCCCTGCCAGCAGTTGTGGCTGCTGTATATGACCCCCACACGACCGGCGCCTGGTGACCGGTACCATTGTGGCCATGCCGTACAGCAGGCTGCCACGACACAGACTCCCCGCCAGCCGGCGGGCCAGGGGGTTCCAGCCCGCCTGCTGTGTTGGAGTTTCTCCGCCAACGGTGTGCAACAAGCACCAGTGTCGATATAGGCACGAGTGCCCTTCTTGTTCTGGCCCTCATGCCGCATCCGCGTGCCCGCGGGCCGGTGGGTCAAGGGGCAGAGGAAGGGGTGGACAGGGGGCGGCCAGAGTTCCCTCTGACGTTGCTACCCATTCAAAAGGCCCCCTCCCCAATTAATGTCCCGGTGCTTGAACGATGGCTGCGTGCTTATCCTAGACAGGATGATGCGAGATACCTACTTGAGGGCTTTCAGTTTGGCTTCTGCATACCCTTTAAAGGGGTTCGCGGGCCTCAGGATGCCCCGAACCTACTGTCCCTCAGGGGTAATGAGGACATTGTTGTGGAGCAGATAGCCAAGGAGATTAAGGCACAGAGGGTGGCGGGGCTGTTTGACGACCCCCCATATCCTAACTTGAAGGTATCCCCTCTAGGTTTAGTCCCGAAGAAGTCCCCGGGTGAATTCCGTCTAATTCACCACCTTTCTTACCCTGCGGGCTCCTCGATCAATGACGCTATACCGGACGACCTTTGCTCTGTCAGGTATACGTCCTTTGACCAGGCCTTACAGATGGTACGCTCGTGTGGTCCCGGGGCGCAATTGGCAAAGTGTGATATCAAATCGGCATTCCGATTATTGCCAGTGCACCCCGATGACTTTGAGCTGTTAGGTTTTTGTTTTCAGGGCAAGTTTTATGTGGACAAGGCCATGCCTTTCGGCTGTTCAATATCATGTCCGGCCTTTGAACGATTTAGCACCTTCCTCCACTGGGCTTTTGTTAGTAGGTCAGGGTCCAGATCAGTAGCCCACTACCTCGACAATTTTTTGTTCGGGGGTGGACAGGCTACGGGCACGTGTGCCCGTCTGCTCACCACATTTCAGGCCCTTATGCGTGAAATGGGCGTCCCCATAGCACCTGAAAAGACCGAGGGCCCAGCCACCACTCTTACATTTTTAGGTATTGAAATTGACACCGTGGCTCAGATGTCCAGGTTGACTATAGAAAAGGTGACTCGGATCTCTGCCGCGATTTTGGAAATGCTTGACATGCATAAGGTGTCCCTCCGAGAGTTACAGGTGCTTCACAGTCACCTCAACTTCGCCTGTAGGGTAGTGATGCCAGGCAGAGCATTTGCCAGGCGTCTGTGTGACGCCATGGTGGGCCTTTCAAAATGACACCATAGGGTACGGCTGACCAAGGGTTTACGGGCAGACCTGGTGGTTTGGCTCACATTCCTGCAGGACTTTAATGGCGTCTCCTTTGGAGATCGGAGCTTATGGTCAGCCCTCAATTTCAAATACAGTTGGATGCCTCCGGCTCCCTGGGTTATGGAATTTACTTTGAGGGACGGTGGACCTATGGTCAATGGCCTCAGACATGGCAAGGCACGGATCGCTTACGCGATGTTACGTTTCTGGAGTTCTTTCCCATTTTAGGGGCCCTAATGCTCTGGGGGGATAGGTGGGCTAATTCGGTAGTTCACTTTTGGTGTGACAATGCTGCAGTGGTGCACATTCTCAACGCCCAAACATCTAAATCCCCCAGAGTCATGGCCTTAGTTCGCCAATTTGTTTTGAGGTCCTTACGCCTTAAAGTGCTCTTCAGGGCCAGACATGTGCCAGGCATTAATAATGATATTGCTGACGCTTTATCCCGCCTGCAGATCTCCCGGTTCCGTGCCTTGGCTCCAGACGCAGAGGAACTTCCCTCTCCACTCCCGGCCGAGATTTGGACATTTGGCGAGGAGAGGTGAACCGGGCGATTGGCATGTCTTTGGCACCTCGCACGCGTAAGGCGTATCTGCATGCACTCCTCCAATTTAGGACTTTTTGTGTGCAAAGGCACTTGCCCGAAATGTGGCCAATACCGGTCGACCAGATTTTACAGTATATGGTGCACCTTCATGACCAGGGGTTAGCCCCACCTTGATATTTGAACGGATGCATGTCATAGGGTGGAGTCAGTAGATAGTATATTGACTCCGGTCAACGATTTGTTTGTATAAACAAACAAATTGATACATGTAGCCAATTTCCATTAGCATTTAGGGTGGAACCTTACCAGTGCTACTGCGGCCTGCTTGCCTTAAAGAATTACAATGGGATGATACACCAATTGAAAGTGATAATTCGGACTAGGGCATTATTCAATAAAAGTGGCCGGATGCCTTTAATCCAATACCGGTGTCTGAGTCTTTATTTGGGTGGGTGCGCCTGCAAAGTTGTTGTCTTCTTAGCAAAGGTATTAATGATATGAATAGATGAGCTTGTTCGACTGCTGCTTATGTCTTGAGATGAATTTACACTGAAATAAAGATCCTTTCCTATTACTTTACACTGAAGTAATCCACCATCAGGTCTGCTGTGCATTTCTCCTCTCCTCTATGGATCAAATGGTTAAGACACTGAACTCGGAGTTCGGTTCCCGGGTACTGCATGATGGAGTGAGCTCCTGTCTCTGTCTCAGTTCCTGCTAACCTAGCAGTTGGAAAGCAAGAAATTGCAAGTAGATAAATAGAGACCACTTTGGTGGGAAGGTAAACAGCGTTCTGTGCATGCCTGCCACATGTCCACAGAAACGTCTGCAGATGCAAACAGCGCTAGCTCTTTGGCTATAAACAGATGAGTACTGAACCCTAGAGTCAGGTACGACTGGCTTTCGAGCAAGGGTGACCTTTACCTTTACTATGGATTAAAATGATACAACACACCAACTTCATTACACTGCACAACGATTTTGCTTCTGGGAATAACACATGTGATTTACATGATATCGAGCGTGCCGATTGCAAAGCTGAACTCAGAATTTGCCTATCACATACAGATTTTAAGTTATTGGTGTGCTATAACTGTTCAAACGGTATTGGGTAATATATTTTAACATGGGAACATTATAACAGTTGCAGCTATGCCTGCTGCCACCTCAGCTGAATCACATCCCCTGGTGGCATGCATGTTCCAGCAGCAGCCAGACATGTTTGGGCAAGCTGACGCCAGAAGTAGGTATATAAGGCGAGATGGACCAAGGGCTTGTCTCTAGTGCAAAACCATTTTATTGGATAGTACTGCTAGGCCATAGTGAGTCTATTTTGAGCTAAAGATGAGTAGGCGCAACTGTGTCAATAAACCAGACAATTTTTGCTACGTTTGTGGCAAATATACCCCGTATGATCAACGCAAGAACCCTAACCAAGAGGGTGAGATTTGCTTACTTAAGATCCTGACTTCCTAGGCAGAATCGGACTTCAGATTTGGACTCAGTGCACTTGATTTAGTACCGGACATGTGGATTAGACCAAGTAGTAGACAATGTTTATTTATTTTTGTGATGCAGTGAATTATTAGAAGCTGAGAAAACATTACCCTGCATAGACATTTTCTTTCGAAGCTGGCTTGTCTGCCCAATCAATGTGCAAATGATTCTTCTTATTTACCACCTGGTGACCAAAGCAAAAGCAAGCTGGTTTCCAATTTGTGTAGCAGTCGAAACCTCACACTACCTGCGTCTAATTGTGAAGCTTGGCATCTCATACAAATTGGCCCTTAGACGCATATTTTGCTTTCTTTCTCTGAGTTGGAAAAACCAGCTACAGACTCTCCAATGTTATATAGGTGAGAGAGAAATGAAGACTTTCCAAAAATTTCCCCTTCAATCTTATATCTCAAATCACTTTGTAAGCCTCTTGGCTGCCACAAATGCACAGAGCTGGATCCACTTTGCCATCTGTCTGTGTTCATTGACTCTAGAAGAGCCTGTTTTCCATTGAATTGAAAGCTTTACAAGGTGATTTTGGGTAATGATGCACTAGAATACACAACTTGTCCACAATGTTATTAGTGGTCAGAATGTACCTCCGCAGCTGCACACGGTGAAGCAGCTGGCTTATGCGCTGCTACATAGTATATCGGACATTCATATGGCTGCCTGTATGGATGCCTGGCACATAATCTGACTATGTAATTCACCGCTGCAAGAAGCAACGTGGGCAACTAACCTAAATGATTTTAAAGATGGGTTATTTTTAACATTTTTTGAAATAATTTTTATTAAATGTTTAAAACAAAAATGGCTTACACAATGAACAAAAACAAAATAGAATAGCAAAGAACATAAAAAGACATAAAAGAAAATCAACAGATTCTTCAGGCATCACTTACATATTCTTGTCCATACTCTATTACCTTAAAATTCAATTTCTCATTTTTTTCCACTTACATATCATTAATCATATCTTGTTACCATAAACTTTAAATCTTGACTTTTTTAAAAAAAGATGTTTATTTTAAAGATGGGTTAGAAGAATTCATGGACAGCTGATAGTCCTGATGGCTACAAGGTGATATGATAGCACTCTTCAAATAAGTGAAAGATTCCGTTCACTCAAGTGTCTAGTCATGCCTGCCACATGACCAGGGAAACATCTGCAAACTCAGATAGGGCTGGCTCTTCAGCTATGAACAAAGATGGGCACTGAACCCTAGAGTCGGATACAACTGGCCTTTGAGCAAGGGTGACCTTTACCTAATCATAAAGAAGGGATTGCAGTGGCTCAAGTGGTAAAGACACTGGACTTAAAGACTGAAAGGCCGGAGTTCGATACCTGAGTACTGCATGACAGAATGAGCTCCCCGCTCCTGCCAACCTAGCAGTTTGAAAGCAAGAAACTGCAAGTCAATAAATAGGGACCCCTTCAGTGGGAAGGTAAACAGCGTTCTGTGCACTCCAGTGTCTAGTCATGCTTTCTTTCTCTGTGTTGGAAAAACCAGCTACAGACTCTCCAATGTTATATAGGTGAGGGAGAAATGAAGACTTTCCAAAATGCTTCAAAAGCCAGTTGTATCCGACTCTAGGGTTCAGTGCTCATCTCTGTTTCAAAGCCGAAGAGCCAGCTTCTGCAGACATTTCCGTAGTCATGTGGCAGGCATGACTAGACTAGCTGGTCCTAAACTAAAGCCCTGTTCACTTTAGAAAGTCAGGGCATCTCCAGCAGATACTTGTCCATGAAGACTTCCGGTGAGAAGTGCCTACTGTCCTTCTCCTTCATGGTCCAATTGCCAAACTACTGTTATCATCCAGGTGTTTGAAAAACCAGCATGAGAGACCCAAATCTGCCAGAAAAAATGAAGTCACACTGAAATTTTGCTCACGCAGCCATGTGAATCTGTCCCAGGGAAGATGGATTTACCAACCCATTAGTGCAGGGATTTTCAACCTATGGCCTGTGGGCCGGATGCGGCCTGTGACACCATTTCATGTGCCCTCCCGCCTCCACCACACCAGAAAGTGCCATGTGGTGGCACAAGGGCAAAATGGCCGCCTGGCCCCCGAAGCTGTCTGAGGAAGCATGAGCCGGTCCCTGGCTTTAAAAAGTTGAGCATTCCCTTCATTATTGTCTGCTTAAATACAACCCAAGCTGTTCAGAACACAAAAGCAGCAGGACCACTTAATGTAAAATATTAATGTCTCATTTGTTCAGCAATTTTGTGGAAATGAAAAACTTTTAGGTTAATCATACACAGAGCGGTTTTAATTAAAACGGTTATAAAACAATTAATCCACAAGAGCTGTCTTGGCTCCTTGCCAAGGCTACTGGTTCAATGGTGGTAGGGACAGCTTATCCTTCTCTTCCTTTGACTTAATAAATGCTAATCTGTGACACAATACATGCATAAAGAGCTCTAGAAATAGTGAGCACATCTGGTTTCCTTTACAGTTTGCATTTGTCCTTCCATATATAGAGAGGAATTTTTTTAAATATGTTTTTTTCTTCCCAGGAAATGTGTAAGAATTGTCCAGCCTGCTTCACTAGTCGCAAAGTCTAGTAAAGGTAAAGGTCACCCTTGCTCAAAAGCCAGTCGTATCCGACTCTAGGGTTCAGTGCTCATCTCTGTTCATAGCTAGAGAGCCAGTGCTCTCTGCATCTGCAGACGTTTCCGTGGACACGTGGCAGGCATGACTAGATACCAGAATGCACGGAATGCTGCTTACCTTCCCACTGAAGTGGTACCTATTTATCCACTTGCAATTTCTTGCTTTTGAATTGCTAGGTTGGCAGGAACTGGGACAGAGATGGAAGCTCACTCTGTCATGCCGCACTCGGGTCTCAAACTGCTGACCTTCCAGTCATCAAGTACAGTGTCTTAACCACTATGCCACCACAGTCCCTTATTGCAAGTCTAGCCATCAATAAATACAAGCCAAACAATAGAATATGATGGAACAGAAGGTAGTGAAAGCCGAGGTGTACCTTGTTATCTCCTGGACTATCACAGGGGTACCCGAACCTTTTGGGCCATGGGCCAGTCACATGGTTTAGGGGGCTGGCCGCTATGGCCCGAGGGCTGGATCCATCGCATAGTGCTATATTCGCATAATTATGTGATCGTTATGCATGGGCAATACCTTGCATAACACTAAAAAACGCTAAAAATGGTCGTTATCCGAGGTATTTGGTATAGGAACCTTGGATAACGACCATTTTGTTGTTGTTATCCGAGGTGTCGCCCATTTGAATCGCATAGCGCTAAAAATCGCATAGCAACCACCTTCGTGGAATGGAGTTTGGTCATTGCAGGCGCACCCTCCCCCCAATAATGGACTCAGACACAAATGAAAGTGGATAACGGCATTGGGCCACATTTATTGATTCATGCCCTAGTCCGAATTATAAATTTCTATTGGTAAAACGACCAATCATAATTCTTAAGGCAAGCAGGCCGAAGTAACACTGGTAAGGTACCACCCAAAATTGCCAACGGCAATTGTTACAATGTATCTATTTGTATCGATTTGTTTGTTGACAACAAACAAATTGTTGACCGTAGTCAATATCTAACTAATGACCCCACCCTCTGACGTGTATCCGTAAAATCAGGGGGTGATGCCAGCTGTCTAGTTGTAACCATCACCCCCTCGCCTGGTTCGTCGTTGACCGGACAACGTTTAAACAACTTATGCCTATCTAGTGTTGTCCAGTCAATTGCGAACCTGCCGGATACCTGTGGGTCATAAATGTTTACCTTACCAGTGCTACCCGCTCGGTCAACAGGCCTGCTCGCCAGTCTACTAACAAGAGGTCCATACCTCCCTGCGACAGATGGGCCCCCTCCCCTGAATAAAGCTCATAATTTTGCAGACTGATGGCGGGGAGGCGAATGACGCGTCCCCAACCCTTGTCAAAAAGGAACCGGGCAATAGCCCTGGAGCGACGAGCCCGGTCAAGCGCCTGGAGGCCAAACGCTCCCCTGTAAGCGTACTGCAGCATCATGTCCGACCAAATGAGGGATGTGGCAGGCCACACATAATGTGAGTAGGCCAGGTGACTGCAAATCGCAAGCTTTCGCGATAGGCCAGTGACCTGTCCGAAACCATTGCCCCCAAGGTGAATAACCAGGACATCAGGCGAGTCAGCATCCCTGATGTAGAAAAGGAATGGCAACAGTTCCCGCATAACATGCTGCGCTTACCACACCACCTGAGATGTGCGGGTGCACCCAGTCCCAGTCGGGGTCCCACTCTATCGCCACAGCGTAACGCGCTGCCCTGTGCAGCGTAACGCGCTGCCCTGTGCAGCGTAACGCGCTGCCCTGTGCACGTGGCAACGGCCCACCAGCCATACTGTCACCGGTGTAAAACGACACCCAGGGTCTGTCAAGGAAAAAAGGGGGGGTGAGAAACATTGCAGTGACTAAACTGGTACTCACGGTTGAAGAGGGTGAACACAAAAAATTGAAAACAATGTGATCCCCACCTTCCCATGCGGCGTATTTCAGCCCCAGAGTACCCAAAGCAGCTGCAGTAGAAACCGCCCCCATCCTGCAGGAATGGTTGAGTGAGGGGAGACCCACCCTGGTGACAGAAAAACGGGGCATGGTGCTGGCCACACAGTGCAAGAAACTCCTGTAGGGCACCAACCGGACAGATGTCTTCCAAGGAACATCGTAGCAGTATTACTCAACTGCCTACGCCGTGCTGATCTGTTTTAGAGGAGCGTATCCTCAACTGAGCCCAATCATTGCAAACATAGACGTCTTCGAGTTCCAGTGCCCTACGACTTGCATCCGCCTTAGACAGCATCACAAGCTCGCTGATGCGGAGCGCTCCAAAAAAGGCCACCGTTGTAGCCACATGAAACAGGGGTGCCTCATACCTATCGAAACATAGGTCATGCCAGCCCCGTGCCAGTTGGGTAAGAACCCCAGGGGAAATTGGGTGGCGGTCGTCCAGGCTACGCCCACGTTCCCGCACCCACCCCTCCAAAAAGTGTCTCACATGGAAATCAGCGGTACTATCCGCATGACCTCCCACCTTGGCCATAAAAGCCAGCGCTGACAGCCTGGATGCCATGGTGCGAGGTGCAAGGCCCTGGGCATGCAGGTAAACCATAAAACGGAGGATGTGGGCCACCGGGATCGGCCAGGTATCTGGCAGCTGAAATTGTGTACAACATGTCTGACAAGAAACTAATGCATGGTGATACGCGTTACACGTGCGTGGCGCCAGCGACATGCCGATCGCCCGGTTCACCTCTCCTTGCTAAAGGTCCATATCTCTTCCGGGAGTGGCGAGGGAAATTCCTCCGCATCCGGAGCCAAGGCACGGAACCGGGAGATCTGCAGGCGGGACAAAGCGTCAGCAATATCATTATTCACCCCCGGGACATGCCTGGCCCTGAACAGTACATTGAGGTGCAGGCTACGCAAGACAAACTGGCGCACGAGGACCATGACCCTGGGAGATTTAGAGGTCTGTGAGTTGACAATGTAGACAACGGCCGCATTGTCACACCAGAAATGCACCACAGAGTTGGCCCACTCCTCACCCCATAGCATCAAAGCCCCCAGTATGGGAAAAATTCCAAATATGTGAGATCCCTCAGGCGACCCGTGCCTGACCAGGCTGGTGGCCATCCACCATAGGCCCACTTCCCATTGAAGTACATCCCATAACCAAGGGATCCCGAGGCATCAGACAGAATCTGAAATTGAGGTGAAGCCAGGAGGTCGGACCTCCAAAATGAGACCCCATTGAACTCCCCCAGGAACTGGAGCCATATGTGCATATCTGCCCTGATGCCCCGTGTCAATCTCGCCCTATGATGGGGCCTGGGTAAGCCTGCCATGGCGTCGCACAAGCGCCGAGCAAATGCCCTGCCAGGTGCGACCACCCTGCAAGCGAAATTAAGGTGTCCATGTAGCACCTGCAGTTCCCGAAGGGATGCCTTGCGCTTAGCCAGCAAGTCCGATATAAGGGCCACTATCCTTGACACCTTGTCTCCCGGCAACCTAGCCGCCTGCGCTACCGTGTCAATCTCCACCCCCAGGAATACTAACTCATTAGACGGGCCTTCGGTCTTTTCGGGCGCTAAAGGGACACCAAGTTCCTCCATTAGCGTCTGAAATGTGTTGAGGAGACGTGTGCACGTGTCCCAGCCCCGTTCACCCCCGAACAAAAAGTCATCCAGGTAATGGGCTACAGACCGAGACCCTGACCTACGGACAAATGCCCACTGCAGGAATGTACTCAAGCGCTCGAAAGCCGAGCAGGATATGGAACAGCCGAATGGCATGGCTTTGTCAAAATAACATTCACCCCGGAATTTGAAACCCAGCAACTCAAAGTCACCCGGGTGCACCGGCAGGAAACAAAAAGCCGACTTAATGTCACACTTAGCCAACAGTGCACCCGTGCCACATGAGCGCACCATGCGCAATGCCTGGTCAAAGGATGTATACCTGACCGAACAAAGGTCATCAGGGATAGCATCATTGACCGAGTGACCGGCTGGGTAGGACAAGTGATGAATCAGGCGGAACTCGCCCGGGGACTTCTTGGGCACTAGTCCTAGAGGAGACACTTTAAGGTTGGGGAACGGGGGCACGGGGAAAGGGCCAGCGACCCTGCCCGCATCAATCTCCTTATTAATGCTGTCGGCAGCCACCTCCTCCCTTCCTCTAAGTGACAAAAGGTTGGGTGCGTCTTGCGGTGACCTATCCCCCGTGAAAGGAATACGAAAACCCAGTTGAAAACCCTGAAGGAGGTACACAGCGTCTGCCCTCTTCAGGTACAATGCGAGCCAACGCTCCAGCATGTCGACAATAATTGGGGAGGGGGCCTTTCGGTGAACCCGCTCCCTCCGTGGCAGTCCTACCTGCCCCTTGTCCACCCCTACCCCTGCCCCCGTATCCTCCCGGCCTGGGACAGGCGGAGGGAGCATGGGGGCCAGAACAAGAGGGGCACTCGTGCTTGTACTTGCAATTTTTCCTGTTGCAAGAACCATTGGACGAGAAGGTCCAGCACAGCAGGCGGGCTGGAACCCCCTGCCCCGCCACTTGGCGGGGAACCTGTACCGGGGCCGCTCGTTGTACCGCATGTCCACAATGGTATCTCTCCCCAGGCGCCGGGCGCGTGGGGGTCATATACAGAAGCCACAGCTTCTGGCAGGGCTCATCGCACCTCATCTCTGGGTGCAGTGGAATCCTCATGCGGAATTCTTCATCATAAGCCCGCCACTACGGACCCGGGAAGTCAACCATAGCCCGGTAAATGTTGTCCAGATACTGGACCATAGGGATGGCCAAATCCGGCCTAGCCCTGAGGTAAACGGCCATGTAAATCAGGTACGCTGGCAACCAATTTGCCCACGTGCGTGGCGGCTTACGACGACGTGCCTGCTCCTTATCCTTCTCGTCCAGCCCTTCCCTCTCTTCCTCGGTTGGCTCCCTATTAAAAAGGGAGGAGATATCTACGTACTCGCCCTCCAGATCTTTTCCTTGGTGGACTGAGCCAGATGGTCCCCCAGGGGCAAGGAATACCCTGCTGTTGGCAATGCCGACACCGGCACAGAGGGAACTGCGGGCAAAGCAAAGGGGGCCTGTACCAGCCCGGGGATCCCCAACACATTCCCCACCACATAGGGGGCGCCACCCCGACCCGGGGAAAGCCCCCCCCCCAGGGAAGTCAGTTGTGTGGGTGCACTAGCTTGAACTGCATACTCACCCGATGCACCCCCACGGGCCGCCCCCACTGGGGGTTCCGGCCCGCTGGGGGCGTCGGAGCTCACGACCGAAGCTGAGCTCGTCGACGGGGCCAGACCAGCACCAGACTGCTGCACCTGTTGAGTGGGGAGCTGCGAGGCAGTGGCCGCCACCGGCCCGCGCGCCTCAGGCAGCTCAACCCGACCCGTCGCCAGCCGCTGTTCGGCAGCCAAAGGGTCCACCTGGAATCCTAGAGACACCCCTGTTTGATTGGCCCTCGCTAAGAATGCTTCAAGGGCCGCTACACGGGCCAGAAGGGCCCCCACATTGACATAGGCCCCAGCCCCAACAGGGGGCAAATGGGCAGCCGGCCCATAAGTCACGGGTACCTGTCCAGATCCCTGGGCCCCACGGGCCAGCTAAGGCCAAGAGCCCATGCTCGGCCCCTAGGGAGCCATGGGCACGCCCTGCCAAGGCAGGGAACCCAACCACCCCCCGTGGCTCGCTCCCCCCATGGGGAACTGTGCGCCCGGGCAAGAGGGCCCAGCCGCACGGACCATGGCGGAGGCAGTGGTCATCGTTTGCAGGCCAAGGGCCGAGGCCCCGTCCGGGGCAGCCTGCGCGCACCGCGCATCGGGCCAAGGGGCCACCGATCCCATCCCACCGGTCCCGGTGGGCTCCGCTAAAGGTGGCTGCTGGGCGGGCGCAGTCGCGGTCCTCCAACCCGGCTGACGCCTCCGCGCCGATCGAGCCACGTTCGCAGCTGAGCATAGCTGAGTTAGCTAGGAAGCCTAAGAAAAGAAAAAGCTGCCCAAAAAGGCTTCCCCTGGAAGAACACGAGCGACGGAGGTAAGAGGGAAAAACTTCTCTGCTCCGTCGCTTCGCCAAAATGGCAGCACGGCTGCCTCGTGGCCAGCCCTTTTATTAGGGTGCTGGCCACGCCCCTAACTACCCGGATGGCTTCGTCCGGTGGGGGGGGGGGGGGCCGCAAAGAGCGTGGCGGCCATTTTGGCGCCACGCTTCCATTATCCGAGGTTCTACTGTATTTAAGGTATATCAAGAGACAGAAGTTAAAATGAGGGTACTTAAAGTGTATTTTAAAAGAAGTGTTTCTGCTCAGAATTAAGAAGTAGTAAAACTAGTTTAAAAAAGTGTTGCAACTATTACTAAGTCTATGATGTAGCAGTAATAGTTTATTTAGCAAAAAGAGAACGCTAGACACAGAATGGAAGCGCGGCGCCAAAATGGCCGCCGCGCTCTTTGCCGCCCCCCCCCCCACCGGACGAAACCATCCGGGTAGTTAGGGGCGTGGCCAGCACCCTAATAAAAGGGCTGGCCACGAGGCAGCCGTGCTGCCATTTTGGCGAACCGACGGAGCGGAGAAGTTTTTCCTCCTTACCTCCGTCGATCGTGTCTTCTTGAGGGAAGCCTTTTCGGGCAGCTTTCTCTTTCCTTTAGACTCCTTAGCTACATTGGCCATGCCCTCGAAGAAGAAGGCAGCCGCGAACGTGGCTCGATCGGCGCGGAGGCGTCAGCCGGGTCGGAGGACCGCGACTGCGCCTGTTCCGCAGCCACCTCTAGCGGATCCCACCGGGGACGGTGGGATGGGATCGGTAGCTCCTTGGCCTGGTGCGCGGAGCATACCCGCAGCCCCGGACGGGGCCTCGGCCCTTGGCCCGCAAACGACGAACACGGCCCCTGCCATGGTTCGTCCGGTAGGGCCTTCTTGCCCGGGTGCGCAGTTCCCCATGGGGGGTGCGAGCCACGGAGGGTGGTTGGGTTCCCTGCCCTTGCAGGGTGTTCCTACGACTTCCCAGGGGCTGAGCATGGGCTCTTGGCCTTATCTGGCCCCTGGGGCTCAGGGACCTGGTCAGGTACCCGTGAATTTTGGGCCAGTTGCCCAATTGCCCCCTGTTGGGGCCGGGCCCTATGTCGACGTGGAGGCCCTTCTTGCCCGGGTTGCGGCCCTTGAAGCGTCCTTGGCGAGGGCCAATCAAGTAGGGGTACCTCTAGGTTTCCAGGTTCCCCCTTTGGCCGCCGAACAGCGGCCGGTGATGGGTCGGGTTGAGCCGCCTGAGGCGTGCGGGCCGTTGGCGGCCACTGCCTCGCAGCTCCCCACCCCACAGGTGCAGCAGTCTGGTGCTGGTCTGGCTCCGTCGACGAGCTCAGCTTCGGTCGTGAGCTCCGACGCCCCCAGCGGGCCGGAACCCCCGGTGGGGGCGGCCCGCGGGGGTGCAGCGGGTGAGTATGCAGTCCAAGTTAATGCACCCACACAACTGACTTCATCGGGGGGGGCTGTTCAATGGCCTTGGCCTCGCTCGGCTGGCACGGCGGCCCAATGGCCCCCGGCCCACCCAGCGACTTTGCCCACGACACAGGGCTTGGGGCGGGGAGGTGCCCCCAACGTGCTGGGGAATGTATTGGGGATCCCCGGGCTGGCTCAGGCTCTATTTACCTTACCCGTAGTTCCCTCGGTGCCGGTGTCGGCTTTGCCAACAGCAGGGTATTCCTTGCCCTTAGGGGACCATTTGGCCCAGTCTACCAAGGAAAAGATTTGGAGGGGCGAGTACGTAGATATCTTCTCACTTTTAAATAGGGAGCCGACCAAGGAGGAGAGGGAAGGGCTGGACGAGAAGGATAAGGAGCAGGCACGTCGTCGTAAGCCGCCACGCACGTGGGCAAATTGGCTGCCAGCGTACCTGATTTACATGGCCGTTTATCTCAGGGCTAGGCCGGATTTGGCTATTCCCATGGTCCAATATCTGGACAATATTTACCGGGCTATGGTTGACTTCCCGGGCCCGTCATGGCTGGCTTACGACGAAGAGTTCCGCATGAGAATTCCGCTGCACCCAGAGATGAGGTGGGATGAGCCCTGCCAGAAGCTGTGGCTTCTGTATATGACCCCCACGCGCCCGGCGCCTGGGGAGAGATACCATTGTGGACATGCGGTCCAACGAGCGGCCCCAGTACAGGTACCCCGCCAAGCGGCGGGGCAGGGGGTTCCAGCCCGCCTGCTGTGCTGGACCTTCTCGTCCAGTGGTTCTTGCAACAGGAAGAATTGCAAGTACAAGCATGAGTGCCCCTCTTGTTCTGGCCCCCATGCTGCATCCGCCTGTCCCAGGCCGGGAGGATACAGGGGCAGGGGTAGGGGCGGACAAGGGGCAGGCAAGGCTGCCATGGAGGGAGCGGGTTCACCAAAAGGCCCCCTCCCCAATTAATGTCGACATGCTGGAGCGTTGGCTCGCATCGTACCCGAGGAGGGCAGACGCTGTGTACCTCCTTCAGGGTTTTCAACTGGGTTTTCGTATTCCTTTCACGGGGGATAGGTCACCTCAGGATGCACCTAACCTTTTGTCACTTAGGGGAAGGGAGGAGGTGGCTGCCGCCAGCATTAATAAGGAGGTTGCTGCGGGCAGGGTCGCCGGCCCTTTCCCTGCACCCCCGTTCCCCAACCTTAAAGTGTCTCCACTAGGACTAGTGCCCAAGAAGTCACCGGGCGAGTTTCGCCTGATTCACCATTTGTCCTACCCGGCCGGCCACTCGGTCAATGATGCTATCCCTGATGACCTTTGTTCTGTCAGGTATACATCCTTTGACCAGGCATTGCGCATGGTGCGCTCATGTGGCCCGGGTGCAATGTTGGCTAAGTGTGACATTAAGTCGGCGTTTCGCCTCTTACCCGTGCACCCGGGTGACTTCGAGTTTCTGGGTTTCAAATTCCGGGGTGACTATTATTTTGACAAAGCCATGCCATTCGGCTGTTCCATATCCTGCTCGGCTTTTGAGCGTTTCAGTACCTTCCTGCAGTGGGCATTTGTCCGTAGGTCAGGGTCTCGGTCTGTAGCCCATTACCTGGATGACTTTTTATTCGGGGGTGAACGGGGCTGGGACACGTGTACACGTCTCCTCAATACATTTCAGACGCTAATGGAGGAACTTGGTGTCCCTTTAGCGCCCGAAAAGACCGAAGGCCCATCTGATAAGTTAATATTCCTGGGGGTGGAAATTGACACGGTAGCGCAGGCTTCTAGGTTGCCCGCGGACAAGGTGGCAAGGATAGTTGCCCTTATATCGGACTTGCTGGCTAAGCGCAAGGCATCCCTTCGGGAATTGCAGGTGCTACATGGCCACCTCAATTTCGCTTGCAGGGTGGTTGCACCTGGCAGGGCCTTTGCTCGGCGCTTGTGCGACGCCATGGCAGGCTTATCCAGGCCCCATCATAGGGTGAGACTGACACGGGGCATCAGGGCAGATCTGCACGTATGGCTCCAGTTCTTGAGAGAGTTCAATGGGGTCTCATTTTGGAGGTCTGACCTCCTGGCTTCGCCCCACTTTCAAATTCAGTCTGATGCCTCGGGATCCCTGGGTTATGGGATGTACTTCAATGGGAAGTGGGCATATGGTGGATGGCCACCAGCCTGGTCAGGCACGGGTCGCCTGAGGGATCTCACATATTTGGAATTTTTTCCCATACTGGGGGCCTTGATGCTATGGGGTGAGGAGTGGGCCAACTCTGTGGTGCATTTCTGGTGTGACAATGCGGCTGTTGTCCACATTGTCAACTCACAGACCTCTAAATCTCCCAGGGTCATGGATCTTGTGCGCCAGTTTGTATTGCGCAGCCTGCGCCTCAATGTACTGTTCAGAGCCAGGCATGTCCCGGGGGTGAATAATGATATTGCTGACGCTTTGTCCCGCCTGCAGATCTCCCGGTTCCGTGCCTTGGCTCCGGATGCGGAGGAATTTCCCTCGCCACTACCGCAGGAGATATGGACCATTGGCAAGGAGAGGTGAACCGGGCGATAGGCATGTCACTGGCGCCACGCACGCGTAAGGCGTATCACCACGCGTTGATTTCATTTCGGACCTTTTGTTCCCAATATTGCTTGCCAGATACCTGGCCGATCCCAGTGGCCCACATCCTCCATTTCATGGTTTACCTGCATGCCCAGGGCCTGGCACCACGCACCATAGCATCTAGGCTATCAGCGCTTGCCTTTATGGCCAAGGTGGGAGGTCATGCGGACAGCACCGCTGATTTCCGTGTGAGACATGTTTTGGAGGGGTGGGTGCGGGAACGTGGGCGTAGCCTGGACGACCGTCACCCAATTTCCCCTGGGGTACTTACCCAACTGGCACGAGGCTGGCATGACCTATGTTTCGATAGGTATGAGGCAGCCCTGTTTCGTGCGGCTACAACGGTGGCCTTTTTTGGAGCGCTCCGCATCAGCGAGCTTGTGATGCTGTCTAAGGCAAGTCGTAGGGCACTGGAACTCGAAGATGTCTATGTTTGCAATGATTGGGCTCAGTTGAGGATACGCTCCTCTAAAACAGATCAGCATGGCGTAGGCAGTGGAATAAGACTGCTACGATGTTCATTGGCACACATCTGTCCGGTTGGTGCCCTACAGGAGTTCCTTGCACTGCGTGGCACGCACCATGGCCCGTTTTTCTGTCACCAAGATGGGTCTCCCCTCACTAAATTTCAGTTTTGGAAGGTGACAGGGAAGGCACTGGCCAGAGTTGGCCTCCCTGGGGCCCGTTACGGCACCCATTCATTTAGAATTGGGGCGGCCTCTACTGCGGCTGCTTATGGGTACTCCGGGGCTGACATATGCAGCATGGGGAGGTGGGACTCACACTGTTTCCAGTTTTATGTTCGCCCACTCCCACCGTGAGTACCTTCTGAGTCACCATGTATCTTTCCTTCCCTGTTTTTTCCCTTGACAGACCCTGGGTGTCGTATCACACCGGTGACAGTATGGCTGGTGGGCCACAGCTACGTGCACAGGGCAGCGCGTTACGCTGCGGCGACAGATTGGGGACCCCGACTGGGACTGGGTGCATACGCACATTTCACATGGCACGGTAAGCCCGGTATGTTGTGGCGGGAGCTTTTGCCATTCCTCTTTTCATCGAGGAGTGCCGACCCGCCCGACATTCTGATCATACACCTTGGGGGTAATGACTTGGGTCAGGTCACTGGCTTATCGCTGAAGCATGCGATTTGCGCGGACCTTGCCTACTTACATTACGTATGGCCCGCCACAACCCTTGTTTGGTCAGATATGGTCCCACGGCACGCTTATCGGGGAGGCTTCGACCTCCAGGCCCTGGACCGCGCTCGGCGCATGATAAACAGGGCGGTGGCCCGATTCCTTTCGACCAAGGGCTGGGGGCGGGTCAGTCATCATCCCGCCATTAGTTTGCAAAATTTTGGGCTTTATTCTGGGGATGGGGTCCATCTGTCGCGAGGAGGTATGGACCTCCTGCTGGGTGATTGGCGAGCAGGCCTGTCGACCGAGCTGACGGTCTTAGGGGGGGGCGTCGAGCCTTTATTGAAGCCTCTCCGGGTGGCGGGTAGCACTGGTAAGGTAAACATTTATGACCCACAGGTATCCGGCAGGTTCGCAATTGACTGGACAACACTAGATAGGCATAAGTTGTTTAAACGTTGTCCGGTCAACGACGAACCAGGCAAGGGGGTGATGGTTACCACTAGACAGCTGGAATCACCCCCTGATTTTACGGATACGCGTCAGAGGGTGGGGTCATTAGTTAGATATTGACTACGGTCAACAATTTGTTTGTTGTCAACAAACAAATTGATACAAATAGATACATTGTAACAATTGCCGTTGGCAATTTTGGGTGGTACCTTACCAGTGTTACTTCGGCCTGCTTGCCTTAAGAATTATGATTTGTCGTTTTACCAATAGAAATTTATAATTCAGACTAGGGCTTGAATCAATAAATGTGGCCCATGCTGTTATCCACTTTCATTTGTGTCTGAGTCCATCATTGGGGGGGTGCGCCTGCAATGGAAGCGCGGCGCCAAAATGGCCGCCGCGCTCTTTGCGGGCCCCCCCCCACCGGACGAAACCATCCGGGTAGTTAGGGGCGTGGCCAGCACCCTAATAAAAGGGCTGGCCACGAGGCAGCCGTGCTGCCATTTTGGCGAACCGACGGAGCGGAGAAGTTTTTCCCCTCCACCCCCTCCCTAGTTAACAGTGTGATTTTTTGGTTGCTTCGGGGCCGGGTGGGAATTTTTGGCTGGGACTCGCATTGGCCCTTGAGTCCTGGCTTTTTTGCCCATCCCACACTGTTGCTATGGTTTGATATAGGGGTTGTTCTGTGCTGTTGTTGACTTTGGTCACATTGGCGGGTAGCACTGGTAAGGTAAACATTTATGACCCACAGGTATCCGGCAGGTTCGCAATTGACTGGACAACACTAGATAGGCATAAGTTGTTTAAACGTTGTCCGGTCAACGACGAACCAGGCAAGGGGGTGATGGTTACCACTAGACAGCTGGAATCACCCCCTGATTTTACGGATACGCGTCAGAGGGTGGGGTCATTAGTTAGATATTGACTACGGTCAACAATTTGTTTGTTGTCAACAAACAAATTGATACAAATATACATTGTAACAATTGCCGTTGGCAATTTTGGGTGGTACCTTACCAGTGTTACTTCGGCCTGCTTGCCTTAAGAATTATGATTGGTCGTTTTACCAATAGAAATTTATAATTCGGACTAGGGTTTGAATCAATAAATGTGGCCCATGCTGTTATCCACTTTCATTTGTGTCTGAGTCCATCATTGGGGGAGGGGGGTGCGCCTGCAAAGACAAACCAACCTAGCCGTGGCCCAAATCTTTCTAGCTCTGAAGTCTTAGAGACACATTGTTGTCTTGGCCTGGTACTTGTTCCAACTTGAGACACCAAGTCATCGGAAAGCATTTACGTTAGCCCGCAAGCCAGGCCCTCCTTTCTGCGGTTCTCAAGGGAAAGTTACAAAGCACACCAACATCAGGGAGACAATGACCCTGTGACTCGAAATGAAACCACATAATACTTTCTATGTAGCTTCCTTTTCTTTTCTTTTTTTCTTTTTATAATATTTTTATCAAATTTTCAAAGTAAGAATACAATACAAAGTAAAAATACATTACAAAAAGTAGAATACAATTAAAACAAAAAAATTGAAAACATAAAGAATACAAAAAAATATATATAGTGGTACCTCATACAACAATTTTAATGCGATCCACGGGGCTCAGCGTTGTATGAAACAATTACTATACGATACATGCATCGTATAGCGATTTTCCTTATGGGATGCATCATACAACGATTTTTTTTATAAGTGGTTTTTCCTATTGAAAAATTGTTATGCGGATGCCATTTCAACCCCAAAACCTAATTGTTATGCGATTTCATTATTATACGGGATGATTGTTGTTTGAGGTTCCACTGTACTTGCTTAATGATCCAATAGCTCACCAAATGGCTTTATAACATAGTAAAAATAGTTTTACATATTTTAACTCATCAACACTCTATATAATATATATTTCTCATTCTTTTAATATATTTTTCTTATCCAAAATTTCACTCATATTCTAAACTCGTGAATATTTTAACTATATCTATATGCTTACATTTACTATGTACAGTATATTATAATAAAATCTTATTATATTTCTATCACAATACTATGTAGCCCAAACAAAACAAAAAACAGGAACAAACAAAATCAAATTCATAATACACACCCAGTGATATTTACTGTAGGATGCGGTACATCACAATTATCTTTCTCTATTTCCAAAAACTCAGTTGATCTGGTACTGGCCTACTGCCTTCACCTCTAGTCAATGTAGCTTCCACAAACAGTTGCCAAATTTTCCAAACCCTTAATTATACCTTTTTTAAAAATTCAGCTACCATGTCAACTGCCTTTTCCATAGACACATCCAGCACAAGTTCACATCTCCACTGCTCTGCACGTAACCTAGCCGGTCAAACAGCACATACACCCACCGGCTGCTATATGATGAAAGGTCCACCTTCACCCACAACGCAGCAAAGTTCTGAACCGCAGTGTGTAAGATCTGAAGAACAATCCTGGCAGGTCCTTCACCTAAATAAACTACTAGCACTACATCATAGGCTTAGTGGGGTACACAGAAAGAGCCTCCTTAAGAGGCTTTTATGGAAAGAGTACAATCTAGATTCTTACGGGCAGCTCTCCAGACCTTTAACATGCCTGTCTCCAGGTGGAAGGTGGTGTTGAATACTGTAAGAGAAAGAATCCTATCGGTGTTTTCCTCTTATGTCTATTCCCGTGGGGGATGGGGTGGCTGTTTTCTCCCATCTCAGATGACCACAACTTCAGGGAAGGGGCTGCCTGGGGGACTCTTGAGTGACAGCTTTATTGTTAAAATTAGGGCTGGCCAAGAAGAGAATCTTCATTGAAGACCTGCAACACCTCATGTAGGAAGAAGGGCTAATAAAAGACCAGGTGACTCAGGGAGCCAATTGGGAGGTTGCCTGAACTCCAAGTCATATCCCCTATAAAATCCTGTGGTCTGGAGATGCTAGCTCTCTTCATCATGGACTTATCCTGAGCTGAGCCCCACGAGATGTGGGTAAGGAATTAGCTAAGGCCAGGGCCTAGGTAACCTTTTAAGTTTCTTATTTTTGTGTGTAACTTTGAGTGACTGCATTGCAAGTTTAATTCCTCATGCTACACCTATTTTCTTAGCTTACTTAATAAATATAATTTCTCTGAGACCCTTTGTGTCTATTAATTTGGAAATTGAGAGTGACTGGACCACGCAGAGAAAGGGCCACATCTTGCTACCCCACTTCGGATCCCCTGTATGCTTGCCAGTAGGAGCCTTGAAAGGGGTACTGGCAAGGCACGGCAGGAAGGGTGGGTAAAAAAAACCCCAGTGATGAGGCAAACACCCATCACAGATATACTGGGTATCCAACACCACCCTCCACCTGGAGAAAGGCATGTTAAAGGTTGAGACAAGAAAAATAAATTTTGTGTCAGAAATTACTCTGGGTTGAAAGGATTTTTGCTGGAGAAACTCTGCTCAGGTGATGCCTGAATGAGGCTCCTTTCATGTCCCCAACATCCATCGTGCAGCACACATGTAGCAAAACCCAACCTTCCAGTCTCCAAGCTCAGCATATTAACCACTAAGCCACCGCAGTGCTGATTACGGCTAGCTACTCTCAACCTTTGGCTCAAATTTCTGCTTAATCCCAGTGGCCTGGCTCTCCTAACTTTCCAGGATAGATCCCAGTAAGCATGGAAAAGAATAATTCAATCCAGACCGCAGTACCTTGGCATTTCCCAACCTCTCATACAAGTCATGAGTCACGACCAGACGAAACAGGTCATTGAACTGAGAACGCTAGGCACAGAAAGGCAAAACCGACCTCCAGAGTCTTGGAGACATGTTGTTGCCCCTGCCCGGTACTCACTCCAACTGGAGACCCCAAGTCATCAGAAGGCATTTATGTCACACACACACACCAGCAAGGCCCTCCCTTCTGCAGTTTTCAAGGGAAAGTTACAAAGGACACCAATGCCAGAGAGACAATGCCCCTGTGACACAGGAGAAATTGAAACCACAGAACAGTGACAGCTAACCTTGGCATTCCAGGTGATCTTGGACTTCAATTCCCAGAAGCCCAAATCAACACACCTGCTGATCAGGGTTTCTGAGAAGTGAAGTTCAAGAACATCTAGAGTGCCATGGTTGGCCCACACTGCTGTAGAACACGTTCTCTGCATCTGCCTCCCTCATCCATACATCTCTCTTTCGTCCCCTGCTGCCCTAACAACTCCCAAAATTTAATTTTCTAAATGTTTTAGCATAGTTCACTTTGAAATTTAAACTCTGCTCCGTTTGCCAGAGAGGTGAAACATTTACATCACATCTTAAGGGGATGTAGTTAAAGAAAATGTTCCTTTCACAAACAACAACAACAAAAAACCCATCAGAAAAGTTCTATCTTGTGACCCAAGAGATTGGCTACCTTCCGTACTGTAGCACAGCCAGATTAGTTAAATTAGATTAGTATCTCTATAAGGCCTTTTCCCTCAAGAATCATCCTTACCAGTTTTCCTTCCTTTATGCCACTGATGGCAAACCTTGGCACTCCAGCTGTTCTTGTACTTCAATTGTCAGAAGCCCATGTCCCTGTGAATCCACACAAATGGGTTTACTGCACATACACGGGCTTCTGGGAATTGAAGTCCAAAAACAGCTGGAGAGACAAGGTTCACCATCACAGCTTTATGCCTTTGAAAGCAAGAAATTGCAAGTAGATAAAAGGCACCACTTTGGTGGGAAGGTAAACAGCCAGTGGTGGGCATCAGCAGGTTTGTACCAGTACGCATGTACCAATAGTAAAAATGGCTGGCACCGCCTACCTCCCCACCCCGCTCACCTCCTCTTCCTAGAAGAGTTTTTGGAGGGGGCTGGCTCCATTTTCCCCTTCATCAAAGGCTTTTCCTTGGCTCCGTTTCACCCCAAAGTGCATCCCCAGCCACTCCAGAGTGGTTGAGGAGAAACTTTGGGGTGAAACGGAGCCCAGGAAAAGCCTTGGGCGAAGGGGGAAATGGCTTCAGAGGGGGCTCTTCACTATAGAGCTATGAAAATAGAAGCCTCTTCTATTTTCATCACTCTATAGCGAACCTCTGAAGCCATTTCCTCCTTGTCCAAGGCTTTTCCTGGGCTCCATTTCACCCCAAAGCACATCCCCAGCCACTCCGGAGTGGCTGGGGAGGCACTTTGGGGTGAAATGGAGCCCAGGAAAAGCCTTGAAGGAAGGGGGAAATGGTTTCAGAGGTTCGCTATAGAGTGATGAAAATAGAAGAGGCTTCTATTATCATAGCTCTATGGCAAAGAGCAGTCACATGGCCAACAGGCCATGCCCACCCAGTCACATGGCCACACCCACAGTGTGGTAGGATTTTTTTTATGCCCACCACTGTAAACAGCATTCTGTGCACTCCAGTGTTGAAGCACGCCTGCCACATGTCCACGGAAATGTCTGCAGATACAAACAGTGCTGTCTCTTTGGGTATAAATAGATGAGCACTGAACCTAGAGTCGGATACAACTGGCTTTCAAGCAAGGACAACCTTTACCTTTACTATGGATCAAATGACATAACACACCAACTTCATTACACTGCACAACGATTTTGCTACTGAGAATAACACATGTGATTTACATGATAATGCATGTGATTTACATGAGCAAGTGCAACCTTTACTATGCCTGCTCTGCTCTCAATTCTTTGAGGTTTTTTGTCAAAATGGCCTTGGTGGGCCCACTACTTGAATTCCCCCATGTCTACTTTACTGTTTCTGCTGCCACTGCTCCTCATTCACATGTTCTTGCTCAAGGGTTGCAACAGAATGTCCAAATGAATTAAGCTACAGCAGGCCAAGTCAAGCCCAAAGCTTCCTTGTACAGAGGGCAAGTGGAAACAGGACAATGGACAGCTCCAAGTAAGACCTTCTGGCCAAGGTAATCTCCATCCTAAAATGACTATAGAAAGATGTTGACTCAGCCTGGCTCAAAGCCTTTTGTAGGCTGTCAAGAGTTTGGAATAATTCCCCCAAGTTCATTTTTTGTTTTGTGATTACTTGGAGAAATTTAGTAAAGGTAAAGGTTTCGAGCTCCTGCATATAGTTTTTACAGTTTTTAGAGTTTTTAGAGCTTTAGAGCTTGTAGAGCTTTTCCGGGGTTAAATGTGTATATGTGGGGTGGGAGTATGTTGATAATTTTGTATAGTAATTTTGTATTTTGTTTAGGTTTTGTTGGGTTGATAAATGTCTCCCCCCCCCCCCCAATCTCATTGTTCTGTGCAGGACAATGACAATAAAGATTTATCTCTCTCTATCTCTTATCTCCTTGCTTGAAAGCCAGCCGTCTCCGATTCTAGGGTTCAGTGCTCATCTCTGTTTCAAAGCCAAAGAGCCAGCAAACATTTCCATGGTCATCTGGCAGGCAGGACTAGACACCAGAGCACATGGAACGCTGTTTACCTTCCCACCCAAGGGGTCCCTATTTATCTACTTGCAATTTCTTGCTTTCAAACTGCTAGGTTGGCAGGAGCTGGGACAGAGATGGTAGCTCATTCCATCCTGCAGTACTCGGTTCTTGAACTGCTGACCTCCCGCCTTCCAGTCAGCGTCTTAGCCACTTGAGCCACTACAGTCCCTTCAAGGAATTTAAATCCATGCAAATACTCTACCATATACAGATACAAATCAAATCAGACAGGGTACAAATTGGCTGGAAAGCAAATCGATGCCAATGTGTAAGACAAATAATTCAGACTGAATCAAAACAGATGGTCTCCTTCTGCCTCTGTCTTATACCATTGCAATTATAATTTTACAGTTGCAAGAGAAGAGGTTAAATAGCAAGCCAGGCACTTTCCCTTCCAATGATCTTTTTTCCCCGTCTCTTGTATTTCTCTTTGGGGTTTTTCTCGCACACAGAGTGTGCAGGAATTGTAAAGGATTTTGGTTTCAGAAAGTCCTCCACAAATGAAGATTGCTGGTCAAGGTGACCACACAGGGCAAACGGAGGGCAACATTGATTTGTCTTTGTTTTAGGTGATGCCTGACCGTTTTTTGACAAGGCCAGGGCACAATGTTTCCGCTGTGCATTTCGTAGGACTTTTCAGTTTGTTATTCATGATAGCTTTCCTGAATTGTTCATTGTTCTGGGAGAGCTTGCAGAGCGGGTCCCATGAGCAAAAGGTCAGCCTGCTAACAAGCTTAGAAACAGACATGTGGTAAAAGTACGGTCAGGATAATTAAATGGCTCACGGTGTTCTCAAACGGTTGTGCCTTCACTTAACCTACTTCAGCAGCTGCATCAAGAGAAGTGGGACTGCTGAAATATTTTGTCAGGGACCATTTGCCTGCAGAGGGAGCCTTCTGTTGTGTCGTTATTAGCAATTAAGCATATGGCCATAATTTTATTTTATTTATTTATTTTTATTTATTCTTAGATAAAGTAGATAAAAGGCACCACTTTGGTGGGAAGGTGAACAGCCAGTGGTGGGCATCAGCAGGTTTGCACTCGGGGAAACCTGACTCAGGGCAGCGCACAACGGTAAAAACAGATAAAATACAGTAAAATATAACAAAACCAATTAAAACCCTCACTTGACCACCCAACAACCCACCCTCCCACTCCCACCCCACTTAAAAGACTAAAAAGGGAATAGGGAATGGAGGAATACCGCAGTACACAACACAAAAAGGAGGGACAGTTGAGCTCTAGTTGGAAATAAGCCAACAGGCTTAATTATCATCTGTGGTTTGGGTTATGCAGGGCCGCCATCAGAAATTTCTGGGCCCCATACTGAGCAATCCTATTGGCCCCCCCACACACACACACACATAGTTATGGGCAGTGGTGGCAGGGCCCCTGTCAGCTCCAGGCCCTATATGGCAGTATTGGTAGTACTGCCCTGATGGCGGCCCTGGGGTTATGCAAACAATATTTGATGCCTGACCACCATCATGGCTACAATGAAAAGGCAAACAAATTATCTGCCTCTCCTTCTTGTGGTTCTATGCTTCCTGTGCTGACCCACCTGGGCAGGCATGGCGCCGCACGGCAGCGCTACACACTTGCTTTCAAGGAGAGTCCAGATATCAAACTCCAAAAGGCAAGCCAAGGTTTGTTTACCGGTAGTCCAAGTCAGTAGTCTAATCCAAAGGGTGTCCAGTGGCGGCAGCGGGGTTGGTAGAGAGGTCAGGGTCACGGCAGACAAGTCAGGGTCTAGGCAGGCAGTCTCGAGTCAAGCAGTGTGTCAATCTTTGCACAAGAGTTGTACCAACACTGGAAGATGGCAAGAAGCTTGCTTATAAGTCTCCCAGCTAATCAGTATCAGCTGGGAGCCTTCTTTGGTACTCTGCTCTAGCCTGCCTGTGTCTCAGGTGTAGCTCCTTTCTGGACCTCTCCCTGACTGAGGGCTGATCACTGTCAGAGCCAGACTCCAGATCTGACAGGTCAGCTGCTGGGGAAAACAGACTTGCGCCAGGCGCAGGCTGAGATCCCTGGCTCAGGGCATCCTCGGGCTCAGCTACAGGCAGAACCGGACTGGGCACAGCGAGTGCCCCTGATCCAGCTCATCATTGGAGAAAGGCTGGATCAAACTTTCTTTCTGAATAGGGAGCTAGGCCTAGTAAAGAAAAAGGTCTCTCTTGCTCAAAAGCCAGTCATGTCTGATTCTAGGGATCAGTGCTCATCTCAATTTACAGCCAAAGAGCCGGTGCTGTCTGCATCATGACTAGACAACAAATTGAACAGAATGCTGTTGCCTTTCCCACCCAAGCAGTACCTGTTTATCTACTTGCAATTTCTTGCTTTCGAACTGCCACATTGGCAGGAGCTGGGACAGATGATGGGAGCTCATTGCATCATGCAGCACTCAGGTCTTGAACTGCTGATCTGACAACCTTCCCTCCGTCAAGCTCAGCATCTTAAACACATAGCCATGAGCTAGGCCTAGCTAACCCTTGAGTCTTCCAACTGAGGTGTTCTTCTAGTGAGCCACACTGAGATATCTGTAAGACGCCAGTCAGGGAGAATTATAAGATTTGCAGTCTAAGAAATCTGAAAATCCCATCCCAAGATCCAAAGAACCAAATATCATCTACTCCGCAGAACTCAACTTCCTGTGCTCTTATCTTTTCAGGTAATACCTGCTGCAAACAGATATGTGCCAAGGTAAAGGTAAAGGTTTCCCTTGCTCAAAAGCCAGTGATATCCAACTCTAGGGTTTAGTGCACATCTGTGTTTCAAAGCCGAAGAGCCAGTGCTGTGTGCTTCTGCAGACGTTTCCGTGGTCATGCGGCAGGCATGACTAGACACCGGAGTGCATAGAACGCTGTTTACCTTCCCACCAAAGTGGTCCCTATTTAATCTACTTGCAATTTCTTGCTTTCGGACTGCTAGCTTGGCAGGAGCTGGGACAAAGACGGGCGCTCATTCCATCCTGCAGTACCCGGGAATCAAACTGAGCCATTTGAGCCACTGAAGTCCAGGAGACCTTAAAAGCAACAGGCATTTCTACACCTTGGTAACACTTCATCAGGGATTTGCTTTATACTCCCCATGAAAACAGGTTTATCACAGAATTCAGTTAACATGCTATTCTTTTGGTATATAGACCCTCTTGTGTTTGCAAAAGTGTGGTGTGAGTTTAATTCAATTTTCCCCCTTGACTGCCATATGGAAAGTGAAAAGCCAACCTAGCAGCAAATTAATCAAAAGCAGATCACACTGACAATCAGTTTGTGCTCATTTTTCAAAAATGCACAAACACAGGGAATTTGCAAACAGTTAGCTCCTTGCTTTTTCAATTAATTTAAGACTGGGATTCTCAACCTGCGACCCATGGGCCAGAGATGGCCTGTGGTACCATTTCATGTGGCCCCTCACCGCCTCCACCACACCAGGAAGTGCCGTGTGGTGGAAGAAGGGTAAAATGGCCATCCAGCTCCCAAAGCTGTCTGAGGGAACGTAGCTCGGTTCCCAGCTTTAAAAGGTTGAGAACTCCTGATTTAAGACATCTGCGAAGTGGTTGAACATTCCTTTTGTAACATTGTGGACTTAATAAGCTAAGTGAATTTAGGACTTCATTATATTGTATTGCACAAAATGTTACAAAGGAGCATGTACAACCAGTAAAAGACTTCTAGCACGTAACCCTTGCTCAAAAGCCAGTCGTGTATTCTTGAACTCATGCACCCACATACCTGTCACAATACGCTCTTCAAGTATAAATGGGTTTAAACCAGCCATATTTCTCTGGGGAAAAGAAAATAATTATACTAGATATGGACAGGTAGGGGCTTACAGGCCACCCTGTATGTACATGCAGATGTGAAGAACATTAGCTAAATTCCTTCTCCTTACAATGGTGTCTGTCTCAACTGCGTGAAGGAAACACTTTGAAGAGGGATTTGGTGAATTTTGGAGTTTTCTTGCCCTCTGCTAGGAACTTTGGTGGCTTCAAGTGGTTAAGACGCTGACTGAGAGGCAGAAGGTCAGCAGTTCAAGACCTGAGTACTGCAGGATGGAATGAGCGCCCATCTCTGTCCCAGCTCCTGCCAACCTAGCAGTTCGAAAGCAAGAAATTGCAAGTAGATAAATAGAGACCGCTTCAGTGCATACCCATCAAATGCCGCTCTGGAAAATTCGGGAACTGCTCCAGCCCAGGTGTGCATGTGCAGGAAAAACTCCATTGCGCATGCGCAGAACCCCTTTGTGCATGCACAGAACACGTTTGCACATGTGCAGATGGGCTCTGTGCGTGCGTGCGCAGTAACTCCTTTCCCCACTGTTCTAAATACGGGATGGCACCAGGAAAGGGGAGGGACACCCCCAAAAATACGGGATTTCCCCGCCAATCCGGGATACTTGATGGGTATGCTTTGGTGGGAAGGTAAACAGTGTTCCGTGCACTTTGGTGTCTAGGGATTCCTGCCACATGTCCATGGAAATGTCTACAAACGCAGACAGCGCTGGGTCTTTGGCTATAAACAGAGATGAGTACTGAACCCTAGAGTTGGATATGACTGGTTCGAAAGCCAGTCGTATCCAACTCTATGGTTCAGTGCTCATCTCGATTTCTAGCCAAAGAGCCATCATGCAGTACTCGATTCTCGAACTGCTGACCTGTCACCTTCCAGTCATTGTCTTAACCACTTGAGCCTCTGCAGTCCCTGCAAGTTGTGGTATTACATTTTAAAATGCAGACCCACCAAACAGATTTCCATGGGCTGCACAAACGCTTTGTTGCAAATCCCCTTTAAAGATTAGGCAAACCACAGAAAGTTGTTGTAGCCACAGGCCTTTCTATGTATTCTGCAATCCGATTAACAACTCTAACAGGATTTGAGAAAGCTCTTAGGGGCTATTCAAATGTCCCTTGCAAGCTGAAATCTTCAGATGTTACAGCCATCGATTTAATCTTGTCTAATTGAGCCCGACTAGGCAAACATTGCCAACAAATCTACAGATGTAGCAGGACTTTGCCACTTCACGTTGCAACCCGAGTTCTGTTGCCAACCATTGCCAGAAGGAAACTGATAAAATTATAGTCAGATTATGGGCAATATTGCTTCCCAGTATGACCTTAACATGCTAATGCTGTCTTCTAGGGCAATGTATTTTCTTTGATATGAGAAATCTTAACCTATAAATCCAAGGGTTAACTGTTGGAACTTGCTATAGGTTGCTATGCCTCGCCCTACTTGCCTGCACTCACCCTTCGTGCACACGGCCGATCTGGGTCCGCAGGTCAACAAAGGATTGAGAAAACAGGCAGTGGGGCAACAGCCTCACAAACACGAAAAAAGGGAAACAACTTCCTTTCCCAATGTTCTTTGCGCCGCGCCCACCACAGCCAATCAGGCTGAGAGGCGCGACCACAAAGAACATTGAGAAATGCGCCGCGGCCAATCAAAATTGAGCCGCAGGGGGGAAAATGCACCACAACCACAAATAACAAACCCATAACTACAAGCCCCAGAGTCCTGTGCGACATAAGCGCACAGAATGCTGAGGAAACCGGTGCCCGAAAAATTAAAAAGAAAAACAACTCACCACCTCACAGCCAAGCAAACACCAGCTGGCTTTCTTTCCCTCACCAACAGCGCCTGAAGTTCCCGACTGGAGTTTCCCCTTTGATATCAGTGGGTGGGGGGGTTGCGATCCCCCTCTCCACTGGCTACCCTAGGGTTGGGAGGTTTGTGGGGACAAAAGGGGTATGCCCCCCCCCCACCATTCTGGACCCAGGAGACCAGGGAGAGTGGATCGATTCCCCCCCTCCTAAAAAAACCTCCGTCTTTAAAGAGAAGAAACCAAGCAGTTTCTTCTCTTTAAAAACGTAGTTGTTTTAAGGAGGGGGGGGAATCGATCCAATCTCCCTGGTCTCCTGGGTCCAGAAGGGTTGGGGGGGGACATACCCCTTTTGTCCCCTCAAACCTCCCAAACCCAGGGGAGCCAGCGGAGAGGGGGGTCGCAACCCACACCCACTGATATCAAAGAGGAAACCCGATCCACTTTCACGACTCCACACAAAGCACCATAACACACTAAAGCCCTCCTCCCCACCACCTAGCCCACCCTTCCTAACTCCAACGACCACGCCCCCTCCCCACCACCTAGCCCACCCTTCCTAACCCCAACGACCACGCCCCCTCCCCACCACCTAGCCCACCCTTCCTAACCCCAACGACCATGACCCCCTCCCCACCACCTAGCCCACCTTTCCTAACCCCAATGACCATGACCCCCTCCCCACCACCTAGCCCACCCTTCCTAACCCCAACGACCATGCCCCCCTCCCCACCACCTAGCCCACCCTTCCTAACCCCAACGACCATGCCCCCCTCCCCACCACCTAGCCCACCCTTCCTATCCCCCACCGACCACGCCCCCTCCCCACCACCTAGCCCACCCTTCCTAACCCCCAATGACCATGCCCCCTCCCCACCACCTAGCCCACCCTTCCTAACCCCAATGACCATGCCCCCTCCCCACCACCAAATAAATAAAAATTTTAAAATTACTGAAAACACAGTCAAAAACATCCAAAAATACACAAAAACAAAAACACCAAAAACAATACGAAGTAAACAAAAACACAATAAAAAACAAAACAAACAGACAAAAATACAAATTCCAACCCCCCCCCCCGCCCACACACACACACACACACACACACACACACACACACACACACACACACACACAAAAGAAAAAAAACAAGCAAACTTACCAAAAGATGTCCTACCTCCACCAGGAATGGAAAAGAAATGAATAAAGAAAGAGACTACTTACCAGAAGAAGCTCCACCCAGAGGCCAGGAAAGAAAAAACAGTCAAAATACAATAACCCCTACCAGCACCACCTGCTGGCCACAATAGTAAAAATAATTCAAAAACACACAACAGCTCCAAACAAAAGGCCACAAGAGTAAAAACAAATCAAAAACATAACACAAATAGAAACTTTTAAAAATCCTGTGCTGAGTTTTAACTCAAATTTAAACCCAAAACATCTAAACACATTTTAAAAACATTGAATGTAAAAAACATTTACTTTTACATTATTAAAATTATGACCTACGGTACAACTAATTTAAAAAAATTCAAAAAACTAAAACATTATTCGCTTACATAAAACAATTTGAAAAAATTATATCATACTTTGTTCTTTTATTAATCCTCAAAAAAGCCAAAAAAAAGCAGATCACAGTTAATAACAGCCAAGCCAACAAAAATTTACATAAATAAACATTTAAAAAATTAAAATTACAGACTAAGCAATTTTAAAAAAACATTAACACAATTTAACCTTCCAACACAATTTAAAACAGCCCGGCAACGCCGGGCAACCTCTGCTAGTACAAAATAAATAAATTTGTTTTAAAATTAATTTGATAATGCTGTTAGAGCAATGTAGCAGTAACAACAATTATCAGTAGCTAGAAAGTAAAATTTCACATTTTGGGTGTCATTTAAACATGCAAGCACATTCTGGACCTAAATCCAACTGTTTAGTCTTAACCAGAATTGACACTTATGTAAACGACACTGATTTAACATTCAATCAAAGGACTGATCTTTACATGTCACCTCAATTAGGTTCAGATGCTAGGTATTTATTATTTGATCTGAATTAGGGATTAACATGTTTTCTCTCATTCTTACTTACTGTATTTAGATTGCTGCCTCCCTCGCTGAAGCGACTCTGGGTGGCTCACAGTTGATATCAAAAGGTTCAAAGTACAGTAGAACCTCGGATAATGTCCAAACTCCGTTCCAGAAGTTTGGAATTTATCCAATTTTGGACTTTATCCAAATCAAATGGGCGATGCATCGGATAACGTCCAAAAAATGGATGTTATCCAAAGTTCCTACACCAAATACTTTGGATAACGTCCATTCTTTAGCAGTTTTGGACTTTATGCGATGCATCACGTGTGCATGTAAACCGTGACTTTATCCGAGTTGGACTTTATCCGAGGTACCACTGTATAAAACATCCCCATCATACAAAGTCAAACACTTAAAACTTTAAAAACTATTAAAACCAATTTAAAACACCCTCCCTATAAAATTAAAACCTGGACAGTTTTATATAAGTCAGCAGAGGGGGCTACCACACCGGCAGCACCCCACATCCACTGTGCCAACCTTCATTCAAATTCATCTATGTTTGAAAGAGCATGTGGGCCAATTCTGGCCTTTCCCTCACTTGTGATACCCAAGGCTATTTCTTACCCACATACCCCAAGAGACCAAAGGGAGAGAAAAATGTACCCAGGATGGCTGGCCCCGCTTACAGAGCCAGTGCTGTCTGCATCTTGCAGGCCTTTCAGTGGTCATGTGACAGGCATGGCTAGATGCCAAAGTGCATGGAATGCTGTTACCTCTCCCATTGAAGTAGTACCTATTTATCTGCTTGCAATTTCTTGCTTCCAAATTGCTAGGTTGGCAGGAGCTAGGACAATGAGAGCTCACTCTGTCACACAGCACTTGGGTCTCAAACTGCTGACCTTCTACGTGCCAAGCTCAGCATCTTAACCACTGAGCCACCACAGCCCTCTTTGCTGAGTTTAGTCCCCCCATAAATTCAAATGGGCTCAATCTTGTTCCAAATTACTACACTAAGCAATAGATTTCAGCCATTATTTGGTTCATCACAAAACTGGGAGGACAGAAAAGACTTGGAAGAGTGAGTGGCAGCTGAAGTTACAATCCAATGAGGCTCCGCGGATTTGATCCCATGAACCCTCACTCGACTACACCACTCATCAGAATTTTTCTTCTTCTTCAGGTGTCGTATCTGTTTCAGATATTGGCTATCATCATGGCGATAGTCTTCCTGTTCTTAACTCCTGGGAACAGTTCTTCCAAGGACAAGCTACACCAGCCTCTCAGGTTCTTCATCCATGAAATTCATCTACATCCAAGGCCACTCTTCCCAGGGATCTTTCCTTGAAGAGTGAGTTGGCGTATTATATACTTTATGTCATTCCTCATGATATGGCAAGGTATTGGAGCTTTCTTTGCTGAATGGTCTTAAACAGTTCTTGTTCTTTATCCATTCGGCGCAACACATCTACGTTAGTCACATGGTCAACTCATGATATCCTTAGCAGCCGTCTGTGGTTCCACATTTCAAAAGCTTTGATTCTCTTTTCAGATGCTTTAGTCAATGTCCAAGCTTTGACTCCACATAGCAACACTGGGAATACGTAACAGCTCACTATTCAGATCTTTGTAGTGAGAGTTACTGTGTATACTCAAGTATAAGCTGATTTTTTTAGCCCCCAAAATGAGCCCCAAAAAGGGGACTCAGCTTATACTCGGGTCAATGACCACGAGGGTCCCGAGACTGTGTCAGATTGAAATGTGCTAACAATTGAATTAATTTTACCATATTTTCAAGTATTTTGATTATTGAAACTCACTAGCAGCTGCTGCATTTCCCACCCTCAGCTTATACTCGGGTCAATCAACTTTCCTCAGTTTTCAGGTCAAAATTAGGTACCTTGGCTTATATTCGGGTCGGCTTATACTCGAGTATATACAGTAGATCTCTACTGCATAACAAATATTGCATTTTTATGAATGTGGATCTTGCTTTTTCTATTCTTAATTTAATCTCAACCGCTGGATCCCAATTTTCATTTAACTCACTGGAATACTAAGGGAAAATATTACAGGGGAAAAAACCTTGTGTTTTTCCAGAGTATGGAGGAAATATTACTTTTTAAATTCCACTGGACAATCATTTGCTTTGGAAACTACATTTTTATTCAGCAAAAGGCTATCATTTGGAAAAGGGAAAGGGGAAGTCACCAAATTCACCATTCAGGTTGCCTACAGAGTGCTCAACCGCAATCCACAGCCTGACACACTTTAGAAAACTTTAAAATACAGCCTCTTTCTGCTGTTACAATTAAGTCACTCCAAAATGTCATGGAAAGCAATCTAACCCCATTAAATCTTCACACTCTCATTTAAAAAGCTCTTAGAGACTTGACAATGTTCCTAATACATTATTTAAAGACACAAGATGTACCGTGACTTAAAAACCCGGCACATTGGGGTGGAAGGAAGGAGGGAGGGAAAGAGATACCGACAATGAAATTTAGCACGCAGCTAGGTCTGCTTCAAGAAACATCATTAGATGCAAATTTGTATTTAAAACCAGGTCATTCCACAATGGCAGGTAGCAATAAAATTGCAGTGGGACCTTTTTGTTATATGCAGTAATGCCAGCCTGAATTGAGAATCAAATTTCACAGCAGGATAAATCAAATTTTAATCTGCCTTTTCTTTCATCTCACATACAGTAACAGATTTCTCCCTCAACCTCAAGTTCAATAAGTTGCTCAGTAACATTCTGAGTTGTTAGAAAATACAATCTCTGCTCCCAATCTTAGTTTGGCTTCTGTTTCCATTATCTACTTCCTAAACACCAAGAATCTATCTCCTACATTAGGGGTGAGGCAGGGTAGAAATGATGGTTGGGATTTTCAGTCTTAAATCCAATGACACATTTTGTTCTTGTCCCCGTGCTAAGCTGGGTTCTTTCTTTCTGAATAGGAAGCTAGGAAGAGCTAGGCCTAGCTAAGCCTCAAAGGCTTCCAGTTCAGGCCCTTTCTCCCAGGTGAGGCTGTCTGTCTGTGTGTCGGTGTCGGCGGCAGCCGCGGCGGCTTCTTCTTCCATATCCAAATCTGAATATTGCATGGCAACCAGCCATGAAGACTGTCCTGAGACTATAATGCAGTGGTTTTTCATCTGCCTCCCACATCACAGCATGACACCTGTACCACTGCATCACTTTCTGGTCTTAAGGCCTTTTGGCACAAAAGGTCCTCATCAGCCCCAGACCAGGATGGATGAAGCTGATGCCCTCCATCAAGATGGATTCAAGGGGGATTTAATCCACTTGGGGACCATCACCCTTCCCTGTGGACTTTGCCACCCAAAGCCATTAGTCCTCAGGGTTGTCAGGTTAGTTAACCACCACCTGATGCTGGCTGTTGTGTCGCTATCCATATAGTCTACTCTATTGCCATATCAGGAAAACCTGGCCAAACTAGCACAGTCTGTAAATTGGGTAAACTTGCCAGCACAGGGAATTATGGGCTCTGTAGTTCAAAAAATCCAAAAATCCCATCCCCAATAGAACCCACAGGGACTGGAAGCAAATCTGACACTCCCCTGAGTTTCCAATCTGCTCCTATGGGGTTTCTCAAATGCACACAGTCCTTTTCTGTGGCACAAACATTTTACAAGCACAACTGTCATCAAGACTCTAGCATCCTCAAAATGCTGCTTGCCATACATTGACAAAAATATTTGCAACAAAAAAAAAATTCATCTTTAATTCAAAGCCTTTCCATTTCATAGCTTTCTTATGTTGAACTGAAGCATGCCTACTTGTTCTTTTGTTGTTCAGTCGCACAGTCGATTCCGACCCTTTGCGACCCCATGGACCATTGTCCTTCAGGAACCTCTGTCTTCCACACCCGCCCAGCTCTGTGCCCATTGCATCTATAATACCATCTAGCCATCTCATCTTTGGCCACCCCTTTCTTCTTTTGCCCTCCACCTTTCACAGCATCAAGGCTTTCTCAAGTGAATCCTCTCTTCTCATTTGATGTCCAAAGTACTTTAGCTTCATCTTTACTATTTGAGCTTCTAAAGGAGCAGTCAGGGTTGATTTCTTCTAAGATTGACCTATTTGTTCTCCTCGCTCTCAAAACTCTCCTCCAACACCACATTTCTGAATTTTGCAAATTTTGCAAATTTTGGTTTGCAAGGTGATGTCTCTACTTTTAACTATGTTACCCAGGTTTCTCATCACTTGTCTCCCAAGAATCAATCGCCTTTTTATTCCATGGCTGCAATATCCATCTGCAGTGATCTTGGATCCTAAGAAAGTAAAATCTGTCACTGTTTCTACTTCTCCTCCATCTATTTTCCAGGGACTGATGGGACCTGTTGCCATTATCTTGGTTTTCTTGATGTTGAGTCTCAAGCCAGCTTTTGCATTCTCTTCTTTCAACCTAAGCAGGAGCTTCTTTAGGTCTTCCTCACTTTCTGCCACTAGGGTAGTATCAGCTGCATATCTCAAATACAGTGGTACCTTGCTTAAAGAGGATAATGCCTTCCACGGGATTGCTCTTTAAGCGAAGTTGCTCTTTAAGTGAAACACCATTATAAGTGACCGATTGTGATTTCTGGCGGGGGGGGGGGGCAATTGCGAACCCTGATTTAGTTGTTAAGTGAGCTTTTGGTTGATTTTAGTTGTTAAGCGGGGGTGACCATTCAGAGAAAATTCTGCTCTTTAAGGGAGTTAATCTCTAAGCGAGGTGCTCTTTATGCGAGGTTTTACTGCATGAAAATACTGAATGAAGAAAAAATTTAAAACTAGTGTACAATATTTGACTTATGGATGTCATCTAGGTAAGTATTTATTTCTGGTATTAAACTATGTGTTACTTTGTATCCTGATTGACTGTTGTAATTTGTTTTCTTTACACCTGTTTGTTTATCTAATCGTGTGAGCTTGCACCAATTGTGCAGGATACAAATCAACAAACCAACCAATCCTTCAAACAGCTCTCTTTAACTATAGACAAACAGGAAAAAAAATCAGGTATCATTAGAAGTTCTTGGTGTAACGGACTGGGTCACAAGTTATTCAACATGGAGTTTCTTTGTTTTTTAAACTGTCTTGGAATGCAGCTTTGCTTCTTTGCAAAGGCCTCATAATTCTTTCTGTTGCACTTATCTAGCAGATGGGCTTTGTGGAAGCTTCTCCAAACTTCAGGCCTATGTTTTCTCTTCTTCCCCAGATCTGGAATGTCCATTTATGTCAACATGCAGAGCCTGGGATCACCAGACATTTGATATGAGAACCAGTGGTTATTTACACAAACCCTGGGCTCTAGTTGACTATATGCTAATTAGGAGGGCCAAGCTCATGTCTTTCCTATAGGCACATGGGTTTGGGAGTGAGAGAGAGTTTTTGGGGGTTTCTGAGAGTAACACCACAGAAGGGAGAAGAGGACTCTAACACCAAGTCCCAACTCCAACCCAAGCTTAGTCATGATTAACTAGATTAGTCAGGTTTTCTTTTTTTTTCTGGGGGAAGGCCAGAGTGTGGATTTCCCTGTCTTTTTTAATTAGTATTTTTGTATGCTGTAATTCAGTATCCTGAACCAATGGAAAAACTGTTATTTCTACAATATGCTTCGAGAACAATAAACATTTTTACTTCATCAACAACGCCTGGTCTTTGGGAGAGGTGGTGAGACAAGAGTTAAGCCATAAGCCACATGCTACCACATACATATACATTTTATTCTCCCCATTATTGTCTGGGCTCTGTACAATTCAGGTAAGACCCAGGTTGCTACAGGGATCTGCAGGATGGCATTTAGGTGACCTGAACTCAGAGTCTTGGTTTCCACAGAGGTCAGAGCAGTAAAAGGAAGCTCTGAAAGGAATGGGGAGATACGAAGTCAAGGGTCAGGTTGAAGCCTATCTGTCATACTTGGCTTCATTCTTTTCATAGCAATTTATGGATTCCGCGGGCACAATTGGCATACTCAGCCCCTGGCAGAGGTTACACCGGCGAAGAAGGTTCCTGGTCACTGACCCTTGCCAGTATGGAAATTGGGGGGGTGGATTAATAATAAGGGTTGATTCACCCACGTCTGACCTGACCAGCGGTTCTGCTGAGAGAGCAGATCGCTAACCTCCGTTACCCATTAAGCAATCACTCACTCGCAGTTAAGCCTAATCTTGGGTGCAAATAGAAGCCATATTTACTCTGGCGTAAGCCTCGAACAATGGTTTTCCCTTGTCAGTGTTTGCCTTAGTTAATTAACTTCCCCAAGAGAGGTTCTCAATTAACCCGGGTAAATGGGTGATGTGATTTTCTGTCAGATGACCATTCTACCATGTGCAGCCTTGAACATAATATATACTGATGATTTTCCCTCAATAAATCACTGGTCTTCGCTCCATCTTGCCTCGTGTCATTACTCGACCAGTCTCCTCTGGGACCTCAAGGGCCGCTTCACGGCCCCAATCCTACAGCAATTAGTATCCCTTTACAGATGAATGAAATGACTATAAAGCAAAAATAAAACATAATGCAAGGATCGCTTCAATCCCAGCCTTTGAGTGGCCATTTAGAGGAGTGCTTTGACTATGCTTTTATAAACACAAAACCACAATTTATCTCTCGCCTTGCCAAATGTGCTTCAGTCCCTCGTCTGCCTTCACTCCAGTGCTGGAGTGGCTCTCGGGGCTTCAAAAGGTTGAGTGCTCATGAGATGCTTCAAGAACTTAAGATGATGATCAACTCCTCCACTACAAACACAAAAGATTTCCTTTTATTGCCCGGATTCACTTCTCCTCCAGCACTTCAAGGATGAAAAACGGGGGATGTGCCGTCAACACTCTGGTTGTGATAGCAATAAAATATCTCCCAAGTCTCAGCACATTACCACTTCCCATTGCTGAAGGCTTGACTGTCTATGCCAGGGGTGCCCAAACTATGGTCCATGGGCCAGATCCTGCCCCTGACACCAATTCTTCCAGCCCACGCTGCCCTCATCGCTCCCGGAAACAGAAGTAAAACATGCCTGAATGGGCACATTTTACTTCCGCTTCCAGGAGCAATGAGGGCAGTGTGGGCTGGAAGCTTTGGTGTCATGGCTTGATCTGGCCCACGGGCCATAGTTTGGGCACCCCGATTTAAGCAGAGAAAATGGAAGCCTAAAATCTATCTCACGTGACCAGCCCGCTGAACCACATGATTGGCCCACGGCCCAAAAAGTTTGGCCACCCCTGGTCTATGCTGTATTTTTTTTTTTTTAACTCAGCAACAGCCTCTCTGGTTTTCAAAGTTAAAGAAGCATTGTTTCAACCTTGACTAAATCTTTTTGGGTTAAAGATACACTAGAGAAGAACATGACATTTCCACACTATTTGTCAGCAGCAATTCAGTGTATGCACTGGATCTAAGCAAATCCTAAATTCCCAAATTGGAGTGTTCCATTTAAACCAATTTGCATGAAGTCTAGCTCGGAAGCAATTAGGCAGATTTGGTTCAGGGCTAAGTGAAGAGACTGAGGGGGTGTCTCAATTGTTGAATAAATTGGGTTTCAAATTGGGGTTTGTGGAAAACGTGTCCGCATTTACGACGGCTACAGACTCATTTACGGCTGTCGTAAACGCATTTAGGACAGCCTCAGACTCATTTATGCAACTGTAAATTAGTCCGTGGCCAATTCTGGCAGTGGCTGGAGTGAGGTCAGGGGCCATGGGCTGGATCTGGCCCTCAGGCCATAGGTTGCAAACCCCTGTTCTAACTGTTATAGTGCTATAATGGTATAACAGTAAATGAATAGACATAAATCTGCCTGCAGTATTTAGCACTGAATTATTGCAACACTATAATTATAATACTGTAGATCAAAAAGTATGTTGGGCTCTTGGCTTCTTTCTAGTTTGAAGTCTGCTATCTTTATGGGGGGGGGGGGGGGGGACCCAAGAGACACAATATATACCAACACATTAATTCACACTTCCTTAGTCAAAGAAGAATACAGTGACTCGGGAATCACTGCAAAAGAAATGACCTCTGGCAGGTGGTTTAAAATAACCCACATTTCAGCAAGATAATATGTGCTTCAATTGTGTGTCATGTAATCTTCGATCTTTCAACTGATTTTGAACATAACAAAACTGACACGTGTAGGACTTTTTACTCATGTAGACATGCCCTAATTCAGACCCAAGGCACAAATTTATTCAGCATAAATGCTGGAATCCAGCAACTTGAAATGGGATAGGTTTAGTCCAAGTGTTCCCAACCTAAAGCCCGTGAGCCTGATCTGGCCCACAGCACCATTTCATGTGGCCCACCTCCACCCCTTCTAAGGGCATTCAAGAAACAAAACTACTGCTCCTTTAAAGCTGTTGGGGGAAATGGCCATCCCCATTGTGCAGGCAGGGGGAAAATGGCTGTCCGGCCCTCGAAGCTGACTACAAGAGCATGATCCGGCCCCCAGCTTGAAAAGATTGGGAACTCCTGCTTAGTCTCTCCTCCTTCAAGCCTATCATGCAATGGGAAACACAAACACAAATGTGCAAATAATTTTGAATTCAATGCATAAATTGCTCCAGATCAGACTGGGGAAGAGCCCACAGCCCACAAGGGGCTTCAAACTAGTTCAAATTGAGCACTACAAGCACACAAAAGTGTAGAACCTGTTACTTGTATTCCTCCGTAAAGCTTGTGAAAATTCACAAATGTGTGAAGGGCCACAGCTCAATGGTGGCATGCGTGCTTTCCACGCAAACACCTCCACTGCCGATCTCCATCTTTTCTGGGGAGATATGGAAAAGAAAAACCTGTCTCAGTTACTGGAATGTAGCCATTTGGTAAAGGTAAAGGTCAAGTTCAGCATCTTAACCACTTGAGCCACTGCAGTCTGGCCATTCAGTTGAGACACTATTAAACCAAGCGAACATATGGTCTGGCATTTTACAAGGAAACTGGCTGTGTTACATGCACTAGAGACCACTCAAGCTCTAAAGATCTAAATTTATAAAGAGTCTGAGGAGATAAATTATCCTGTTGGTAAAGTCCTCCTGAGTCAGGCTCAGATATACAAAATCAGCACTTTTCCAGGCTTGTTTTGAAAGAGAATCAAGTTTATGAAGCTTATGAATTCTCCTCTGGCTCAGATCTAAATCCAAGCTGGAAATGAACTTTAGTTCCATCCTTCTTTTGCTGGCTGTTGTTTGCCAGAAAAGTCCAATCTACCAGTCAACAAAAACACATTCTCTCCCAGTAAAACCTCGCTTAAAGAGCGCCTTGCTTAGAGACTAACTGGCTGAAAGAGCAGAATTTTCTCTGAATGGTCGCCTTGCTTGACAACGAAAACCAACCAAAAATTCGCTTCACAACTAAAACTGGTTTCGCAAACTCTCCCCCACGCCAGAAGTCACAATTGGTCACTTATGATGGTGACCAGCTTAAAGAGCAAACTCGCTTAAAGAGCAAGCCCGTGGAATGCATAATGCTCTTTAAGCGAGGTACCACTGTACTCAGAAAAAGAAGAAGCAAGAAAGGTTTATTCCTTCTCTGACAAATATGGTCATTTCCCCGATACTTGTATTAGCTGCACAATATAGAAAAATGATTCAACATTCTGTCCCGTGTAAACGATTACAGCATGGGTTCTCAACCTTTCCGTGCCATGGCCCAGACCACGCCCACTCAGACAGCTGAGCAGGCTGGACACATGGGTTCCCCCTGCCGTAAACGCTGCCGTAAACCACGGCAGGCGCATTTGCGCACATGCATGTGCTTCCACATCTACTTCCACTTCTGGGGTCGACACCATGGGCTGGATGATTTGCTGCCATGGGCCAGGTCTGGCCCACAGGCCGTAGGTTGTGAACCACTGGCTTACAGGTTTGTACCTTTGCATTTTTGGACATAATTCCAAAATCACACACCTGTACATCTCCAGTAACTACCCATCTGTTCAAGTTATTGTGGGTGGGTAGGTGGGTGGGTAATCTTCTCTGTAAAGAAAGCTTCCAGTAGGATTTCTTAGGAGAAAGTCTGAGTCTGGATGTTACAAGTTACAAATAATATACTTGCCTGTAACTAGTTACTTTGAGGGAACGTTGGTGCAATGAAATCACGTTTCATAAGTAATTTCACAAGCAGGATGAAGTGCAAAAAGTGGTTTCATTTTTTGTGCACTGAGACACATTTTCTAGTTACTTTCAAAAGTTAAGAAATGTAATTATACCAGGCTGTCCAGTTTAACCAAAGTGCAACTTCAAAAGTTAACTTCAAAAGTTTGTTTTGATTGACATTTTAAGAGACATTTTCATGAGATTTTTTTCAGCTTTACAGTACAGTATTTTCTTATTAATTGTAAGGTTCCCTTCCTTCCCTTGCAGCAATTTTAAAAGAAAGGTAATGAACAGTATAAAAAGTTACTTTATCCACAGTAAAAATACTTTTTAAACACTACAGGAAAACGCCTACTTACCAAAAAAAAGTCTGTTCCGTAGGCTTTTGCTTAAATCTTTTTTAATATATCTCAAAGCAAACTCATAGGAAAATGAATTTTTACGTAACTCGAAGCAAACCCATAGGAAAAATAATCTTTATGTAACTCGAAGCAAACCCATAGGAAATCATTTAAAGGCCATGGTTTTAGCACAAAATCATTATGTAAGTCGAATTTTATGTAACTCGAGGCATATGTAAGTTGGGGTTTTACCGTATTAACTAGTAAGAGGAATAAATTAACTAGTAAGAGGAACAAGTTATATTTCCAGACTCTGGACAAGGCCTATTCTGTTATGCCATCTAGATAAGAGAATTCCACTTTTAAGAAATCATGATGATGTTGAACAGAAAATGAAGACTGACTTTACAGTTCAGTTGTGTGACATCTTTAACTGAGCTATTTTTATTTGTTATCATGATATCACACACTACACAAATAGACAAGCCATTAAAAAACCTGACCTGATTTCTTACTTTCAATCACTGCTGTAAACATTTTTTTACCTTCTACATCTAAAGGTTTGAGATTTCCACCTGTCAAAGATGAAAAAGGATTTTTTTTCCTGACTAGGCTAAGACACATTGCTGAAAGCATTCATGCACACACACACACACACACACACACACACACACACACACACACACACACACACACACACACACACACACATTCTGTTTCAACCTATGGTACAACAGAAACTGTTACTATATATTGTCAGTTGCAACTCGTATCCAAAAATGCATTTTTTCCTGAAGCAGGAAAAATATCATTGGCATAAATTTGTTTAAGGTGGATCCCAGCTTGCCATGAAGTGACCCACACACTAGGATCTCAGAGCCATCCCCTACGGCACACACGAAATGACACCAGGATTGCAATGGACTGCCGCAGCCTTGAGGATACGGACAAGGTGCGCCTTCACAGCCAATCCATCTGGCATAGCCTCTTCCGCCAGGCGCCATGACTGTTGGGAATCAGAAGTGGTTCCTCCTCCACTAATTTTGCCGTTGGGCCCAATAGGATGGCATTTCCTCCACAGAGGGGACCATTAACTTACCATATATACTTGAGTATAAGCCGAGTTTTTGAGCCCCAAAAATGAGCCCCCAAAAGGGGACACGGCTTATACTCAGGTCAACAACTATGAGGGTCCAAAGACTGTGCTGGATTGAGATGCGCTGACAATTTAATTACTTTTACTATATTTTCATGTATTTTGATTATTGAAACTCACTAGCAGCTACTGCATTTCCCACCCTTGGCTTATACTCAGATCACTATTTTCCTGGGTTTTCAGGTCAAAATTAGATACCTTGGCTTATATTTGGGTCAGCTTATATTCGAGTATATTGGGTAGTCTAAACAAGCTTCCAAATAACATAGCATTCATGAAAGAGATAAATAAAAGAATGAAAGGATAGTTGAAGTACTGAGGAAGAAATTCACTGTTAATAAATCATTCTGGAATTCCCACCCCCCCAAAAAAATCAAATCCCATCCCCCCCGGTGCGGTGCGTGCCCCATGTCTGGAACTACAGCTCTAGATATACTAGGGAGGGAGATCACGGAGTATGGTGGGGTTTCAATTTATCATTATCGAAGTGAATGTTCAAAACCCTACACCTCTAATCTATTGGCATACTTCTATTTACAGATAATGATCCCTTATTGATCATTTTAGGATAAATAGATTAGGAGTTAGCTTTTCCTCTGTTACAGTTTTAACTCAGCAGTTCAGTACAAAGGCTTCAAATGCAACCAGCTAAAAGTTAATTACATCTCCCCCTTCCCCTGCAACCAGAGCAGTGCACAAAATGAACTGTCAAAATTGTCCACTTTCATTTTGCTTTAAGACACTGGGAGAAGAGTACTAAAAACAGAAGAAAGTCACACCTATGTTCATGTACTCCATGCCTCTCAACATCGTCCATGGCAGGCTTAATGTTTGGTTGCCTTAAATGCTGTTGATGTTGTCCATTACCAGGCAAACATTGACTGGTATATTTATTTATTCATTGCACTGTGGTGCTTCTGCCACAAAGAAAGCAGAAGCAGAAACCCAGTTCTGCTGACAACATTTGCACAGCTATGCCAACCAGTTAGTATCTACCCTAGATGCATGATGGATGTCATCAACTTCCCTCCTCCCCAAGCAATGTTGGTCTACTTTTGAATGTATACAACATAACTCTGAACCCATCTAAGTTAATGTGCAGCTGCAACAGATTCCCAATTAGAGAACAAAGAAATGAGTTGCCTTTGGACATCACTCTCTAAAACATGACATGGGGCTTCCCAGTGCAATGTAGTGGATATAGTGATGGACTAGGATAATGATAGCGAACCTTGGCACTCCACATGTTCTTGAGCTTCAATTTCCAGAAGCCCTGATCAGCAGGAGTGCAAAAACACCTGGAGTGCCTAGGTTCACCAACATTGGTGATGACCTTTAAAGCCCTACATGGTAATGGGCTGGGTACTTAAGAGACCGCATCACCCCAAGGATATCTGCCCATCCCACTAGAGCAGACCGGAGGGGCTCTCTAACTGTGGGGGGCAGCTGGGGAGATAGCCACTCCAGGCTGGCTCATATGAGTGCCACCTGGGCTCCCAGCTTTCAGTGTTTTAGTGTTTGTTTTAGAAATTTGTGGACGTGGCACTGGGGAAGGTATTTTAATTTTTTTAAATTTTAACAATTTAATATTTTAATGTATTTTATCCTATTGTTCTGTAGAGTTTTTAACTGTTGTGTTTTTATATGTGTAAGCCGCCCTGAGTCGCCTTGACAAGAGGGCAGTATTTTATTAATTAATTAATTATTTTTTCTGATTTACATTGCCATTCAACTCCAAAGACTCTGAATGGCTCACAGAAAATAAATCCAATCACATTTAAAAAACCAATTGTTTGAGGATTGTTTATTATTCTTATCCATAGGTGTAATAATGCCAGTGATCTTCTTAGTGGTGGCAGTGGAATATGGCGCAAGACGGGGAGCCAGTGGGTGTTTGTTGGTTGAATACAGACAGTGATGATATGCATTGCCTGATTCAGCTGTATGTCTACTTGGGTCTAAAAGTAGACTAGCCTCCTAGTGGTGCACCCCAGGCAGCATGACAGAGTCATGGCAAAATATCGTATATACTCGAGTATAAGCCGAGTTTTTTAGCCCAAAAATGTTCCCCCAAAAGGGGACTCGGGTTATACTCGGGTCAGTGACCACGAGGGTCCCAAGACTGCTCCAGATTAAGATGTGCCAACAATTTAATTACTTTTACCATATTTTCATGTATTTTGATGATTGAAACTCACTAGCAGCAGCTGTATTTCCCACCTTCGGCTTATATTCGGGTCAATCTATTTTCCTGGGTTTTTCAGGTCAAAATTAGGTACCTTGGCTTATATTCAGGTCAGCTTATACTTGAGCACTGTATATATGGTAGTTTATACATTAGACTAAGATGAGACCGAACTGTCACATGCGGCATCAAAAGTTATGTAGAAGAAGATATCGTGCAGTAAAGAAGATATTATGCAGTAAACCTGTTGTTTCAAGTCAAGTAATTCATCTATCTGCTTTATTGGAGACAGAAAATCCACAACTTTTCCCACACCATTCTTGACAGCATAAACAAACAAACAATTTGACGGCTGAAGGACAATCTGAGAAAACTGGTCAACTCTTCATAGCAACCAGGCTAACTCTGGGCCACCCAAGCTTCTCAGAGAATAGACAAGATTAAAAAGATTTTTTTAAAAAAATTAAAACCTACTCACTTGGTTATTTCCTCTTACTATGTCTTACTTTCTCATTAATCCATCCTTCATACAGATACGTATAAGACATAATTAGCCTAGATTTTCTATACAGCGTGCCCGCTGATATATCGTCAAGTGATAGATGTCTAACTTGCTTTGACAAATGAAGCATTTTTATCTCAGAAGGCTTTCAAATTGCATGCACAATTAGCAATCCAGTGATAAATCAGTGAGTTATCAACTGATACATGCACCGGTGAGTGGATCTTTGGGTGCCATGGCACTTTTCAGGGTAACCAATTATGGCACACATTGGCAGTATTTAACTCTTCCTGAACATTATTTATGGCTTTCTAGCCCTGATCTGGCAGAGCAACAACTTTAAATTTGAGCTCCATTGTTGTTAAAAGCCCAGACAAATGCCAGGTTAATAAAAGAGTTGGGTTTCCCACACCAAGAAATTTGTCAATATCTTTTTTTATTTGAATATCTGGCAGCCTGCCCTTAGCAGCCAATATGTAAAGGAGAACATACAGGTGTTTTCATTTGCAGGTTGTCTGTAATCTCAGAAATGACAATTTGCTTGTTTTAATTACATCTTTGCCGACATACTGTTACTGTCTTATAAAATGTCTTCATTGCCAGGGGAATGCATCTTAAATATCTGGCAGGTCATTCCACTCCCATTCTGGCATTTAAGGCAGATCGGCTAACTTTAGGTCAACAAGGGTCCCAATCCCCCCAGTTCCTGCATTAGGTTTGCCTTTATTGTGTGATAAAATGGGTCACAAGTTATTCAATATGGAGTCTCTTTGGTTTTTAAACTGGCTTAGAATGTAGCTTTGCTTCTTTGCAAAGGCCTCATAATTCTTTCTGCTGCACTTATCAAGCAGGTGGGCTTAGTAGAAACTTCTAAAAACTTCAGGCCTATGTTATGTCTTCTTCTAAAGGCCTGGAATGTCCGCTAAGTCAACATCCTGAGCCTGGGAACAACAGACAATTGTTATGGGAACCAAGGTATGTTGATACAAACCCTGGGTTCTAATTGGCTGTATGCTAATTAGGAGGGCCAAGCTCATGTCTTTCCTATAGGTACATGGGTTTGGGGGAGAGATTCATTTTTGGGGTTTTGGGGGCTTCCCAACAGCTTCAAAGGGGGTGGCCATTTTGTTTCTTGAATGCCCTTGGAGGGGGAAACATGAAATGGTACCATGGGCCAGATCTGGCCCATTTGGCCTTAGGTTGGGAACCCCTGTTTTAGCTGATAAAACATCCCTTCCTGGCCCTATTCCAAAATGATCTTTTTTTCATTTAAAGTGCTTTAAAATCTGTATTCGGAAGAGACAGGGATACAGTATTCGCCGTATTTTGTTACGAACCGTGCAACAGTATTCCTGTCATCTTTTCTGTCTGCTCCTGCTGTGTCAAGCAGAGTCCCTCAGAGCCAGACAAACGACACATATAGATAGTAGGTCATTAAAAGATGAAATCTGTGACAGAGCCAGAGATGAGATTCAAGCACAGAGATGAAAAGAATACTTGCTAAATTCCTCGTTCTCATTGATTTAGACTTTCTAAACATGACGAGACACCACAGAGAAATTTTAAAGCCTGATGAAAGTCCTTGCCTCTGGCTAGAGCAAAGCAGAGAACTCTTCCCTTCTCTGTGACCTCAGCATTTTGGGTAAAGCATCCCTGGATTTCTTCCCTTTTCAGAAGCATAGCAATCTATCACACAAAGAAGCACAGGACTAACTGATTGCTAAAAAAGATGCCCAAAACCCATTTAATGCTTCAAAAGAGAGCCACGGTCATATTTATCTGGGGCAACTGACACTGTTGTGTGAGTTATGTTATAATGTCCAAAAGAACAAGTATTTTGTAATTTTTGCAGAAAACTAGCATGGTGTACCATCTTTTGGTAAGGTAAAGGTTTCCCTTGCTCAAAAGCCAGTCGTATCCAACTCTAGGGTTCAGTGCTCATCTCTGTTTCAAAGCCAATGAGCCAGCGCTGTCTGCTTCTGCAGACATTTCTGTGGTCATGTGGTAGGCATGACTAGACCCTGGAGCGCATGGAATGCTATTTACCTTCCCACCGAAGGGATCCCAATTTATCTACTTGCAATTTCTTGCTTTCGAACTGCTAGGTTAGCAGGAGCTGGGACAAAGACGGGAGCTCATTCCGTCCGGCAGTACTCGGGAATCGAACTGCTGACCTTCTGCCTCCCAGTCAGCGTCTTAGCCACTTGAGCCCCTGCAGTTCTCATCCATTTCTAGACAGACTTAAATACTCCAACTAGAAACTGACTAGAGCAGCCAATGCGCTACACTGTAGATTTAGAATTTTCAGAAAATCTCCTGTCTCCTAAATTGTAATCCAGCATTATGCTACAAGTGCCAAAATACTATTGTGCACCATCGCACAATAGGTTGTGCACTCAATAGTTGCAGTAGCACCAAAGCAGAAGTGCTGTGCCCGAAGCTCTTCCACCAGTGCACTGTGCAATTGGACATGCTTGGGGATGTGTAACCAATTGCACAACTCCACAGGATAATTCCACAGGCTTCATTCTTCATAAGAGAAGAATAAACGTGAATGAAGGTTACCAGTATTCTACAAACAAGACATTAAGAACATAACATAACAACAGCCTTGCTGGAACAGGCTACAGCCCATCCAGTCCAGCATTCTGTCTCACACAGTGGCTCACCATTTGCTTCCCAAGGAGATGCCTTCCCCTGCTTAGAATTTCCTGGAAATGGCATTGAGAGATATCCTGCCTATCTCTCCAACCCAGAGGTTGTCCTTAAGTATCCATAATTATAGCCATTGATACCCTTGTCCTCCATGAACTTGTCTAATCCTTTCTTAAAGCTGTCAAGACTGACAGCTGTCACCACTTCTTCTGGCAGGGAGTTCCATAGACCAGCGAGCCTCTGGGTGAAAAAGTACTTTCTCTTATTTGTTTGAGAACTAGTACCCAAAAGTTTCATGGAGTGTCCCCTAGTTCTAGTGTTGTGCGATAGGGAAAACAGTTTTCCTTATCTTCTTTATCTACACCATGCATGATTTTATAAACTTCAATCAGGTCACCTCTTAGACGCCGTCGTTCAAAAGTGAAGAGGCCCAACCGTTGCAGCCTCAGATGGTAAGGAAGGTGTTCCAGTCCCCTTATCATTTTGGTTGCCCTCCTCTGCACTTTTTCCAACTCCGTAATGCCCTTCTGGAGGTATGGTGACCAGAACTGTACACAGTATTCTAGATGGGGCCTCACCATAGATTTATAAAGAGGCAAAATGACACTTGCTGACTTATTATCTATACCCTTCCTACTGATCCCTAGTTAGCATTGTTTGCTTTTTTCACTGCTGAGGCACACTGGGTTGACCTTCACACTGGGTTGACATTGAGCAAGGAGTTCCCACTGCATAAGTAAGGGCACACAGTGAGTGCCACTGACCTTGCTCATCCTACCTCCCAAGACCATTGTGAGGATGAAGCAATAAGGAAGAAGCTTTTTGGTGGAAACATGTGGTATAAATGTAGTAAGTAAATGAGTTTGTTTGTTTGATATTGATTGATTGATTGATTGACATATTGGGTATATTGGCCAAGTTATGGGCTGCCTCATCTATCTGAAAGTTTCATTTAATGAAGCCAAGAGAGGGTTTTAAAAAAAAATCACATTCAACAGAGAACGTCCAAATTCCATTTTTATTAATTACATCAGAGACTTCTACAGGAAACTCAAGTGCTTGGGCTATTTTTTAATAAGGCTCATCCAACTCAAATGTACTGTTCCGCTTCAAATGAAGATCAAACTACTAATTTAGCTGGAGATAATTACTAGGCTTTCAGGTCAGCCCCCAGGTGGGACGCAACAAGGTCTTATAGCCAACATGCCTGGATTTGAAAATGGATGGTGGTGATGGAAGAGGAAGACACAAAGCAATACAGAATCAAGACTTCATGGAGCTTCTAAGGCTGTGATGGTGAACCTTGGCACTCCAGCTGTTCTTGGACTTGAATTCCCAGAAGCCCAAGTCCCTGTGAATCCACACAAATGGGTTTACTGTGCGTGCGCACAGTGAACCCATCCATGAGAGACAGATTCTGTCTGATTTGTACAAGGACCGGATCAAAGGGGAATCGCCAGACTCGGTTCGAGAGTGGAGTGGAACAAAAGTATACTATGGATACCTTGGAGTCATTACTCAGCGAGGAGTCCCTGAATGAGTAGATATCGCCGTGATGACATTCCACACAACTTGCGGTGGTTTTTTTAGCTGTTTGGCTAGCCAGACCATGTGATGATGATGATGGTGATGGTGATGGTGATGGTGATGATGATGATGATGATGATGGCCCATCAGAGGATGATGATTGTGTACACAGTCCACTAGATGATGATGGTGATGACGACAACGATGACATGATAGCCCGTAACACCAGGGATGGTCATCCTATGCATACAAATATACATCGGTTGCAAATCAGAGCATGAATAGGCACAAACTGTTTCCAGCCTCCTTCATTTTTAAAGTATTTTTTAAAGAGGCCTGGTGAGCAAACCACAGAAATTGGCAAGGTTCCTTCCCTATTTAAGGTCTACCACATCTCCAGGAATCCTGTGTATATCATAACAAAAGAGTTGCGGCCGTTTTCTTTTCCAGTGCAAGTCAAACAAAGGAGCACAAACTGAAAACTGAATTGCAGAGACACAAACTTCTCTAAACTGAAGATGCAAAAGGGCATTCTTTTTTAAAAAGTAGTATTGTATTAAGTTAGATTACATAGTAGTTTGATTGCATATGCCTATGTTTGAGTACTCTGCTCTGATGTCATTGTTTATCATTCCAAATGGCCACACACACCACCCATCAGCAGATGCTTAGGATCACAATAGCTTGCCAAGTGTCCAAGGACGTTATGATCAGAATCTAAGAAGATTCTGAGATGGAACCCAAGATAAAAATAGGTGCCATGGAATCTGTTAAATGCAGATGCTTCAATAGTCAAAACAACCAAGGTTTTGTAATATTTCCACATTCCAAGGGTGGGGTGCTGAGGGGGCAAAATTATATAAAAAGTCCAGGTTTTCGGACCTCGGCAGCGGACTTCCCCGATGCCAGGGGAAACTCTGCCCAATTCTTTCAAGATGCCTTGAACGCTGTGGAATCGTAAATCCTAAATCCATGGGGGGCACGGAGATGCCCACTTTAAATCAGCTTTTTATTTCTAAAATGCTGATTTCTATTATTTACTTTTGTATCCATTATTTAACCTGCTGTAGATTAGAAATTTTTTTAGATGAATTATTCCACTTATTCTGTTTGATTATATTGCTCCAATAAATGCTGCTAATTGAAGAAGCAGCGTAGCGTTTTTCCTTCCACTGGATGAAAGGAGGGAAGAAACAGGGAGGAGATAAGAACTAACAAGGGAAGCCTTTTTCTCAAGTTTAACTTGCAGGAGTTTTACCAGGAGGAGCGAAGAAGATCCAGAAGGTTTCATTTCCAGGCTGAACATCCTTATCAGCACAACCTTGAGTTTCGCCTCTAAGGTACCAGTAACACTCCTGAAGGCCAACCAGATCCCTGCTAAGTATCAGATCTGGGAGGTGGCAAAGACGGGTCCCTGCCATTTGACACCTGTTTATTAGGGGGTCGCCATTTTATTAACCAGTTTAATCTGGGCATTAGGAGGTCCGTCACAGAGAAAAAGCATCCTTAGCTGCGCTAACCACATTCCTGGCCTGCCGTAAATCTGAAGGCCTCGAAAAGGTGTCCCGTCTGAACACACACACACACACACACACACACACACACACACACACACACACACACACACACACACACATACACACACACACACACACACACACACACACGGCATAAAAGTCAATGCAAATCAGCCTGGTCTCCCCCATCATTTTAGTAGTGGCAGTGGCAGTGGTGGTAGTAGTAGTAGTAGTAGTAGTAGTAGTGGTGGTGGTGGTGATGGTGATGGTGGTGTCGTCATCACCGTCATCATCTGGTGGACGGTGTAAACCATTATCATTTTAGTAGTAGTCATCATCATCACCATCATCATCTGATGGATGGTGTAAACAATTATCATTTTAGTAGTAGTTGTTGTCACCATCGTCGTCGTCTGGTGGACTGTGTACACAATCATCGTTTTAGTAGCTGTTGTCGTCATTATCATCATCATCTAGTGGAATGTACACAATCATTTTAGTAGTAGTCGTCACCATCATCATTATCTAGTGAACTGTGTACACAATCATCATTTAGTAGTAGTTGTTCTTTTTGTCATCATTGTTGTCATTATCATCATCATCACCATCATGATCTGGTGGACTGTGTACGTAATCATTTTAGTGGTGGTGGTGGTGGTGGTGGTGGTAGCAGCAGCAGCAAGAGCAGTGGTAGCAGTAGTCACACTTTGAATCAAGATTCATTCCAAAGCCCCAAAGTCACTTGTGAACTGACCCAGGGAACTCATACACCACCCTAACGTGTTCCGTTTGGGGAGGTAAAATTCTCAGTGTTGCACTTCCTAATTGTAGTAAAATGGAATTTACATCGGTCTTGTCTGGCCAAATCTTCACCGATTCAACAACCTACTCTAGTTGTGGCAGAGTATTGGATTTCAGACAACATGTGGGAACAAGGGCCCCAGTGAGATATTATGGGTAATTTTTAAGTTCACATTGGTTTGGCTTATTACTTCGAAGACATTTGTCAATTTTGGAAGAAACTAACTCAACTTTTTTCCACATTGAGTCAACCTAACACAAGCCAGCAGCTATCTTTCCATCTCCGCTCAATCAATTGCTCATCATGATCCAAGATGACAGATCTTGGGTCCTAATCTACCTCAGGTAAAAGTACACTTAGAACTAACTGAGTTACAGCAATGACATCTCCTTGCTGAACGCGTCCTCCTCCATCTCCGTCCATGTGGCTGGCGCATTGTTGCCCACTTGAGGAAATTGACTCGACCAGCAAAGTCATACATTGTATAAACCAATTAAGCTTTTGAGTTCCATTGATTTAAAGTGCATACCACATGCCACCAGGTCAAGAACACACTTAGAATCCAACGCAGTGTACTGTATTTATTTTCACAAGATGCAAACTGTGAACAACTGATGTTCTAAACAAGAACTCATTGCTATACAAGACCCATTATTTTAACATGCATTGGTACAAAACAAAAATAGGTAAAGGTAAAAGTTTTCACTTGCTCGAAAGCCAGTCGTATCCAACTCTAGGGTTCAGTGCTCATCTCTGTTTCAAAGCCGAAGAGCCAGCGCTTGGCTCTTCGGCTTGCAGGCACTTGTAGTACTTTAACATTCACATTTATCACCAAATTACCACTCATTATCCCCTTCAATTCATCAGCACAAAATAATGCAGGTGAGAAAATGCTGTCATTGTTTTGATGAGAAACAAAATAAAACACAAGCATGTTCATTCAGGGGCAATATTATCAAACTCTCCAAACATTAAACCCCGGAACTGAGGGGATTGGGGAGATTGGTTTCCCCCCTTCCACTATGATTGCCTTCAATCCAGCAGTGCAGGTAGTAGTCCACCAGGTAAAGAGATAACCAGCCACTGCAGGCAGCAAGAAAGGAAATGAGGGGAAATCCTTCCAAAGTCAGAAATATAAAAGGTCAAAAAGGCCGAATAATCCAAAATATAACATACATTTCCATTAGCCTCTCTTTTAAGAGCTTTTGCATTTTAGAGACTTTCTGTCATCAACCACACAGAAAAAAGCATCCTATTCTTAGGGACTGCAGTGGCTCAAGTGGCTAAGACGCTGACTGGAAGGCAGGAGGTCAGCAGTTCGATTTCCGGGTACTGCAGGACAGAATGAGCTCCGGTCTTTGTCCCCAGCTCCTGCCAAACCTAGCCGTTCGAAAGCAAGAAATTGCAAGTAGATAAATAGGGACCACTTGGGTGGGAAGGTAAACAGAGGTCCGTGCGCTCCAGTGTCGAGTCATGCCTGCCACATGACCACAGAAACATCTGCAGACAGCACTGGCTCTTGAAGCAGAGATGAGCACTGAACCCTAGAGTCAGATACAACCGGCTTTCGAGCAAGTGAAACCTTTACCTTTAGCAAATTTAAAATGCTATTTTCGAAGGGCGCAGAATGTTTCTCAAGGTGCTGGATTTGTTACCTGAGGAATCCCATTGCATGGTATTTTGTTTGTAAAGGAGCACTTTCGCAGGCTGCTCACAACTGCAGAGTAATGGGTACTTCCGATTTTGGTTGTCTGAGATACAGTTGAGAAAGGGTTGCCACTTTCAAATGAGTGCAAGTGATTGTGCTTGAGCGTAAAATGTTGCAAATGGGTTTTTTTTAAAAAATTATGATTGCTATTAGACTAAAGATGCTCAGAGAAATACAGTCTTTGCTGAGTAACAACGATTTTGAGTTTGTTTGCCTCTCCTTGCCTCAATATTGATCTTCACAATCAATACTGAAATACTTGAGAATTATATATGGTGAATAAGTATAGAGCAAAAAGCTGGCTGGATAGCTCAGCGGAAAAAGGTCTTTGGCTGGGAGTTTGAACCTCACTGTGCATCCAGGCCAGGTAGAAAGAACCAACCTGTGTAGCCGTGGGCAAACTGTGCAGCCCCAAGACCTCCTCCTAGAGGAAGGGAAGGATAAACCACTTCTAAGTATTACCTACCTAAGAAAACCTAGAAAGGGTCACCGTAGGTGTGAACGGACTTGATGCCATTCTATTATTATTCATATTGCTATCAAATTACAGTAGAACTCCTGATAACATCCAAACTTGGTTCCACAAGTCTGGTCATTAACCGGATTTGGACTTTATGTGGTCCCTATGAGCCAAAGTCCTACTTGTGAGTAACGGTATTCCTGACAAAGTATTGCTTGCTAATGTAGCCATACCTAGTCAAGCAAAGCAATCACACACTTCTCTACTTTCTCCATAGCGCTTAGTGCACTCTTTGGGCGGCTCCCAAGTTAATTAGCAATTTGCCCCCAACATGCTGGGTACTCATTTTACCAACCACGGAAGGATGGAAGGCATGGTCAGGATCGAACTCACAACCTTTTGGTTGTAGGACAGCAGTGTAACCATTGTGCCACCAGGGCTCCTAGTAGTAGTACTAGGGTTAGTGTATCTACTTGCAGTTTCTTGATATACTGCATGTTGTTTTTAAATGATACATTTAGCTTATGCACGAAGGCAATGCTGGAAATAATTTAAAAACGAGTAAAGCAGATCAATGGCAAGATGCAACTTGAGTATATTGTAAGCTGAGACCCCACACTGTTAGGACAGCCTTCCCCAACTAGATCGCTTCAAGATGTTTTTGACCCCAGAATCCACAGCCAACAACTGTATTAAGGGATGTATTAAGGTATTGCATGATGTCTGGGGGAAAGTGCCGGATGATAAAAGTGCCTTTAATGTACCTTTAAAACAACAAGAAAAGAGGAATGCAGAAGAAGTTTTTTAAAATGTTGCCACAACTGGCAGCATCTGTTCCATTCTTGGTGTATCTCACAATCAACAACTGGATTAAGAAATAACGATAAACACTAGCTATCTAAACAGTTAGGTAAAGGTAAAGGCCTCCCTTGTTCAAAAGCCAGTCGTATCTGATTCTAAGGTTCAGTGTTCATCTGTTTCATAGCAAAAGAGCTGTAGAAATCTGCAGACATTTCCATGTTCATGTGGCAGGTGTCACTAGACGCCGAAGCCCACGGAACGCTGTTACCTTCCCACCAAATTGGTACCTATTTATCTACTTGCATTTTTTTTTTTTTTTGCTTCTGAACTGCTAGGTTGTAAAAAGGTAGAGGTCACCCTTGCTCGAAAGCCAGCCATATCTGACTCCAGGGTTGGGCTCATCTCTTTTTACAGCCAAAGAGCCAGCACTGTCTGTAGGGAGGTGGGCATGGCTGGACAAGTGGGCATGGCCTGGGGAAATTTCCGCTACCAGTGCCCGGGCACCGTGTTGGCACCAGGAGCAGCTCAACACTGCATGGGACGCTGTTTACCTTCCCACCGCAGTGGTCCCTATTTATCTACTTGCAATTTCTTGCTTTCAAATGGCTAGGTTGGCAGGAGCTGGGACAAAGGACAGGAGCTCATCCTGTCCTGCAGTATTCCAGTATCGAACTGCTGACCTTTCGCCTCCCCATCAGCATCTTAGCCACCTGAGCCGCTGCAGTTTGTAGCTAGGTTGTAGCATTCAACAAATGAATTTTGAAATCTCACATTTAATGTTGCATGTAAAACACTGTGCGCAAGCAAGCCGTGGTCTTGCCAGCTTTCTGTGCGGTCTCTGAGTGTAACTCCCTCCTGTCCTAAGGCTAGGATGCTCTCTGTTTTTGAGAAACTTCATGCCAGTGTTAGTAATGCCAAAGAGTCTTGCAGCATATTCAAAGGCCAATACAGTACATTTATTATGACATAACCATTCACAAAATGGCGTCTGCTTCACAGGATGCATTATGTCTTCCTTTCAGCTTACAAGTGTGTCTGAGGCAGAACAACTGATGGACAGAGTCTGTGGGAAGGGTAATTGTACCCAGTGATAGTGAAACCCAGAGAACTTATGGGCCAAAGTGGGTTCCCTTCTCCATGGCCTAAGCCCATGGCCAACCTTGGCAGAAGAGTGGAGAAAACCTACCAGAAACCAGGAAGCAGATACCAACCATTCACAGGTGTGCACAAAGCCAGGTAGACCAATGCTCTGTCATGAAATAAGTTGACTCTCTCACTGCCTTCCAAACAAAAGGCTAAAACAGTGATGGCAAAACCTTGGCACTCCAGCTGTTCATGAACTTCAATTCCCAGAAGCTCTGATTAGCAGGTGTGCTGACTTGGGCTTCTGGGAACTGAAGTCCAAGAACACCTGGGGCACCAAGGTTGGCCACCCCTGGTTTAAAGCAATAAAACTAAGGGATGCAATTAGCTCAAGAACAGCCTGCAATACTGACATATCACAATGTGTCTCAATAAGGCATGTTGTGATAGCCAGTCGAAAAATCCCTCTTTAAACACCACTTCCCTTTGACAATCTAAATCAGAGAGGTTCTCAACCTTTTCAAGCTGAGGGCTGGGTCACACTCTCTCAGACTGCTTCCGGGACCGGATGGGCATTTAGCCCTACCTGCACGATAGGGGTGTCCTGTATCTTAAATAGGAACCACACATGGCACTTCCGGGTGTGGCGGAGGCAGTGGGGAACCACATGAAATGGCACTTTGGGCTGGATCCAGCCTGCAGGCCATAGGTTGAGAACCCCTAATCTAAATAAACACAGAGAGAGCAAGTGTGGAAGGACGATGGATCAAAACGATGCAAACAAGCCATTCAATCAAGGAAAATTAAGAAAAAATTTAACTAGAGTATATGCTACCGTTTTATTGTCTTTTCTTATTGCTAACAATGCTGGTCTAAGACTGTAACAATAAAAAGTATGTATATGTATGTATGTATGCAAACAACCTCCCCAATATAGTAAAACCTTGCATAAAGTGTGCCTCGCTTAGAGACTAACTTGCTTAAAGAGCAAAATTTTCTCTGAATTGTCACCTCACTTAACAACTAAAACCAACCAAAAACTCACGTAACAACTAAATCTGGGTTCACAATCCCCCCTCCCCCACCAGAAGTCACAATTGGTCACTTACAATGATGCTTCACTTAAAGAGCAAACTTGCTTACAGAGCAATCCCATGGAACACATTATGCTCTTTAAGCGAGGTAGCACTGTACTAAGTTTCTTCTATTCTCTGACCTTCACACTGGGGTTATCTTTCCAGAAACTCTTTGTATCTGTGGATGGGGGAGGGGGGAATCCTCAGAAGCAAGACCAATTTTATTCTATGGAAGTTATTCCCTCATAACTGCCTAGGAACAGAGCCAAGCATTAGAACCCCAGATCATGTATTTGAAAAATGAATCTCTAAGAAGTCCACAAATACCTCTGCAAATGAGTACAAATATGGATGACAAAGATATGTCCTGTTGGCCATTACGCATGCTAGTGATACTCATTTTAAGCTATTCCTAGCATGGTTCTAGTTCAATATTACTTTCCTAGTCATAGCATTTGATCAGTGGTTCACACCCTTTTTTGGCCATGCCCTACCTAAGCATCTCAAAAATCCTGATCCCCTCCACGTGACATATACCATATATACTCGAGTATAAGTCGGGGTTTTAAGCCCCCAATATGAGGTACAAAAATGAGGCTTGACTTATACTCGGGTCAACGTTAACGCTCAAAAACATACCCACACAAATGTCTAACTTAATTAATTTTACCATATTTTCATGTATTTTAGTTACTGAAACTCACTAGCATTTCACACACCTGTCTTATACTCGGGTCAATCTAGTTTCCTAGTTTTAGTGATCCAAATTAGGTACTTCGACTTATATTCGGGATGACTTATAGTCGAGAATATACGGTAATTCTTATTATGCAAAAAGTGAACTCTGATTCATATGAAGGAATCCAAAGAGCCAGTGCCGTCTGCATCTGCAGATGTTTCCATGGTCATGTGGCAGGTATGACTAGATGCTGGAGCGCATGGAAGGCTGTTACTTTCCCCACCAAACTGATACTTATTTATCTACTTGCAACATCTTACTTTCGAATTGCTAGGTTGAGAGGAGCTGGGACAGACGGCAGGAGCTCACTCCATCACACAGTACATGGGTCTTGAACTGCCAACTTGCCAACCTATCATTTGTCAAGCTCAGCACCTTAACCTCTAAGGCACTGGGGGACTTTTCCATATTTACATCTATCCTTTCATGTGATTGCACGAGGACATCCACGCTGAACCAGGAAGTAAATATGGTCACTTTCACGCATGCGCAGAAGCATCCATATTCACTTCCTGGTTTAGCAAGAGTATCGTGGGCCTGATGAAATGGCTTTGGGGCCATATCCAGCCTGTGGGCCATAGTTTGGGTGCCCCTGCTTTAGCCTTTCCTCCTAGGATTTAGTTTCCAGTCCTCTGATCATCCTTGTTCCCATTCTCTGGACTTGCTTCTGTTTCTTGGCTTCCTTCTTAAAGTGCAGCGTCCATACCTGGGGCCAGTAAACCACATAAGGCCTAACTAGTGCCAAATCACTTCAGGTGATTCAGAGACTATTCTATTAACGCAGCCCAAAATAGCATTTGCCTTTTTTGAGAGCCGCGTCGCACTTATGATTCATACGCAGCTTGTGATCAACAACAACTCCATCATCCTTCCTGCCCTGTATGAGCCAAGTGCATTTCTCTCTGTGCACATACCATTCTGTTGCTTTCAGAGCAGTGTTCAAGCCTATCAAGACCTGTTTGAATTCCAGTCCTGCCTTCCGAGATGTTAGCTATTCTACCCGATTTTGTGTGATCTGCAGATCTGATACACATCCCCATCACCCCATCATCAAAGCCATTCATAAAAATATTGAAGGGCACCGGGCCCTTTGAATGCACAAGTCTTGTCTAACTTTGAAATGCTAGGTTGCCCTATATACACACACACACATCCTACAGACTCATTTCATTGATATAACAGATGTCATCAATTTCATCACTAAGTAAGGAGAGCACATTTCAAAGGAGCAGCCCTACTTTCTCTAGTTAAATAGAAGACCGAATTTAAGAAAATGGATGTTTCCTACCAAATTGGGATGATGTCCCTTCCGGGGTGTCCATTTGTGCTTGTCAAAAATACAACAGCCTCCTTGCTAGTTATCAACATTATTTAAATAAGGGCTCAGTGGAAGACTTTGAATGGAGCAGAAGTTTAGAAGTCTTCCTACCAGGAGATATTTCAATGCAGGGATAGGAAGAGATGACCTAGCCCTAATGTCCATAGGTAAAAGGTAAAGGTTTCCCTTGCTCGAAAGCCAGTCTTATCCGACTCTAGGGTTCAGTGCTCATCTCTGTTTCAAAGCCGAAGAACCAGCGCTGTCTGCTTCTGCAGACATTTCCATGGTCATGTGGTAGGCATGACTAAAAACCGGAGCGCATGGAACGCTGTTTACCTTCCCACTGAAGTGGTCCCTATTTATCAATTTGCAATATTTTGCTTTCGAACTGCTAGGTTGGCAGGAGCTGGGATAAAGACGGGAGCTCGTTGCATCCTGCAGTACTCCGGAATCGAACTGCTGACCTCCCACCTTCAAGGCAGTGTCTTGGATGGATGGATGGATAGATAGATAGATAGATAGATAGATAGATACTTTAAAAAATAAAATGATAGTTTATAGTTAACCATTTACTAATTAAAAAGAAATCTTTATTGATGCTGGAAATGAACACAGTCTCAGGGTTCTTTGTGTAGGTGAGAGAAATGAAGGCCATTTTTCAACCTGTTTCCTGGAAGGCCCCTTGAGAGTCGTTTGGCTGAAGCAGAGGATTTAAATCCTTAAAGCAAATAAAAAGTTGACACTTTTGCCATGAGTTTGACTAGCCGTCTTCTAAAGCAACCATTTACATGGTTGTGGGTAAAGAAACTGTGTAGCACCACATTCCTCTGTGACATAACAAATAAAAAAACAGATACAGTACTTGGTTCTTACAAACCTCAATCCCTTCCACCCCTCAAAAGCACACAACTGGATACTTAGTACCAAGAGTCCCTGTTAAGACAAATGAGCATCATGTAAGATCTTAGAGGAGGGAATGAGTTTTGCAAATATGGAACGGGGTTTTCTTTTCTGCACTTTCGTGAAATTTGGGGAAACTTTCAAGGTACAAAAAAGAGTTTCCACTCAAAACACACCTTGCGTTCGAGACAACAGGAGAAGTCTTTAATTTAGAGGTGCCGCTGGTTTGACAGAAACATGACCAGTTAATATATGTATTAACCTATTGACATGTTTGCAAGTATATGCACAAGAGGCAAATCTCATTTAAAAGACCGAACCTTATCTCAGTGCAAAATAAAAGTGTGCCAAGAATTGAAGGGAAGCAATCCACAATTCAAGTCACCTGAAATTGACTACACTAGAATGACACTGACAAAGCCAACATTGGCTTTGGGTGGACCCATGGATGGATGTTTGAGCGTAGTAAGGTAAAGGTAAAGGTTTCGCTTGCTTGAAAGCCAGTCGTATCCGACTCTCTGTTTCAAAGCCGAAGGGCCAGCACTGTCGGCTTCTGCAGACGTTTCCGTGGTCATGTGGCAGGCATGACTAGACACACGGAACGCTGTTTACCTTCCCACCAAAGTGGTTCCTATTGATCTCCTTGCAATGTCTTGCTTTCGAACTGCTAGCTTGGCAGGAGCTGGGGCAAAGCCGGGAGCCCATTCTGTCCTGCAGTACTCGGGGAACCAAACTGCTGACCTCCCGTCCTTCCAGTCTGCATCTTAGCCATTACCGGCACAGGTATGGGTGACTTCAAGAGCATCCATCCGTGAGTCCACCCTAGATCCATGAGTCCGCCCTAGACACACTAGTCTAATTTTTGCCAAAGGGAGAGAAGCAAGAATGACAGCATGTAAGTTACGTTCATCACAAACCCTTCAGGTGACACAACCAGTATGCTTATTCTTGACTCACACACATCTTTCCACACACGGCACCCATTCATGTTTTCAAGGGACAACCCCCCACCCCCCCCTCCTGGAGCATATAGGAGAAGCAAGTCAAGCATCCTCCTCTATTACCCCCTTCCTTAAGCATCCCCCACTATCCCCCCTCCTTCCTCCAAACCCCCTCCCTCATTTTTTCTTTGGTCACAAGCAGGGCCGTAACCATTGGGGGGGGAAAGGCCGAAAACCCTCCAGAACTAACAGCAAACCCCCGCAACCCACCATGGGATGAATGTTATATGTATTTGTGTGTGTGTGACATTGTTGCCCCGGCTGAAAAATCCCCCCCCCCATCTAGAATCCTGGTCACAAGGAACACCCCCATCTCCCCTTCCCTGATCCAGCTATCCCTCCCCTAACAGCTGGATGAGAGGTGGCAGACACAATCTAGGAAAACTGCCCCCCCCCCCCCAAAGAGAGAGAAGACATTCCCCCACACACACCCCTCGCTGGAAAGATTAATGTAAATTCCAGATTTATCATTTGGGGAGGGGGATCTGGGGCGGGCGCGATGTCCAATGGGGTGGTTGTGGAAAGCGGGGGGGGGGGGGGGTAGGGGACTGTCAAGGATGCATTGTTACCACCACACTTGGTGGGGCTGCCCCTCCCCCTCGCCAGAGACACACACCCTTTTGCTGCCATTCCTCCGAGCCCCCCCCCCACACACACACACACCAGCAAACAATAAGCCGATTTCTGCCCCCCCCCTTCCTTTGCAAGCCGACTAGCCGAGGCAGTGCGAGCTAGTGGGTAGGGAGGGAGCGCGGGGGGGGGGGGAGCAAGAGAGAGATGACCCTTACCTCCAAGGCATCCAGGGTGACAAAGCTGGCCAAGGCGAAGCCATCGATGATGTCCTCTTCGGGGGAGGAAGAAGACCCCTTCCTCTTCCTCCGGGGGGGCCGGAGGCGCCGGCACGACGGCAGGGGGCCCGCCCCGTGGCTCTCCAGCTCCGAGCCAGAGGAGGAGAGCAGCAGCGGCGGCGGCGGCGGCGGCGGCGGGGGGGCAGCAGCCCGGGCCCGACGGGGCGGAGGAGCCGCGGAAGGGGGAGTCCCCGCCGCCGCCCCCCCTCGGGATCCGGCCCGGTCCCGTTGCGAGCGAGAGCGGCGCTTTCGACGGTAGCCCGGGCACAGGGCGACGGCGCCGTCCATGGCTCGGGCTCAGCCCCCCCGGGGGGACCCCCTCCCGGACCCCCGGACCAGCCCCCGATCCTCACCCCAACCCCACCCCTCCAACTTCGGCTCTCTCTCACACACACACACAACGCCCGGCCCGACGGTGGGGGAAAATAAGGAAAAAGGAGAGGATTGAGACAACCTCCCCCTCCCCCAAGGAATGTCTTGAGGCCCTCGAGGGACACGGGGTGAAGGGGGCCAGCGATTCCTCCGGTCGAACCCCGTAAAGGAATGGCCGGCGGCGGGCGATTGGGGTGGGGGGAGGGTGGGGAGGGGGGTGTCAAATCCAGGCGCCTCTCTCAGTCCGACGAAGAAGGTGGCGTCTTTTTTTTTAATCCGAGGGGAAAGACGGGGCGCGGGGTCTCCCCTTTCTTCTCCTCATGATGGACGGTGGGGGCGAGACTATCCTTCGTCCCCGTGATTCAGTCGAGGGAGAAAAGATGCTCCAGCTGTCGTCGCACCTGGAGGGCCGGACGACCACGCGGGCGCCTCCCCACGTGGGCGCGCACCACACACACACACAGACATACACACACGGGTCGCCTCCGCCTCGCCCCCCACGTCGGGGTGGGGTGGGTGGGGGTGGTCTTCCTGCCCCACGACCCTCCTTCTCCGATGTTCCGATCTCGACGCCGACACACAAAGGAGAAGCGGAGCCCCCCCCCCTTCCACCTCAGAGTTTCTCCGAGGGTGGGGGGGATGAATTCCAGACCCTTGTAAAGAATAAAATCAAGTCTTTGCTCTCTTGGATCCTGAGCGGGAAAGAAGCGGCTGGGGAGACCCGGGGAGATGCTTTCTCTCACACACACCCTTCTCTGAACCCCCCCCCCCAGTCCGTCTTTTTTTTTGGGGGGGGGCCGATTCTGCTGGCACCGATTCCTCCCCTGGTATGTTGGATAGCCGAGGAGAAAGCGACGACGTAATCCGGAGCAGCAGCAGCTGGTGGGGTGGGGGGCAAGCAGCCCCCACTCCCTTCGCCCTCACTTGCTTGGCGTGCCGCCTCTCTCTCTCTCTCCCCCCCCCCACCTCAAGTCACGTGGCTAACTTTCTTGTCTCTCTCTCTTTCTCCCCCCTTTTTTCCTACCCCCCCCCCCTCTTCCATTAGCAGGATGAAATCAAGCCCCTTTTCCCGGCATGCGCGCTGCGTTTGCGCACTAGAGCCCCCGAATAATTTTTTCCCCCTTCATTCATTCATTCTTTCCTCTTTTTTTTCCTCTCATTCTTTTTCGGGCTCTTTATTTTTTTTTTCTTTCGCTCATCCTAGAAGGGATGAATGGACGTTTAAGAGACTGCTGGCCCTTTAAGAGAGGAGGGATGGAGGGAGAAAGGCGGAGGGGGGGGGGTGCGCAGGAGGATGGATTGCTGCAGAGAGAGGACCGATTGGGTCTGCCCACTTCTAAACCAGGAGGGCAAATCCGCCGCCCCCCTTCCCACCCGAGACCCTCTGCTTTCTTGGTGGTAGGGGAGATCCAAGGGTGCACCAGAAGATCAGGCTGACTTAGATTCAAATTCTCCGGGCTCTGGACAGCAAAGAGATCAATATTAGAAGAAAGCAACCCTGGCTGTTCATTGGAGGGACAAATAGTGAAGATGAAGCTAAGTACTTTGGACATCAAATGAGAAGGGAGGACTCACTTGAGAAGGCCTTGATGCTGGGAAAGGTGGAGGGCAAAAGAAGAAGGGGGCGTCCAAAGATGAGATGGCATTGTAGAGCTGGGCGGGCTGAGGAGGATGGTGGAGGACAGAGGTGCCTGGAGGACAATGGTCCATGGGGTTGCAAAGGGTCAGAATCAACTCTGCGACCGAACAACAACATGGAAACTCCCTGCCAGGGTCCTTGTAACACAGGGGTTTGTGATGGAATGGTCCCAAGTCATTCACATGGTTCTCCCTGGTTCTAAAAAGCTGCGTGGCTTTTTTTAAAAAAAAATGGGCCATGGCCTTTTAAGTCTTTCTGGGGTTTCAGGATCTGAGTGAGGTCATCTGCTTACTACTTCCTTATCACCTGTCCCTAATAGCTGATTAATTCTAACACCAGGTTTGTTAGATTGCCTGGGTGTCTTATGGGGTAAGGTAAAAATTAGCTAGTAAGAGAGAGAGAGAGAGAAGGAGGAGGAGGAGAACTATCCTGCTGTTGGAATTGTTTTGCTGCCCTAACAAGAACTTTTAAGGTTAGTTAGTTTGTGTTCTTTTATGGGGGGGAACCTGTATGTGCAACTCTGGAAGTTTGTGATTAGTTTGTAATTGATGCCCTCGTCATTCCCAGAAGTGGAAATAAAACACACCCATACCCGTGTTTTACTTCCGCTTCTGGGAGAGACGAGGGCAGCGTGAGCCAGATGAATTGGTATCAGGGACCGGATACGGCCCACAGGCCATAGTTTGGGCACCCCTGTTTTAACACCTCACAGCTGGATCATGGATTTATCCCAGCATGCAGGCTGAGTTGGACTAAACCCAGTCCCAGCATGATGTTCAGCAGCCACTAGAAATAAGGAGGAATCTTGTGCCATCTGGAAGACTTAGCAGTCGATGGCATCTGGAAAGATGTGTTTTACTCGTTGCGATGCTGGCCTGGGTGACCAAGAATCTGGCTCCATTGTCACAGACTGTGCTTTCAGATAAACCTAATTTCCAAAGAGCAATTGGAATGTGTGTATGTTTGATACGCACATGTTTCTTTCAAGGTATAAATGCAACGCTCCCAGGTTTCTTCCTAGATTTTGGCACACAAACGACATCGCCGGAATGCTGTCCATAATTAATTTGGATTCCACACTGTTGCCTGAATTAATTTTGAAAGAGAACCTGTAATTAATTCAAAGAACAAATTAATTATAGAGTGGAACCAGCAGTTGGGTTGTCTTCATATTCCTCTGGTCACTTCAATCCCTCAAGACTGAGTTGAAGGTAAAAACGTTGCTTCTATGACAGGGTGATAGAGTGGATAGAGTGACACCCTGGGATTCGGAAGTCCTGTGTTCAAATGTTCACTCATCCATGGAAACTCACTAATAAAACCATGCCTTAATTTTGTTCACATGCCTTGAAAACACTTTAAAGACTCAACGCCAAGTGTCAGGCGGTGGTTAACTAACTCAAATCCCTAAAAGTGCCAATGGCTAAGGGCAAATGAGCCCCTTTAGGTGGGGTGACGGTCCCATTAGTGGAGGAAATACCACTGGAAACCATCAGATTGGGCCCAGGTGGAAATTTAGTGGAGGCGGAAGAGGCCATGCCAGAGGGACTGGCTGTGAAGATGCACCTTGTCCAATTCCTCAAGGCTGCAGCAGTCCATTGTGATCCCAGTGTTAAATCCTGCATGTCTCATTTCATGATGCCGACACGCCCTCCTTGGCCCTTCCATCAGTGGTTTTGTTTGGGGTGCCATGATGTATTTGTGCGGTGACTTTTGTTTTTGTTGCTGTGGGACTTCTCAAATGAGTGTTTTTGTCTTTTATAATACTTTTTTTGATACTGTGATTTGTGATGATGATGATGGTATGATATTGGTTGATTCTACTGTATTCTGTTGTTGTTCTGTAATATTGTGACTAGATTGTATTGTGATTGTTGTTAGCCGCCCTGTCATAGCCGATCGGGCGGCAGGCATGCAAGTTCAGTCAATGTGTGCCACAGAAGATGGCTCTGCGATCATAGTGTGTCGGTCACTTCTTTGCTATCCAGGGTACCCTCAAAACTCTACATCCCCCACTCTACATCTCCCAGAATTCCCCAACCAACATGTTCTTTTTTTTTTGCTTTTTTAATATAAATTTTCAAAGAAAAACAATAACATACAAATCTACAAATACAAAACAGAACAAAAATTAATAGAAAAATTTTCAAATGAAAAAAACATTACAAATACAGTCTAACAGAAATGATCAATGAAAAAAAGTTTAAAAACACAAACGAAATACAAACTTAATAATCTGTCAGTCATTTTCATCTTGTCTCTTCAAAATGTTCATTACATTTTAAAATGCGTTAATATTTATCATTCTTCCATGTATCTTACCTCTCCCTTTTTTCCATATCATATTCTCTCCTGACAACCCATTCTATAATCATTTACAAACTTATAAACTACATTTATATTTACTATAACGAACACTTATCAGATTCTTCTCTTTTAACTACATAACTAAAACCAAACAGACAAAAAAAACATAAAATCAATTTTATTATGCACACCCTGTGATATATACATTGCCCTGGAGGATGCGGTGTCACAACTTTCTTTCAATGGTTCCAAAAACTCATTTGATCTGGTACTGGCCTAATACCTTCCTCTCTAATCAATGTAGAGTCCACAAACTGTTTCCAAATTTTCCAAAATCTATTTTCTTTAACAATTCCCTTTTTTTATTCAGTTTCCATGTCAGCTTATCATTCCCACATTTCCTTACACCAATCTTCAATTTTTAAATTCACATCATTTTTCCAGTCTCTTGCAATGCATTGTCTTCCTGTTGTCAATATTATAGATATTAACTCTTTTTTATCCTTATCTAATTTCATATCATTCCATTCCAAATTTAATTTGTATCATCCATATCTTTCAACAGAACAGTGCCCTGCCCCAGCTTGATTCTCATCCCCATAATTCTAGAAATTTCTTTTTTCAATTTCCCCCCCAAAAAAACTTTTACTACATTCCAACCAGCATGTTCTATGAAGCACCACTATGGCCCATAAGCTACCCATCATTCATGCTAAGCTCCCAAAATCAGTAGTGAAATATATCATATCTTTTCTGGGCAACTGTGAGTCTTTGGACCTCCTCCGGCCAAGCCTTCTGGGTTTCACAGTTAACCCCAAGGCTCCTTCCTGTAGGTCTCAAAGCTTGTGCTGCCTTTCCTTGGGTTTCTCTTGTTGGGGGAAAAACCCAGCTAAATAAAAAAAGGGAGAATTTTATAAAGAATCCTGGCAGCATAAAGTTGGCCATTCTTACAACCCCAATTCAAAAATCAGGCAAATTGTAGAAGAAGAATGTTTATTCTTCAGGTAGAAAAGTTGCAAAAATATAAATTGCAACTAGTCACAAAAGCTTACAGGGTTGCACATACAGGTTTCCCCTCCATAAAATAACACAATCTAACTAACCTTAAAAGTTCTTGTTAGGATAGCAAAACAATTCCAACAGCAGGATAGTTCTTTCCCTCCTTCTCTCTCTCTCTTGTTGGCTTATTTTTACCTACCCCATAAGGGACCCAGGCAATCTAACAAACCTGGCATTAGAATTAATTGGCTATTAGGGACAGGTGATAAGGAAAAGAGGAAGTAGTAAGCAGATAACCTCACTCAGATCCTGAAACCACAGAAAGACTTAAAAGGCCATGGCCCATTTTTTTTAGAAAGTTAAACAGCTTTTTAGAACCAGGGAGAACCATGTGAATGGCTTGAAACCATTGTATTAGAGCAACTCAGGAAGATTTCACTGAGAGCATATATTTTGATTGTTTTATGTGAGTGTTTTCAAAATGTGGCAAAGTTGTTGTTTTTTTTAAAAAAGTACAACCCTTGTGTTCAATGGCTCAATTATACCAACAGCAGCACCAACACTAAATTCTTTCTTTCTTGCTTTCTTTCTTGCTTTCTTGCTTTCTTTCTTTCTTTGAAAATGAGAGTGTTACGATCCTGTGGGACTTTAAAGTTTAAACAGATAGACATCTTGACTCACAACATGCCTGATATAACTGTTGTGGGAAAGAAGGTCAGGATTGTTGACATTGCTATACCCGGAGATGAATGAATTGAAGACAAACAACTGGGAAAAAATCACAAAATATTGTAATTTGCAAATTGAAGCATAGTATTCCATGGAGGAAGAAATCAAAGAGCCAGCTCTGTCTGCATCGGCAGACGTTTCCATGAACGTGTGGCATGCATGCCTTGACACCGGAGCACACGGAATGCTGTTTACCTTTCCACTGATGTGGTCCCTATTTATCTACTTGCAATTTCTTGATTCCAAGCTGTTAGGTTGGCAGGAGCTGGGACAGTGCCCGGGAATCAAACTCCGGCCTTCCAGTCAGCAAGTTCAGCATCTTAACCACTTGAGCCACTGCTCAAATGTGTGGCAAATCCATGAAATAGTAAGTGAATCGAATAAGGCCCCTTCTGTTATTGAGCTCAAGTGGCTAAGATGCTGACTGGGAGGCAGAAGGTCAGCAGTTCGATTCCCGTGTACTGCAGGACGGAATGAGCTCCCGTCTTTGTCCCAGCTCCTGCCAACCTAGCAGTTCAAAAGCAAGAAATTGCAAATTCCCATTTTGGTGGGAAAGATAACAGCGTTCCCTGCGTTCCGGTGTCTAGTCATGCCTGCCACATGACCACGGAAACGTCTGCAGAAGCAGACAGCACTGGCTCTTCGGCTTTGAAACAGAGATGAGCACTGAACCCTAGAGTCGGATATGATTGGTTTTTGAGCAAGGGAAACCTTTACCTTTACTTTATTAATCTTTACATTTAGCAAAAGGAATATAGAATATAGAACAACTAATACTGAAATCCTGCACATAGCTGCACAGAAGTCATCCATTGGTTGTGCTTTAAGGCGCCAATTTGGAAACTATTTCTATTGAACATGATGGGGAAAGAGAGCTTAACATATTCAGGAATCTTGATTCCATTTGAACTGTACAAATAACCAGCGGAGGCTGGGTGTCCTGTTTCAGCGGGGGGAGGGGGGGCTGGACTCGATGGCCTCTGATGTTGCTTTTAGTGGCAAGATTCTCTATTATCAAATCAAAATTAATTTTGCGATGTCATCTCAGCATGGCACAAATCTTGTAGTATTGAATTTTTCTAGAGGAGCCTCTGGCATTGGCAAAGAATCACATTTTGTAGCTGGAAATTGAGAATGTAACTCAGGAAGTTGTGGGGGAGGGATTTGCCCCAAGCAGAAATAATTTGTAATGGCATAACGGGATAAATGTTGAAAGGGTTTACAAAAAAAAAAAATCCATGAACATTGATGCAGGAGTCAGAAGTGGCTTTTAGGAAGCAAAGCAGCCGGAAACAGGAGAACACAGGAGGTTTAAGTCTACAAATCCCCCAAGTATGCATTTAAAGCCTGTCCATCATAGATCTGAGATTGTGACTGTGCTCCAAGTATGTGTCTTTACAGGGGAGCAAATCCCATCGATTCAGTTTCTGAATGCACATGCACAAGGTCAGGCTACAAATCTCCTTTGTGAGAGCAGGAGATGGCAAGATATCCCTGGATTTCTGTTATCACCCCGAATCAAATTGCAGCACAAAGCGCAAGTTGCTATGGATTATCATCAAGCCATCAAGGCGTACGAGTCTGGCGAGCTGCAACAAGCCAGTAATTTCATCAAAGGCTATTTAGAGAATGGGCAGGACTGCCAGTCAACGAGTATGACTTAAGAAGATTTCCAGAAAGAAATATCAGAGCGGGAAGGGTGGTTACATGGAAGCTCTTCAAACACCGCCCAGAGTCGCATGTCGATTGGGGCGGCTATGCAAATTGAATAAACAAACAAACAGGGCCTGGGTGTGCTTTTCTGAGCAACAGGAGAGGATAGATTTTACTCCAAGGTTGGGGGGAAATTTGAGATTCACAGTTGTTAATGGACTATGACAGTGATGGCCAACCTTGGCACTCCACTTCAATTCTCAGAGGCCCTGATCAACAGGAGTGCTAACTTGGGTTTCTGGTTATTGGAGTCCAAGAACACCTGGAATGCCAAGCTTGACCGTCTCTGGACTATGATGATCATTTCCAGTGGCATTTCTTCCACTGAGGGGATCCATCACCCCACCTTTAGTGTATGGGACCAGAGACAATGAAACAGCCGAAGGGTTGGCTTAACACAGGTTTATTGCATGATGATCCGGAGGAACATGAGGTAATGGCGGATGGGTAGCTCTATATATATGGTGGCTATACATTTTGAATGTGGCTCCTCGACAGTCTATTGGTTACTGTCCGCGTGACGTCATGGACGGTCACGCCCTTCTTGTCCAGGTGTAGGTGATGGCGGGAATCTTCCCGCGCTGTTGTTTGCTGGTGAGTCTGGGCCAGGAGAGCTTGAACGCTCGCTATTGCCACCAGGTGGTCATTAGCTTGCGTCCTATTGTAAGGCTACAGTTAAGCAGCTGCTGGTTATAATGTTACACAAGCATGGTTACATTGGATACACGTGAATGGATACATTGTAAAAGGTACAGTAATAGAACACAACATCCCTCCCCCCTAGGATGGGACGAAGTCCCTCAGCCAAGATGGCTTATTGCAAACGCGTTTGGGCCGCGATGTGGGCTGACCCGCCCCAGGGGCGCTACTGCTTCCTCGTTCCCTGGTCCCTTGTCCTGCAACGGGAGAGGGAGACTTGTTAGAGGCTTGCCGTGGTTTGGCGGTTTTGGGGGAAGGGAAAAACTCCATTGTGGGCAGACCGGAGACACTCGGGGCTAACGAAAAACCCCTCTTCTCGCTTGGACGGGTGGGGGACCACTCCGCAAAACTTCCCCGGTTCTGAAAATCAAAATCTAACTCTGTTGGGGTATCCGTATTTGTGGGGAGATCCCGCGGGATATCTATGAGATCGGCTTCCCTTCTCTCTGCTGACCGATCCCGCAGGATATCTACGAGGACAGATTCCCTTTCCTCCCCCCTTGGTGGGGACCCATGGCCCCCCTTTCCTCCCCCTTGGGCTGAACGGGTGGGGGAGAACCCTAACGCTGAATCCTGTTTCCCGCGGTCCATGCCCTGCTCGTCGGGGACCCTGCGCCGGAGCTGGTCTGCGTGCCGCCTCCAGAGTAGACCTGCGCTGGTCTCGACGCGGTACGAGATGGGACCGGTCTGCTCTACGATGACGCCCGGTACCCAGGCCGGACCCGCGCTGGCGTAATTCCTGCAATACACGGGGGCACCCACGTCGAAACTCTTTGTGTCCCCTATCCCAATGTTCTTCCCCTTGTCCTCTACTCTCGTGGGGTCTAGCCTAGTTAGTATGGTGGTCAGCTTCCTGCGCATCAGCAGTTCCGCAGGGGAGTATCCTGACGCTAGGGGAGTCACTCTGTAACCTAGCAGAAACTGGCACACTTGATGGTTTAGGTCCCCGGGCCCCATGCGCCGCAGCGCATCCTTGGTGGTGCGCACAAGATGCTCTACTTGGCCGTTTGTGGCAGGGTGAAAAGGAGCGGAAGTGATGTGCCGAATGGCGTTGATTTCTGTGAATGCCCTGAACTCAGAGGACGTGAAACAACTTGCGTTGTCGCTTACGAGGGTGTCGGGTAAACCGAATGTGGAAAAGACCCTCCGCAAGTGCTTTATGGTCGTGGCCGTGGACGTGCTTGTAACCGGGATGACCTCCAACCACTTGGAGAAGGCATCCACCACAAGGAGAAACAGCGTCCCACGGAACGGGCCAGCAAAGTCTACATGAACCCGGGACCACGGCCCCTTCGCCGCGTCCCACTCCCTGTGAGGCAGGCGTGCTTCTTCTGGTCTGGAGCTTTGGCAAGGCTCACAAGTGCCGACCATGTGCTCGATGTCGGCGTCTAGCTGGGGCCACCAGAAATAGCTCCGTGCCAGGGCTTTGGAGCGCACAATTCCAGGGTGACTAACGTGCAGGAGTTTGAGTACCCGCGGTCGCAAGGACGTCGGGATCACTACTCGCTGGCCCCACAGAAGGCACCCCCTCTCAAGTGACAACTCTAACTTCTTTCGAAAAAATGGGTCGAACTCTGCTGCCGGGGAGGACGCTGGCCACCCTTTCTGCACCCAGGAGCTAACCTTTGCTAAAATGTTGTCCTTGCCGGTCGCCTTGGCGATGTCGGCGGGCAGTATTGGGGGCGAGTCGAGGACCTCTATCATCAGCACCTGGTGGTCTGGCTCCTCCCCGCCTACGTGGCTGTTACCCTGGGGAAGGGGGGACCTCGATAGAGCGTCCGCATGGCTGATCTCCCTCCCGGGCCTGTACACCAACGCGTGCTGATACGCGTTGAGAAAAATGGCCCACCTAAGCATCCTTGGGGACAGGATCTGTGGCGTGGGCTTATCTGCGGTAAAAATGCCTAGCAGGGGCTTGTGGTCGGTCACGATTGTGAATGGGAGGCCATACAGGAAGTCGTGGAACTTTTTTGTTCCCGCAATTATCGCTAATGCTTTCCTGTCTGTCTGGGCGTAGTTTCTCTCCGCTTGGGACAGGGACCTGGAGTAGAACGCTATCGGGGCCTCCCTCCCGTCTTCCAGCACGTGGCACAGCACCACCCCCACCCCCACCGGGGATGCGTCACAGATCAGGACTACTGGGCGCTTGGGGTTGAAATGGGTTAGGATGGCATCAGACGCCAGAAGCTGCTTCAGCTCACTAAATGCCCTCTCTTGCTCGTCACCCCACTTCCATGCCTCGTCCTTTTTAAGCAATTTGTGCAACGGTTCGGCTACGGCTGCTTTCCGGGGAAGGAAGGAGTGGTAAAAGTTCAGCAGCCCTAGGAACGACTGCAACTCGGGCTTGGAGGTGGGGCGAGGGGCTTGCTTGATGGTGGCTACCTTAGACTTGGACGGCCTTATTCCCTCAGGCGTGACACGGAACCCTAGGAATTCGACCTCGGTCGCGAAGAAGACGCATTTGTCTTTTCGCAGTCTCAACCCCGCCTTTTCGAATATCGCCAGGACCTTGCCCAACCTCTTTGCCAATTCGGCCTGACTCCCCCCCGTTATCAATACGTCATCAAAATAAGGCAACACCCCCTCGAGCCCCTTCAGGAGGCGTTCCACGAGTGACTGGAAAATCCCAGGCGCCGAGTTTACGCCGAATTGAAGGCGCGTCACCTGGAACGCCCCCTTATGGGTGACTATAGTTTGTGCAGCAGCGGCAGCTGGGGTCACCGAGAGCTGCTGGTAGGCTTGTGCTAAGTCGAGCTTAGCGAAACACTTTCCCCCATGTAACCTGGCCAGCAAATGGCTGACTACCGGCACCGGATACGCATTAGGGCGAATGGCCTTGTTGATGGTGCACTTGTAATCAGCGCATATGCACACCTCCCCGTTGGCCTTTAGTGCTGTTACAATTGGAGTTTCCCACTCCGCAGAATCAACAGGAACAAGAATCCCCTGGCCCACCAATTTGTCCAGTTCTGCCTCTATTTTGTCCTTGAGCGCGAATGGCATCCGGCGCGGTTTGAGTCTTATTGGGCGGACCTCAGGGTCTAGGTCGAAGGCTACTGGGGGTCCCTTAAATTTTCCAAGTCCCTTTTTGAAGACTTCGGGGTGCGCGTCGCACACCTCCTGAATCGGGTCAGACCCAACGGCAACGGCGTGCACCCCCCCAATGAACAACCCCAGGGGCTGGAACCATTGAGTCCCGAGGAGGCTGCAATTCCCCCCTTTGAGAACAACTAGGGGGAGAGTCGCGGCGTGTTTCTTAAATTGGACCTGAAAATTCCCAACCCCCAACACCGGAATGCAGTTCCCTTGCACGTCCCGAAGCGTGGACCTCAAAGCTTTGAGTTTGGGCCGCACGTGGGGGGCAATTCTCAGAAACTCCTTCTGGGGAATGATGGAATATGAGGAACCCGAGTCAATTTCCATCCTAATGGGGGCCCCTTGTACTAGTACCTCAACAAAGTAACGGGGGTGTCCCGCGGACACGCTGAATACCGGTGCGTCGTCCTCGCTGTCATCGGCGATGCGGCCCACGCCGTCTCGCTTCCTCGTGGCCTGGGTGCCGTCCTTGGGTCTCGACGCGCGGTCTCTCGAGCTCTTCCGGGCCTCGCACCGTTTCCTGCAGACCTTGGCGATGTGCCCGCGGCGGCCGCAGTTGTGACACTCGGCCTTTCTGAAGGGGCATTTGGCGCGGTCGTGGTTCGCTCCGCAGCCGTCGCAACGCCGGCCTTCTTTCCGGACCTTCCGGACGTCCTCATCGTCGCTGCTCTCCGCGGACGACTTCGAAACTCGCCGGGCCGCGTGCACCGAAACGTGCACCGAAGTCTCTGCCTTGCCCGTCTTTGGCCGCCAGTCCTGGAGCTCCTGGACCCCGGCCTTCGTAGCTTCCGCAGCTTGTGCCTCCTTCAGGACCTCCTGCAATGTGGGGGGTGGCTCGCGGTTCATCAATGTACGCTGAGTTTCGGCATCGCTCAGGCCGCACAGCACGCAGTCTCTTAGTGTGATTTCTGCGTTCTCCCATTTGCATGGGCCGGCCGCCAGTCGCAGGGCCGCTGCGAAGTCGGCGACCGTCTCCCCGGGCGCTTGGACTCGCCTCCAAAATGCGCTCCGAGCGGGGAACATCGCCGTCGAGGGCCGGAAGTACTCACACAGCATGTGCATGAGCTCTTTCACCTTGAATTCACTCGCCCTCCTCGGCGCGATCAGGTCCACCAAGACCCTCTTGGTGTCTGGCCCCAGCATCCGGGTGAAGATGGCCCTTTTCTTTGCCTCATCCGTGACTTCGGATTCCACCAGGGCTCCCTGGAAGTCCATCTCGAAGATGTCCCAGTCTGCCGGTCTCCTGATTTCGAAACGGGCGCATGTCTTGGTCCCGTGGGCAGCCATATCCCACCTTCGTCGCCAATTTAGTGTATGGGACCAGAGACAATGAAACAGCCGAAGGGTTGGCTTAACACAGGTTTATTGCATGATGATCCGGAGGAACATGAGGTAATGGCGGATGGGTAGCTCTATATATACGGTGGCTATACATTTTGAATGTGGCTCCTCGACAGTCTATTGGTTACTGTCCGCGTGACGTCATGGACGGTCACGCCCTTCTTGTCCAGGTGTAGGTGATGGCGGGAATCTTCCCGCGCTGTTGTTTGCTGGTGAGTCTGGGCCAGGAGAGCTTGAACGCTCGCTATTGCCACCAGGTGGTCATTAGCTCGCGTCCTATTGTAAGGCTACAGTTAAGCAGCTGCTGGTTATAATGTTACACAAGCATGGTTACATTGGATACACGTGAATGGATACATTGTAAAAGGTACAGTAATAGAACACAACACCACCTAAAAGGGATTCATCTGCCCATAGCTTTTGGCTCCTTTAGGGAGTCAGGTTATTTACCACCACCGCCCAACACTCAGCGTTGAGTCTCTGGCTGTATGGTCTACTCCATGACCTTAGTGGGGCCCAACGGCGAAATGAGCAGAGGAGGAACTCTGATTCCCAATGGTCGTGGAGGCAGAAGAGACCATGCCAGATGGACTGGCTGTGAAGGCGCAACTTGATAATATCCTCAAGGCTGCGGCAGTCCATCGGAGTCCCGTGCTAAATCCTGCATGTCTCATTTCATTTGTGCCGCAGGAGATGGCTCCGTTGTTGTTGTTATACTGTATTTGAACTTGCATGCCGCCCACTCAACAATGCGACTCAGGGCGGCTCACAACAATACCACATCTAATACATTATACATATATCGCAATACAGTAAAATAAGATACAATTAGTATACAATAATAGAAATAAGCCACAGTATCAAAAACATCACATAAGTCAAAACATCACAAATCAAGTACAGGACCATCATAAAACATTTAAAAAGTCATTCATTTCAATAAGTCGCCCACAAAATAGTCCAAGGCCTAAAGTCCTAGAAGTCCTAAAATTCCAATGCCTTGGCTGGCTAGGGGGCAATGTCCCCCCCAGCTCCAATGGTCAAGTCCATGGTACCAGCCGCCAAGATCATAGTGTGTGGGTCACCTTTTAGAGACCGAGTGCCCAAACTGCAACCCAAAACCCACTTATTTATTGCAAAGTGCCAACACGTCAACAGGGGAGGAAGGAAATGCTCCCATTGGGCTGCTGCACACAGGGGCGGGGTGAACTCTGTGCTGGGGAAAGGAGGAAGTGCTCCCATTGGGCTGCTGGGCACAGGGGCGGGGCAAACCCTGTGCTGGGGTGACTACACGGGTGCCCACAGAGAGGGCTCCAAGTGCCACCTCTGGCATGTGTGCCATTTTAGGTTCGCCACCACTGCCCTAAGTCTTGCAAACATACCTGGGAGGGCAGGTTTGAAATGCATTCAAATTATGGGGGTGGAAGTTCATTAAATGCAAACCTCCCATTCCTAATCAGCACTTCAGCGGAAGCCAGTGCACAACCCAAGAAGGAACTAGAGTCCAACAACATGCAGCCCCCCATTACCTGTCAATATTCTGTTGTTGTTTTTCAAATTCCTGTGGATGGGTGTTTGGGAAAAGAATGATCTTTGTACTTCCAAGGATTTTGAGCTGACCCCAGTAGAATGAAATTTAACTGGGATAAGTGCAAAGTTTTACACCTAGGAACAAAAAACAGATACGCAGTTACAAGATGGGAGAGACTTGGCTTAGTAATGCTACAATGGAGAAAGATCTTGGGATTGTTGACATTGTAGATCTTTAGTGTCTTGCACGGAAGACAATAGAAGGAGCCGCAGTAGGGCTAAACTCAACTTTATTGCATGATGGTCAGGGTGAACATGAGGTAATGGCAGACAAAACAGCTCTATTTATAGTACACTGTACATTTGAATATCCCGGGTGGTAACTCATTGGCTACTGTCCGCATGACGTCATAGATCGTCACGCCCATCTTCTCCAGGTGTGGTGTGGCGGGAAGGTTTCCCGCTCTTCGGTATTCGGGGAATCTGTACCATGTGAGCAGGATGCTCACTACTGCCACCTGTGGCCACTTAGCTCACATCCTTATACAGCTTGCTACAATGTGTCTCTGATTAGATACAATTGGATACATTGACTGGTTACATTCTTTTAAAGGGAAACTTGCAACATTCATTCAATACATAACAAGATCACAGGCTAAATATGAGTCAACGGTGCAATGTGGCTTCAAAAAAGGCCAATGCTGTTTTAGGCCAGAACAACAGAAGTATAGTCTCCACCTTAGATGGAATTAAAGTTTCTCCACCTTAGATGTATGTAAAATCGTCACATGATGGATGCTAGGAAACTGATGCCAATTGTGCTCCACTGTGGGCTGAAATGGTAGTGGTGATGTGCAACTCACTAGGAATCCCTAAGTCTCACTAGGTACTTTAAAATAACAATTTGAGAATCTGGGGGGAGTGAGTCCAAATTTGATTCCAAGAGTCTGGTTTGGTCCTCATTTTCCCAATAGACTGCAGTGGCTCGAGTGGGAGCAGGGAGCAGTGGCTCGAGCAGGACGGAATAAGCTCCCGTCTTTGCCCCAGCTCCTGCCAACCTAGCAGTTTGAAAGCAAGACATTGCAAGGAGATAAATAGGGACCACTTATTTATGGCCTCGGAAACGTCTCCAGAAGCAGACACTGGCTCTTCGGCTTTGAAACAGAGATGAGCACTGAACCCTAGAGTCAGATACGACTGGCTTTCGAGGAAGGGAAACCTTTACCTTTCCCAATGGAACCTCAAACAGAGAGAGACTAAGAATATCAGGATAATAGATTCTCCACCTAGTAACAATCTGCCCCCTTATTAGCCTGATTCCCAGTCTTCCGCTTAGCAAAACATGTTTATTTTTTCCCCCACCTGCTCCCATCCTTCCCTCATCACTATAATTAGAAATCATGTCGTTTCCACTGCTATTTTGAAGCTCATTAGCTCTGTCATTTCTGTACAGGTTCTGTTCAGTCTATTCCTAATCTCTTTGTTCCTGCTGTTTGAGGAAACGAAGTGCATCAGAAATCATGTTTATGAGCGTGTAATCTCATTATTTTGATAACAACATACACATAGGCGCACGCCCCATTCCCTGCCCACTTCTGCCTGTTGCAGGCATGCTAAAATCAAGCTGTCTTGATCAGAGGTTATACAAGTTACTTTTTATTTGCCTCCCCTGGAAACTTCAGCGGCCAAGGGCACTCCATGGAATTGCACAGTGGACTTAAGAAAAATAGGTCTCAGATCATCACCTTACTATTCCTCACATACTGCATGTTGGCCCTATATTTGCCCCTCTTAGGTCAGGGGTACCCATACTACGGCCCACGGGCCAGATATGGCCCCTGACACCAATTCGTTTGGCCCATGCCACCCTCATTGCTCCCAGAAGTGGAAGTAAAAAGCACCCATTTACCTTAAAGCAACCTAACAGTTCCTCCTGCCAACCTAGCAGTTCGAACGCAAGAAATTGCAAGTAGATTAATAGGGACCACTTCGGTGGGAAAGTAAAAGCGTTCCATGCGCTTCGGTGTCTAGTCATGCCTGCCACATGACTACGGAAACGTCTGCAGAAGCAGACAGCGCTGGCTCTTCGGCTTAGAAACAGAGATGAGCACTGCACCCTTGGGTTGGATACAACTGGCTTTCAAGCAAGGGAAACCTTAAAGCAAAATAAAATGGAATGCGGACTGGAGGGACTCTCTGATTGTACCATCTGCTATAGGGGCTCGCTTCTGTAGCACAAGAAGGAGGGCCTTCTCTGTGTCCGCTCCGGCCCTATTTATTTATTTATTTATTTATTTAATTGGATTTATATCCCGCCCTCTTGCCCCACCAACAGAGTTACGGCTGCAGATGGAATTGCTGCCCTTTAGGAAAGAACTGAAAACCTGGCTGGCGGGGCAGGTGTGGGGCACCGATGGAGGTGTGACCCCCACCTGCTGGCTTGTATAAAACATAATCAAGATCCTCCCTCTTTTACAGATGAGTTGGGTTGGGTTTTAATAGGGATGGTTTTCAATGATTTTATTGTGCCTTTTTGTCTATGTTTTCATTTGTGAGCCGCCCGGAGTCGCTTCGGCGAGGGGGCGGTGATACAAATGTGAACAATAAATAAATAAATAAATAGATCTCCCCTCCTCTCTTTTCCCCTTTTTCTCCCTCTCTCTCTTCTTCCAGCTGTTGCTCTTTCTCTCTTTTCTTCTTCTCCATCCCTGAATGTCGCACATAATAGGACACACGATAAAGGGAAAACTCCAGCAAAGTGTGGAGGAATTCTGCCAAACTCCAGTCGGTTCTCTTTGTTTATTTTCAGATCGAGAGAGAGACTGAAATGATTTGTGTTCTATGTAATTTGATTTGCGTTCTAGACACAAATCAATTTGTAAATCCACTTTGCCTTATATGAGAACTAAACCGGACCATTCTACTTTGATCCAGATCTCATACACATCATTCTGAGGATGTAATACAGAGGCAAAGTAGCTTACTTTATGGGCGGCTGGCAGCATAGTCCAGGGAGCAATGTTTCCAAACAATCACAAGACACACAAGAGATCGCAAACCCACAAAACCATAATCTGTGCCAAAACTGAATCTTTTGGATCCAGCAGCGGGACTACCAAGATAATGACAACAGGCCCTATCAGTCCCTGGAAAAAAGATGGGGAAGAAGTAGAAGCAGTGACATATTTTACTTTCCTAGGATCTAAGATCACTGCAGATGAGGATTGCAGCCATGAAATAAAAAGGCGACTGATTCTTGGGAGACAAGCTATGAGAAACCTGGGGAACATACTGAAAAGTAGAGACATCACCTTGCAAACAAAAGTCCGCATAGTCAAAGCAATGGTATTTCCCATAGTAATGTATGGTTGTGAGAGCTGGACCATAAGGAAGGCTTGAGCGCAGATGAATTGATGCCTTTGAGATGTGGTGTTGGAGGTGTTTTGAGAGTTCCCTGGACAGCAAAGAGAACAAATAGGTCAATCTTCTAAGAAATCAACCCTGACTGCTCCTTAGAAGGACAAATAGTAAAGATGAAGCCAAAGTACATTGGACATCAAATGAGAAGAGAGGATTCACTTGAGAAAGCCTTGATGCTGGGAAAGGTGGAGGGCAAAAGAAGAAGAGGGTGGCAGAAAATGAGATGGCTAGATGGCATTGTTGATGCAATGGGCACAAAGCTGGGCAGGTTGAGAAGGATGGTGGAGGATGGGGAGCAATGGTCCATGGGGTCGCAGAGGGTCACGAACACGAGATACACATAGGGCTACCAGATAACTTCAACCTGGATCTTTTTTTTACACACAATATACCTGTACAGTATATATTTTCTTCTTCTGCATCCCTTTCCAGTGTGATCAGATGTAATCCTTTCCTGCCATCTGATCACACCTTAAAGGTAAAGGTAAAGGTTGCCCTTGCTCGGGAGCCAGTCGTATCTGACTCTAGGGTGCAGTGCACATCTCTGTTTCAAAGCCAAAGAGCCAGCACTGTCTGCTTCTGCAGACGTTTCCGTGGTCATGTGGCAGGCATGACTAGACACCGGAACGCTGTTTACCTTCCCACTGAAGTGGTCCCTATTTATCTACTTGCAATTTCTTGCTTTCGAACTGCTAGGTTGGCAGGAGCAGAGACAAAGACGGGCGCTCATTCCGTCCTGCAGTACTCGGGAATCAAAGTGCTGACCTGCCGCCTTCCAGTCGGCGTCTTAGCCACCTGAGCCACACACACACTTTAAACCAGGACCATCTGGAACGCAGGATTTGTATGAAATGGGTGCCCAGCGTTATCGCCTTCCAGAGTTGGAATTCTTCTAACCCTCTTCTTGAATTAGAATTGCATGCCCGCTCTGGATTCATATGCCTTCCAAGAATGAATTGTTGAAAATGCCATCACCATCTGGATATTAGGTTTAAACTTGCTGCATTTTCTCCAGCTGTATCTGATTTCCCTTCAGCTCCTTTTCCTTGAAATTCCCTCCTCTCCCCTACCTGCAACACACAACTGAGCCAACCTTTCATGCTCCAAAGAGTCCACTCCATCATGGCCATGGCTTCATAAGAACATAAGAACAGCCTTGCTGGAACAGGCCACAGCCCATCCAGTCCAGCATTCTGTCTCACACAGTGGCTCACCATTTCCTTCAGGGTATCCCCAAGCAGATGCCTTCACCTGCTTAGGATTCCCTGGAAATGGCATTGAGAGATATCCTGCCTATCTCTCTTAAGTATCCATAATTATAGCCATTGATACTCTTGTCCTCCATGAACTTGTCTAATCCTTTCTTAAAGCTGTCAAGACTGACAGCTGTCACCACTTCTTCTGGCAGGGAGTTCCATAGACCAGTAATCCTCTGAGTGAAAAAGTACTTTCTCTTATTTGTTTGAGAACTAGTACCCAAAAGTTTCATGGAGTGTCCCCTAGTTCTAGTGTTATGCGATAGGGAAAACAGTTTTTCCTTATCTACTTTGTCCACACCGTGCATGATTTTATAAACTTCAATCAGGTCACCTCTTAGACGTCGTCAATTCACATTCCAACAAAGAAACCTCTTCTCTCCCCCTGTTGTCCCCCCCTCTGAAAAGAAAAGAGAAAACATTAGAACAACTCTGTATTTCTGCTAGGATGCATCAAAGGATGAATGGGCAACATTAAACAACTCCTACCCAAAGCATGCCTTTGGCAACACTAAGAGCACACCAATGTGTGTTGCTGTGCCCATCCCAACTGCCTTTGAGTGTGCGGCAGAGAGGCAGAAAATGTGGCCTATTTTTGACTCTTTTTTGCATTTATTGATGCAGAGAATACAGGCTTTTATAAGGCAAAGCAAAGAAAGAAAGAATTGAGGATGTGGTTGGCAAAATGGGTCTGGGGGATGGGATTGTCAACAAGCTGCCCTTTTTGGCTCGTCTGAGGCTCCCCCCTCTTGTAATTATTTTTTTAATGTTAAGGTTTTTTAGATTTTAGATTTGTTTTTAGATAGTAAATGGCACATGTGTGGGGGGTGTAATATTGCTATGTTTTTAAGGGCTTTTTATTGTTTTTAACTTGTGTATATAGAGATGAGACTCACATGCACACGAGGTTCAAGGCATCGGGAGGAGGTGACGCTGAGAGATCGCAGACCTCCCCTTTTATTCGTGAGAAACCTCAACACGTGCATACCTAGCGCAATCACACGGTCGTGACAAAACTGACAGGAAGACAGGTTTTAAAATAGGGTGTTGCATACATCGGTATATTGGAGGATGCACATTGGATAACTGTCAGAGAGAGCAACCCAGATGGTCAGGGGCTGATAAGGGTTTGAGGAGTGGGGAAATGTGTAATGGTCCTGACAATGAGTTACCTACATCAGCTTCTACCAGGAAGTGCCCAAGCGGGTGTTGCGGTCGTGCCTGTGGGCAGACCCCAAGTTGAACAAACAGCTCGGCCTCCCCCCTTCAGAAGCTGAATGACAGATATGAAAAAGTTTACTGTAGTAACTTGGAACGTTAAGGGCATGGGCTGTCAGATGAAGAGGAGGAGGCTGGAAGCTGCCCTAAGAAGGGAAAAGCCAGATATCATATTTCTCCAGGAGACCCATCAAAAATTTCAGCTGGGGGCAAAGGTTGAGTGTCACCCCTTCATGTGTACATCACCTAGAGTCCATTGGCTAGGGCGGTATATAAATCTATTAAATTAAATTAAATTAAATTAAATCACATTTATATACCACCTCATGTATTTATATTTCTACCGCATATATCTTCCTTCTTTATCATGTAATTTCTTTTGAAGGGAGATCACTTCTTCTCTCCCCACCCCCCGAACATTGAAATGTATTATTCTCCTAATTTTCCATTTTCAAAATATTTTACATCTTGTTTCCTAATGTGCATGCATGTCTGGTACTTTTCTTTCTCTGCACAATGAAAGACCTGTTTTCTTTTCTTCATTGAGTTTAATCCTTGCACATTACATGTCAATATTCTATTTGCCACGTTTATGGCTAAGACGCTGACTGGAAGGTGGGAGGGAAGTCAGCAGTTCGATTCCCGAGCACTGCAGGATGGAATGAGCTCCCATCTTTGTCCCAGCTCCTGCCAATCTCGCAGTTCGAAAGCAAGACATTGCAAGTCGATAAATAGGGACCACTTCGGTGGGAAGGTAAACAGTGTTCCGTGTGCTCCGGTGTCTAGTAATGCCTGCCACATGACCATGGAAACGTCTGCAGAAGCAGACAGCGCTGGCTCTTCGGCTTTGAAACAGAGATGAGCATGAACCCTAGAGTCGGATACGACTGGCTTTATAGCAAGGGAAACCTTTACCTTAATATCATAGAAACATTCTTGCCTTGACAAGTCGTCCATCTCTTCCTTTTTTTCTTCTATAGCAATTAGACTTATATACCGCCCCATAGCGTTTAGTCAGTGCATTCTCTGGCCGTTTCACAAGCATTTTACCCCCAACATGTTGGATACTCATTTCACTGGCCTCAGAAGGATGGAAGGCTGAGTCACCCTTGATCCCCAGTCAGGATCAAACTCACGACCTTTTGGTTCCAGTAAAGCGGTTTAACCGCTGCGCCACCAGGGCTGGGAAGATGTTGACTTTTATCTCCCCGTTGCCCGATCCACTTGACTTCTGTTGCACCAAGTGCCATAATGTATTTTCCTAGACAGAAACAGTGCAGAAGGTGACCCAGCAACAAAAGGTATATCAAAGTGAAGCTAGAAGAAAGTTAGAGCTTAAAGAGGGTAGGATGATGAATGCTAATGGTCTGAGCTCCCAGGATGAAGTGGGTAAAGGCTACTCGTTGCTTTCCAGAGATGAGGTGAGCAAAAGCTAGATGAGCAAAGGAAAGGTCGGAAGCCAAGGGAAATGGAAAATACTTAAAGCTAAATGCCAGAGAATCATTTCAGCTGCCTGTGTCTGGAGATTCAACTCAAACTTGGAGTTAGCCTTCTTCATCTTTGTCTAAAAGAAAATTGGAATAAGGGATGTACAGTATGTGTATGTGTGTTGCTTCTCCCCCTCCCCAAAATGAATCTCATCAACCAATTAAATCTTAAATGTATCCTAACTCCCAGGGACATGCTGGCTACCCTAAAAGAGTGCTGGAGAGGGAGTGTTGAGGGCGTCTAACCCTAACAAAATTGTTCTAATGGTCCATGGGAGTCGAGGTGCTGAACTCAAGGAAGGCACACGAGACTGATGTATGATGGTAAAAGCCAGCCCCGAGTCCTTGGGTGGTCTATATTTATTAGCTTGCATTCTGGATCACTTGCGCACAGACTGCACATGACCCCTATTACAGAATGCTTTGCTTACATAGCATGTTGCTGGCTAAGGTACATTTATCAGCCTAAGAAAGTACTGCATGCCTAGATTCGACATAGGCAGAATAATCAGCAGATGTAGCAAGACTCACTGTTTCTGCCTTATTTCAGTCCTAGAAGATTCTGTGTACCTATGCATAGCTTGTTTTGTCTAGCTGCGGTTTGCTTTTGCTCTGCTCAGTCCGTGGACGTGAGCCAGATACTGTGTGCTGTTTACTAGGCATTGTGACATTTGGCTGACTTCTGTCCCACTACTCTCAGCACCCCAGCCAAGGAAACATGGAGTCACTACTGCTCCCTATTACTATTGGCCCATACCCAATTTCCTTTCCGGTCGAGCCAGGTTGGTCTCGAGCTTATTTTCATAGCCCGACAAGCCCATTGGGAAAGGTAGCTCTCCAATCAGTGACCTGGGCAACCCACACAAAATATATATGTTCCCACTCCCCTTCTAATTTCAACTCCCCTCTGCGGATTCGAACCAACAACCTCCTGTTTCCAGGACAATGGCTCTCCTATAGCATTTAGAATCCTGTCGTACCAGGTTTTTAGACTGGAGTGAAAGGATCTACAATGGGGTGCCCAAACTTTTTGGGCCACGGGCCTGCCACGTGGTCCCTCCCACCGGAAGCGGAAGTAAAATGCACCTTTTGCAACAGGATGGGATAAGATTTTTAAGGTGCCATTTTCTCTGCTTAAAACATGGTTTATTTATTTATTTATTTATTTATTTATTTAGTATATTTTTTATACCGCTTTCCTCACCTATTGGTGACCCAAAGCAGTTTACAGACAAACAAAGATGGTAAATGACATAAAACTTGAAATACAATTAAACATTGTGGCTGAACATCCGAGGGAGCCTAAGAGACGGCATCCGGGCTCAACGTCAGTGACGGAGCCTGGTACTCAACATCCTCTGCAACATCCTCGGGCATCTTAAGGCCCACGTCATAGGTAACAGCCACTCCCACTCCCCTAAATAAATAAATAAATTGCAGGTAGCCACTGCTGTCATATGTGAGGCATGCCATCGGTTGCCAAACTATGGCCTGTGTTGGCCAGATCTGGCCTCTGGTGCCAATTCATCTGGCCCACGTTGCTCGCCACTCCCAGACGTGACAAGGGTAGTGTGGGCTGGATGAATTGGCATTGGAGGGTGGATCTGGCTCACAGGCCATAGTTTGGGCACCCCTGATCTACAAGGATATTTTCCCATACGAGAACAACTGTACCATCATTGCTGTTCATCTTTCTTTCCAGATGTCCCTCCCATCAGTCTCTCCCACCCCCTCTTCATTTAAGGCTAAGTTGAATTTTCCATCACCTAATTAGGCAACATTATGAAGTACTAATGCGTGAATCTATGTTCACAGATCTTTTTAATTGTGGGAGATGCCTCTGATGTCACTGTTTTAATTCAGCACCAGCAATTAAGCAGTTCAATAGCTAACAATATTGCAAATATTGAGGGCACACCTGTAAGCTTAAGAGGTAGGCAGCTGAGGGGTGATATTTACGATTAGGAGACTATACCCTCATATTCTTTCCTTTTCCCCAAAAGCTTCTGATTTTTTTTTAAAAATTGGAAGATTAGCATCAGTAGAACAACATTTCAATTTATTGCAATAGTTCCCGGTGTTGCTATATGGAGTTGAAGCTTGGACATTGACTAAAGCATCTGAAAAACGAATCAAAGCTTTTGAAATGTGGATCTACAGAGGGCTGCTAAGGACTGTGTGACTAGTGTCACGCCAGATGGATAAGAAACAAGAACTGCTTGTGTCCTGTTACTCATAAAACTATGACAACTCAGCATTGGCTGCAACCATCAAACAAAGAAAGCTCCAATCCCTTGGCCATATCATGAGGAACAACATAAAGTATATAATATGCCAACTCACTCTGCACGGAAAGATCCCTGGGAAGAGAGACCATGGACATAGACTTCATGGCTGAAGAACCTGAGAGACTGGTGTGGCATGTCCTCAGAAGAACTGTTCCAAGGAGTTAAGAACAGGAAGACTATCGCCATGATGACATCCAATGTCCAGAATGGATACAGAACCTGAAGAAGAAGAATATCTTATGCCGAGACGTCAGTAGTCTATGGCATGTGGCATGTGGCTAGCAGCACCAAAGATCTATATGGAATCATAGACAAGTCCAACCCTGTGCGAAAGCAGAAAAATCTGCAGGTGGAGTAGTCCTGAGAGATGGCGGTCCAGCTTCTTTTCAAACGTTTCCTAAAAAAGATAGAAAGGGAGTGTCTATCCCTTTCCAGGGCCATCCATTCCACTGTCAAACATCCACTCCACTGACTCCACTGCCTACTAATCCTTGCACATGTTTTGTGAAAGGTTCCCCAGTCTCTATGCCAGGGATTCTCAACCTGTGGCCTGCAGGCTGGATGTGGCACCATTTCATGTGCAGCCATTTTGTCCTGGCTGCACCCCAAAGGAGCAGCCATTTTGTTTCTCAAATGCCCTTGGATGGGGGGGGGGGCACATGAAATGGCACAATGGGCCAGATCAGGCCCATGGGCCTTAAGTAGGGAACCTCTGCTGCAATGTTTGGTTGAAAATTTCCTCTCTTGTAGTTTGAATCCATTGCCTTCTGAAGCTGCAGAAAGCAATCTTCTTTCCTCTTCCACGTGACATTCCTGCAAGCTATTGGAAGATAACTATTACATGACCCTTCAGTTTTCTCCACACTAAACAGATCCAACTTTCACATATCTTGCTCACTAGCCATGGTTTCCAGACCCTTTACTATTTTGGCCGCCCTTTTTTGGATACATTTCAGCATACTAATATTGTTACTAAGCAGTCATATCCAATCTTGGATACAAATTTTCCAGAACAGAGATAAGCAAATCACAATAGCATGGTAGAGTTACTTCCATCAGTGCTGTGTTCGATGACCCATAAGTTGACATAACAGTAGCATATATGTAGTCCATATTTGACCAGCTTAGACACAAAGGTATTAAGGAATAGCTTTGTCAAAAGCCTGCTGAAATGAAGATATACTGCAGTGATAACCTTCCCTGATCTACCAGGCTTGAAACTCTATCTTTAAGCTTGTAATTCTATTTTTAAAAGAGAGGCAAATTTAATCTACCATGACTTTATTTTATTTATAAGTTTCAACCCACTGTGACAAAATAAACAAAATTGTATTTTGCAGTATATTGAGAGCTCTGAATCTTCAGAGTTCTGTCTCTTGACTTGGCTAGAACCTGGTCTGAAAATATGAACCAGAGAGAAGTCATTTGCTGACGCTCCAGATCAGGATTTAAAAAGCATGGTCCTTTTGTAGTGTTTTTTTTTAAAATTAGACCACAATTCAAAGGTCATCCATACTGTCAGGGCATGAGTTGTGCCCTGGTTTTAGCCTCATCCAAGATGGAGATTTCCATGTGTGGGAGAACCTTTTGCACATACCAGAGGGATTGGAATGTGTAAACATGCTGGCCTCGTGCGTTGGAAGAGATGGAGCCTCATGTGTGATGGACATGTTATACTATGTGATCATCAGTTGTATTATTTTAGGGGAATGGCAAGGGGGTGGACCATGTGTGAAGAGATAAAACCCAGAAGGTGGGGCCAAGACACGCTCTTGATCCAATGCTCTGAGCTAAGGATGAGCTGCTAACATGTAGTTGCTTAAGCCAGAAGGGGGGCCCTTGGGCTGCATTAATTAGATAAGCTTTCTTTATTTTGATGTGCTTTCTGAACTTTTGATAAACTTTATTCTGTAATTTACTCTGATTACAATATATTTTTTAAATGCCTAAAGATGCCTAGTGTGTTTGCTTGGCTATTCGCTACCTTATCTACACTAATCTAGAATCCTGGGTTGCTTAGCTGGAGGGTGGTAGCGTTACTTCAGAAGCAGGAAGCAACCACTGGTTGGCAAGAAGACCTACTCATGAGTAAATTTGTTTCCTGACACATACCTTACAAGGCATATGTGGAGAGAGAAGGACAAAAACCACAAGGCAGACCCAGAGGAAGGTGGAGAAATAATGTGATCCAGCCCTCCTTTGATTCCGAAGAGGACCTGGATCAGGGGGCACTCCCTATGCCCATCCCACTTCTGCCTGCACCCGAGCCCGAGGATGTCCTGAGCCAGGGAACTCAGCCTGCACCTGGTTCAAGTCTGTTTTCCCCAGCAGCTGACCTGTCAGATCAGGAGCCTGGCTCTGACAGTGATCAGCCCTCAGTCAGGGAGAGGTCCAGGAAACAGCTACACCTGAGACGCAGGCAGGCTAGAGCAGAGCACCAAAGAAGGCTCCGAGCTGATACTGATTAGCTGGGAGGCTTATAAGCAAGCTTCTTGCAGCCTGCCAGTGTCGGTACAACTCTTGTGTGAAGACCAACACCCTGCTCGACTCCAGACTGCCTGCCTAGATGCTGATCTGCCTGCCATGACCTTGACTTCTCCGCCAAACTTGACAATGCCCCTGAACACCTTTTGGATTAGACTATTGACTCGGACTACCGGTAAACAGACCTTGGCTTGCCTTTTGGTCTTCGATATCTGGGCTATTCTCAAACAAGACTCTCTCTGTAGTGCTGCCATGCGGTGACCGTGCCTGCCTGGGTGGGTCAGTACATGCCAATAAACATTACAAGAATACCAAATAACACTGGCGGAGGCCTCTAGAAGTGCCAGAACAAGAACCTTGCATCTCCTGCGACACCAGATTGGGTAGCAGCAGCAGCAGTAGAATTATTATTGTTGCTGTTATTGCATGGTGCTATCCTTTATCCTCCTCATACAATTTTATAATCTACACTGACCACACAAAAATAATTTCCCCTCATTAAGGCATTGCTGCAGTCCCATGAACATTTGTTTCGTCCTTGTTCTACATAATTTTCACTTCCGTGGAATGGCTCTGAGTGAAATTAGCCCACCAGCAGTTATGCATAGATAGAGTAGAAAACTCTTTCTCCTGTGAAGTCATGTGTAATGCTGCCTCAATCTGCCTGCAGTTGGATGCTTCACCTCTGGCACAAGAGGAGAATAAATGCAAAGGATGTTATCAGCTTGTCAAGTGAGGGGAAAATGTTCTATAGCTCTTTAAATTTCTGATGGGAAGCTAGCAGGCAATAGTTTGTGATAGCATTATATATTATCCAACATAACAACTTGATAGACTGCAGTAACAGAAACTCGACTCGTTCACTCACATTGTAAAACACGGTTGCTTACATGACATAACATGAGCCCTGACAGCTGGAAGGAAAAATACATCTATATCTCCCCCCCTCTCCCCCCCCCCAATTTCTAGCATATTAGTTATTTTGCTTGGAGGATAATATTGTCTTCGTCTAAGAGGCCTCCAGAAATTCACAGTGTTTGAGAATGAATGGAGGAACAATTGTAAAAGAACAACAAGAGCAGCGGACTGAACACCTGTTGCTTGACAGGATGAGTCACACTTGTGTAGGCTCACAGCATTTGGGGATTTGGTAAAGCAACTATTTCATATGTTTCACTGGCGCGCAAGTGCCGACGATGCGCACCACTATCACCGGACTCTTCCCCTCGGCTGACGTGGCCTGGAGTGGTTCGGAAATCCTTTTATCCTATATGTGATGCCAGAATGGTTGTGTTATCTGGTGCACTCTGTCTGGCCTTTGGCTGTAATAGTAAAGATTTGATTTGACAGAGTGGTTCATGCTGAGTTTGTAATGTATTTCTGAGTTTTGCTTTTGAAATGTTTTGATAATTACTTTATAATTGTAATTGTGCTATTTTGTAACTGTGATATTGTAATTGTATTTATTGTAACTGTGATACAGTAAAACCCCTACTTACGAAAAAAAAGTCAGTTCTGTAGGCTTTTGCTTAAATCAGTTTTTTATGTAACTCGAAGCAAACCCATAGGGGGGGAAATTATGTAGCTCGAAGCAAATCCATAGGGAAATGAATTTTTATGTAACTTGAAGCAAACTCATAGGAAAAATAATATTTATGTAACTCAAAGCAAACCCATAGGAAATTGTGTAAACCAGGACATGGTTTTAGCACAAAATCATTATGTAAGTTGAATTTTGTGTAACTCGGTGGATATGTAAGTCGGGGTTTTACTGTACTTTATAATTGTAATTGTGATATTTTGTAACTGTGATGTTGTAATTGTATTTATTGTAACTGTGATATTTTGCTTCTTTGTTAGCCGCCCAGAGTCACATTGCGAACGGGGCGATATACAAGTCGAATAATTGAATTAAATTGAATTCAAATAGGGCTACTCTAGTTGTAAGTAAGGCAATTCCTGGACAATTTTCCTGCAGCTAGAAAAACAGAGATGAGAGGAGATCCTTAGCTACATTTGTGTGATGAATCAAAATGGAGCCTTTGCTTTTAGTGAGTTTAAAGTGGTTATTGTGTTCTTTGCTTCCTGAGAAGCAGGGCCGTAGCCAGGGAGTGGCCAAGGGGCCTACCCTGAGTTAGCAGTTTGCCAACCCTGGCAAAATGCGGTTTCCCATAGGAATGCATTGAAAAGAGGCTTTGTTGTCCATCCTGAGAAAATATTCAAGAAGCAACAGTTAGGACAGGATACGGAATGACGAAGTAGTTTGGAATATGAAAAGGAATATAAGACAAGGCTGCATTTTGTCACACTGCTTATTTAATTTATATACAGAGCACATAATGAGCAAAGCAGGGATGGAGGAATCACAAGTTGGGATCAAAATTGCTGGGAGAAACCTCAACAATTTGAGATACGCAGAGGATACTACCCTAATGGCAGAAAGTGAGGAAGACCTAAAGAATCTCTTGATTGGGCTGAAGGAGGAGAGTGCAAAAGCTGGCTTGAGACTCAACATCAAGAAAACCAAGATAACGGCAGCAGGCCCTATCAGTCCCTGGAAAATAGATGGGGAGGAAGTATTATTGATTGGCAAAGAATGGAAAAAATAAATTCAAGTTTAATAAAGAAAGATGGTAAAGGGAAGTCTGGTATTTGGTATTAAACGATAAATTAACAACTTAATTCAAATTTTTAAAAAAGGTATAATTGACAGTAACGAATTCTGAGAAATGTGGAACCCATTTGTGTCGTATGCTCTAACAAATGAAGAAGGCATAAAGCCTAGCCAGGGAGCATCGAAAGTTCTGGAAATACTAAGTTTGGAAGGAAGGTGAAGCAAGTTCCAGCATGTACAGCATGGGGGGGAGATGTTAAAGGGGATAAATGATGATACATGTTTTCTTTATTGTATGTTTTTGGGTTTTTTGTAATTTATGATTTTATTTATAATATAAATTTATTTATTTTTAAAAAAGAAAGCAAGAAATTGCAAGTAAATAAATAGGGACCACTTCAGGATCAATAATAATAATAATAATAATAATAATAATAATAATAATAATAATAATAATAATAATAATAATAATAATAATAATAATAATAATAATAATAATAATAATAATAATAATAATAATAATACCTCGCCCTCCTCGTGCAAGCACCACTCAGGGCAGCTTACAACATGTAAAACACAATATACAGTAAATATAAAAGAATACAATAAAAAACAATTAAAGGTACAATTTAGCAAAGGGCAAAGACAAAGTTACAAATGCAAAGTTACAAGTGCAAAGTTACAAATACAAAGTTTGCGGGTTCCGCACATGCAATTGGCATACTGTCCCTGACAGAACCATTACTTGGGAGATTGCTCCTTCGAGACTTGGTTCCGAGGTGACAGAAATTGGGTAGCGGATTAATAGCCATAGTTTAATTCACCCACAGCTGACCTGGCAAACAGCTCGAGCAAGAGGAAATTGGATGGCTGACTCATAAGTCAGATAACAGATAATATCACACCTACGGATTATCTACACCCCTAAAACCAAAAGTGGCCATGTTTACCCCAGGATAAGCATGGAACAATGGAGTTCCTCTGTCAGTGTTTAATTTAGTTAATTAACTTCCCTGGGAGAGGTTCCCAATTAACCCGTGTAAACATGAGATGTGATTCTTGTCAGATTATGATTCCATCACACGCAGCCTCGCTTTCTATATATGCTGATGATTTTCCCTCAAAAAATCACTGGTCTTCGCTCCATCTTGCCTCGTGTCTCATTGCTTGACCAGTCTCCTCCGGGACCCAACGGCCGCTTCGCGGCCCCAATCCAACATCTGGTGACCCCGACGTGATCCTACTCGTGAGTAAGCGATCTTCGCGGTCCGGTTCTATGCCAGAACCATGTCCGATCATCCCGGGGGACAGCGCGGCAGCTCCGGTCGGAAAGCCATCCGATCGGGAAGACAGCTACGTGGCGAGGCACTTCAGGGAGGCATCCTACAGCTTGCTCCAAGCTCCACGGCAGTTGCAGCACGGAAAAACGCGTTCCGCTCAGGGTCGGCTGTGAACCCCTGATCAGCGCAGAGGCCACCGAGGGCCCGTGGCAGCAGTCCCACGCTCCGAGTTCTTCCCCAGAGATTCGTCACACAAAACCTATTGCCTGGACTTCAGACGCGTCGACTCATCCCAAGAAGGAAACTTCAAAGGACCGGCAGGTAATATGGGGACTTGTCCTCAGCGGCAACATCCGTCTGCTAGTCAGAGAATTCACTTAATGGCCAGGGTATACCAGACAAGCATTCACAGTGGGGAACTAGCGAGACTTTTGGTGTACTTGAGGGATCATTGTCTGCTTTACCCAGAAGTAGGCATGCTAACCCTTCAGCTTTGGGATAAGATAGGAGTCTGCATTCAGCAACCCCCGAGAGCTCCAGATGGCATAATTCGCACATGGAGCAAATGTAGGAAGCTCTTAGCAGAGGTAGACCCAGTCCGGATAGAGACCCAAGAACCCCCAGCGCCATCAGAGCCGTCAGCACCCACGGCTCTCTATCCATCATTTCAGCTCAGGCAGGGTAGTGTAGGGAGCTTTCCCTCGGTGACAGCTGCAGACGTCACCGGCGGAATGCATGGAATGAGGACCGCTGGTGCTTCTCTGACAGCTACGGGTTCCCAAGCTACCAAGAGTGCCCTTCAGCGCACAGTTGAGGAAGAGATCAGAAAGGGGGATTTGCCAGCAGAAGAACTAGCTGAGCTTAGCCAGATTTGCCCAATTCGCTTAGAAATAGATGCCCTCACAGGCCAGCAGCAAGTAGTTCATTCACCAGTTTTGTACAAGCTTCTCATGGCTATACGGAAGGCCATTTCAGAGACAGGACTTCAGAGTCGCTTCAGCAAGTGTGCGAAAACACGATGTTCATTCCGCACGACTGGAAAGCCGTCATGCGAATGATGCTCAACCCCAGCCAGTATTTGCTATGGGACAGCGAGTATCGTCTCAAGGCTCAGGCAAGGGCTGCCAGGATGGGCGGAGCAATAATTCCTGACCAGCTATATGGCTCAGGTGCCTTCGAGTCCATCGATGCGCAGACCACCTTGCCGCTTGCCACCCTTCAGTTGTCAGCTGAGACAGCCTTCAGGGCTTTTCTCAATGTCCCAGCAACTGGCAAAGCAGCTAAAAATTACACCACAGTCAAACAGGGCGCCCAGGAGTCCTACATGAACTTTATGAATCGACTGGAGGAAGCAGTCAGTAGACAGATTGATAACGAGCAAGCCCAACAAGAGCTCATGATGAAATTGGCTAAGGACAACGCCCATCTCGACTGCCGTAAGATCTTGCAGTCACTGGGCAATCGTCCCGACCTGACTCTCACGGACATGATTAGGGCTTGCGCCGACATTGGCACAGATTCCTACAAAATGGGTCTGTTGGCAGCAGCAGTGCAAGGGGGTAGGAAACCCAAGAACAAGACCAAAGGAGCATGTCACAATTGTGGCAAGGTTGGTCATTTCGCTAAGGAGTGCCGATCCAAGGGCAGCGGCCAACATGCCGGCCGTCCCAAGGCTCCAACCACCCCGTGTCCGAGGTGTAACAAAGGCTTCCATTGGTCCAAATTCTGTCCAAATTCGGGAAACCGGAACGCGGGCATGTCTCTGGCCCCGGTCCAAACAGAGACCTCCTTCGCTCTGGGAGAGCCAGAGCTGGATTAGATTCTGATCACATTCCAGACATTTTGAAGGCGCAGGCCAGCCCCAAAGGCAGCACAGGGCTAGAATTGACTTGCCAGTCGGAAGTCACATGCGACTTGCCAGGCACAGTCTATCTGGTCGATTCCCAGTACATGGGACCCCTGCTTAAAGGCTTCATAGGCTTAGTTTTGCCTCGTAGTGTCACAGGAGCACGAGGAATTCTTGTAATTCCGGGAGTCATTGACTCCAATTTTTCGGGTGTTCTCCAAGTTCAACTCTGGACACACCTACCCCAAACCATTCACAAGGGAGACACGTTAGCGCAACTGATCATGGTTCCTTGTAACTCGCCAGCAGACAGCCAGGGAAGGCTCAGGGACAGCTCAGAGTCCGAGTTGGAAGACTGCTCGAGTGCAAGTGGGGCAGTGCAAGGATACCAGGTCTTAGCAGCAGTGGAAACCAACATAGAGTGGAAACGGCAACCAGTCATAGAGGTATTTTTAAATAAAAAACCGTTTACTGGGTTGCTGGACACCGGAGGTGACGTCAGCGTGGTCAGCCAGAGTCAGTGGCCGCAGGAGTGGGCTATCAAGCCAGTTTCCAATGTGTGGGGGGTAGGTGGTATCCAAGAAGCGTTTAGAAGCCAGGAGTGGGTAGAAGTCACGATCCCTGAGGCTGATGGCACGGCGGTCATCCGGCCGCACATTCTGGACGTGCACGTCAACCTTTGGAGGCGAGACATTCTGCAGCAATAGCGTGCCATTCTTACCTTCGGGTAATGGCTCTGCCACTTAAATGGCTTACCAACACGCCCGTCTGGGTAGAGCAATGGCTGGTAGTAGGGGAGAAATTAGTCGCTCTGAAACAGCTGGTAAAAGAACAGCTAGTCGCAGGACATATAGAGCAGTCCACCAGTCCTTGGAATTCGCCCATATTTGTCATCAAGAAAAAGTCAGGGAAGTGGCGACTCCTTCACGATCTCAGAGAGATCAATAAATGTATCCAGCCAAAGGGTCCGCTTCAATGCAGCATCCCGAATCCGAATATGATCCCAGAGGGTTGGGAGATGTTGGTCGTAGACCTTAAGGATTGTTTTTATACAATTCCCCTGGATCCTAGGGACAGGGAAAGGATCGCCTTTACGGTGCCAGTCGTGAACCACAGAGAACCTACGCAATGTTACGCGTGGAAATATTTGCCACAGGGGATGCTCAACTCGCCCACCCTGTGCCAAATTTATTTATTTATTTGTTTATTTATTGTTTAGATTTCTATACCGCTTTACTCCCCGAAAAGGGAACTCGAAGCAGTTTACAATAATAATGCTAAACAATACAAAATACAATACAAATAATACAAAGCAATACACAAATAAGATGCAAAATGTCAATGATACAACATATCAATTACAGTAAAACATAATGCATAAATACAATGGGGGAAGAAAAAACAAAGTCAGGAACCATAAAGTACAAGTTAAATCAGAATAAGCAAAAAGATCCAAGGGGGGGGGGGAGGTCGGAGCCCAAGCTCAACGACCTTAATAAGCCTAAGAGTGTCTTCAGCTGCCAAAGTCCGCAACATAGCCAAAGGTTGAATGTCCGTAACCAGCTGCAGCTGCTCCTGCGCTCTTTTGAAGCCCTCCTGGCGGGTGGAAGAGGAGGGAACGGACTGCCGGCGGCCTCAGCTGTCGCTCATCTCCCATCCTGGGCCGGTGGAATGAGCCCAGGAGAGACGCGGCGAAGACCCTTAGGTGGACAAAAGTCCCGGGGGGGGCAGCACAGATGAGAAAGGCGCCTCTTTCCTGCTCCTCTTCTGCCCACCCAGGCCTTAGGTGGGCGAGAGTCCTGGGGGGGGGCGGCACTGATGGAAAAGCCACCTCTTTCCCCCCAACGGCTCCTCTTCTGCCCACCCAGGCCTTAGGTGGGCGAGAGTCCTGGGGGGGTGGCACTGATGGAAAAGCCGCCTCTTTCCCCCCAACGGCTCCTCTTCTGCCCACGCAGGCCTTAGGTGGGCGAGAGTCCTGGGGGGGGGCGGCACTGATGGAAAAGCCGCCTCTTTCCCCCCAACGGATCCTCTTCTGCCCACCCAGGCCTTAGGTGGGCGAGAGTCCTGGGGGGGCGGCACTGATGGAAAAGCCGCCTCTTTCCCCCCAACGCACTGTTCACAATGCACTGGCAAAGTTTTGAAACCTTCACCCTACAGCTTTAGTGTGTCATTTCATGGATGACATCTTGGTTGCAGCGCCGCAACTTGGCAGTGAAATTTTCAAAGACCTCCAGGCCACCCTGGGGGAAAAAGGGTTACTCATTGCCCCAGAGAAAGTTCAGAGAACCGAGCCGTTTTCATACTTGGGCCACCGGCTTCTCCGTTCTTTCGCAGCACCAGTTTTTGCCTCAGATCAATCTAAAGGATTCAGTCACCCTGGTAGAATTACAGCAGATTTTAGGAAACATTAATTGGGCCAGACCGTACTTCAGATTGGATACGGATCTTTTAAAGCCGCTCTTCTCGCTGCTGACGTTAGGCAAGCAGCCGTCAGACCGGATACAAATTCCTCGAGAGGCGTGCTCGAGAGGCAACCAAGTTCTCAGCCAGAGATGGGTAGACAGGATTAGTCAGGGGCCATATGCTCCAATCCTGAACTTTTACATCGTTCGGACCGGATCCATGTTCACCGGAGCCCTAGGAGTGGACTCCGAGCAAGGGGCGAGTATCGTGGAATGGGTGTATTTACCACACACCTCTTCCTGAAACATCGTTCCCCCTCAGGAACTGGTCTCCGCGGTGATCTACCGAGGAAGGCTGAGAGCAAGGAACATCTCAGGGCACGATTTGGCAAAAATCGTGGTCCCATTCACAAAAGAGCAAGTTCAGCAACTGATGCAGCTCGGTGACTCGTTTCCAATTGCATTGGAAGGATTCACTGGATGCTTGGCATACCATTTGCCGAAAGACCCCAGACTTGTCTCGCTTCAAACGCAGACAGTCAGTTTGTGTGAATTGATGTCACTGGTTCCACTTCAGGGGGCTAGGACAGTCTTCATGGATGGGGGTCGCACTTATGGTGTTCTGACTTGGCAAGAGGACCAAGCTTGGCGCACGCTTATAACTCTTCCACAGAAGTCTGCGCAGCGGGCAGAGTTGGCAGCGGTGAACCTTGCTTTGCGCACCTTTGCCAAAGAACGCCTAGACATAATAACTGACAGCCAGTATGTGAGGAATTTGCTTCACAGTCTACCGGGAGCGTACATCACTCCTGCGATAGACAAAAATTTGCTGAGTCTGTTTCTCTCGGCTCAATTTCACTTGCAGAACCGCACCGAAACGCTCTATATCGCCCACATCAGAAGTCACCAGGACTTGCCTGGTCCGATTTCCACAGGCAATAGCAGAGCGGATGTGGCCGCAAAGGAAATTCAGCAACGGTCAGTTTTGGGAGTCTTCACAACTCCAATTCAAAGCCATGCATTCTTTCATCAGAATGCCAAAGCGCATTCAAGCCCAAGACATAGTCCGTTCCTGTCAGCATTGTGCAGGGGCGGTAGGGGGGCCCTCGTGGGGGGTCAACCCACGAGGGACAGAGGCCAACCAGGTGTAGCAAATGGACATCACACATGTTCCGCAGTTTGGCAGATGGCAGTACATGCACGTCTGCATTGATACTTTTTCACAGTTCGTTTGGGCAACAGCGCAGAAGGGAGAAACGGCTTCCCATGTGGAGCAGCATCTCCTTTCCTGCTTCGCGGTCATGGGCAAACCACGGCATGTGAAAACCAATAATGCTCCAGCTTATAGCTTCAGGCAGCTGGCCGACTTCATGGCCCCCTGGGACATTAAGCACACCTTTGGCATTCTGTACAATCCACAGGGGCAAGCAATTGTGGAATGGGTCAATCAGACACTTAAGTCCTACATTGACAGACAAACAGAAAGGGGGGAACCACCTGCCCTCCCCAAATCTCAGGGTCAGGCACAGCACTGTCTGAACAAGGTATTGTTCACGTACAATCACCTTCATGTTTTTTCGGATTGCACTCCGCAGGAGAAGCACTTCCGCCATTTGGAAGCTCTCCCGCGGCCGATGGTGCGTTACCGAGTGCCACCGGATCCTTCCTGGAAGGGTATGCTGCAATTATGTCTCCTACAGGTGTCATCTGGATCCCAGCTCGGTGCGTCAAGCCTCACTTCGAGTCCCATGGCGTGGACCCAGGCTGTCCCGGACCAGATCCCGGAGATGGAGGACCTCACCCTGACGGGGGGAGCCAAGCGGAGGAGGCAGTGACAGCAGATGACAGCGCCGAAAATCACCTAGGGGATGGCCAAGTCCCAATGCCAAGAAGCGGCGGAGGTCGTTCGGCGCGAGGACAAGGAGCCGACACCGGAGAACATCTTGGTTACAGCTTTTTCCTGATCACAGCTAACTCCGTGATGGCCACCATCATCCTGATCCTCTCCCTACCTGTGGGGGGAGGCGTTCAGGCGGCTTCGCTGGAAGCCAACAACCTGATGCCAGGCGGAGATCTCTCTGCCAGGCTGCAGTACAACGTTTGGGAAAGATTGGCAAACCTCGTCAATCAGTCCAATTTTTGCCTGAGGCAGACAACCGCTTCTGCCTCAATCCTGAGCACATGCCTCATCCCGGTGTGTCATTCCCGCATCAGGAACGGTGACTGGCTGGTGAAGCGGATATTTGGTCCGTTTTACAAGACTGGCTTTTCAACGTATGCGCACTGGGGAACCCAAGTCACCAAAGTTTTGCCGGCTGATGCAGCCACTCTCTACACTCCTCGAGTGGCGGTCAGCTCGAACTCTACTTGTGCTCGAATGATTGGCTGTTCCGCGGTCGACGGGCCTCAGTGCTGTTGCCTCAACCCCGGCAGCAGCAACTGGACTTGTGATAACCCAGAGACTATTAATTCAATGTATGTTCATGTTACCTTGCCTTCAGGATGGTTCTTTACATGCAATCAGTATACTTGGAACTACATTCCTGCAAATGTATCAGATTCCACATGTTGTATCAGTCACTTGACATTGTTGCTTTCCACTAGAGACATGGTTGCACCAAGCACAAATGTTCCTTCACACATACGGCACGCTCGTGTGATAGTATGTGATAGTAACATTAGGATTCTGAGCAAGGCTGAGTATGTTTCGTTAGCGGTCAGCTTGCTTGGCGTGCCAGGCTTAGCCGTCGGCAATGCTCGGAGAATTGGTCAATTGGCTTGCGCTCTGGCAAAAGCCATCAACCACACCTCCTTGGCGATAGCGCTGCTTAATCAAGAGCAGACAGAGCTTTGCCATGCCATCTTGGATAATCGAGCAGCCATCGATTACCTCCTGTTGCTACATCATTTGGGTTGCGAGTCTGTCCACGGCATGTGTTGCTTTAATCTCACGGACAACTCGCATAAGGTACAGAGTCAGCTCATAGATCTCCATACCTTGGTTAAGAATATCAAGGAAGACGCTATGTGGGGGTGGTGGGATTCGTTATGGTCCTGGTTCCCATGGGGATGGTTACAAACGACACTCATGGTGATTGTGGGGGTGGTAATACTGGGAACAGCAGTGTGTTGTTTTGTGCAATGTATTCCCTCACTGATGTCGAGATGTCCCCCATGGAGAGAACCCCGGAATGTCATCACTCCACGTCAGCTGATGCCACTCCTACGCCGAGCCGTCTGTCAGGTCCAATCAAACAAATAAAGGGGGAGTGCGGGTTCCGCGCACGCAATTGGCATACTGTCCCTGACAGAACCATTACTTGGGAGATTGCTCCTTCGAGACTTGGTTCCGAGGTGACAGAAATTGGGGAGCAGATTAATAGCCATAGTTTAATTCACCCACAACTGACCTGGCAAACAGCTCGAGCAAGAGGAAATTGGATGGCTGACTCATAAATCAGATAACAGATAATATCGCACCTACGGATTATCTACAGCCCTAAAACCAACAGTGGCCATGTTTACCCCAGGATAAGCATGGAACAATGGATTTCCCCTGTCAGTGTTTAATTCAGTTAATTAACTTCCCCGGGAGAGGTTCCCAATTAACCCGTGTAAACATGAGATGTGATTCTTGTCAGATGACGATTCCATCACACGCAGCCTCGCTTTCTATATATGCTGATGATTTTCCCTCAAAAAATCACTGGTCTTCACTCCATCTTGCCTCGTGTCTCATTGCTTGACCAGTCTCCTCCGGGACCCAACGGCCGCTTCATGGCCCCAATCCAACAAAAGTTCTCACTTTGTGTTTGGAAAGTGGCAACAGCTACAGGGCCTTATTAAGGATCAATAAGGACGGATTCAAGGGAAACCCTTAAGGGGTTCCAGCCAAAGTGAAATTGTAGAGAAGAAGGGGTTATAATCACAATCAATGCAGTAAATGGAAGTATCAAATGGGAGGGGGGGAGATCACATGGTGTCAAAGATAAAGGGGTGACATGCTCCAGCAATGGGCGTATCGGGCTTTGGTAGCAAAAGCATCCCTTCCCATGATGCTGACCTCTGTAAAAAGCTCATTGATTCACAGCTAATGCAGAGTTGTCATAGTTTCATGAGTAACAGTTCTGTGGCTCAAATAATCAGATTCTCTCTGCCGCCTCAGTCAATAAGGACAGATTCAGAGAACTTGCCTGAGCTTCACTGTGAAAAGAACAGAGTGTTTACCAAAGGAAACCTATAGCTCTCACTCAGTGTTGCATACCTGTCAAGTTTTGAATTTGGAAATAAGGGAAATTTCCTGGCAAATAAGGTATACTTGACAGCTATGCTTATCCTGTGCTGCCCTCCAATGGCGGCAATAGGGCATTGCAGTCTAATTAATAAGGGATGTCGGCGGGAAAGAGGGTAAAATAAGGGGTTTTCCCAGCCAATAAGGGATACCTGACAGCTATGCAGTGTTGCTCGAAAGCCAGTTGTATCCGACTCTAGGGTTCAGTGCTCATCTCTGTTTATAGCCAAAGAGCCAGTGCTCTCTGCATCTGCAGAGACATCCAAAGTACCCCCAATAAAAGGGATGGTGCTTCTCCCTCCCCCCCTCAAAGCATAACTCTTGCTATGCAGTCTACTGCAGAGATTTTGTCTTTGGCAGAGTTAAACCAATAAAACAGCCAAGAAGTATTATTTTTCTTATTTTAAAAAAATGCCTATTCCAGCTCAATTGCAAAGCTGTTTCCCGGTATTTCCACCACCACTTATTTTGTTCAGCTTGGCAGAAAAGTAGAGAATGGAGGTGGGTGGGGGAGAGAATAAAAAATGAAAGAGTACCTGAAAATTGTAAATGGGCATCTATTCTATGCTAGTGTGTTGAGTAAAAAAGATTGAGATTAGTTTAATATTGGCTATATTTTAAGTTTTGTATATTTCACTAGTCCTTTTTTTCTCTCTGAAGCCCTTGAGAAGACTGCCATTTACCCCATCAGGTATCGAGGTACATGAAATAGTACATCAGCAATAACAAAAGCAATAACCAGCCCATTGTGTTTAGTTAGAGACCTCATTAAATCCCATGCTTTCCTTATTGAAGGAGAAGCTGGTTAACTTGGCTGCTTTATGATTTATGAGTAAATTTAGGAGCTTGATGAACAGAAGGTCAGCAGTTTGAGACCCGAGTGCTGCACAACGGAGTGAGCTCCTGACTTCTGTCCCAGCTCCAGCCAACCTAGCAGTTTGAAAACAAGATGTTGTTGTTGTTGTTGTTGTTCTGCTTCAATCTATCCAGGGTCCTCCAAGTGAGGAAAGGGAAGTGGTGGACATCAGCAAGTTCACACCAGTTCGCCAGAACTGGTAGCAGAAATTCTGGCTGGCCCTGCGCATCCAAGTTTTGAAATAAAGTAGTCCTAATTCGGGTACAACGCAGGGCTTTTCCCCTGGCCATGCCCACCATACCACACCCACAGTGTGGTAGTAAATTTTTTGGGAGCCCACCACTGGGTAACGGAGGTTGAGTTCCTCAGCTTTATCCTCTTTTAATGCTGTTTCTTGTCCAGTGAGCTCTTTCCTCCATCTTCTAATTTGGTTTCGATCTTGTGTACCCTCAAGAATGTTTGTTTTTGCCATAAAGCTCATCCTGGAACTGAGCCGGTGGACTTGAGACTCATCTCCATTCAGAGGGTGTTGAAATCAAACCAAAGGAACTGATATTTACTGGTAAACACAAAAGACTGTTAAGTAAACATTTGATAGCCCTTTGCCCACATTGGCAAGGTTTAACGTTGTTTAGAAATGCACATTGTTAAGTGATCTTGATAAACACTTCCCGGCTTAAAAGAATCTGGCAGCTAGCCCTTGCAGACAAATCAGCAAATAAATTGAAGATATTTAGAGGGGTAAATCTAAAAGACAAATTCACAGCTGTTTGGCGTCCATTTATTCAATGGGCAGCATACAGCTGGGCCTGCTGGTTAATCAAATTCATTTTTGGCCAAAACACATTTAAATGCCGAGGAGTTGATTTGCACTCAGGGTGCAAGATACACATTCAAGTGGGAATAGACAGTCTTGCCTACATCAGTTATTGTCCAACTTGGGCTGATATTGTAGTTTTAGTAAACGTAATCGAAAGCCAGCCGTATCCGACTCTAAGGTTCAGTGCTCATTTCTGTTTCAAAGCCGAAGAGCCAGTGCTGTCTACTTTTGGAGACATTTCCGTGGCCATGTGGCAGGCATGCCTAGACAACGTAGTGCTCGGAACACTGTTTACCTTCCCACCGAAGTGGTCCTTATTTGTCTACTTGCAATTTCGTGCTTTCGAACTGCTAGGTTGGCAGGAGCTGGGACAAAGACGGGAGCTCATTCTGGCCTGCAGTACTAGGGAATTGAACTGCTGACCTCCAGCCTTCCAGTCAGTGTTTTAGCCACTTGAGCCACTGCAGCTACCCCAAAATGAGAAAGCTCAGACCTCTCCACAAGGTGCAGTATGAACATGCTTAGTGACGGGCTACTTGGTAACACACACACCACCCCCCAACTATGTTACCCCAGTTCTTTACTAGTGGCTATGCTGGTTGAATTGACAGATAAATGTGTTTACAAACATCTGGCGGGCCCTATTTTGGTTACATCTGGGGTATGGCATAATTTCACCAGTTTGCCTGTTTCAAATGACACAGGCAATATCCACTTTGCAGTGATCTGTCCATGGTACTGAAAGCTTCAAATGCTTGACCGTTAAATTTCTTCATATTCCTGGATTGGTGCCTGGTGTTGGATGTGCTCTGTATCTCCCATGAGCCCAGGAGTTCTCAACCTTTATTTATGGAACTTTCTACCACATTCAGTAGCAGTTGGAAAGCAAGGAATTGCAAGTAGATGAATAGGGACCACTTGGGTGGGAAGGTAAACAGTGTTCCGTGCGTTCCGGTGTCTAGGCATGCCTGCCACATGACCGCAGAAACGTCTGCAGAAACAGACAGCGCTGGCTCTTCGGCTTGGAAACAGAGATGAGCACTGAACCCTAGAGTCAGATACGGCTGGCTTTCAAGCAAGGGAAATCTTTACCTTTACTATAGAGAGACCACTTTGGTAGGAAAAGATCTTGGGGACATGAAAGGAGCCTCATTCAGGCGTCCCCCGGGCAGAGTTCCTCCAGCCAAAATACTCTCCACCCAGAAAGCACCTTTGTGTGCTTCTGACACAATGAAAAATGTTCTTGTTAGTTCTAATTTATTTATTAATTTGTTTGTTTGTTTGTTCAAATTTGTATTGCCGCCCTCTCGCTGTAGCGACTCAGGGAGGCTTCCAAACAATACATTACATTCTCGGTGTTAGGGGCCATTCAACAATTATGTGATCCATTTGGGGGGAATTGATCCCCTCCCCCCCATGTAATCCAACTGGAATTTTAGCTTCAACCCCCTCCCCCCTTTAAAATTATGTAATCCAGAACTTTTGTATCAAAACTCTAAATTTTAGAGCTTTTCACTATTGGTGCCTAATGCTCAACAGCTCCAAATGGATTATGTAATCTTTGACCTGACCCCCCACCCCCACGTAATTTTTCTGTAATTCAGATGGCAGACCCACCTACCCCTCAAGGATCACGTAATTGTTGAATGGCCCTTTACATCAGTTCTCTTGCAGAACGGCTGATTTTCAGAATCCTTAGGCTTTTCTTCCATGAAAGAGGATTCATTTGGCCCAGGAATGATGCTCACAAATTATTATTATTATTTGCACAGGCTGCGCAATGTATTTGTTTTGTTTCATTTACATGCAACAGCTGCCTCAGAAGTCTAATTTTCCAGACCTTTAGCAGAACGTCCCTTCTGCGGGAAGGCAGAAAGGTGTCATAACTCATTGCCTCTCCCAACTTCCTCTAAAAGCGCCATAAAATATTATATCCATTTAGCGTGCACAGCCAGAGTCATTTTGTCGTTGTTGTTGTTTTCAGTTTCTTGCACAGCAATAGGAAAAAAAGGAAGTGGTTGTAGACAGCCAGAGCGGTTTTATGTCAGATGAAACTGTGTATTTCTGAAGTGTTCATTTCCAGCTCAGCACAGCGTCATAGGTGCCGGCGTTGCCGAGAGGTGTGAAAAATGGGCTGTTGGAAGCCCAAGTTGAAGGCAGCCTCTACACGGCTTCACTATGCTCCCAGACAAATTGTTGGCTGCGATAAAGCTCAACAGCCCGTAGTTTGGAATTAGGAATGGTGAGAAGGGGGAGATAATCTTAAAACTCATGTGGACACAGTTGATGGTGAATGTGGCCCTTTGTGAGTTTCCAGGCCCAGGCTACAGATGCCACATGCCGTTGATTAAATTTCAGAGCATCTGAAGTAGAAGCAGTAAGAGACTTTACATTCTTAGGATCAAAGAACACTGCAGATGGAGATTGCAGCCATGAAATAAAAGGGGGATTTATTTATTTATTTATTTATTTATTCATTTATTTATTTGGATTTCTATTGCCGTCCCCTTGCCGACTCTGGGTGGCACACAATCACCATAAAAACATTCAATACAAAACATCCCCACACAATAAAATCACAAAAGCATTAAACATTTAAAAACCATTAAAATAGCCTCCCAGCCACAATAAATTAAAAATCACTCATGGGTGACGAGTGTGGTGTGGGCCAGATGAATTGCCGTCGGGGCTCGATGCAGCCCGTGGGCCATAGTTTGGGCATCCCTGGTTTAAGCAGAGAAAATGGCAGCTTAAAATGTATCTCATCCTGTTGCAAAACAGTTTGCGTGGTACATTTTACTTCTGCTTCTGGTGGGAGGAACCACATGACTGGCCTGCTGACCTACATGACCAGCCCACAGCCCAAAATGTTTGGGCACCCCTGCTGTATAAGGTCAAAAGCTTTGGCCCACTGCTATTATAGAAGGTGATGTAAACTCCCAAGTTCCTCCTCAGTCTTGGAGGTTAAACCTTGGGGGACAAATTATTTCTCCACAATAGCTGTTAAATTAAGAATTACAGAATTGAGGTCATAGCTGGGTCCAGCTCTGAGCTCCAAAACCATGCAATCTTTTCTCCACTTCCAGGTGCAGAGAGCCTCCTTCTACTGAGCAGGAAATAAGCAGATTTCTCACAAGGAAACATCGGTCACTTCTTCTGGGTGCCCTGTCAGTGTGCTTGGCTTCGGATGGAGAAATAATTTCATTTACATCCAAGGCTTGTGAATCAAGCTCAGGTTGAGGTCAAAAGTGGAATTAAAATCAGTAGTGCTCTGGCTCCAGCAATACATCAAGAAGGGAAAGAGTGGAAGAGGAGGGGGGAGCAGCCCCTCAACACATCATCCGTAGTCACCGCTTCAGCATGGCTGGCTCAGTCGCTACTCAAAGAACAACCATGAGTGAGCAAGCATGAAGATTAAATTATATTCTGTCCACCGAGTGGCATCATCCACAGCAGACCTTACAGGCAGTGAATAAACTTGGTAACAGAGCCCAGGGGTGTACCAAACAGTTCTTCCTGTGGAGAGGGTCCATGTCTTAACCCATATGTACTGGAAGCCAGATTTGAGTTACTAAATTCCATGAATAAATATGGGCGTTTTCACCACTTACCATATCATGAAAGAACATGTATATGTGCTTCTCCAAATATTGAAAATATCTCTCATATTTTATTCGATTGCCAGTTATACACTGATATTAGATTTAAATACCTTGCATCCCTATATATATGTCTCAAATTGGTGTGTGTGTGTGTGTGTGTGTGTGTGTGTGTGTGTGTGTATATATATATATATATATATATATATATATATATATATATAGATAGATAGATAGATAGATAGATATATATAGATATAGATATAGATATAGATATAGATATAGATATAGATATAGATATATAGATATATAAAATTGGGGTATACTGGAAGGGATATGCATTTTATTTATTTATTTATTTTAAAATATTTCTATCCCGCTTCACTCACTCACAAGTAACCCGAAGCAATGGACTAAATAAGCCAGCGGGACTGGGAAACTGATGCATCCATGCGCCATGCCCACTGGCATAGCCATGTTTTCAGTTGTTTTCTAAAGGGGAGCAACTCCATCTGGAGGCGTAGATCAGGTGGCAAGAGGTTCCAAAGGGCCAGGGCTGACACGGAGAAGGCCCTCCTCCTGGTCCCTACAAGGTGGGCTTCTTTCACTGAAGGGACCACAACCATATTATTTGTATTAAGGCACCTTCTCCAGTTTACATTCCTTTTAAAAGTAGCTCAGGTATGTACATATTGTATTTTATTTGTATTTTATTGCACTCCATTGTATTGCATAGATTTTGATTCTTCTGTTATGTTATTGAACAGGAAACAGAGGGTAGCACTTACCAGTCATGGAACTTACCAGTCATGGAATAAAGGGACAGGTCTTGTCCTGGATCAGCAACTGGCTAAGGGACAGGAAACAGAGGGTAGCACTCAATGGACACTTCTCCAAGTGGAGGGAAGTAAAGAGTGGGGTCCCCCAAGGTTCAGTACTGGGACCCCTGCTTTTCAACCTCTTCATAAATGATCTAGAGGTAGGAGTAAAAAGCAAGGTAGCCAAATTTGCTGACGACACTAAATTATACAGGGTAGTGAAAACTGTGAGAGATTGTGAGGAGCTCCAGAGGGATCTCTTGACACTGGGGGAGTGAGCAAAACAGTGGCAAATGAGCTTCAACATTAGTAAGTGCAGAGTGATGCATGTTGGGGCAACGAACCCCAATTACATTTATAAACTGATGGGGTCTGAACTCTCTGCGACAAACCAGGAAAGGGACCTTGGTGTCCTGGTGGACAACTCAATGAAGGTGTCAACCCAGTGTGCCTCAGCAGTGAAAAAAGCAAACTCAATGCTAGGGATCATTAGGAAGGGTATAGAAAATAAGTCAGCAAGTGTCATTTTGCCTCTTTATAAATCTATGGTGAGGCCCCATCTGGAATACTGTGTACAGTTCTGGTCGCCATACCTCCAGAAGGATATTATGGAGTTGGAGAAAGTACAGGGGAGGGCAACCAGAATGATTAGGGAACTGGAACACCTTCCTTACCATCTGAGGCTGCAACGGTTGGGCCTTTTCACTCTTGAACGACGGCGTCTAAGAGGTGACCTGATTGAAGTTTATAAAATCATGCACGGTGTGGACAAAGTAGATACGGAAAAACTGTTTTCCCTATCACACAACACTAGAACTAGGGGACACTCCATGAAACTTTTGGGTACTAGTTCTCAAACAAATAAGAGAAAGTACTTTTTCACCCAGAGGATTACTGGTCTATGGAACTCCCTGCCAGAAGAAGTGGTGACAGCTGTCAGTCTTGACAGCTTTAAGAAAGGATTAGACAAGTTCATGGAGGACAAGGGTATCAATGGCTATAATTATGGATACTTAAGGAGAACCTCGGGGTTGGACAGATAGGCAGGATATCTCTCAATGCCATTTCCAGGGAATCCTAAGCAGGTGAAGGCATCTCCTTGGGAATACCCTGAAGGAAATGGTGAGCCACTGTGTGAGACAGAATGCTGGACTGGATGGGCTGTGGCCTGTTCCAGCAAGGCTGTTCTTATGTTCTTATATTATTGATAAGGTCATAAGACTAATCAATTAATAAACATTAATTCATTCTCAATATGTACAGTATTTCATTCCTCGGTCTCCATTAGGGAAGTAGCATATATTCACAACATTCCTTATTCTTGCTGATTTCCAGTTTCTAATCATGGTCAGAGCTTCACTCAAAGACTTCTCAAGCCATTCAATGTTCCCTGGCACTCAGGGAACCTGGGCACCTGCTGCAGTTGTATACCCCCACCACGTCCAGTCAAGAGTTTGCACAAAATACAACATAAGTGCCAAAACAAGGACCTGTCTCTTCACACAAAGGTAAAGATATATTTATCTCCCCAGCACTCACACCACCAGCGTCAGGATGGAAGTTGCTTCAGCTGTGGGCGCCGTTGCTTCTCTCCCAGCCCCACCTGTCTGGGAGGTAGAAAAGACACCTGCAGCCATGGAAGACTGCTCCGCTCTCCCCAGCGCTCACACCACCAGCGTGAGGATGGAAGTTGCTTCAGCTGCGGGCGCCGTTGCTTCTCTCCCAGCCCTGCCTGTCTGGGAGGTAGAAAAGACACCTGCAGCCATGGAGGACTGCCCCACTCTCCCCAGCACTCACACCACCAGCGTGGGGATGGAAGTTGCTTCAGCTGTGGGCGCCGTCGCTTTTCTCCCAGCCCTGCCTGGCTGGGAGGTTAAAAACACACCCGTAGCTGGAGCAGTACGAACTGTGGCCCCAAAAGCAGAGCCGACGTTGACACATGTCTCGCTTTTGCTGGGTCCCGGGTTCCATTGTTGCTTCGTTAGGGACATTGACCCCGGCTCCATTGTGGACGCTGAGCTTGGGGTCTGTAATGGACAATTGAGCCCCGGCTCTATTGTGGATGTTGAGCCTTGGGCTCCATCATGGATGGCGAGCCCTGTTGTGTGTCTGTGTTTGATTTTTTTTCCTTCCTGGTGCTGTGTATGATGGATTTGATGCTTTAAAATTTATACATTTGTAATTTGTATATTTTGTATCTTATTTTTATGTTACCTTGTAATATTCTGTATTTATTGCTTTACTCCATTGTATTTCTGTATAATTATATTGTATCTTTATTTGAAATGCTGTTAGCCGCCCTGAGTCGGCCTGTGCCGAGTAGGGCGGGATATAAATTAAAATTTATTATTATTATTATTATTATTATTATTATTATTATTATTATTATTATTATTATTATTATTATTATTATTATTAAAGATCTCCTTGCTCAAAAGCAAGTTGAGTCAGACTCTAGGGGTGTCTGTCTGCAGATGTTTCCATGGTCCTGTTACATGCTGGAGTGCATAGAACTCTGTTACCTTTCCCAACAAAATGAAAGTGAGGAAGACCTAAAGAAGCTCCTGCTTAGGTTGAAAAATGTGAGTGCAAAAGCTGGCTTGAGACTCAACATCAAGAAAACCAAGATAATGGCAACAGGTGTTGGAGGAGAGTTTTGAGAGTCCCCTGGACAGCAAGGAGAACAAATATCTATCTTAGAAGAAATCAACCCTGATTGCTTCGTAGAAGGTCAAATAGTAAAGACGACGCTAACGTACTTTGGACATGAAATGAGAAGAGAGGATTCACTTGAGAAAGCCTTGGTGCTGGGAAAGGTGGAGGGCAAGAGAAGAAGGGGGTGTCCAAAGATGAGATGGCTAGATGGTATTGTAGACGCAATGAGCACAGAGCTGGGTGGGTTGAGGAGGATGGTGGAGGACAGAGGTGCCTGGCGGGCAATGGTCCATGGTATTGCAAAGGGTTCGAATCGACTATGCAACTGGACAACAACAACAAAAAGATCTGGGTCCTGTTTTGCAAAGATTTTTATATTTGCCACCTTTTTGTAGGATGTTAAAGGTAAAGGTAAAGGTTTCCCTTGCTCGAAAGCCAGTCGTATCCGACTCTAGGGTGCAGTGCTCATCTCTGTTTCTAAGCCGAAGAGCCAGCGTTGTCTGCTTCTGCAGACGTTTCCGTGGTCATGTGGCAGGCATGACTAGACACCGGAGCGCACGGAACGCTGTTTACCTTCCCACCGAAGTGGTCCCTATTTATCTACTTGCAATTCCTTGCTTTCGAACTGCTAGGTTGGCAGGAGCTGGGACGAAGACGGGAGCTCATTTCCGTCCTGCAGTACTCGGGAATCGAACTGCTGACCTTCCGCTTCCCAGTCAGCGTCTTAGCAACTTGAGCCACTGCAGTCCCCTTGTAGGATGTTAAGTGACTTGAATTCACAGGTTGCTTGTCTGGTTTTTGATCCTGAGACGGGTTGGCCTCTCAAAGATTACTGTGTTGTAAACCATGCAACACTTCCCATGTTATTGTTGGGCTCCAGCCAGGTGTCCTCATTAAAATTCACCAATCCACCTCAGATAAATTCCTCATCTTGACTTCTTGCAGTAAATGGATTTTTCTCTTCCATCCTCTACTATCAGGCACATCATGTTTATACTGTGAGAAGTAATCAAGGCAATAATAAAACCCGCATAATGTAACAGCGTTCTATGAGATGCTTCGTTTAAAAGCTGTCTTTATTTTGCACAAGATCTTTTTAGGCAGTTCTAACCTCAAATCATAGGACCCTTTAGACGTATTAACACAGTTCTGCATCTCTGGTCATCATGCTGGAAAATGCAAGATCTAGGAGTGGTGCCTTCAGATTGGCATTTAACATTATTTCCCCAGCTTGGACTTTAATATATGCAGAAGTTCCCTCTTATGTCTTCAACTCACCCATGCAGCCAACTCCTTATTTACGGACATGTTCACATATGAGGGTAGGGTAGAGGGAGGTTGGAAGATCATGGATGGGAAGGAAGAAAAGGGGTTTAAAGGTAAAAGGTAAAGGTTTCCCTTGCTCTAAAGCCAGTCACATCTGACTCTAGGGTTTAGTGCTCATCTGTTTCAAAGCCAAAGAGCCAGCGCTGTCTGCTTCTGCAGACGTTTTCCGTGGTCATGTGGCAGGCATGACTAGACACTGGAGCACACGGAACACTGTTTACCTTCCCACCGAAGTGGTCCCTATTTATTGACTTGCAATTTCTTGCTTTTGAACAGCTAGGTTGTCAGGAGCTGGGCCAAAGATGGGAGCTCATTCTGTCCTGCACTACTCGGGAATCGAACTGCTGACCTCCCGCCTTCTAGTCAGCATCTTAGCCACTTGAGCAACACTAGATCCAGTTGAAAACTGAAGAATGATCAGAAGAGACGACAAGGTCCCTTAAGTTTCTAATTCATGGTTTAGTAGCAGGCACATGGATCTCTTGGTCAAGCCATTTTAACTATGGTGAAATGGATTGAATTGCTATTTTAAATTGTTATTTCAAAATTTGTATGCATGTGTATACAATCTTAATTTGATTTTTTTCTGTTGACTCATTCCTCCTTTGGCTTCCCTCAAATCACATGGATTTGAAACTGGACTAGAACGGGTTGGACAGCAAAAGTAGAGGACTTTTCCAGCTTTTTAGCTTTCTAATGGGAATGACCTGTTATGTATCTTCTAAGTAACACATATGTTTCAGTCACTCACACATTTCTGTGTGAAAAGATATGTATGAGACTCATATCTGGTGCTGGAAGTAAATTCTTGGGCCAGTGAAAAGTATCTGTTTTGTGGTTCTAACTCCACCTTTCTTGAGTCCTAATTTTTCACCATTTTCTCTGGGTAGTGGGTCAATGCATTTTTGGACTTCATTCTCTTCTTATGGACCAATATAACCATCTCCATGTTTGTACTTGCAGTAACAGACTCTCTGATAAGCTTTTATAGGGCTGCCATACATCCCAGAAAACCGGAATTGTCCCTGATTCAAAGTCAGTAATTGTAAAAATTACTGATTGTGTATTATAACACACTATTAAAATAAATTCAAACTTTTGCCCTCAAACGAGTGATTTCCTGCCACATTGGAGTTGGAGTATACCTGGAGACAAATCTTAACATCCTTGCCTCACACCACTGCCCAATAAGTGTGACCAATGTGTTTCCTGGAACTGAGGATGTTAAGAGTTGACCACGATGCAACTTCTCGGAAGTACAACAGATCATCACAGTAAGAATTAACTGTTGTAAATAAATTCATTTATTATTGATATGTTTAATGTGAAAGTGTTTTATAGCTGCCATTATATTATGTTTGTTTTTTAAAAAGGCTATTTTATAACCCGCCCGTTTGTCAAACATACTTTTTGTCACGGTTTTGTGGGAGAGAATTATGGCAACTCTAAGCTCTTCGCCAAAATCTTACATACATAAGAACATAAGAACAGCCTTGCTGGAACAGGCCACAGCCCATCCAGTCCAGCATTCTGTCTCACACAGTGGCTCACCATTTCCTTCAGGGTATTCCCAAGGAGATGCCTTCACCTGCTTAGGATTCCCTGGAAATGGCATTGAGAGATATCCTGCCTATCTCTCCAACCCGGAGGTTGTCCTTAGGTAGCCATAATTATAGCCATTGATAGCCTTGTCCTCCATGAACTTGTCTAATCCTTTCTTAAAGCTGTGAAGACTGACAGCTGTCACCACTTCTTCTGGCAGGGAGTTCCATAGACCAGTAATCCTCTGGGTGAAAAAGTACTTTCTCTTATTGGTTTGAGAACTAGTACCCAAAAGTTTCATGGAGTGTCCCCTAGTTCTAGTGTTGTGCGATAGGGAAAACAGTTTTTCCTTATCTACCTTGTCCACACCGTGCATGATTTTATAAACTTCAATCAGGTCACCTCTTAGACGCCGTCGTTCAAGAGTGAAAAGGCCCAACCGTTGCAGCCTCAGATGGTAAGGAAGGTGTTCCAGTCCCCTAATCATTCTGGTTGCCCTCCTCTGTACTTTCTCCAACTCCATAATATCCTTCTGGAGGTATGGCGACCAGAACTGTACACAATATTCCAGATGGGGCCTCACCATAGATTTATAAAGAGGCAAAATGACACTTGCTGACTTATTTCCTATACCCTTCCTAATGATCCCTAACATTGAGTTTGCTTTTTTCACTGCTGAGGCACACTGGGTTGACACCTTCATTGAGCTGTCCACCAGGACACCAAGGTCCCTTTCCTGGTTTGTCGCAGAGAGTTCAGACCCCATCAGTTTATAAATGTAATTGGGTTTTTTTGCCCCAACATGCATCACTCTGCACTTACTGATGTTGAAGCTCATTTGGCACTGTTTTGCCCACTCCCCCAGTGTCAAGAGATCCCTCTGGAGCTCTTCACAATCTCTCACAGTTTTCACTACCCTGTATAATTTAGTGTCGTCAGCAAATTTGGCTACCTTGCTTTTTACTCCTACCTCTAGATCATTTATGAAGAGGTTGAAAAGCAGGGGTCCCGGTACTGAACCTTGGGGGACCCCACTCTTTACTTCCCTCCACTTGGAGAAGTGTCCATTTAGTGCTACCCTCTGTTTCCTGTCCCTTAGCCAGTTGCTGATCCAGGACAAGACCTGTCCCTTTATTCCATGACTGGTAAGTTTATTCAAGAGCCTTTGGTGTGGGACCTTGTCAAAAGCCTTCTGAAAGTCCAGATAAATAATGTCAACTGGATCCCCCTTATCCACATGCTTGCTGACACTCTCAAAAAATTCCAACAGATTAGTGAGGCATGATTTGCCCTTGCAAAAGCCATGTTGGCTCTCCTTTAGCAGCGCCTTCTCTTCTATGTAACTATTAATTCTATCTTTTAGGATGGTTTCCATCACTTTACCTGGGACACATGTCAAACTGACAGGCCGGTAATTTCCTGGATCACCCCTGGATCCTTTTTTAAAAATTGGTGTTACATTCGCTACCTTCCAGTCATCAGGCACAAAGCCTGATTTGAGGGAAAGATTATATATTTTGGCTAGGATATCAGCAATTTCATCTTTAAGTTCCCTGAGAACTCGTGGATGGATGCCATCTGGTCCTGGGGATTTGTTAGTGTTTAGCTTAACAAGACATGCAAGGACCTCCTCCCTGGTTATTTCTATCTTGCTTAATTCTTCGGTTTCCCTCCCTACGAAGATAGGCTCTGTTTTGGGCATGTGGTCTCTGTCTTCTTCAGTGAATACTGAAGCAAAGAATTCATTGAGTCTCTCTGCAATCTCTGTTTCCTCTTTAATAACCCCTTGCCTTCCATTGTCATCTAATGGTCCAATGGCCTTCCTAGTTGGGTTCTTACTTCTAATGTACTTAAAGAAGTCTTTGTTATTTCTCTGAGTATTTTTAGCTATACGCTCCTCAAAGTCTTGCTTTGCTTTCCTGATTGTTGCCTTGCATTTGTTCTGCCAGAATTTATGTTTCTGCCTGCTGTCTTATTTCTTGTTTCTGATTGAAGAGACATATGGGAACTCTGTCTGCAATCTATTTTGGTCTGGCAATTATAAGAGCTTTTTTGAACTATGTAAGCAGCATCTTTATATGGTAGATCTCAGGTGACAGGGAGATAAATGTTAAAGTGCCATGTACTTCTGGTTTAAATGGGAGCTTTTCTAAAATGTAGCTTTAATTACAATCCTTATTACCTCTTCGGGGTAATGACAAACATTGGAATGAGTAAGGGAAATTGGTTTGCATTCTCTGGTATGTGCTCAGCTCAACCACTGCCTCAAGTAATCTTGGTCTGTAGGTCTATTAGCACAAGGTGGACTATCCAAAGTCCATTTTTCACATTATGCTTCCTTCCAGGCATACAACATTAGCTTAACCACTTAGTGGTTAAGATTTTAAACATGATGACCGGAAGGATGGCAAGTCAGCAGTTTGATTCCAAGGTACTGCAGGACGGAATGAGCTCCCATCTCTGTCCCAGTTCCTGTCAACCTAGCAGTTTGAAAGCAAGAAATTGCAAGTAGATCAATAGTGACCACTTTGGAGGGAAGGTAAATAGTGTTCCGTGCGCTCTGGTTTATGGTCCTGTCTGCCACATGACCACGAAAATGTCTGCAAAAGCAGACAGCACTGGCTCTTCAGCTTGGAAACAGAGATGAGCACTGAACCCTAGAGTCAGATACGACTGGCTTTTGAGCAAGGGAAACCTTTACCTTTACTAGTTTTAAAAAGAAGGTAAGTAAAGATGGCCTCTCTTCCAGCCATGTGACTGGGAAGATGGTGGTGCTCAATAAATGCTCTTCTTTCTAAGGCAGAAACAAGAGAGAAAAGATCAGGAGGAAAAAACAGAGGCCTTAAGACATGCAAATAGGGTCAGTTGCCTCCTGAGACAATAAGAAAAGAACTTTTCTAATTGGCTACTTAGAGACAAACAATGCAAAACAACTTCCTTTAGGTCATACTAGTCTTTCCTGTCTTTCTGGTTAGTACCGTGTTTCCCCAAATATAAGACACTGTCTTATATTTTTTAAAACTCCAAAATTAGCACAAGGTCTTATTTTCAGGGGATGTCTTATTTTTCCATGAAGAAGAATACCAGTCTCGATTGCGCTTCCCCACTCACAACCAAGGGACACTTACCTTGGTTGTGAGTGGGGAAGCGCGATCGAGACTGGCCTCAGCTGTGAGGCGGCCGGCGTGGCCCATAAGAAGGCCTGCCGCGTCGGAGTCTCGATCTCGCTCTCACCAGGGGAAACTTCTCTTGGTTGTGAGCAGGGAGGCAATCTAGACTCCGATGCGGCAGGCTTTCTTATGGGCCTCGCCGGCCGCCTTACAGCCAGGAGGTAAGGAGGTTTTATTTTTGGATGGGGCCTTATATTTCAAAGACAGGGAGGGAAAAGAGGGGGGGTCCTATTATGGGAGGAGGTCCTATATTCGGGGAAACAGGGTATGTTAGTTTTCACTGCATGCTGGGGTTGCATTAGAATACTCAACAGGTAGGAGAGAGGTTTTCATAACTATTATCTCTCTCTCTCTCTCTCTCTCTCTCTCTCTCTCTATCTATCTATCTATCTATCTATCTATCTATCTATCTATCTATCTATCTATCTGATTTATATTGCCGCCCAACTTCAAAAACTCTGGGCGGCTCTCAGAAAATAAAACCAATCACATTCTAAAAACCAATAAAAAACCCATTACTACTGCCACCAAAAATTACTCTGACCCCTACAGATTAAAAGAGATTAAAAGAGATTAAAAGAGGGAGAGAGTGTTCTTACTAAATCAGCCATTATGGACCATTCACTATCAATCAAAGTCCTCATGTAATCCCTTATTGAATTTATCTGCCCTGGATTATCCACTTGAGACCTTCTGACATGCTAGTAGTAATTTAAGACAGTTATTCTCTCTTCTAATTCCTTGTTTTCTCTAGACCAGGGGTTCACAAATTATGGCCCACAGTGCCAAAATCATCCAGCACATGTCACCCTCACCACTCCCCGAAGCAGAGGTAAAAAACACACACACACACACACATGCGCAGAACACTGCTGTAAATGCACCCATGGCTGTTGTAAACATGTTTCTGATTGTTTACAACAGCTGTGGGTGCCTTTATGGCTGTGCTTTGCACATGCATGGGTTTGTTTTGCTTCCACTTCCAGTGGAAGGAACCACATGATTGACCTGATGAACCACGTGACTGGCCCGTGGCCCAAAAAGTTTGGGAACCCCTGTTCTAAGCAGCAACTCAGACCTGTAGACACTGAAATCACACAACAAAAAGTCCAGTTCATTGACAACACTGCAGCAAAGCAGACACATGAGGTGATTCCTCCTTGTATGTTTACATGGGATGACCCACGAGGGCAAATGGCCAAGCGGGAAGCTTTGCCTGCCCTCTCCCAGGCGAGTCCCTATTTCATGCGCTGTCATACTGGTAGGGAGGGGAGGAGCCGGGTATGATTTCAGCCTTCATAAAGGCCGACCCTTCCCCACCCAGCCCTTCCTAACTTTTCAGCAGGCTGAGTGGTGACCCACCCTCCCACCCTGCAGTTAGTGCGAGATCAACTGGTTGCTTCTGGGACTGATGGGAATTTTTGCACCGACCCGTTTGTCCCTTGGGTGGGTGGTGTTTTCACCCATCCCACATTGACAGATCAACTGGTCACTTCTGGGCTGGATGAGAATTTTTGCACTGACCCCTGTTTGGCCCTCAGGGTGGATGGCATTTTTGCCCATCCCACACTGATTTGCACTGGCTGGGCACTGGCTTGTTATGGGGTAGTGGTCACCATGACAGGCAAGGGCAAATAGTGTGGGTGAATATCCAATCACTGTCGGGTAAGGGCCAGCTGGTATTCAACAGCTGCAACTGTGAACCTTTGGGTTCGCCTTGCAGTTGGGGAATGCCACGACGGCCAAGGTCATGCTCAGGCCGGCAAGCCGGGCAGCGGTGCTGTTTGATTGCCCAAAGGGTTGTCAGGTAGGTGGACTTAGTTAAGTCCCCTACTGACTAAGATATCACCTCGGGAGTAAGAAAGGGTACAGGTACTATTCTTCACTCAGGCTTTGTCCCGCACTACGATGGGCCCAGCAGCAATACGATGTCACTTTGTGGTGTTAATAAAGTAGCCCTTATGTTTAAACCCAAGTTTTGTGTCAGACTCGTTGCCGGGAGATGGGTGGGCAAGGCCCTTTCATACCATTTGTTAAGCCCAGCAAGCAGTTAGAAGTACAGTAAAACCTCACGTAAGGAGCACCTCACTTAAAGACTCTCACTTAAAGAGCATAATTTTTCTGAATGGTCACCTCGCTTAACAACTAAAAACAACCAGAAACTCACTTAACAACTAAATTGGGGTTCACAATCCCCCCCACCCGCCAGAAGTCACAATTGGTGACTGTAAGTGTACAGTGATGCACTGAAGCAAGTTCTGTCCTGTTTGGGAGAACCGGTAGCGGAAATTCCCCCAGACCACGCCCACCTGGCTGGCTACGCCCACCTCCATACCCCATTGCGTTGGCCATGTCCACAGATTTGGCCCCACCCACAGAGGTGGTAGTAAAAAAATTGGAGTGCATCACTGGTCACTTACAATGGCAGTGGTGGCACTTTTCCCACGTGTTTCTCTTAAAGAGCAATCCTGTTGAACACATTGTGCTCTTTAAGCGAAGTTCAACTGTATTTCTCTTTATAGGATAAGAAACAGTTGATAAACAGCTAAGACAAAGGCTTAAACCCAAACTTTTACACAGACAGGCATATTTACTTTTCCCTGTTATCCATTGTACTTCTCCTTTCTTATCTGTCTACAGGACTTGCTCACTTGAATGAAATGGCTCCTATCAGCTTCCTGATTAGATTAAATGATAAATGTAGCAATAAAAAGAAGGCCTGACATTTTAAACATGTCTTTCAAGGGGAAAATATAGGCTTTTGGATTCTATCATAGGGCTCAAGTTGTCTGACAGAAACGATTGAGGATACATCAAATATGGAAGTTTGAGAACCAGTGGCATTGAGAGATTTCGTCAGCTACAAATTCTTTAGCTGTGACCATTTCTGGACCATAATGGTGTTCATAATGATGATCTGTGGTCTAGTGTTATCATGGATCCAGGATTGCAGAAGAAGAGGCTGAAAGAAATGCTACATTGAAGTTGGTTAAAAGAGGGGAATAGATCTCCCCATCAGTAATATACAGTAAAACCCCGACTTACAAATGCCTCGAGTTACATAAAATTCGACTTACATAATGATTTTGTGCTAAAACCATGTCTCGATTTACACATTTCCTATAGGTTTGCTTCGAGTTACATAAAGATTCTTTTTCCTACGGGTTTGCTTTGATTTACGTAAATAATCATTTCCCCATGGGGTTGCTTTGATTTACAAAAAAAATCATTTTTCGTATGGGTTTGCTTCAAGTTACGTAAAAATGGGTTTGTTTTGAGTTACAAAAAAATTCAATTTTAAGCAAAAGCCTACGGAATTGATTTTTTTCATAAGTAGGGGTTTTACTGTAATACGTGTTGTTTCATGTCTCAATATGAAGCATTTTGGGGTGGCTTTATTTAGAATAGGAAATTAAGACCCTTAGCTTTAAGACGGTTCCCATGTGGATTATTGTTTATTTATAATTTATTCTGTTTGGTTTATATATACATACATACATATCTTTATTCGACTGTCAGTCAGCACAGTTTGGTTGATTATTTCCTGTTTTTTACAGTAAAACCTCACATAATGAGCACCTCGCTTAGAGACTAACTCGCTTAAAGAGCAGAATTTTATCTGAATGGGCGCCTCGCTTAACAACTAAAACCAACCAAAAATTCGCTTAACAACTAAATCGGGGGTTCGATTCCCCACACACACACCAGAAGTCACAACTGGTGTATAATCCCGTGGAACGCTTTATGCTCTTTAAGTGTACTACTGTAGTGTATTATATTATGTTTTATGTTATAATAATTATACTATGTTTAATTTTATATTGTTATTTGTAAAAAAATTCTTAATTCTGTTCTCGCCAGAATGGGAGAATATCCCAGATGGGTGGGATATTAATTATAATGGATGGATGGATGGAAGTGTCATCATAGGGCTTTGGTTTCAAAGCCCCGACCAGCCACAGAAATTGACTGGGAATATGGCAATATCTCAAATATCTGACATATTTTTAAAAACCCTACTTGTTTTCCAAAATCCTACAATGGGTTCCCATAAATTGGAAGTGACTCGACTTCACTTTGCAAAGTTTTACTGAAAGCTTTACAAAAGAAATGGAATTTTATTTATTTATTGAATTTATATTGCTGCCCCCTCGCCGGAGCGACTCCGGACAGCTCACAATAAACATTACAAGATTCAAGCATAAAATATTGCATAGTAATAAAATCACAAAAACCCTTAAGCTTAAAAACCATTAAAAGCCCTTAAAATACCCTCCTGACAATACAATAGTTAAAACTAACTAAAAACACTAAGAGACCCAGATAATTTTAGATAAGCCAGCGGGAGAGTAAAAAAGGAAAGATATTATGGTTTGTTTATAGGAGTCAAAAGTTAGACAGGTTCATGGAGGACAAGGGTATCAATGGCTATAACTATGGATACCTAAGGACAACCTCCGGGTTGGAGAGATAGGCAGGATATCTCTCAATGCCATTTCCAGGGAATGGACACAAGCCAGGTGAAGGCATCTTCATGGGAATACCCTGAAGCAAATGGTGAGCCACTGTGTGAGACAGAATGCTGGACTGGATGGGCTGTGGACCAGTTCCAGCAAGGCTGTTCATGTTCTTATGTAAAAGACAGTAGACTGCTATTCCAAATCTTGGTTGCAAGGAACCAAGATTTCCTGAGATTATGGGTCTAGACCAGGGTTCTGCAAACTTGGCTCTCCAAATGTTCTTGGACTTTAGTTCCCAGAAGTCCAAGTCAGCCCACTAGATGAACAGGGTTACTGGTAATTGAAGTTCAAGAACACCTGGAGTACCAAGGTTGGCCACCACTGATCTATCCTGAGGCTAGGGTGAGTTGGGATGGGGTTGGCCCTTCTCACAGAGGCCGAGAAGATAGGTGATGTGATGGGGGAATGGAAATATTTCAAGGCTGATGGTGGGAATTGATACAAAACCACCTCTCTTGTTACCTTGTCCTAAACTGCAGGAAGGGATTGGGATCTATTGGATCTTAACCATTTCTTCCTGCCTTCACTTCTGGCTTTTTGGACTTGGGCTTCTGGGAATTGAAGTCCAAGAACAGCTGGAGAGCCAAGTTTGAGGAATCCTGGTCTAGGAAGCAGCAATCACTTCTGAAATTGTGCTTTGTTGTATCAACAGGAAATCGAATTGGGTCTAATGCAGGAGAAACAAATCAAGGAATATATGATTATTAAGAGGGGCGGAGTCTGTGAGTCACTCTTAACATTCAGCCAATTTCCTCCACAGGAAATTATTTACTGGTTTATTATAATGAGTAGTTAGGCACCTCTACAGAAATTATAGCTTACCATGGCAGTGTCTCAGGCATACTTGCTTTCCCTTAATCTTCTCTGTCAAATGAAATTTCCAAGGCATGCAAAAGGCAGTAAACATGATTTCTCAGCCATGTCTTATTATTATCTAGTCAGTTTGCTTTGGGGGGTTTCCGTAATTCCCTTGCACAAATCCCGGGAGGTTGGGACCAAAGAGCAAGAGGAGAACATCTAATCAATTCCTTTCAAGGGTATTGAGTGACAGCTAAGGAAAAGCTGTGTAGTATATGCTGCAAAAGCCAGCCTTAGGAAACTCAATTACTGGCAGCAGCAAAGTTGCTCATTCTGATGCTGAGGTTTGTGTTTACACTGGCAGAATGTGCTGTCAAAAGGAGGCTTGCACACCTCGGATCAGAACTGGTTCTCCTCCTGCAGTAGATATTGAGTCTCTCCCTCAGTCAATGAAGACAGAGAAGATGCATAGAGAGGTCTTTATTGCATCAAGTAGTAGTGGTGGTGGTAGCAGTAGTGGTACTGTGTTTCCCTGAAAATAAGACACTGTCATATTTATTTTTCTTCAAGAAGACACACTATGGCTTATTTTCAGGGGATCTTATTTTTATTATGTTCTTCTGGAACATCGTCATAACTCTCCAAACCTGGATGTGCATGTGCAGAACCCTTTGCATATGCACAGAACCCATTTACCACACCATGCCTATCGATATGTCTTATTTTCAGGGTATGGCTTATATCGTGCAAATGCTTAGAAAGCCTGCTACGGCTTATCTTATGGGTATGTGTTATTTTTGGGGAAACACGGTGGTGGTGGTGGTGGTGGTGGTGGTAGTAGTAGTAGTAGTAGTAGTAGTAGTGAAGCAATCACACCCCATAGAGCTTAGTGCGATCTAAGAGATCACAAGTTAATTAGCATTTTGCCCCCAACACACTGGGTACTCATTTTACCGGCTGAGTAAACCTTGATCCCTGATCAGGAGCGAACTTACAACCTTTTGGTTAGAGTACATCAGTTTAGCCACAGTAGTAGTAGCAGCAGTGGCGGTGGTGGCATGTCATCAAGTTATCCCTGGCCTTTGAATGAGAGATCTCCAAAATGTCCTGTTATGTATGTACAATGTTGCTTTAAGAAATGTATGAATGTAACCTGAACACAATTACATTGTAACCCAGCTGTTAAAGGAACGCGAGTTAGCTGCCCATAGAGGGCAGCTGCGAGCGTTCAACTCACATGGTTCTCATTCCTCAAATCACCGGCAGCCGCGGGAACTCTCCCGCACGATCAAACAACTACAGAAGAGGGGCGTGACTTGGAACGACGTCACGCCGGTGGCAGCCAATGAGCTACCGTGCAGCAAGATTCAAATGCATTGTGCTACTGTATATAATGTGATGTATCTCCGCCATTACCACATGTTCATCCTGATCATCAACCAATAAAGCTGTGTTAGTCCTTACTGCGACTCCTTCTTTGTCTTCCGTGCAAGACACCAAATTGGCGACGAGGATGGGATTGATGGCGAATCCCAAGGTCAAGCCGTACCAGTTCGATGTCAGCGAGCCCGAACAGTGGGAACTGTACGAGTGCCAGTTTTGGCACGCGATGGAAGCCGCGGGCGTCGACGACAACGCGAAGATGCGCTCCCACTTCTTGGCCCAGGTGGGGCTGGCCACGCTGCGTATCCTGATGAACCTGGTGGCCCCCCGGAAGGTAGATGTGGTGCCCATCGACCGCATCCTGGAGTTGTTGGGTGAACACTTCCAGCCTCCCGTGTCCATTTTCCCAGCCCGGGTCGCGTTCCACAGGCGAGACCAGCGACCGGGTGAGTCCGTGTCCGCCTACGTGGCAGCCCTCAGGCTTGCAGCAGTGGACTGCCAGTGGGACGACCTGGACCAGGCCCTCCGAGACCGCATGTTGTGTGGTCTGAGGGTCGAGGAGCTGCAGAGGAAGCTGATGACCCGAGACCACCACCTCACATTCAACGAGGTACTGCGGGAGGCCCAAGCGGCCGAGGCGGCCAGGAGCGGGGTCAAGGTGTTCAAGTCCCGAGGGGCCACATCCGAAAGGGCCAAGTCACCAGTACAGGCGGCCCGGCGGACATCAGCGAAGACGGCCTGGTGGGCCCCCAAGCCGCCCGCCGGCACACCAGCGACGTCCGAGGAGTCGTCCACAACGGCGGACTCCTGCTCCAGCGAGGACGACGATGTCCAGAGGATCAAGAAACGAGGAGGGAAGCGACTAACCCGTGAGCGGCAGGACCACCGCTGCGATGGTTGTGGGGCGTCCCACGACCGCACGAGGTGTCCGTTCCGAAAGGCCGAGTGTCACAACTGCGGCCGAAAAGGACACATCGCCCGAGTATGCAGGCGCGGGCGAGTTGAGGGCAGGGGCAGTTCCAGCCATCCCCAGACGCACCAACGGAAGGCGGCCGGCACCAGGAAGGTCTCAGCCAACTACAGCGAGGAAGGCGTGAACCGCGTGGGCCTGGAGCACCGGCGGTTTTTCGTAGAGGTACTGTTGCAGGGGTTCCCAGTGAGGATGGAGATAGACTCGGGGTCATCTTATTCCATCCTGTCCCAAAAAGAGTTTATGCGTATTCCCCCAGATAAGCGGCCCAAGCTGCGGGCCATGAAGTCACACCTACGGGACGTGCAGGGGAATGGGATCCCAGTGTTGGGGGTGGGGAACTTCAAGATGAAGTTCAAGAACTACTCCGAGAAATTGCCCCTAGTAGTCCTCAAGGGGGGAGGTGCTGCCTTTTGGGAACGCAGTGGTTTGCTCCCCTGGGAATCGAACTGTCCGGCATTAACGCCATCAAGACTGACCCAATGCGGGACGTGTGCAATGCACACCCGGACGTTTTCAAGAAGGGGCTCGGGAAATACAAGGGCCCCCCGGTTTCCTTTGAGCTGGACCCAGAAATCCGGCCCATCCGCCTCAAGCCAAGGAGAGTGCCCTTCGCCCTCAAGGACAAGATCGAGGCAGAACTGGACAAATTGGTGGGGCAGGGGATTTTGGTTCCAGTTGATTCGGCGGAGTGGGAAACGCCGATTGTTACAGCCCTTAAACGGGGAGGTCAGGATTTGTGCGGACTATAAATGTACGATCAATAAGGCCATTCGGCCAAATGCATATCCGGTGCCCATGGTCAGCCACTTGCTGGCCACGTTACATGGGGGGAGGTGTTTTGCCAAGCTGGATCTGGCGCAGGCATATCAGCAGCTCTCTGTAACCCCGGCTGCTGCCGCCGCGCAAACGATCGTGATGCACAAGTGGGCGTTTAAGGTAACGCGCCTTCAGTTTGGCGTGAATTCGACCCCCGGAATTTTCCAGTCCCTCGTGGAACGCCTTTTAAAGGGGCTTCCAGGCGTCCTCCCATACTTCGACGATGTGTTGATAACGGCGGGGAGCGAATTAGAGTTAGCAAAAAGGCTAGATGGGGTCCTCTCAGTGTTCGAGAGGGCAGGACTCCGACTGAGGAGGGACAAATGTGTATTCTTTGCAAGGGAGGTTGAGTTTCTAGGTTTTAAGGTAACCCCGGATGGAATCAAACCCTCTGAGTCCAAGGTTGCGGCCGTGAGAAACGCCCCTCGCCCCACTGCGAAACCGGAGCTGCAGTCATTTCTAGGGGTCCTAAATTTCTATCATTCCTTCCTGCCTCGGAAGGCATCGGTCGTGGAGCCGCTGCACACGTTACTTAAAAAGGATGTGGCTTGGCGGTGGGGGGACAGGCAGGAGAAAGCGTTCAAGGAGCTTAAGTCACTCCTATCCTCGGATGCTGTCCTGACCCACTTCGATCCGAAAAAACCAGTGGTTTTAGTCTGTGATGCGTCCCCAGTGGGGGTGGGGGCGGTTCTGTGCCACGTGTTGGAGAGCGGGCGGGAAGCCCCGGTGGCATACTACTCAAGGTCCCTCTCAAAGGCCAAGCACAATTATGCGCAAACAGATAGGGAGGCCCTGGCCATAATCGCGGGAACGAAGAAGTTCCACGATTTCCTATACGGCTGCGAGTTTATAGTAGTGACGGATCACAAGCCACTGCTGGGGATCTTCACTACCGGCAAACCCACCCCGCAAATTCTATCCCCCAGGATGCTGCGTTGGGCCATCTTCCTCAACGCCTACCAGTATGAGCTGGTCTATCGCCCAGGGAAGGAGATCTCCCATGCGGACGCACTGTCCCGATCTCCCCTCCCTAGTTTAGGGGACCCCACGTGCGAGGTAGAGCAGGACCACCAAGTCCTGCTGATCGAGTCTCTCGACTCACCCCCCATTGTCCCGGCCGACCTCGCCAAGGCCACGGCGGCCGACAAGATGCTGGCCCAAGTTAGTTCCTGGGTTAGGAAAGGGTGGCCCACTACTCCCCCCGAGGAGCATTTCAAGCCATTTTTCAGGCGCAGAGTGGAGCTTTCTCTGGAAAAGGGCTGCTTACTCTGGGGCCAGCGGGTAGTTATCCCAGACAAGCTAAGGGCCAAGGTACTGAAGCTACTGCATACCAGTCACCCCGGGATCGTGCACTCCAAGGCTCTGGCCAGGAGTTTCTTTTGGTGGCCCCAGATAGACGCGGATATAGAACGTTTAGTGGGCACGTGTGAGAGCTGCCAGAGCTCTCGGCCCGAGGAGTCCCGGTTGCCCCATAGGGAATGGGACACGGCCCGCGGGCCATGGTCCCGGATTCATGTCGACTTCGCTGGCCCCTTCCGTGGGTCCATGTTTCTGCTGGTAGTCGACTCCTACTCCAAGTGGTTGGAGGTAATCCCCATGAACAGCACTTCCTCTGCGGCAACCATTAAACAGTTGCGCAAGCTTTTTGCCTGTTTCGGCCTGCCAGACGTCCTCGTTAGTGATAATGCTAGTACCTTCACGTCTGCAGAGTTCAAGACGTTTATTGAGAGAAACGCCATCAGGCACATTACCGCTGCCCCGTTTCACCCTGCCACAAACGGTCAGGTAGAGCGCCAAGTGCGCACTACGAAAGACGCACTGCGGCGCATGGGTCCCGGTGAGTTGAACCTTCACCTGTGTCAGTTCCTCATCTGCTATAGGACAACCCCCCCTAGCTTCAGGATTTTCCCCAGCCGAACTCCTCATGAGGAGGCGTCCGGTAACACTTTTTGACCGGATGGATCCGTCCAGGGTGGAAGATGAAGGGAGAAATATAAGCATAGGGGGAGAGAGCTCCAAAGGTTTCTAGGTAGGGGACCCGGTTCATTGCAGGAACTACGCGGCCTCGGGGCCAGTGTGGGTACCAGGGACGATTATTGAGCAAACGGGGCCGGTATCCTACAGGGTCGAGACTAGCTCAGGTCTACTCTGGAGAAGGCATGCCGACCAGCTCAGAAGGCGAGTCACCTGTGAGGGGGAATCAGCGTTAGGGTCCTCCCCCACCCGCGTTACCCAAGGGGGAGACACGGCGGCACCCGCGGATACAAATGCATATCCTCGGTTCTCAGCCGCAGAGGAGGATACCTTGGAGGAGAGGGATGAATTTGATTATGAGTTGCAGTACCAGGGGGGTGTCGCGGAGTGGTCCCCCACCCGTCCTAGCGAGAAGAGGGGTTTCAGTTCCGCCCCTGGTACTTCCAGTCCCCCCAGCCCTTTTGTTTTAGAATATACCATAGCTCTAGCTCCCCGGAGACAAACACCCCCAAGACAGGCAACAGGGGGGAGTCCGCCCACCACCGTCTCTAGAACTCCCGGGCAGGTAACGGGGGGTGGCGAGGCCACGAGGGCCTCTTCGTCGGTCCCGAGATTCGTACTGGGGGGGACCCCAAGCCCCTCAAACGGTAGGCAAGGGTTCACTTCCCAACTGTTCATTCCATTCCCGTCCCCCAATGCAAGGTTACCGCAGAGTCCACGCCGAGTCACTAATGAATCCCCCCTTTCCGTTGCAGGACAGGACTCTGCGGAACCAGGAGCCTCCGGCTCCCCTGTATTAAGTCAGGCAGCCACACGCCCCAGGCACACGTGTGGCAAGCCACAATGGTTGAGGGACTTCGTCCCATCCTAGGGGGGAGGGATGTTATGTATGTACAATGTTGCTTTAAGAAATGTATGAATGTAACCTGAACACAATTACATTGTAACCCAGCTGTTAAAGGAACGCGAGTTAGCTGCCCATAGAGGGCAGCTGCGAGCGTTCAACTCACATGGTTCTCATTCCTCAAATCACCGGCAGCCGCGGGAACTCTCCCGCACGATCAAACAACTACAGAAGAGGGGCGTGACTTGGAACGACGTCACACCAGTGGCAGCCAATGAGCTACCGTGCAGCAAGATTCAAATGCATTGTGCTACTGTATATAATGTGATGTATCTCCGCCATTACCACATGTTCATCCTGATCATCAACCAATAAAGCTGTGTTAGTCCTTACTGCGACTCCTTCTTTGTCTTCCGTGCAAGACACCAAATGTCCTGTCCTCAACAGCCCTGCTCAGCTCTTGCAAACACAAGCCTGTAACCACCCTCATGAATTCTTCCATCTCACATTTAGTCTTTCTGTTTGTTAAAGTTAAATTGTGTGTGTGTGTGTGTGTGTGTGTGTGTATGTAAATTTCAGTTAAAAGTAACTTCAGCAAAATTGAACCAAAGTTGAATGGCAGTACTGCTCATAGAAAAGACAGGGTTTTACTCACAAAAACTGGCGCACATGTTGTCTTGAACTGGCAATTTTGTGGTTATTTGAAAATGAAGAATGTATTTTTAACCTTATAGCAGATTTTTCAAGAGGTTCAGAAAATTGCAATTTAGAAATAGACCCTTTGAGAAGACATTTTTTTTTAAATCAGCAATAATGAAACGGGAGTTTCTGCTGCCCTGTAAAACTATCACCTTTTCCCTTTAAGAAGCAAATAATCAGGTACAAACTAACAAGAAAAGAATTGGGTGATTCATCAAAAAGGTGTGGATAAGCAATGAGAGCTTCCAGTTCTTAAAATGTCCTATAACAATGTAGCAGCTAAAGCTGGTTTTGGATTCTCCCTCCCCCCCAAAAAAATAATTTGCAGAAAAAATAAATCATGCAGAAAATAAAGAAAATAAATCTTGGCAAATGCAAGGATTCTTTGCAACACCTACAGAAAATGTCTTACCCTCTTGGAAGTGAGGAGAAAAATCTCTCCCAAAAGAAAAATGCAAGAGACAATTTGCATCCTCACCCACTCCTATGAGTTATTTTCTCTCTTTTGTACAGAGGGCATCCAGAGCAAACCTGAGTTTTCCTGGGTCATTCCTACGATGTCATCCCTCTCTTTTAGTGCAAGTGCAGACTGAAGAAACATGACCCCAAAATTTGATTTTATTTGTATTTTTCTAATTAAAATTCCCAATAAAAAAAAGAGAGAGAAAAGGAATGCTTTTATGATTGCATAACATATTTGTATCAGGGGTATTTGTGATGAATGGAAATGCAGGCTTGTGTTTTTGTTATATTGTAATGGAGATTTCTGTGTGTAGTTCACTGAAGGGAGGTGTGTAGGATCGGGGCCGCTGGACGGCCGTGAGGTCCCGAAGGAGACTGATCAAGTAACGATATGAGGCAATATGGAGCGAGATCAGATCAGTGGTTTATTGAGGAAAAAGCATCATCATATATAGATCAGAAGGCAATGCAGGATAGAATCGTCATCTGACAGAAAATCACATCACCCATTTACTCGGGTTAATGGGAAATCTCTCTTGGGGAAGTTAATTAACTCGGGCAAACACTGACAGGGGAAAACCATTGTTCGGGGTTTACACCAGAGTAAATATGGCCTCTATTTGCACCAAGGATTAGGCTTAACTGCGAGTAAGTAATTGCCTAATACGTAATGGAGGTTAGCGATCTGCTTCTCTCAGCAGAATCGCCGGTCAGGTCAGATGTGGGTGAATCAACCCTATGATTATTACTATTAATCCGTCCCCAATTTCCATACTGGCAAGGGCCAGTGACCAGGGGTCTTCCTCATCCGGTGTAACCTCTGCCAGGGGCAGTTTGTGCCAATCGTGCATGCGGAATCCGCATCTCCCCTTATTTTGTTATTTTTGGACCTGACAGGCGACCCTGCGCAAGAGAGGCATCAGCTGGTGTACGGGAACGACGCTTCGGGGCTCCCCCCATGGGGGACATCTCGATAACAGTGAGGGAATACATTGCATGAAACAGCATCCTGCTGTGCCCAGTATTATCACCCCCACAATCACTTTGAGCGTCGTCTGGAGCCACCCCCACGGAAGCCATGACCACAAGGAATTCCACCAATCCCATGAAGAACCCTCCTTGATGTTCTTGACTAGGGTGTGGAGGTCCGTGAGCTGGCTCTGCACCTTGCGTGTGTTGTCTGTGAGATTAAAGCAACACATGCTATGAACAGATTCGCAACCCAAATGATGTAACAACAGAAGGTAGTCTATAGCTGCTCGATTGTCGAGAATGGCATGGCGAAGTTCTGCCTGCTCCTGGTTGAGCAGCGCTATCACTGAGGAGGTATGGTTAATGGCTTTTGCTAATCCGCAAGCCAATTGACCAATTCTCCGAGCGTTGCTGACGGCTAAGCCTAGCACGCCAAGTATGCTGACTGCCAATGAGACATACTCAGCTGGACTCAGAATCCTAATGTTGCTATCACATGAGCTGTCTAACTGGGTGGCGCGAGTGTGCCGTATGGCTGAGGAAACATTTGTGCTTGGAGTAACCATATCCTTAGTGGGGAGTAACAGTGTCAAACGACTGATACAACATATAGAATCTGATACATTTGCGGGAATGTAGTTCCACGTGTACTGATTGCATGTAAAGAACCATCCTGAAGGTAGGGTAACATGAGCATACATTGAACCAAGTGTCTGTGGGTTATCACAAGTCCAGTTGCCGCTGCCAACTTCGAGGCAACGACATCGAGTTTGGCCGACTGTAGAGCAGCCGGTCATTCGAGCACACGTAGAGTTCGGACTGACCGCCACTCGAGGAGTGTGGAGAGTGGCTGCATCAGCCGGCAAAGTCATAGTCAGCCGCATTTCCCAGCGGGCATATTCTGAGGAACTCGCCGGGAGGTACGGGCTGAAAATCCGTTTCACTAGCCAGTCGCCATCCCTGGGGTGCGCGCCTGGAGTGTGGCACACTGGGATGAGACAGGTGCTCAAAATTGAGGCAGAACCGATGTCCTGCTTCAGGCAAAAATCGGACTGGTTGACGAGACCCGCCAACCTTTCCCATATGTTGTAGTGCATCCGGGCAGAAAGATCTCCACCTGGCATCAAATCGTTGGCCTTTAGTGAGGCTGCCTGAACGCCTCCCCCCGCAAGTAGGGAGAGGGTCAGGATGATGGTGACTGCCACGGAGTTGGCAGTGATCAGGGCAAAGACTGCAGACACAATGTTCTCCGGTGTGGGTTCCCTGCCTTCGCGTTGGACAAGGTCCTTGGCCTTACTGCAAAGGGTCTTGACCATCCCCCAGGTGATCCTCGGCGCTGCCAGCTGCTGTCGCCGCTTCCTCCGCCGGGTCTCCTCGGTCAGGGTGAGGTCCTCCATCTCCGGGATCGGATTCGGGTCGGCCTGGGTCCCCGCCATGTGGCTCCAAGTGAGGCTTAACACACCGGGCTGGAATCCAGATGACACCTGTAGGAGACATAACTGCAGCATACCCTCTTCCCCAGGTTACGAGTGGCACCGGGCCCCTCCAGGAAGGGTCCGGCGGCACCCGGTAACGGACCATCGGTCGCGGGAGAGCTTCCGAACGGCGGAAGTGTTTCTCCTGCGGCGTGCAATCCGAAAAAACATTAAGGTGATTGTATGTGAACAACACCTTGTTCAGACAATGCTGTGCCTGACCCTGTGACTTGGGGAGGGCTGGTGCTCCCCCCTTTCTGTTTGTTTGTCAATGTAGGACTTGAGCGTCCGATTGACTCGTTCCACAATCGCTTGCCCCTGCGGATTGTAAGGAATGCCAAAGGTATGCTTAATGTCCCAGGTGGCCATGAAGTTAGCCAACTGCCTAGAGCTGTAGGACGGGGCGTTATCGGTTTTCACGTGCCGTGGTTTGCCCATCACTGCGAAGCAGGCGAGGAGGTGCTGCTCCACGTGGGAAGCTGTCTCCCATTTCTGCGCCGTTGCCCAAACGAATTGTGAAAAAGTATCAATGCAAACGTGCATGTACTGCCATCTGCCAAACTGCGGGACATGTGTGACGTCCATTTGCCACACCTGGTTAGCCTCTGTCCCTCGTGGGTTGACCCCCCACGAGGGCCCCCCCGGTGCCCCTGCACAATGCTGGCAAGAGCGAACTATGCCTTGGGCTTGAGAAAGTGGCAGATTGAACTGTCTGGCGAGCGCTTTGGCATTTTGATGAAAGAATGCATGACTCTGAATTGGAGTAGTGAAAACACCCAAACTGACCGCTGCTGAATTTCCTTTGCGGCCACATCCGCTCTGCTATTGCCCGCGGAGATTGGACCCGGGAGGTCCTGGTGACTTCGGATGTGGGCAATATAGAGCGCTTCCGTGCGGTTTCGCAAGTGAAATTGAGCTGTGAGGAACAAACTCAGCAAGTTCTTGTCTATCGCGGGAGTGATGTATGCTCCCGGTAGACTGTGAAGCAAATTCCTAACATACTGACTGTCAGTAATGATGTTTAGGCGCTCTTTGGCGAAGGTGCGCAAAGCAAGGTTCACCGCTGCCAACTCTGCCCGCTGTGCGGACTTCTGTGGAAGAGTTAACAGCGTGCGCCAAGCCTGGCCCTCCTGCCAAGTTAAGACACCATATGTGCGACCCCCATCAGTAAAAACTGTTCTGGCCCCCTGAAGTGGAACCAGCGAGAGCAATTCATACAAGCTGACTGACTGCGTTTGAAGCGAGACGAGTCTGCGGTCCTTTGGCAAGTGGTATGCCAAGCATCCGGTGAATCCCTCCAAGGCAATTGAACGGGACCACGATCTTTGCTAAGTCGTGCCCTGAGATATCCCTGGCTCTCAGCCTTCCGCGGTAAACCACCGTGGAGACCAACTCTTGGGGAGGAACGATGTTTCGGGAAGAGGTGTTCGGCAAGTACACCCATTCCACGATACTCGCCCCTTTCTCGGAGTCCACTCCTAGGGCTCCGGTGAACATGGATCCGGCCCGAACGATGTACAAGTTCAGGATCGGGGCATATGGACCCTGAGTAATCCTGTCCACCCACCTTTGGCTGAGAATTTGGTTGACTTTCTCGAGAGCCAAGCGTGCCTCTCGAGGAATTTGTATCCGGTCTGCCGGCTGCTTACCTAGCGTTAGCAGCGAGAAGAGCGGTTTCAAAAGATCCGTATCCAATCGGAAATACGGTCTGGCCCAATTGATGTTACCCAAAACTTGCTGCAATTCTACCAAGGTGACTGAGTCTTTCAGGTTGATCTGAGGCAAAACTGGTGCTGCGAAAGAGCGGAGAAGCCGATGACCCAAGTATGAGAAGGGCTCGGTTCTCTGCACTTTCTCTGGGGCAATGAGTAACCCTTTCTCCCCCAGGCTGGCCTGGAGGTCTTTAAACATTTCGCTGCCGAGTTGCGGCACTGCGACCAAGATGTCATCCATGTAATGGCATACTAAGGCTGTGGGATGAAGGTTTCGAAACTTTGCCAGTGTGTTGTGAACATAAATTTGGCACAGGGTGGGCAAATTGAGCATCCCCTGTGGCAAAAAATTCCACGCGTAACGCTGCGTGGGCTCGCTGTGGTTCACAACCGGCACCGTAAAGGCGAACCTTTCCCGGTCCCTGGGGTCTAAGGGAATGGTGTAAAAACAATCCTTGAGATCTACGACCAGGATCTCCCAACCCTTGGGAATCATATTTGGATTTGGGATGCCGCATTGAAGCGGACCCATTGGCTGTATACATTTATTGATCTCTCTGAGATCGTGGAGGAGTCGCCACTTTCCCGACTTCTTTTTGATGACAAAAATAGGCGAATTCCAAGGACTAGTGGACTGCTCTATGTGTCCTGCATCTAGCTGTTCTTTAATCAGTTGCTTTAGGGCAACTAATTTCTCTCCCACTACCGGCCATTGTTCCACCCAGACCGGCGTATTGGTGAGCCATTTAAGTGGCAACGCCATTACCCGAAGGTGAGAGTGGCACCGTACTGCTGTAAAATGTCTCGCCCCCAACGATTGATGTGCACGTCCAGAATGTGCGGCCGAATGACTGCTGTGCCGTCAGCCTTTGGGATCGTGACTTCCACCCACTCCCGGCTCCTAAACGCTTCTTGGATGCTGCCTACCCCCCACACATCGGAGACCAGCCGTGGCCACTGGCTTCGGCTGACCATGCTGACGTCAGCTCCGGTATCTAGCAACCCTGAGAATGATTTTTTATTCAAAAATACCTCAATAACTGGTCGCTGTTTCCACTCTATGTTGGTCTCCACTGTCGCTAAGACCTGGTATCCTTGCACTGCCTCACTTGCGCTTGAGCGGTCTTCTGACCCGGACTCTGAGCTGTCCCTGAGCCTTCCCTGGCTATCTGCTGGTGAGTGACAAGGAACCATAATCAGTTGCGCTAATGTGTCTCCTTTGTGAATGGTCTGGGGTAGGTGCGTCCAAAGCTGAACTTGGAGAACGCCTGAAAAATTGGAGTCAACAACTCCCGGAATTACAAGAATTCCGCGTGCTCCTGCTACACTGCGAGGCAAAACTAAACCTATGAAGCCCTTGGGTAGGGGTCCCATGTACTGGGAATCCACCAGATAGACTGTGCCTGGCAGGTCGTATGTAACTGGCAGGTCGCCTGGCAAGTCAATTCTAGCCCTGTACTACCCTTGGGGCTGGCCTGTGCCTTCGCAATGCCTGGAATGTGATCGGAATCTAATCTAGCTCTGACTCGCCCAGAGAAAAGGAAGCCTCTGTTTGGACCGGGGCCAGAGACGTGCCCGCGTTCCGGTTTCCCAAATTCGGACAGAATCTGGACCAATGGTAGCCTTTCTTACACCTCGGACACAGGGTGGTTGGAGCCTTGGAATGGCCGGAATTTTGTCCGCCGCCCTTGGATCGGCACTCCCTAGCGAAGTGACCGACCTTGCCACAATTGTGACATGCCCCTTGGTTTCTATTCTTGGGTCTCCTACCCCCTTGCACCGCCACTGCCAGCAAACCCATTTTGTAAGAGTCTGTGCCAACGTCGGCGCAAGCTCTAATCATGTCCGTGAGAGTCAAGTCGGGACGATTACCCAGTGACTGCAAGATCTTATGGCAGTCGAGATTGGCATTGTCCTTGGCCAATTTCATCATGAGCTCTTGCTGGGCTTGCTCATTATCGATCTGCCTGCTGATCGCTTCCTCTAAGCGATTGAGAAAGTCCATGTAGGACTCCTGGGCTCCCTGTTTGACTGCGGTGTAATTTTTGGCCACTTTGCCAGTTGCTGGAACCTTGAGAAAAGCCCTGAAGGCCGCCTCAGCTGACATCTGAAGAGTGGCAAGTGGCAAGTTGGTCTGCGCATCGATGGATTCGAAGGCACCTGAACCATATAACTGGTCAGGAAGTACTGCCCTTCCCATCCTGGCAGCCCTTGCCTGAGCCTCGAGGCGATACTCGCTGTCCCATAGCAAATACTGGCTGGGGTTGAGCATCATCCGCATGACGGCTTTCCAGTCGTGCGGGATGAACATGGTATTCTCGCACACTTGCTGAAGCGTGCCCCTAGTGAACTGACTCTGTAGTCCTGTCTCTGTAATGGCCTTCCGTATAGCCATGAGGAGCTTATACGGGACTGGTGAATGAACTACCTTCTGTTGCCCTGTGAGGGCATCCATTTCCAAGCGAATTGGACAAATCTGACTAAGCTCAGCTAGTTCTTCTGCTGGCAAATCCCCCTTCTTGATCTCTTCCTCAACTGTGCGCTGAAGGGCACTCTTAGTTTGGGAACCTGTAGCTGTCAGAGAAGCACCTGCGCTTCCCATTCCATGCATTCCACCGGTGACGTCTGCAGCTGTCACCGAGGGAAAGCTCCCTACACTACTCTGCTTAAACTGTAATGACGGATAGAGCGCCATGGGCGCCGATGGCTCTACTGACGCTGGGGGTTCCTTAGCCTCTACCCGGACTGGATCTACCTCTGCTAAAAGTTTCCTAAATTTACTCCATGTGCGAATTATGCCCTCTGGAGCTTTCGGGGATTGCTGAATGCAGTCTCCTATCTGATCCCAGAGCTGGAGGGATAACGTACCTACTTCTGGGTAAAGCAGGCAGTGTTCCCTCAAGAACACCAAAAGTCACGCTAGCTCTCCACTGTGAAAGCGTGTCTGATATACCCTTGGCCAGGATTTCGAATTCTTCCTCATGAATTCTTTGGCTAGCGGACGGACGTTGCCACTGAGGACAAGTCCCCATATTACCTGCGGGGTCCTCTGAAGTCTCCTTCTCGGGACGGGTCGACGCGTCTGTAGTTCAGGCAATAGGTTTTGCGTGACAAATCTCTGGGTAGAGCTGGGAGCGTGGCCTACCGCCACGGGCCCTCGGTGGCCTCTGCGCTGTCAGGGGTTCACAGCCGACCCTGAGCGGAACGCGTTTTTCTGTTGCTGCAAGCCGCCGTGAAAGTCAGAGCAAGCTGTAGGAAGCCTCTCTGAAATGCCTCGTCACTGGGCCGTTGTCCCGATCGGCTGGCTTACCGACCGGACTGCCGCGCTGTCCTCCGGGATGATCAGACGCGGTTCTAGCGTAGAACCGGACCGTGTGATCGCTTACTCTCGGGTAAGATCACGTCTCGGGGTCACCAGATGTAGGATTGGGGCCGCTGGACGGCCGTGAGGTCCCGGAGGAGACTGATCAAGTAACGATACGAGGCAATATGGAGCGAGATCAGATCAGTGGTTTATTGAGGAAAAAGCATCATCATATATAGATCAGAAGGCAATGCAGGATAGAATCGTCATCTGACAGAAAATCACATCACCCATTTACTCGGGTTAATGGGAAATCTCTCTTGGGGAAGTTAATTAACTCGGGCAAACACTGACAGGGGAAAACCATTGTTCGGGGTTTACACCAGAGTAAATATGGCCTCTATTTGCACCAAGGATTAGGCTTAACTGCGAGTGAGTAATTGCCTAATACGTAACGGAGGTTAGCGATCTGCTTCTCTCAGCAGAATCGCCGGTCAGGTCAGATGTGGGTGAATCAACCCTATGATTATTACTATTAATCCGTCCCCAATTTCCATACTGGCAAGGGCCAGTGACCAGGGGTCTTCCTCATCCGGTGTAACCTCTGCCAGGGGCAGTTTGTGCCAATCGTGCATGCGGAATCCGCAGAGGTGGCAATGAAGCATTCTGGGTTGTTACTGGGGAAGGTGTGTTGCAGACAATATAACCTCGTGCTCTGGAGAAACAAAACCTAAGTTTGGATGAACATTACGTACTGTATAGAGATTGGCTGGAATCCTTAAAATGAAGGGTCAAAGGTGAGAGATGGATAGAGGAATAAAAGGGGAGGGGAGGAGAAAGAACGCTCTTTTTCCACTATGCTTTGGAGTACACTACATCAGAGGGAAATGTGAGTAGAAATAAACCACCAAAATGTAGTTCTCTAAATAGCTAAAACCAGGCCAAAGCCTGGGAGCTAGTTATGGTTTATATTTTGATGTGTGAAATGGTTAAATTGTTAAAACCTATGCTATTAATGTATCAATAAATCATGTTTGGAACCATGTCTGGTTAGAGCAGAGCTAAACTGGGATTTGGATGGGGCGAGTCTGCCCCAGGCAGATCCAGTGCGCAACTTGGGGGTCCTCCTGGTTAGTCTATATCAAACCCTGACAACCCTGACAAGACCGAGTGGCTATGGATCTGAAAACCTGGCTGGGAGGGCAGGTGTGGGGTGTTGATGGTGGAGTGACCCCCGCCTGCTGGTTAGTTTAGTTTATATCAAATCAATAATAGAGGAACTCCCTCTCTTTTTACTATGTGTTGTATGAGTTTTTAATGGGGTTTTTACTGGGGTTATTTGTTTTAATAAGGTTTTATCTGTTGGGGGGGGGGGGTTGTATTGTAAGCTGCCTGGAGTGAGTAGGGCGGCTATAAAAATATTAAATTAAAATATGGTGCCTTGACCAGAACGCTATCATCAAAATGCATTTAAATATATTGGTCTGAAAGACAACAAACCTTCACACACACGCTAGCGAGAGACTGCTGGCTAAGTGGGGAGAAAGATGTGATGGGTGTTGTAAACCTTCACCTTTACTCTAGCCCATTAGCCAAGCAGAGTACAATGGGCATGCAAGGGGCATGCCCCCCCCCCCCAGTAGAGGCTGCTGTTGGTTAGGTGGGAAATGCATTCTGGATGTAAAGAAGCATAGGAATTAACCCTTCTAAGCAAAGTTGGGTAAAACTCCAAACGTCAGAACATTTTAATGTGAAGTCTTACCTATATACCACTGGGAATACCATTGCTTTGACTATGCAGACTTTTGTTTGCAAGGTGATGTTTCTCCTTTTAACTATGTTCCCATGGAATTCCATGGGAGCATGGAAATCTGTGGGCCTCTGGCCAGAAACATCATGGATACAAATGCCTTTTCATTCTTACAGTCAACGATCCTGTCAGTTCATCTCTCATCATGCTATTCACCACAAACCCGTGGTTTGGAATTTCCCTGCTTGCTCCCATCGCTCATAAAACCTGGGATGTTTTCCTGCAGTTGACCTTCTCAGTATTATGTGTTTTCATTGGCTGTCTTGGCTCCCCTCACCCTCAAGTCTTTCTAACCTCTCATGGTGCAGAAGAAGTGGCATCTGACATGATTGCAAAAATACCAAAAGGGCCACATTAAGCTATTAGAATAAATTACCACCACTGAGGAGATAAATAGGAACCTCTTCCTTGGGAAGGTAAACAGCATTCCGTGTTTCCCTTTATATTTAGTGTTTAGTTCACTCTCTGGGTGGTTCACAAAGTAATTAACATCTTGCCCACAGCATACTGGGTACTCATTCCTTGAAAGGATGGAAGGCTGATACAACCTTGATCCCAACTAGGATCAAACTCACAATGTCAGCAGTTGTGGGTGCAGTACAGGAGTTTAACCACTGCGCCACCAGGGCTCATATAGATTTTGATGTGCGAGCTTCGTGTGAGAGAAATACATTACATAATATGGAGAAAAGGATGATCCAAATTGATGTATGCTGATTGATTCATTGATCCAGGAGGATGGGTCACTTTCAAAGCCACACCCATCAAAATCCTTTAGCTGGTAAGGTAGCATTCAGCATTTGTAAAGTTTTCACTATGGCAAGCTAAAATGTTATCCATTCCTACTAGATTTCCCAGTGGCCCTTTTGACTACAAGGCATGAGATGGGAAGATTCCTCCAGCCATGACCTAATTCTCCAGATGGTGCTTTATAGAAGAAGTGGTTGGCCTCAGCTCCCTAAATGAAAATCAGCTTGGGCCCCAGACAAACAGCCCAGGCTAGAAAGATGGTGATGCAGAAAACATGTACCCCTGAAGAGTTACTTCTTCTTTCAGGTTGGTCTTGCATTTAAGGACTTCAACCCTCAGCCTATTCAAGGTCCTCCAAGTGACATAGGGTAGGTTGAGTTCCTCAACTATATCCTCCTTTAATCTTGTTCCTTCTCCAGTGAGCTCCTTCCTTCATCTTCTAATTTGGTTTTGCGTACCCTCAAGAGTGTTTGTTCTTGCCATAAAGCTCCACCTAGATCTGAGTTGGCGGACTTCAAACTCCTATGTTCAGAGGATGTCGAGAGACGTTCTCTTAGTTCTCTCGGCATGCACTGCCACTTCTCTCCTGATCTTAGCTGGAGCGATTTCTTCACAAAGTTTCCTTGTGCTCTTGAGGAAAGGCTGCTGTCAGATACCCAGTCAACTGTGGGAATTAGTGAAATAATGCGGAGAAGTACAAACTATCTCCCATATGACACAATGCACATGATGCCCCTCAATGTGCACTGAGGAAGACCTTATGTTGGCAAAAGGAAATGCTGGTGGGGCAGGTATGAGGAGGTGGAGGGGGTGCCACCACCGCACAGCCCAGCTGGCTCATTTAGAGCAAGGTCACTCAGGTTTTTAGTTTTTAACTAGATGTTCTTTTCTGTGTTTTTAGGAATTTTTTTAGGGTTTCTTGTAGTTTAATGTTGGGGATTTTATGTATGCCACCGAGAGTCGCATGCGATTGGGGCGGCTATACAAATTGAATAAAATAAATAAATAAATAAAGTGGCCAGATTTTTAAATTTATTTTATTTATTTATTATTTATTTGTTCAATTTCTACCCTGCCCAATCAGTCAAGGCCAACTCTGGGCAGCTAACAAACACAGGATAAAACAGCAGATAAAACAAATAAAACTAACCCCACACACACACCATAAAAAAGGGTGGTGGAGCCAAAGGCGGGAAGCAATTTGATCTATAAGCCAACCCAAGGTGGTCACCCTCCCACCAGCCAGGTTTTAAGTTCTTTTCTGATGGGCAGCAATTCCATCTGGAGCCGCAACTGTTGGCAGGAGGTTCCAAAGGACCAGTGTGGACACGGAGAAGGCCCTCCTCCTTGTGCTAAAGAGACGAGCCCCACTAGCTGATGGTAAAATCAGAGGGTCCACTCTCGTCAGGTGGACAGACATTTTTGGGACGATGCGGTCTCTTAGGTATCCTGGCCCACTACAATGTAGGGCTTTAAAGGTCAAAAATAGCACCTTGAATTACATCTGGAGCAAACTGGTAACCAATGCAGCTCCCGAAGCAGTGGTGAGGCATGGGCGTTATAACGCCCACTCCCCATCACCACCCGAGCCACCACATTTTGGACCAGCTGCAGCCAAAGGTCGTCAAGGGCAGCCCCATGTAGTGCGCATTACAGAAATCTAGTCTGGTCTTTTTAATTCTAGTCTAGCTCTTTTTAATTCTATTTTGTTTTTAGATGCGTTCATTTTAGCTTTGCATGTTATTATACACTGGTGGTGCCTGACATGAATAAAGAAAGTGGAATTGCATTCCAATCAACTGTAGTTTAATGTCCCATTTTTTCTTGAAAAACACAAGAGATGACTTATGGAGAATAAAATCAATAGAATTTGTTTTAAAAAAACTCTGCAAAAAAGCCCAGGTCACCTCAAGTAGGAGACTTGAGATGACCTTGTAAAAGAGATTGTATACCTGAATTGTTTTACCTTCTACAACGTCTCTTCAGTGTGGAAAGTCTTCATTTATAGCTGCCATTGAGCACAAGCGAAAGTTTTCACATTCAGCACAATTTTTGACTGCATGGGTAGGCAAGTTCAAGGTTTCTTTACACACACACCCTGTTCTCTGAGGCAGCTTTTATTAAATCTTGCCGTTCACTCTGCAACATTTGCACGGATCACTGAGGAAGAATAGGGGTCCTGAAAGGAAAAAAACATGCATCCTTCCAAAGTCATTTGGCCTCTCAAGAGCCAAATGTGCTCAAGGAACAATTGGTTGTCGGTCTGCTACTCAGTAATTCTGAAATAAACAGCTTCATGTTAGAGATTCTATGCTTAAGGGTGGGTGTTGATTAGCGGGAGTTGTCACTCAGAAACACAAGTCTGTACACATCCACACTGTGCTTTCTGCCTGGTTCAGTTTCAGATGAGTCCGTGCATAAGATTGTAACACCATGTTTCCACCACAATCTGTTTTAAAAACAAATGTAAACTGAGAGGCGTAGCTAAGTTCGTCTGTCGAAGCAAATGCTCCAAAGAGCTGTGTACCATTTGAAAGGCTATATAAAATAAAGTAAATATGCAAATATTTAAATACAAATTTAAGCATGATTTAAATGTTTGTTTTTTGCATTAATTTCCTCTCAGGATAGTCATTTGTAACATTACCACTCAGAACCACACCTGTAAACCTTCCCGGATTAGCTGGGATTTCCCGGATTTTGGCGCCGATTTGCGCCATTTCCCGCCCCGTGCTGCCAAAACCCTGGAATTTGACAGCGGGGGAAAGGAGGTACTGCACAGCCCTTCTGCACAAGTCGCCTTCTACGCATGCGTAGAAGGGTTTTATGCTTGCTTGGAACGCTTCTACGCTTGCATAGAACCCTTCTATGCATGCATAGAAGGCTACACATGTGTAGAAGGGGGCTACGCAAGCGTAAAACCCTTTGCATGCATAGGTGACCTGCGCAGAACCGTTCTGCGCAGGTCCCAGATTGGCCAGAGCTGCGGTTGACAGGTATGCTCAGAACACATATTTCTAAACCTATCTTAGTCCCAAACATACTGCTTAAAACTCTTTTTTTATGCATGTGCTCTCTAATGTACCCTATGTTTTACTTTGTGTTCTTTTCTATAGAGCTTAATGGCAGGCCAGCAATTTAAACCAGCAACTCACCATTTGGCTCTCCTGGGTTTAATTTACAGCCTCATCTATGATTGAAATCACAATGTGTGATCCAAGCTGGAAATGTGATGGGCATTCCAAGCCAAGCCGCCATACTCCCATTCTTTCTTTACTTCCTGTGAACTCGTCTCCACCCATCTTTCCTTTTTACAAGCATGGCTTTTCTTTTATAATTAAATAAACAAGAATATATCACCATATCAGCTTATCGCTAGGACTTTGTTCTTATAATTATTTTAAATAAAATCATGGGATCATTGAGCTTTCTTCTTCCGTGTCTCTGTGACATGGTGAGTTCATTCTGCAGCTCCTTTCACCTGACCTAGTGTGAGAAAGATTAACCGGAAACACGAGGTTGCCGTTACCAGGATACATCCGTTTGTGGTTCAAAAATACCACAATCTTCAAGGAGGCTTGTTCTGTGCATCTAGGGTTGCCATACATCCCAGAAAACCAAGATTGTCCCAGATTCAAGGTCAGAAAAATTGTCCCAGCCAGTTCAATAAAAATCATGTTAAAGTCCCGGATTTTTAAAACTTACTGGTTGTATATTATAACACACCATTAAAATAAATTCAAACTCTCACCATCAAACAAGCGAATTTTTTCCACATTGGAGTTGAAGTATACCTGGAGACCAATCTTAACGTCCTTGCCTCACACCACCACCGGATAAGTGTGACTAGTGTGTTTCCTGGAACTGAGGACATTAAGAGTTGACCATGATGCAACTTCTCAGAAGTATGACAGGCCATCTTACTGTAAGTATTAACTGTTGCAAATAAATTCATTTAGGCATTCATATATTTAATGTGAAAGTGTTTTATAGCTGTCATTATATTACGTTTGTTTTTAAAACGGCTAGTTTGCAGGTAACCCAGCCATTTTTGTCAAGTATACTTTTGTCCCAGTTTTGTGGGAGAGACTTATGGCAACTATGTGCATCAGATCCAGGGCCTGTTAGGTCATTGAGTCCAACCCCCTGCTCAATGCAGAAATCCAAATCAAAGTAGATGTGACAGATGGTTAACCAAGTTTTCTCTTGAATGTTTCAAGAGTTGGAGCACTCACCACCTCCAGGTCATATATTCCACTGTCGTACTGCTCTAACTGTTAAGGAGTTTTCCCTGATATTCAGCCTATATTTGGCTTCCTGTAGTTTGAGACCATTAATTACAAGTCTGGGATGTGAGAAAAGATCCTCCCTTTCCTCTTTATAACTGTTTCAAGTTTTTATCCCTTTGTCCATTCCCCAACAAAACCCAAAGAAGAAGAAATCAAGAAAAAAAATAAAATGTGTGACCCCCTTGGTTTTGAAAGCTGAGAGTTTTCTGGAAAAGGTGAGAGCTTTTTAAACATGTTGCAGAGAAATATCTCAGCTTTTAAGACAAAGAGATAGCAATACGATGATACAGTGATCTAGCGCTATTATCATGTATTTATTTATTATGAAAATAAGGCAATCGGGATAGAAGAAACAACATTGTTGTTCAGTCGCACAGTCAGTTCCGACCCTTTAGGACCCTATGGGCCATTGTCCTTTAGGCACCCCTGTCCTCCACCATCCTCCTCAACCCACCCAGCTGCGTGTACAATACCATCTAGCCATCTCATCTTTGGCCACCATCTACAGCTCACCCAGTGGCTTAGTGGTTAAGATGCTGAGCTGGAGACTGGAAGGTTGGGTTTTGATACCCAACAGCTGCACTTGGGGGCATGAAAGAGCCTCATTTGGGCATCCCCTAAAATCCTTTCAACCCAGAGTAATCCCTGACATGAAATTATTATTATAAGAGTCCAACTGCTTACATCGCCAAACGCCATTTTCCTTCTCCCCTCCCTGTATCTGATAACTCTCTTATTGTTAAGTAGCAAAGGATTAACTGGGAGAATGTTCCATTTTGAAAAATCACTTCCTTTAATGCAGTGGTTCCCACTGTGGGACTTTCAATTCCATGTCAAGCACAGTTCTGGAAAATACGGAACCTGCACAGAACCCTTCTGCACATGCGCACCGGTTTTCCCCACTGGTCAAATTACGGGATGGCGGTGGGAAAGTGGAGGAAGTGGCACGGAAATATGGGAAATCCCAGTCAATTCCCAGGTATGTTCAATTCCCAGAGACCTAAGTCATTACATTGGCTGATCAGTGCTTTGGGGAATTGACTTAGAATTGACAGGCTTCTGGGAATTGAAATCCAAAAACCAAAAGTTGGGAAACACTGATTTAAAGGTTTCGTGTTCAAGCTAATTCAGCACTTATTCCCTCAGAAGTGACACGGAACCCTAGGAATTCGACCTCGGTCGCGAAGAAGACGCATTTGTCTTTCCGCAGCCTCAACCCCGCCTTTTCGAATATCGCCAGGACCTTGCCCAACCTCTTTGCCAATTCGGCCTGACTTCCCCCCGTTATCAATACGTCATCAAAATAAGGTAACACCCCCTCGAGCCCCTTCAGGAGGCGTTCCACGAGTGACTGGAAAATTCCAGGCGCCGAGTTTACGCCGAATTGAAGGCGCGTCACCTGGAACGCCCCCTTATGGGTAACTATAGTTTGTGCAGCGGCGGCAGCTGGGGTCACCGAGAGTTGCTGGTAGGCTTGTGCTAAGTCGAGCTTAGCGAAACACTTTCCCCCATGTAACCTGGCCAGCAAATGGCTGACTACCGGCACCGGATATGCATTAGGGCGAATGGCCTTGTTGATGGTGCACTTGTAATCAGCGCATATGCGCACCTCCCCGTTGGCCTTTAGTGCCGTTACAATTGGAGTTTCCCACTCCGCAAAATCAACAGGAACAAGAATCCCCTGGCCCACCAATTTGTCCAGTTCCGCCTCTATTTTGTCCTTGAGTGCGAATGGCACCCTGCGTGGTTTGAGTCTTATTGGGCGGACCTCAGGGTCTAGGTCGAACGCTACTGGTGGCCCCTTATATTTCCCAAGTCCCTTTTTGAAGACTTCGGGGTGCGCGTCGCACACCTCCTGAATCGGGTCAGTCCCAACGGTAACGGCGTGTACCCCCCCAATGAACAAACCCAGGGGCTGAAACCACTGAGTCCCGAGGAGGCTGCAATTCCCCCCTTTGAGGACAACTAGGGGGAGAGTCGCGGCGTGTTTCTTAAATTGGACCCGAAAATTTCCCACCCCCAACACCGGGATGCAGTTCCCTTGCACGTCCCGAAGCGTGGACCTCAAAGCTTTGAGTTTGGGCCGCACGTGGGGGGCAATTCTCAGAAACTCCTTCTGGGGAATGATGGAATATGAGGACCCCGAGTCAATTTCCATCTTAATGGGGGCCCCTTGTACTAGTACCTCAACAAAGTAACGGGGGTGTCCCGCGGACACGCTGAACACCGGTGCGTCGTCCTCGCTGTCGTCGGCAATGCGGCCCACGCCGTCTCGCATCCTCGTGGCCTGGGCGCCGTCCTTGGGCCTCGTCCCACGGTCTCTCGAGCTCTTCCGGGCCTCGCGCCGTTTTCTGCAGACCTTGGCGATGTGCCCGCGGCGACTGCAGTTGTGGCACTCAGCCTTTCTGAAGGGGCATTTGGCGCGGTCGTGGTTCGCTCTGCAGCCGTCGCAACGCCGGCCTTCCTTCCGGACCTTCCGGACGTCCTCGTCGTCGCTGCTCTCCGCGGACGACTTCGAAACTTGCCGGGCCGCGTGCACCGAAACGTGCACCGAAGGCTCTGCCTTGCCCGTCTTTGGCCGCCAGTCCTGGAGCTCCTGAACCCCGGCCTTCGTAGCTTCTGCGGCTTGTGCCTCCTTCAGAACCTCCTGCAATGTGGGGGGTGGCTCGCGGTTCATCAATGTGCGCTGAGTTTCGGCATCCCTCAGGCCGCACAGCACGCAGTCTCTTAGCGTGACCTCTACGTTCTCCCATTTGCAGGGGCCGGCCGCCAGTCGCAGGGCCGCTGCGAAGTCGGTGACCGTCTCCCCGGGCGCTTGGACTCGCCTCCAAAACGCGCTCCGAGCGGGGAACATCGCCGTCGTGGGCCGGAAATACTCACGCAACATGTGCATGAGCTCCTTCACCTTGAATTCGCTCGCCCTCCTCGGCGCGATCAGGTCCACCAAAACTCTCTTGGTGTCTGGCCCCAGCATCCGGGTGAAGATGGCCCGTTTCTTGGCCTCATCCGTGACTTCGGATTCCACCAGGGCTCCCTGGAAGTCCATCTCGAAGATGTCCCAGTCTGCCGGTCTCCTGATTTCGAAACCGGCGCATGTCTTGGTCCCGTGGGCAGCCATATCCCACCTTCGTCGCCAATTTGGTGTATGGGACCAAAGACAACGAACAGCCGAAAGGTTGGCTTAACACAGGTTTATTGCATGATGATCCAGGGGGAACATGAGGTAATGGCGGATGGGTAGCTCAATATATACAGTGGCTATACATTTGAATGTGGCTCCTCGACAGTCTATTGGTTACTGTCCGCGTGACGTCACAGACGGTCACGCCCTTCTTGTCCAGGTGTAGGTGATGGCGGGAGATCTTCCCGCGCTGTTGTTTGCTGGTGAGTCTGGGCCAGGAGAGCTTGAACGCTCGCTATTGCCACCAGGTGGACATTAGCTCGCGTCCTATTGCAAGGGCTACAGTTAAGCAGCTGCGGGTTATAATGTTACACAAGCATGGTACATTGGATACACGTGAGTGGATACATTGTAAAAGGTACAGTCAAAGAACACAACAGCACTACAGATAATTCAGCACTCTAACATTTTCCAGAGTTGGAAACAAGAGTAGTCTGGATCTGATATCATCTCCCATTCTACAAATCAAGGAAACCAACTCTATCCATAATGCTTACTTTATAAAGGCTCTTTAGGGCTCTTTATTAGTAAATCAAGTTGGATTGGACATCTTCAAACAGCGGCTCATCCAACTGCATTCATTGTAACACAGGAATATCCTCTTTAAAAGGGGGGGTGACGCTGTGTGACAAAAGTAACACAACCACACTCATGTTACGAGGTGAGAGCAAGTGATTAGCTTTAAGGACTTACAGAGAAGGTTCCAATTTTATTCCCCAACCTTCAACATTGCGATCTACTTGGACTTGATTTATCAGAACATCCTGTTGGCTCCTGGTCGCTAGGCAACCCTGTTTTCCCCATCTGTACTCCATGTCGCTCCTGGGAGCAAGATGTTGAGTAATATTAAGTGTATATGAAACTAAATGGACCATGGGCACCATTTATAAGCAGACGTGTATGTTTTGCCAAAGCAGAAGAATAACTTGTTTACTTGTGACTGTCAACATGGTAATTTTCTACCTTCTTCTCTGTAATTTCTATGTAGGTTACAGACAAGGGATATAAATTAGGCTTCAATGTGTAAATCTTGGCCTTGTTTACCCTTTTGTCAGAGGAAATTTGTGGTTTATGAAATGGATTTTTGTGCATTTCTGGAAAAAACGTTTCATTCAAAAAGTGTTGACCTTTCTGCACAAACTGACCAACGTTAGATGAGTTTTTGAAGATTGCTTGATCATTAAGTCTCAGCATTTGTGCTTTCTGTGTCTTTTGTGTAAATGCGGAAAACAGGAGGCAAGAGGAAATACTTCTTTATCTTTTTTTTGTCTGCTATATGGAGTGGAAGCTTGGATATTAACTAAAGCATCTGAAATGAAAATTGAAGCTTTTGAAATGTGGGTCTACAGACAGCTGCTAAGGATATCATGGGTTGTTCGTGTGACTAATGTAGAAGTGTTTAAGACCGTTAAGCAAAGAAGGCACCGATACATTAGCCATACTATGAGGAACAACATGAAATATAGGATATTCCAACTTGCTCGGCAAGGGAAGATACCTGGGAATTTTGGCCCTGGACGTAGACGAACTTCGTGGCTGAAGAACCTGAGAAACTGGTGTGGAATGTCCATGGAAAAACAGGAAGACTACTGCCAATGAAGCATCTGAAAAAGATCTTCTTCACACATGCAAGGGGTGTGTGTGTGTGTGTGGAAAATCCTTGATGGGAGGTCTTGCTGTATTGCAACATCCTTGTCTCAATGAGACATAAGAAGTCTTCTGAGGTCATATCTGTCATTGGAAGCCCAAGTGGTCTCAATGTCTTGGAGTATCTAGGATTAGGTTCAGTTGGTCCAGCAACCATTCCTGGACAATGACCATCTGGCTGCAATAATTAACACTCATTCCTATTTGTGACATACTTAAAATCCAGTGATTTAAATGGGTTTACTCAATGTATGTCAGGTAAAGGTAAAGCCAGTCATATAGGATAGGGTTCAGTGCTCATCTCTATAGCCAAAGAGCCAGCACTTTCTGCATCCGTAGACATGTGGCAGGTATGCCTTGACACTAAAGTGCACGGAACGCACTTTGTGGAAGGTCATTAGCGATGGGATTTTTGGAATTCAGAGTTTACCATCCATTGAAATCTGCAGAAACTCCTTCAGCCAGTTTTTTTCCCCGGGGGGGGGGGGGGGGGTATCATAATTAAATCAAATATGTTTTCACATATCTATGCTAATGGATTCGTGTTCTGGCAGTCACCTTCATTCTCTAAAGAATGAAGAAATGGGTGGGCTGGGTTAGGCTGTACAGGAGCTATAAGGAATTATGGGACTGTGGTGGATTAGTGGTTAGAATGCTGAATTTGACGACTGGAAGGCCAGCAAATCAGCAGTTCAAGACATGAAAGCTGTGTGATGAAGTGAGCTCCCATCTCTGCCAATCTAGCAGTTCGAAAGCAAGCAATTGCAAGTAGACAAATAGTCACCACTATGGTGGGACAGGTAACAGTGCTGTAGTGTCTAGTCATGCCAGCCTGCCACATGACCACAGAAACATCTGCAGATGCAGCTCTTTGACTGTAAGAGATGAGCACTGACCCCTAGAGTCGAATATGACTGGCTTTCAAGCAAGAGTGATCTTTACTTTTACCTAGGGTTTTTTAGAACATAATAATGGACATACTCCCATACTCATAGCCTCTTGTATCTCCCTATGAGATTAGCCGTCGACTCCACAGGATGAAAATGGCTGTTCCAATCTGAATTCATTATTTTAAGTCCTTGAAAACACAAGCCAGGACTTTCCCAATTAAAACCTCAGGGTCTGGCTGGCAGAATTCTTGTTGACCTCTGGAGACGTCTTGTATCCAACAAATACTAAATAGTAGACTTGATGGCTGGAAGGCCGATAAATCAGCAGTTTGAGACCCAAGTGCTGCATGGTGGAGTGGTCTTCTGCCTCTGTCCCAGCTCATGCCAACCTGGCAGTTCGAAAGCAAGCCTTTGTAAGTAGATAAATAGGGACCACTTTGTTCTTATGTTCTTATTAAATGTTCCTGGCTGGCACATTTAGATGGAGTGCCCATGTGTATGACTGCTCATACTTTTTTCATAGTTATGTTGAAATCCTAAGGCTTTTCTTCCTTTCCCATCTTAGGGTGACTCTTCCAAAAGGTTTACACCTCTAATAGAGTAGCTGAAGCGTTTGTAATGTATGCCAACTGCCAAGGACTCCCATGCCGATTCCTCCCATCTGCCCCAGCAATCTGTGCTTCACCTTGCTCAGACATAGAGAAATTAGGGTTTATAAATAAAACCATCTCCAGCCTGGTGTGATATTGTAAATGCCGCATGGAAGGGTGTCATCTCACAGTTTATTTCTTGATTATTTGGATTTATCTCAACTCGGGATCCACATTGGGCTCAAGATGGAGTTACATAAATATTCACAAGTTCTACATTATGAAGGAAAGGGCAGAAGAAATGCAGCTAGTGATTGTTTGAAGTATTGCGGCAGGCTAGAAGTATTTGAGAATTAAAAACAAAACAATTCATATCCTCAGACCAGTGTTTCCCAATCTTTGGTTGCAAAAATTCCCAAGTTAATGAAACTCTGGGATGTTGCGTATGGGTGCCCAATTTATCCAACAAAATTTATCCACTCAATTTATCCAACAAAATTTCCTTGTGGAACCGGGGGGGGGGGGACTGCAAAAGTTTAGCACTCCTCACTTTTTCAATTATATCTTCTAAACCATGCATTTTTTTGTGTACTACATGTAATTGGAAAGTTGTAGAGCAAACTTTTTTTGTAAAAAAAAAACTTTTTTTGCTATGTGTCTTCCATTCTGCAACATATTTAATGGAATTTTGAATTCAATTTTAAAACGTTCAACTACACCCCCACTGCCCCCCCTCTTCCCCCTCCCACTACTTCCTCCTCTGTAGGATGTTCATACTTATGAAATGGAAGATACATAGCAAAAACCAGCCAGCAGTTTTTTTATAAAAAATTGAGAAATTTAGCATTTTATCAAAGCCCTGTATCTTGGTGCCTATGGGGTTTAAAAAATAAGTTTGACCAATGATAATTGAAGGAAATTGAATGCTTACAACTTTTTAATTACATTTAGTACATAAAAAATGCATGGTTTAGAAGATATAATCGAAAAATTGAGAAGAATGCTAAAATTTTGCAGTCCCTCCCCCCCAGGTTCCACAAGGAAATTTTGCTGGATAAATTGAGTATAGCTCCACTGGGTACCCATACGCAACATCCCAAAGTTTCATTAACTTGGGAATTTTTGCAAGGGCCCCCTTTTTTTTTGTACCTATGGTGACTGGGCTATAAACCATACTGGAATTTTTGTGTGTGTTGTTCACTGATGCATTCTGGCAGTGGTGCATTCTGGGTTGTTACTAGGCAAGAAATGTGGTGTAGACAAAACAAAACCTTGTGCTCAGGAGAAACGAAACTTACATTTGGATAGACTGTGTAGTGATTGGCTGCAGGGGTGTGCTGGGCACCATGGGAGGGTGCTGGACAGGGGTGAGGGGCAGCAACTAAGGGACGCGGGAGAAGACTGCCCTCGGGAACTACTTGGTCACCGTCCCTCATTTGCTCCGCCCGGCATGCGGCACTTTAGAATAAACCATTGCTCCAAGCTGGAGGGAGCTTGGAGCAATGGCTTGATCTAAAGTGCAGTGCGCCAGGCAGATAAAATAATAATAAAATTATTATTTGCCCCCTAGGGTGCCAAAGGTGAGGGTGCACTGGGATAAATCCCTCTGTCCTGATTGGCTGGAGTCCTTCAGAAGAAGGGCCAAATTGTCTGAGGGGATAAAAGGAGTTGGAGAGAAAAGAGAGTGTCTTTGTTCTTTTTGCCATGCTTTGTAAGTAGTTTTTTGGAGGTTCTTCAAACAGCAAACATGTAGTCATAAACTAAAGGGGGAGGCCCTTAGGGCTTCCAAATTCCAAACTTAGAAAGGTTTTCATAGTTTTCAATGGGCTTTACGAACTGAAGATGTTCTATTTGCCTAGAATTATTGTAACCTACTTTTGCTAAAATACAATGTCATTTCCAATTAATGACTGGAGTTGTTTAATTTTCTATCCGCTACCTTTCTAACTGCCTGATTTAGGTCAGGATCCGTAAGAAGGCAAGCAAAATTCTGAATTGCTTAGCCTCAGGGCATCAATTCAGGTGCATTCACCTACAAGGTGAAGGCCCTACTGGGTAGCAGGAGCATGACATCAGGTTTAATTAATTTAATTTAATAGATTTATATACCGCCCTATCCAATGGATTCTGGGCGGTGTACACAAGTTAAAACCAATATATAACAATTAAAAACCCTTAAAAACATAGTAATATTACGCACCACTGTTCCATTTACTATCTAAAAACAAATACAAAATCTGCAAAACTTTAACATTAGAAAATTAATTACAGGAGGGGGGAGCCTCAGATGAGCCAAAAGAGGAGCTTGTTGACAAAATGGCCCCCAGACTCATTTTGCCAACATCTTCAATTCTTTCCTAAATGCTAAGAACTGGACCTGGAAATGTAGTTCTACTGGGAGGAGGTTCCATAGTGTGGGGGTAGGGTTGCCATAATTATATCCCCCCCCAACTGGGACTTCCTTGCTCAAAAGCCAGTTGTATCCACCTCTAGGGTTCAGTGCTCATCTCTGTTTCAAAACCAAAGAGCCACTGCTGTCTGCTTCTTCAGATGTTTCCGTGGTTATGTGGCAGGCATGACTAGACACCACAAGACCCTTCCTCTCCCTGAGGTCACCCCTACCCTACCCTTACCGCCACCTCCCAATGAGTTGAACTCATCTTCAAACCCTACACGAGGATCCCTTGGAAGAAAGCTCTAAAAAGTCTGGAACTTAAAAATATGTAAAAAGCTATGGAGCATTCCTTCAGACTGCAAAGGGTTAAATGCATAGTCAGCATTCCTAGAAAGGAAGGGAAGTGAAGAGTTGTCTTTCTCACTTCCTATCCATAAAGTTCTGTGCCTCTCTAGGAATGCTGACTCTATGCATTTAACCCTTTGCAGTCTGACGGAATCCTCCAAAGCTTTTTAGAAATTTCCCCTGGAACCGGGATATTTACATGTTTTCTTTGAACCTGACAGGACAGCTTGAATCCGTGAAAGTCATGGAAAAATGGGACATATGGCATCCCTATGTGGGGGCTATGACCAAGAAGGCCCTTTTCCTCTAGATTAGATAACTGCCGCCTGATGATCGGCGTTGAGTCACTGGCAGTAGGACCTTCTCTATTGCCATAGTAGGATAACCTGGCAATTCTACCATTATCATACCTTATTAGAACATTCTGTAGACTTGCCAGTTCTGCTTTGCAAATGATGTCTTAATAAGAAGAAATATGCCTTTGTGTCAATAAAGGGCCATTCTGCTCTCCTCCGGAAAGAAGAGATACTATCAGGCAAGTACATCCACGCACGTTTAACATTAATTGGATAGAACATGGAAGGGTCTTTTCCCTCTGGGCTGGTGCAGAAATCACAGAGAAACATATCAAAGTGGCAAAATGGATTCATGTCATCTTTCACTCAAGGGCAGATCTAAGATAGCCGCTCCTCAACAAATAAGCAAGAGAACACAACAAGCCTGTCCAGCCTCTGGCCTTGAGAAAAGTAACTGATTTCCCACTGGGCAGAGAGAATCACAGTGCATTACAATGTCTATGGTGAGTGACATGAATGGTAGATTCTTAAGTGAGGAGGAGGAATATAGATTGCACCGGGGGACATCCACTTACACAAAATCCTCCTGACAAGAGTTTTTAATCTCAAGGAATTTTGTAAGAATTTACAATTTTTTTTGTAAGAATTTACAATTTTTTTGTAAGAATGTAATTTTGTAAGAATGGATTTTGAGCACTGTCAAATGTGCCAAATGGGCTCCGGTGGCTCCAGTGGGTAAGATGCTGACTGGAAGGCGGGTGGTCAGCAATTCGATTTCCAAGTACTGCAGGACAGAACAAGCTCCCATCTCTGTCCCAGCTCCTGCCAACCTAGCAGTTTAAAAACCACACTGATCTTTTTATGGTTTTCTGTCTTGTTTGATGTGTACATGGAGTTAAAGAAAACAATCTTAGAAACTAGGGAATCTCCTTAGTGATCTCCTTAGTAACACAAGCCTGAGAATATTAGAAAATGTCCCATTAAGAGAAAATAGCCAGGATGTTGAAATGTGTATGCAGACAAACAAACATACTACATCCTCCCCATTTTCCTCCCTATTTGTAGGCTGAACTCCTTGGATCTCTCTCAGGGTGAGCTGATCTCTTCCTCTGTCAAAGGTTCTACTAAATAATCAGCCCATTCCCCGTCCTCAATTTTAGGCAGCAGCAGTACTAAATTTACTTTCCTTGACAATTGGTAAAAATTTTCAGCAAGAACAATTTCTCATTATTAGTTATCCACCTTCACTAATTAGTATACATTAATAATGATGACCCAATGATAAGGTAATAGGGTGCTGTAGTGCTAATCTCCTTGCTAAAAAGGTCATCTAGGAAGAGTGACCAATTCCAGAGAAAAGGTCATCCTTGCTCAAAAGCCAGTTGTATCCGACTCTAGGGTTTCAAAGCCGAAGAGCCAGCGTTGTCTACTTCTGCAGACGTTTCCGTGGTCATGACTAGACACTGGAGCACACGGAACACTGTTTACCTTCCCACCCAAGTTGTCCCTATTTATCTACTTGCAATTTCTTGCTTTCGAACTGCTAGGCTGGCAGGAGCTGGGACAAAAACGGGAGCTCATTCGGTCCTGCAGTACTTGGGAATTGAAATGCTAACCTCCCACTTTCCAGTCAGCGTCTTAGCACTTGAGCCACTGAAGTAGAGTGGAATTAATTTATTGCTAAAACACACCTGGTTAAGAGGAATTGCTGCTCTACGCTTGGCATCATTTCCTGCCCATGATGTCCACAGTGCTGATAATACGAGATATATTTTAAATCTGCCACTCTTTACATCTCACTTCTCCACTCTGGCTGTGTTCGTAGTGAAGGCAAGACAGAAAAATAATTTCTTGGTGGAAATGCCCTTATTGCCACTACTGAATCAACTAAAATGCAGATATTTGTATTTCTTTCTTGCAGCATGGCTCGGGAAATGGAAAAATGGAAAATGGCAGCAAAAGTGAAATTGCTCACATATGTACCAACTCTGCAGCGGTGTTCGTGGTAAGGGCCAGACATCATCGCCTGAGGGATAAACACCACTGCTTAGAAGCTATCATGTTCAAATGACTAGTTCCTGATTTCACCTACCCTGATTCAGACAAAGATGTGTTCAAATGGTGTCCACCATATTCATGACAAATAGAGGTGCAAATCTCTCGTCTTATTCTCATGTGTGACATAAAAATATATTTTCCCCTCTCCATGCCTGCAAGATGATGCTCATGAGAAGAGTTGTCACATTTGTGAGAACAATGGGCACAAAATGGCTGTGTGGATTTGTAAAAATGAAAAGCAGCAAATGGGTTGCTCGGTTCTCTGGAATTGGTCACTCTTCCTAGATTAGCTCTCTGAGTGTGTTTCTGCATGCACATGAAGATGTGTTCACTTGTGATCCAGCCCTCCTCCGAAGATAAGCTGGATCAGGGGGCACTCCCTATTCCCAGTCCTGTTCTGCCTGCATCCAAGCCTGAGGATGCCCTGAGCCAGGGATCTCAGCCTGTTCCTGGCCCAAGTCTGTTTCCCTGGGCAGCTGACTTGTCAGATCAGGAGTCGGGCTAGGAAACAGCTTCACCTGAGATGCAGGCAGGCTAGAGCCAAGCACCAAAGAAGGCTCCCAGCTGATACCAATTAGCTGGGAGGCTTTATAAGCAAGCTTCTTGCAGCCTTCCAGTGCAACTCTTCAGTGCAAAGACCGACACCCTGCTCAACTCCAGACTGCCTGACATGAACTTGACTTCTCTGCCAACCCTGATGATGCCCCTGGACACCCTTTGGATTAGACTACTGACTCGACTACTGGTAAGCACTATTATTGAATAAGACTCTCTGTGTAGTGCTGCTACATGTGGTGACCATGCCTGCCCGGGTGGGTCAGCACATCCCTCCATTCCAAAAGGGAGCAGTTCTGCACAGAGACATTTGTACAGATTATAAGAAGCTAGACAGGAGAGGTAAATGTTGCTCTTGCTTGAAAGCTAATCGTATCTGACTTCTGGGTTAAGTGGTCATCTCTGTTTGTATATACTATTTGTTCATAGAATTTTTGGTCATGTCCTCTGTTCTTCAGGTGGATGGACTTTCAGGTGGATAGGCCTGTGTCAAGTGATGGAAGAGCAGCAGCAAAGACAGCAGGTGAAGGAGCAGAGAATGTGGAGACAGATAAGCCATGGCTTCAATTACTTTGCTGCAGATCTATCCACCTGAAGATCTTGTAACAACGGATGTTCCTGGTGGCTGGCGATGGATTTAAATTCCTACAGATATACCAGCATGTTTGGTCCAAACGGGAAAAATGGTCCCAACTTTAGCAATTGTCATTGGCCAATTTGAAACCAGTAAAGAAGAAATGCACTGTCTTCTTCTTTCATGTCCCGATCAAACCCTGGTCTGCCAAAATGAAGCCACTTTCTTGGCTTTGTTGGCCAACCTGTCCTCATGTATGTTTCTGACAGTAATCGGCAGACTAGTAAATGATCCAGAATCTGTATCTCTCCATATTCACACAGCATGTTGTCTTGGGCCAGCAGCCCCGATTTGAACATGTTGGTCTTGTATTTAGGCATTTCAAACATCAAACTATTCAGGGTCCTCCAAGTGACATAGGGGAGATCAAAGTCCTCAGTTATATCCTCCTTTAATGTTGTTCCTTGTCCATTGAGCTTCATCTTCTAATTTGGTTTTGCTCTTGCATACCCTCAAGAATGTTTGTTCTTGCCATAAAGCTCTTCCTGGATCTGAGCTGGTGGACTTGAGGCTCATATCCGTTCAGAGGGTGTTGAGGGTTCTTCTCTTGCTTAGTTCTGGCAGCATCTGCTGCTACTTCTCTCTTGATCAGGTGGAGCAATACCAACAAGAGGGTATATTTTCTCAAGTGTAGGTTTAAGGCATGCCAGAGACTTGCATTTGGGCGACAAAGAAAGTGGCTTCAGTTTGGCAGTCCAGGGTTTGATCAGGACTTGAAAGAAGTAAAAGGCGGCGGCAATGATAAATTACTTTTATGTATACTTAGAAAACCCTGAGGATGTTGAGGGTTCTTCTCCTGCTTAGCTCTCTCGGTGTCTGCTACTCACTGTGATATAATGAAAACAGAAGGAGGAGAAGCGAGGGCACTCACCACTCCAACCTGCCCTGAAACCACAGAAACTGACAAAGCACAACCCAGTTGAGTTCAGGATTGGTGTCTCTTCCAGTTGAATTTTGCCTGTAGATTTTTGAGCAAATCCGTCTTCCTACCTTCCCTTTCTCCCTTTTCCTTGAAGTTGACTTTTGTAACATTCTTACTCTACCTTCATTCTTCTTTTCCCTTACACACACACACACACACACACACACACACACACGTCACCCTTCTGTGAGATTAAAAGGCATATGATTACATTTAAATTGAGGCCAAATTAGTGCAGGAAATGGTCTCCTCCACTCAGGGCGGCTCAGTTCCACTGAACTGTAATGAACTGATAATAAATGTATTCAAGTCATTAAACAGAACTTTATAAAAGAAAGGGGTTGCTTTGTCTTTTCTAACAAAGCAATTTAAAAAAACATTAAAGGAGGTGAGAGACTGCCCTGGCATTCACCAGGAACTGTTGTAAAGGAGTCAACCATTTAATGCCACATGCTATGGTTTTCAAAGATGGCTAGAAAATGGGACATCGCAGCTATTCATAGAAGACCAGGACACTTTTGCTATCCGTTTAGTTCAGATCCGCTGCTTGTTAAGAAACACAGACTTGATTTTATCACCAACATTAAGGATCTGTTCGTTTTAGTCAATGTGATAAAAACATGTACAGTACTAAAAAAAACCACAGCTATATGGAAATATCTGTTCACTTTTGCCATTCTTTTGCAATCCACTATAAACCATCTCTCTTAAAATACAGATTGTAGATGCATGCATTGCGTCTTTGTGGACAAATTGTAAATGGGAATAGTTTAGGGGGGGTGCAACAAACTACAATGGCCTCCTGATGTAAACTGTGTCGGGTTCTCAAGGGTCACTTGATGGGGAAAGAACTAATTTTTTAGCCACTTTCCCAGTGTCTACACATTAGACACGGCATATATGAAATATAGGTAACATTCAAAATAAATTCAAATTTTAAAATACTGTTTTTGACCAGAAGTGGGCTACTTCACTGGCATTATTCCAGTCATTTATCAGATCTTCCTTTGCACACGTGGTGAAGCATAAATTAGTAAAGGTCGTCCTTGCTCAAAAGCCAGGTTGACTAGGGTGTGAGGCTCATCTCTATAGTCAAAGAGCCAGTGCTATCTGCATCTGCAGATGTTTTCCATTGAAATCTGGGCATGCATGACTAAACATGGAATGCTGTTACCTTCCCACCAACATACCTATTTATCACTGTCATGCAGCCTTCGGATCTTGACCTGCCAAGCCTCCTGTCACCAGCGTCTTAACCACTAAGCCACATAAAAGGTACCTACTTATGAAAAAATAGTCTGTTCTGTAGGCTTTTGCTTAAATTGATTTTTTTGTAACTCGAAGCAAACCCATAGGAAAAAGAATCTTTATGTAACTCGCAGCAAACCCATAGGAAATCGTGTACATCGGCTCATGGTATTAGCACAAAATCATTATGTAACTCGCAGCATTTGTTAGTCAGGGTTTTACTGTAGCTCCATTTTACTTGATTATTCTTTGATTTTTCTATTTCACTTTGAAGGTGTCGTTTTTGCTCTTCATTGGTTTATCTTAACTTCTTCATATTTAGAGCTTGAGAGATGCACAGGAAGCTTTTCCATTGTCTCCATAGGTCCTCAAACTTGGCTCTCCAGGTGTTCTTGGACTTCAATTACCAGAAGCCGAAGTCAGCACATGTGCTGATCAGGACTTCTGGGAACAAGTCCAAGAATACCTGGAGAACCATGCTTGAGAACCTATGGCCTAGACCATTGATGACCAACCTTGGCACTCCAGATGTCCTTGGGCTTCAATTCCCAGAAGCCCTGATCAGGAGGTGTGCTTTGGGCTTCTGGTAATTGAAGTCCAAGGACACCTGGAGAGAGCCAAGCTTGAGAAACCCTGGTCTAGGCGATTGCTGTCCGTGAAGTGAATGACTCGGGTGCTGTATTTCTTTCTTTCGTTCATTATTTGCTAGCACCAATGTCATGAATATTCAGATTAGTTGATGTTATCTTGAAGAAATACTCCTTCTTCATTCAGATTAACATCTTTTATTTTATCTCTTTACAGGTTCATTATAACCACATGGAAGTGAAACTGAAAGGTAAGTAATGCTTATATATTCATATACATTTATAGTGGGCTGAGCCCACTATGATGGTTAATGTAGTCATCAAATATGGTTTGATGTTTAACCCTGACAACCAGTACTGTACTTCTGGAGATTCAATGTCAGACAAAAAAAGACTTTTCAAATGGGAGTTGGTTTCATTAATAATTGTGCATGATTTGTTAAGAGCTACACCCACTTGTTGGGCATGTGCTGAGTTGCCGTGGGAGTGGGAGAGGCTTCACACTACTGTAATTGAGTAGTATGGATAGCATGATTTTGTTTATTGCAAACTCTTCTTACTCAATGGCGACGTTGTAGGTATAATCCCTATCAATAATGGTTCCAGTTAAAATCGGTTTACATACAGAAGATGTGCTAACCTTACATTGACTTTTACTGTCTGCTTCTGGTTTTCTTTTTTTAAAAAAATGGGTGGAATCAGAGGAGAAATCACCCCCAAAGCATAAATAATGCACTATGAAAACTCTTAGTTTTGTGCTCCATTTCAAATGTAGAAATTTTATTATACACAATGGTTCTTTTATGCTAATAGATGAAATGCTTCAATTTTGCTTGCTCTGCTTAACTTAGCACGTTTGGCTACAAAAGTCAATATTAATTTGTCAAGATTAGGTAACAGGACTAGGTGTAGATATAAAATGTCTATTGAGAGCTAAAATACTGTATCTATTCAAAGGCTATGGAAAAGTCAGGCTCAGAAGAAGTATCTCAATGGATGAAAAAAAATAGAGGAGAATATGCACACACACATACCCCTGCCCATATTTTTAGATAGATATATAGAATCCTTCATTGGCCAAGTGTGCTAACACACCAGGAATTTGTCTTTAGTACATATGCCCCCTTTATGAATCAATAATACAATAAAAACCACACAATTTAGTTATTCTGCATTGATGGCGTTTGGAAAGAAACTGTCCTTGTATCTGGTTCTGGTATGTAATCCTTTGAAGCATCGTTTTGATGGTAAAAGCTGGAGCAGATTATTACCAGGATGAGTGGAGGCTTTATATATTTTCTCTGCTCTCTTTTTGGCTCATGTAATATATAGATCTTCAATAGAAGGTAGATTAACAGCTATAATTTTTCTGCAGTCCTAATTACTCGTTGGAGTCTATGTTTGTCTTCTTTAGATGCAGAACAAAACCAGACAATTATAGAGGTGCAGATGATACTCTATAATCCCTCTGTAAAATTGGATCAGCAGCTCTTTAGGCAACTTAAGCTTCCTGAGTTGACGCAGAAAAAAACTACAATCTCCCTGCATCCTGGGAGCCATGGTGGTGCAGTGGTTAAACTGCTGTACTGCAACCAAAAGGTTGTGTGTTTGATCCTGGCCAGGGGTCAAGGTTGACAGCTTTCCACCCTTCCAAAGTCAGTAAAAGCATGTTGGGGGCAAAATGATAATTAACTTGTGAACTGCCCAGAGTAGGCTTCTTCAACCTTGGCCCTCCAGCTGTTCTTCAGCTTCAAATCCCAGAAGCCGTGATCAGCAGGAGTGCTGACTTGGGCATCTGAGAATTGAAATCCAAGAACAGCTGGAGTGACAGTTTGAAGAAGCCTGGCCCAGAGAGTGCACTAAACACTATGGGCGATATATAACTGTGATTGCTTTGCTTTGTGTCCATGGGAGTCGAGGTGCTGAACTCAAGGAAGGCACGTGAGACTGAAATATGATGGTAAAAGCCAGTCCCGAGTCTATATTTTTATTGGCTACAGTTGAGAGTCAACATGCACAGCCTGCGTGAGACCCTCGTGACAGGTTTGCTACGTGTCATTTGGCTGGTGGGGTTACACTTACCAGCCTGCGTGCCCAGGTTGCCCACAGGCAGACTTCATCAGCGGATTGCGGTGAGACTCATTGTTCTCATGTTATCTAACTCCTAGAAGACTCTGCGTACCTATGCATAGCTATTTGGTCTATCTGTGGTTGGCTCAGCCCTTTACATGGATGTGTGTAGGATTGGGGCCGTGAAGCGGCCCTTAGGGTCCCGGAGGAGACTGGTTGAGTAACGACACGAGGCAAGATGGAGCGAAGACCAGTGATTTATTGAGGGAAAATCATCAGTATATATTATGTTCAAGGCTGCGTATGGTAGAATGGTCATCTGACAGAAAATCACATCACCCATTTACCCGGGTTAATTGAGAACCTCTCTTGGGGAAGTTAATTAACTAAGGCAAACACTGACAAGGGAAAACCATTGTTCCTGGCTTGCTCAAGAGCAAACATGGCCACTATTTGCACTAAAGCTTAGGCTCTTCTGTGAGTCAGTAATTGCCTAATACGTAACAGAGGTTAGCGATTTGCCTTCCTCAGCAGAATCGCCGGTCAGGTCAGATGTGGGTGAATAAACCCTATGATTATTACTATTAATCCGCTCCCCCAATTTCTGGGCCCGCAGAGCCCACGGACCAGGAGCCTTCTCGACCGGAGTGGCCTCTGCCAGCCGCCGCGTTATGCCAATTGTGCTCGCGGAATCCATAGATAGCTAGATACTGTATGCTGTTTACAAGACCTTGGGTCTCTTTCCTCATGACTCTTGCTCTACTTGCTTCAGTGCCCTCAGCCAAGGAAACATGGAGTCACTAAAGCTCCCTTTTGCTGATTTGCCCGTACCCAATTTCCTTTCCGGTCGAGCCAGGATGGTCTCGGGTATGTTTGCATAGCCCAACAAACCCTTTGGGAAAGGTGCTGTCCAATTAGTGACCTGGGCAACCCACAGCTTTGCATCCTTTGCCTTGGTTTTGCTGGTCAGAGCTGATAGGAATTGTAATTTCACTCAACAGGGAGGGCAAAAGCCCACTCAACCCAATTGCAGAATGAAAACGCTTTAGAGTCTGGGGAGCACATTAGAGCTTGGACTTCCCTGGTGTGTGGTCCTCTTTGTCAGCTTTCTTCAGTGAAGTTACAGTGATTAAAAGAATGGGTAGCAAGTCATTCTTATATACATCCCATTCATACCCGTCAAACACAGCTCTGGAAAATATAGAAACTGCTCCTGCCTTGGCGTGCATGCGCAGCAACAACTCCTTTGTGCATACGCAGAACGCCTTTGTGCATGCGCAGAACCCATTTGCAATGGGTGTGCATGCACAGTAACCCCTGTCCCCGCTGTTCAAATATGGGGGCAGCGGGAAAGGGGAAGAACATGCGGAGAAATATGGGATTTCTCTTCTAAATCTGTTATTAATACTTCTTTTTCCCCTCCAATTTGAAAGTAATTCCCATTATGTTTACAATATCAGCTTCTACTTTTCCCCAAAAAAGTCTGTTATAATGCATTCCCACCAAGTCTCTTCCGTGGGGCTCTCTTTGGGGAACTCAGACTCTTCTTACATGTCTCTGTCCCAGCTCTGGCCAATCTAGCAGTTCAAAAGCAAGAAATTGCAAGTAGATAAACAGGGACCAAAGGAAAGAATGTATGCTTGGATACAAGAAACAGCCACCACTGCCAAATTTGGTGAGAAGGTAAACAGCGTTCCGTGCGCTCAGGTGTCGAGGGTTGCCTGCCACATGGCCATGGAAATGTCTGCAGAAGCAGACAGTGCTGACTCTGGCTTTGAAACAGAGATGAACACTGTTTCAGAGTCGGATATGACTGGCTTTCAAGCAAGGGAAACTTTTACCTTTCACCTTTACAAATGGATCAAACAGTGCAAGCAACCTGTGACCTTTACCTTGTAGAACAATGTGCTGAATTTCAAGCAAGCATCCTTCCTCTTAACAGCCAAATGATTTCTCCCCCCTACCATGCCTACATCTCCCCCAGTCCTATTAAGCAGAGTTTAGCCGGCAGAAGGAAATAAACCCACCACCGCCCCAATTGGAGAATTGCTACCACTCATTAAAAGTGTGCCCCTTTCGCCAAAAGGCTAGCCTTTCCTGCAGGAGGAATACGGTGGGCAAATGCTAATGATTGCTGAAGTTTGCCAGATGGAGTCACCGGGCCTTCACGGCTTGGTGCTAGTTAAACTGATGCACCAAAGAAAGGAAACTCTGGTGCAAGAAAACCATCTCCGGCCCCGTCTCACTGCAAAGCTATTCATTTTGATCGCTAGTCATTTCTGTAAAGATACATAATGAGAGGGCCGTGCTATTGTCCCTTTGGCTCCCTCTCTCAGAAGAAAATGGGGAAGCAAAGAGGTGAGCGCATCTGTAAAAGCACTGTAGAGCATGCTTGTCCATGCTCAGAAAAGATGCATGGCAGGAAGGATTTCATTCATATAATTTTGAATGGGATCCCTATAGGGAGCTTCAATATTTTGAACTTAAGGCTAGGAACTGGGTACTTTGCCTGATGATGATAATTGTGTGCTGTCAGGTCAGTTACTTAGGGCAAGCCTTTCCGAGTTTTCTCAATAAAGAATACACAGGTGGTTTTACAATTCCCTTTGTCTAGGGCAGGAGTTCTCAACCATTTTAAGCCAGGGGCCGGGTCACACATCCTCAGGCAGCTTTGGGGGCCGACAGCCATTTTGCCCTTCTTCCACCAGCGGCACCTCCTGGTGCAGTGGAGGTAGTGCGTAGCAACATGTAATGACGCCATTGGCCGCATCCGGTCTGTGGGCCACAGGTTGAGAATCCCTGGTCTAAGGGGCGCTCCTGGCACAATGCAGCTTGTCCAAGGTCATATAGGCTAGCTCTTCTCCAAGGAAAGTGATAGTGAACCTTTTAGACCGTGCCCAAGGAGGAAGAGGCACTCAGGCAGCACTATCTAGAGCCCACTGGACATTACTAGTGGGTTGCTCCTACCCTAAATGCTAGGAGAGCCCAAACTATAATTAGGTTGTAGGTTGCTCCATTTCCCCGTCCTTACCAATTTTCTGAAACAGCTGCTTGAATTGGATATGAACATTTAATCATCCTCACAGAACTTAGCTTAATTCATTGGCAGCCACACAAAATGCTGTTTACAAAGTTCATCCATTGAAATGCATGAGGCATTTCAAATCAAGCTACCATCTATTTCCATTCTTTTGGTTTGCTTTTTTTTTTTTACATGGAAGAGAACATTATCGATCCAGTGTTTTCCATCCCATTTAATATACTGGAATGGCTGTTAAATTTCCCCATTAACACGGTAGAGATTACAAGCTCTGTTTACTGTAAAAGAAACTCTTGCTGTCTACTATGAGATAAGATTTACAACTGACCCATTGGAGAGGTTCACAAACAACAATAAATATCAGAAGGTTAACAAAACAAAAAGACAAAAAACAATGAGGCATTTTAAAGATTGCTATATTTTTAATATAATTTTAATAAATTTTCAAAGTAAAAATACAATACAAAAAGTACAATACAATTAGAACAAAGAAATGAAAAAACATAAAAAGAAATACAAAAAAATGCTATATTTTAATATTAGCTTTGGTGGCTCAAGTCCACTTTGTCTTTATTTCGGCCCAAGGACAGCATAGTACAGCAAAAAAGGTTAAAAGATTGGTACTGTTTCTACTCGGTTAGTAAAGAAAAAGGTCACCCTGGCTCGAAAGCCAGTCGTATCCAACTCTAAAGTGGTCCCTAGTTATCTACTTGACATTTCTTGCTTTTGAACTGCTAAGTTGGCAGGAGCTGGGACAGCGAGGGGAATTAATTCTGTCATGCAGTTCACGAGTCTTGAACTGCTGACTTGCCAACCTTCCAACTAACAAGGTGAGCTTCTTAACCCATACTAAGCCTAGGATGTACCACTAGTAATTTTGCTGAAGGAGCTGCCAGGATTGTTCTTCTTACACCCTGTGGCACGTAGTCCACTTTGTCAGACATAAGAGTGAGACTTTTAATGGCATCAATTTATACAGACCTCTGTACCTGATGTGTATTAATTGATGCCATGAAGTCTCACTCTTATGTCTGACAAAGTGGACTTTCATAGATACAGAGAGTAGATTTGTGCAGACAAGTGTTACACAAATCTGAAGGGGAAATGGTCTTTCAATTGTCACCAGACATGACACACCATGGCTGTAACCTTACAATCAGAGCATGACAGTTCCCTTTTCTACACTCCTAATTCCAACATCATGTAGAACATGTTCTCAAGCCAAGTTGTGTAGTGCAGAGATGGCGAACCTTGGCACTCCAGGTATTCTTGGACTACAAATACCAGAAGCCTGTCAGCACTCCTGCTGATCAGGGCTTCTGGGAATAGATGTTCAAAAACACCTGGGTGCCAAGGTTCACCATCACTACTCTAGTGCATGACTGAGATGGATCATTACCATTTAAAGAAAACCACAACTCTGGAAGAGCTATTTTGTTTGTTGTTCAGTCGCACAATCGATTCGACCCTTTGAGGCCCCTTCTGTCCACCACCATCCTCCTCAACCCTCCCAGCTCTGCACCCACTGTCCATAATGCCATCCATCCATCTCATCTTTGGCCGCCCCTTCTTCTTTTGCCCTCCACCTTTCCCAGCATCTCAAGTGAATCCTCTCTTCTCATTTGATGTCCAAAGTACTTTAGCTTCATCTTCACTATTTGACCTAAGGATCAGTCAGGGTTGATTTCTTCTAAGATCGACGAGTTTGTTCTCCTCGCTGTCCTGGGGACTCTCAAAACTCTCCTCCACATTTCAAAGGCATCGATTCTTCTGCACTCAGCTTTCCTTATGGTCCAGCTCTCACAACCATACATCACTCCCGGGAATACCATTGCCTTGACCATGGGAATTTTAGTTTGCAAGGTGATCTCTACTTTTCACTATGTTCTCCAGGTTTCTCATAGCTTGTCGCCCAAGAATCAGTGGCCTTTTTGTTTCATGGCTGCAATCCCCATCTGCAGTGATCTTGGATCTTAGGAAGGTAAAGTCTGTCAAGGCTTCTCCTTCTTCCCCCATCTATTTCCCAGGGACTGATGGGGCCTGTTGCCATTATCTTGGTTTTCTTGATGTTGAGTCAAGCCAGCTTTTGCACTCTCTTTTTTTCAACCTAATGCATTGGCTTAATTGCTGTTGAAGGCTCTTCCAACAGGAAAGGTTAATCAAAGCAACAGAGGATAATAATGGTGCTTAGGCAAATGCTGCTACAATCATATCATTGACCTCACTGATGTGCTCTGTACTACACCTAGCTATCGTCAGTGATCCTACCACGATAATAGCTTCATAAGGTCTGCAAATCTAAATTACAGCCTCGTTTCCAGCTCAACCTTTGGCAACTAAATTCTAGAATGTATCTTTCTATCTCCACCATAAATATAAAGGCAGTGTTGATAAATTAAGAATAGACAGGGACCTCAAATTTTTAAAAAAGAAAAATTAGAGTATGTCAAGTAAAGGGCCTGCCTCTCTCTGACACTTATCTTTTGCTCTTCTTCCTTTCCCAAACCTAACACTCTCTTTCTCTATCACTTGACTACATCACTTGCCGAGGGTTAGAAATCAAATAAAGAACTGCATCTTCTAATCTTTGTTTTAAAAATGACGGCTTAAAAGAAGAACGCAAACCATGGTTGCCTTAGATGGACTACTTTCGTGTCTAGGTCAGACTTTAAACTGCTAAAATGAAGTCTTCTTGGCTTTAATGTAGAAAAAGCAATGGCCAAACGGGGTATCACAAGAAGAGCAAAAAATCCGTTTGAGTGGGATAACATGTTTTAATGTACAATCTCCATACTTTGTATTCAATGTGTCTAAAAGTCAGCCAGTGTATGACTTTTTCAGAGAAATCCTTCATCAGAGATTTTTTACATTTCTTTAAAGGACAAGTCCCCCTATTACCTGCCGGTCCTTTGAAGTCTCCTTCTCGGGATGAGTTGACGCGTCTGAAGTTCAGGCAATAGGTTTTGCATGACGAATCTGTCCTCAGCGGCAACGTCCGTCCGCTAGTCAAAGAATTCATGTAGAGGAATTCAAGACCCTGGCCAGGGTATATCAGATAAGCATTCACAGTGGAGAACTAGCGCGACTTTTGGTGTTCTTGAGGGAACACTGCCTGCTTCACCCAGAAGTAGGCACGTTAACCCTTCAGCTCTGGGATCAGATAGGAGTCTGCATTCAGCAACCCCCGAGAGCTCCAGATGGCGTAATTCGCACATGGAGCAAATGTAGGATACTCTTAGCAGAGGTAGACCCAGTCCGGATAGAGACCCAGAAACCCCCAGCGCAGTCAGAACCATCAGCCCCAATGAGTCTCTATCCGTCATTTCAGCTTAAGCAGGGCAGTGTAGGGAGCATTCCTTCAGTGACAGCTGCAGACGTCACTGAAGGAATTCATGGCATGAGAAGCCCTGGCGCTTCTCTGACAGTTAAAAGTTCCCTGCCAATTAAGAACTCCATTCAGCGCATGGGTGAGGAAGATCCATTCACGGGGAAATTGCCAGTGGCACAATTAGCGAGCACCCAGCTGCTGTGTTCAGCCTATCTGAAGGCAGACACACGTTCAGGCAGGGCTGCTCAGCGCCCACTGCTCACGGAATTCTGCATGGCCCCTGGCCACGCAGGGCTCCAGAGCAGACCCATTACCACACTCAGACGCAGAGCAGTGCCAAAACCCCAAGGCGCCTGCTTCCAGTGTGGAAAAATGAGACACCTTAGAAGAGAATGCCAATCTAGACCAGGCAGATCTTCAAAATGTTGTCCGAATACCAAATGGCCACGCTGGCACTGGAGGGCGAGACAGCACCGAGATCCGGGAATCTGGCCCTCCGGCATGCATCTGGCCCAGGCTAGAAAAGAGGCAGCCATCGCCCTGGCTATGCCAGAGGAACCATCCCAGCAATAGTACCCCGAGCTCTCCCAAGGCACAGGCAGAACCTAACTTGTCTTGCCTTGGAGTAGCCCAGAGAAACTCACCCCTAAGTAGAAGCACCCAGATGGTTGTGATAGCCAGCTGTGTATAAGTCATCTCCTCATGTGCAGGATAGAACACTGCAGATCAGGGGAGGAATGTGCGAATGCGTAAATAAATGTGTGTATGCATGGTGCACCACTGAATGTATGACTGCAAGAACTGTGTATGATTGCAAAAGCCTTGTCTCTATGACCACAGTATGATTGAAAAAGTGTTCCTTGTGTGTAACTGCGTGGTAATGTCACTGTGAAATATGTGTTAAACAGTTTGCACTCTGTTCATGGGCAGGAACCATTTAAGGTTTGAGAAAGCATGGTGAGCAAAACCCCTTTGCCTTGCCTGCTTAGCAGCTTAAGGCACCCAGGCGGCGAAAGCAGGGGGGATCCTAACCTGCAATAGGGCAGGGTGACCCCCCCTTCTTCCCTTGAGACTTTTTTCTTTGTCAAAGGATTAAGCCACTCTTGGAAACCGGTTTTGCAATCCATGCCACTCAGGAAAACAGATTTTTCTTTTCAGAAGCGCGATCTGAAAACAAAAATCACTTCTATGAGTTTTCCTCACTAAATCATAAACTATGGGGCCCCTCCCTACGTTGTAGGAATCGGGGCCGCTAGGACAGCCATTGGGTCCCGGAGGAGACTGATCAAGTAACGACACAAGGCAATATGGAGCGAGATCAGATCAGTGGTTTATTGAGGGAAAAGCATCATCATATATAGATCAGAAGGTAATGCAGGAAAGAATCGTCATCTGACAGAAAATCACATCACCCATTTACTCGGGTTAATGGGGAATCTCTCTTGGGGAAGTTAATTAACTTGGGCAAACACTGACAGGGGAAAACCATTGTTCGAGGCTTACACCAGAGTAAATATGGCTTCTATTTGCACCCAAGATTAGGCTTAACTGCGAGTGAGTGATTGCCTAATGGGTAACGGAGGTTAGAGATCTGCTCTCTCAGCAGAATCGCCGGTCAGGTCAGATGTGGGTGAATCAACCCTTATTATTAATCCACACACACACACCCAATTTCCATACTGGCAAGGGCCAGTGGCCAGGAGTTTGCTCGACTGGTTTAACCTCTGCCAAGGTTCTATGCCAATTGGGCATGCGGAATCCGCATCTCCCCTTTTTCTATTGTTTAGGAACCTGACAAGCGACCCTGCGCAAGAGGGGCATCAGCTGATGTGCGGGAATGAAGCTTCGGGGTTCCCCTCACGGGAATACATTGCATGAAACAGCATCCTGCTATGCCTAGTATAATCACCCCCACAATCACTTTGAGCGTCGTCTGGAGCCACCCCCACGGAAGCCATGACCACAAGGAACTCCACCAATCCCATGCGGAGCCCTGCTTGATGTTCTTGACCAAGGTGTGGAGGTCCGTGAGCTGGCTCTGGACCTTGCGTGTGTTGTCTGTGAGATTAAAGCAACACATGCCGTGGACAGATTCGCAACCCAAATGATGTAACAACAAAAGATAGTCTATAGCTGCCCGATTGTCAAGGATGGCATGGCGAAGCTCTGCCTGCTCCTGGTTGAGCAGCGCTATCGCCGAGGAGGTATGGTTAATGGCTTTTGCTAATCCGCAAGCCAATTGACCAATTCTCCGAGCGTTGCCGACGGCTAAGCCTGGCACGCCAAGTATGCTGACTGCCAACAAGACGTATTCAGCTGGACTAAGAACCCTAATGTTGCTATCACATGAGCTGTCTAACTGGGTGGCACGAGTGTGTCGTATGGGCGAGGAAACATTTGTGCTTGGGGTGACCATATCCTTAGTAGGGAGTAACAGTGTCAAACGACTAATGCAACATATAGCATCTGATACATTTGCGGGAATGTAGTTCCAAGTGTACTGATTACATGTAAAGAACCATCCCGAAGGTAGGGTAATATGAGCATACATTGAACCAAGTGTCTATGGTTTGTCACAAGTCCAGTTGCCGCTGCCAACCTCGAGGCAGCGACGCCGAGTTCGGCCGACTGCAGAGCAGCCGGTCATTCGAGCACAAGCAGAGTTCGGACTGACCGCCACTCGAGGAGTGTGAAGAGTGGCTGCATCAGCCGGCAAAGTCATTGTCAGCCGCATTTCCCAGCGGGCATATTCTGAGGAACTTGCTGGGTTGTGCGGGCTGAAAATCCGTTTCACTAGCCAGTCTCCATCCCTGGGGTGCGCGCCTGGAGTGTGGCACACTGGGATGAGACAGGTGCTCAAGATTGAGGCAGAACCAATGTCCTGCTTCAGGCAAAAATCGGACTGGTTGACGAGACCCGCCAACCTTTCCCATATGTTGTAATGCATCCGGGCAGAGAGGTCTCCGCCTGGCATCAAATCGTTGGCCTTCAGTGAGGCGGCCTGAACGCGGCCCCCCACAAGTAGGGAGGCGGCCCCCCGCAAGTAGGGAGAGGGTCAGGATGATGGTGACTGCCATGGAGTTGGCATTGATCTGGGCAAAGACTGCAGCTACGAAGTTCTCCGGTGTCGGTTCCCTCTCCTCGCGTTGGAGGGCATCCTGGGCCTCACTGCAAAGGGTCTTGACCATCCCCCAGGTTATCCTCTGTGCTGGGGTCCGCAGTTGCCGCTTCTCCCGCCGGGTCCCCTCGGTCAGGGTGAGGTCCTCCATCTCCGGGATCGGACTCGGGTCGGCCTGGGTCCATGCCATGTGGTTCCAAGTGAGGATCCCCTGCTGGAATCCAAATGACACCTGTAGGAGACATAACTGCAGCATACCCTCTTCCCCAGGTTATGAGTGGCGCCGGGCCACTCCAGGAAGGGTCCGGTGGCACCCGATATCGGACCATCGGTCGCGGGAGAGCTTCCGAACGGCGGAAGTGTTTCTCCTGCGGCGTGCAATCCGAAAAAACATTAAGGTGATTGTAACTGAACAATGCCTTATTCAGACAATGCTGTGCCTGCCCCTGTGACTTGGGGAGGGCTGGTGGCTCCCCCCTTTCTGTTTGTTTGTCAATATAGGACTTGAGTGTCCGATTGACTCGTTCCACAATTGCTTGCCCCTGCGGATTGTAAGGAACGCCAAAAGTATGCTTAATGTCCCAGGTGGCCATGAAGGCGGCCAGCTGCCTAGAGCTGTAGGACGGGGCGTTATCGGTTTTCACGTGCCGCGGTTTGCCCATTGCCGCGAAGCAGGAAAGGAGGTGCTGCTCCACGTGGCAAGCTGCGCCGTTGCCCAAACGAATTGTGAAAAAGTATCTATGCAAACGTGCATGTACTGCCATCTGCCAAACTGCGGCACATGCGTGACATCCATCTGCCACACCTGGTTAGCCTCTGTCCCTCGTGGGTTGACCCCCCACGAGGGCCCCCCCGGTGCCCCTGCACAATGCTGGCAAGAGCGAACTATGCCTTGGGCTTGAGAAAGTGGCAAATTGAACTGTCTGGCGAGCGCTTTGGCATTTTGATGAAAGAATGCATGACTCTGAATTGGAGTAGTGAAAACACCCAACACTGAACGTTGCTGAATTTCCTTTGCAGCTGCATCCGCTCTGCTATTGCCCGCGGAAATCGGACCCGGTAGGTCTTGGTGACTTCGGATGTGGGCAATATAGAGCGCTTCTGTGCAGTTTCGCAAATGAAATTCAGCTGTGAGGAACAAACTCAGCAAATTCTTGTCTATCGCGGGAGTGATGTACGCTCCCGGTAGACTGTGAAGCAAATTCCTGACATACTGACTATCAGTAATGATGTTTAGCTGTTCCTTGGTGAAGGTGTGCAAAGCAAGGTTCACCGCTGCCAACTCTGCCCGCTGCGCGGACTTTTGTGGAAGAGTTAACAGCGTGCGCCAAGCCTGGCCTTCCTGCCAAGTCAAGACACCATATGTGCGACCTCCATCCGTAAAAACTTTCCTAGCCCCCTGAAGCGGAACCAGCGAGAGCAATTCGAATAAGCTGACTGTCTGCGTTTGAAGCGAGACAAGTCTGGGGTCTTTCGGCAAGTGGTATGCCAAGCATCCGGTGAATCCCTCCAAGGCAATTGGAAGCGAGTCACCGAGCTGCATCAACTGCTGAACCTGCTCTTTGGTAAACGGGACCACGATCTTTGCTAAGTCGTGCCCTGAGATGTCCCTAGCTCTCAGCCTTCCGCGGTAAACCACCGCGGAGACCAATTCTTGGGGAGGAACGATGTTTCGGGAAGAGGTGTTCGGCAAGTACACCCATTCCACGATACTCGCCCCTTTCTCGGGCGAGTAGGGCTCCGGTGAACATGGATCCTGCCCGAACTATGTACAAGTTCAGGATCGGGGCATATGGCCCCTGAGCAATCCTGTCCACCCACCTTTGGCTGAGAATTTGGTTGACTTTCTCGAGGGCTAAGCGTGCCTCTCGAGGAATTTGTATCCGGTCTGCCGGCTGCTTACCTAATGTGAGCAGCGAGAAGAGCGGTTTCAAAAGATCCGTATCCAATCGGAAATACGGTCTGGCCCAATTAATGTTTCCTAAAACCTGCTGCAATTCTACCAGGGTGACTGAATCCTTCAAGTTGATTTGAGGCAAAACTGGTGCTGCGAAAGAGCGGAGAAGCCGATGACCCAAGTATGAGAAGGGCTCGGTTCTCTGCACTTTCTCTGGGGCAATGAGTAAACCTTTCTCCCCCAGGCTGGCCTGGAGGTCTGTAAACATTTCGCTGCCGAGTTGCGGCACTGCGACCAAGATATCGTCCATGAAATGGCATACTAAGGCTGTGGGATGAAGGTTTCGAAAGTTTGCCAGTGCATTGTGAACATAAATTTGGCACAGGGTGGGCGAGTTGAGCATGCCCTGTGGCAAAAATTTCCACGCATAACGCTGCGTGGGCTCACTGTGGTTCACAAATGGCACTGTAAAGGCGAACCTTTCCCTGTCCCTGGGGTATAAGGGAATGGTGTAAAAGCAATCTTTGAGATCTACAACTAGGATCTCCCACCCCTCGGGAATCATATTCGGATTTGGGATGCCGCATTGAAGCGGACCCATTGGCTGTATGCATTTATTGATCTCTCTGAGATCGTGGAGGAGTCGCCACTTCCCCGACTTCTTTTTGATGACAAAAATAGGCGAATTCGAAGGACTAGTGGACTGCTCTATGTGTCCTGCGTCTAGCTGTTCTTTAACTAGTTGCTTTAGGGCGACTAATTTCTCTCCCACTACCGGCCATTGTTCCACCCAGACCGGCGTATTGGTGAGCCATTTAAGTGGCAACGCCATTACCCGAAGGTAAGAGTAGCACCGTACTGCTGTAAAATGTCTCGCCCCCAAAGGTTGATGTGCAAGTCCAGAATGTGCGGCCGAATGACCGCTGTGCCGTCAGCCTTTGGAATCGTGACTTCCACCCACTCCCGGCTCCTAAACGCTTCTTGGATGCCGCCTACCCCCCACACATCGGAGACCGGCTCAATGGCCCACTCCCGTGGCCACTGGCTTCTGCTGACCACACTCACATCAGCTCCGGTATCTAATAACCCTGAAAATGATCTTTTATTTAGAAATACCTCAATAACTGGGCGCTGTTTCTACTCTATGTTGGTCTCCACTGTCGCTAAGACTTGGTATCCTGGCACTGCCTCACTGGCGCTCGAGCGGTCCTCTGACCCGGACTCTGAGCTGTCCCTGAGCCTTCCCTGGCTATCTGCTGGCGAGTGACAAGGAACCATAATCAGTTGCGCTAATGTGTCTCCTTTGTGAATGGTTTGGGGTAAGTGCGTCCAAAGCTGAACTTGGAGAACGCCTGAAAAATTGGAGTCAATGACTCCTGGAATTACAAGAATTCCGCGTGCTCCTGCTACACTGCGAGGCAAAACTAAACCTATAAAGCCCTTGGGCAGGGGTCCCATGTACTGGGAGTCCACCAAATAGACTGTGCCTGGCAGGTCGCATGTGACCTTTGCCTGGCAAGTCAATTCTAGCCCTGTACTACCCTTGGGGCTGGCCTGTGCCTTCGCAATGCTAGGAATGTGATCGGAATCTAGTCTAGCTCTGACGCGCTCAGAGCAAGGGAAGCCTCTGTTTGGACCGGGGCCAGAGACGTGCCCGCGTTCCAGTTTCCCGAATTCGGACAGTATCTGGACCAATGCTAGCCTTTCTTACACCTCGGACATGGGGTGGTTGGAGCCTTGGAACGGCCGGAATTTTGTCCGCCTCCCTTGGATCGGCACTCCCTAGCGAAGTGACCAACCTTGCCACAATTGTGACATGCCCCTTGGTTTCTGCTCTTGGGTTTCCTACCCCCTTGCACCGCTGCTGCCAATAGACCCATTTTATAGGATTCTGTGCCAACGTCGGCGCAAGCTCTAATCATGTCCGTGAGAGTCAAGTCGGGACGATTACCCAGTGACTGCAAGATTTTACGGCAGTCCAAATTGGCATTATCTTTGGCCAGTTTCATCATGAGCTCTTGTTGGGCTTGCTCATTATCGATCTGCCTACTGATCGCTTCCTCTAAGCGATTGAAGAGTGGCTAGTGGCAAGTTGGTCTGCGCATCGATGGATTCGAAGGCACCTGAACCATATAACTGGTCAGGAAGTACTGCGCCTCCCATCCTGGCAGCCCTTGTCTGAGCCTCGAGGCGATACTCGCTGTCCCATAGCAAATACTGGCTGGGGTTGAGCATCATCCGCATGACAGCTTTCCAATCATGCGGGATGAACATGGTATTCTCGCACACTTGCTGAAGCGTGCCCCTAGTGAAGCGACTCTGTAGTCCTGTCTCTGAAATGGCCTTCCGTATAGCCATGAGAAGCTTATACGGGACTGGTGAATGAACTACCTGCTGTTGCCCTTTGAGGGCATCCATTTCCAAGCGAATTGGACAAATCTGACTAAGCTCAGCCAGTTCTTCTGCTGGCAAATCCCCCTTCTTGATCTCTTCCTCAACTGTGCGCTGAAGGGTACTCTTGGTTTGGGAACCTGTAGCTGTCAGAGAAGCGCCTGCGCTCCTCATTCCATGCATTCCGTCGGTGACATCTGCAGCTGTCACCGAGGGAAAGCTCCCTACACTACTCTGCTTAAACTGTAATGACGGATAGAGCGCCGTGGGCGCCGATGGCTCGACTGACACTGGGGGTTCTTTCGCCTCTACCCGGACTGGATCTATCTCCGCTAAGAGCTTCCTACATTTACTCCATGTGCGAATTATGCCCTCTGGAGCTTTCGGGGGTTGCTGAATGCAGTCTCCTATTTGATCCCAGAGCTGAAGGGTTAACGTACCTACTTCTGGGTAAAGCAGGCAGTGTTCCCTTAAGTACACCAAAAGTCTCGCTAGCTCTCCACTGTGAAAATGTAACTGAAATACCCTGGCCAGGATTTTGAACTCTTCCTCATGAGTTCTTTGGCTAGCGGACGGATGTTGCCACTGAGGACAAGTCCCCATATTACGTGCGGGGTCCTCCGAAGATTCCTCCTCGGGACGAGTTGACGGGTCTGTAGTTCAGGCAATAGGTTTTGCGTGACGAGTGTCTGGGTAGAGCTCGGAGCGTGGCCTGCTGCCACGGGCCCTCGGTGGCCTCTGCGCTGTCAGGGGTTCACAGCTGACCCTGAGCAGAACGCGTTTTTCCGTTACTGCAAGCCTGCCGCGAAAGTCGGGAGCAAGCTGTAAGATGCCTCTCTGTAATGCCTCGCCGCAGGGCCGTCTTCTCCGATTGGCTGGCTTACCGACCGGACTGCCGCGCTGTCCTCCGGGACGATCGTGCAGAACCGGACCGTGCAGAACCGGACCGTGTGATCGCTTACTCTCAAGTAGATCACGTCGGGGTCACCAGGTGTAGGAATCGGGGCCGCTAGGACAGCCGTTGGGTCCCGGAGGAGACTGATCAAGTAACGACACGAGGCAATATGGAGCGAGATCAGATCAGTGGTTTATTGAGGGAAAAGCATCATCATATATAGATCAGAAGGCAATGCAGGAAAGAATCGTCATCTGACAGAAAATCACATCACCCATTTACTCGGGTTAATGGGGAATCTCTCTTGGGGAAGTTAATTAACTCGGGCAAACACTGACAGGGGAAAACCATTGTTCGAGGCTTACACCAGAGTAAATATGGCTTCTATTTGCACCCAAGATTAGGCTTAACTGCGAGTGAGTGATTGCCTAATGGGTAACGGAGGTTAGAGATCTGCTCTCTCAGCAGAATCGCCGGTCAGGTCAGATGTGGGTGAATCAACCCTTATTATTAATCCAACCCCCCCCCCCAATTTCCATACTGGCAAGGGCCAGTGACCAGGAGTTTGCTCGACTGGTTTAACCTCTGCCAAGGTTCTATGCCAATTGGGCATGCGGAATCCGCACTACGTCTGTGTTTCTCAAACCCCCATCTCTGTGTTTTAAGGTTTTTGAATGTCCCTTAGCGTTTTTAAGTCACATATCTCACTAGGAATGAGAGAATTGCATTGTCTTCATGTGTGTACCGTATTATCATCTTGTAACCTCAGTTCTCAACCTTTTAAAGTCAGGGGCCAAGTTCCGGGGCCTCAGACAGCTCTGGAGGTCCGGACAGTCATCCTGCCCTTCCTTTGCCACACGGCCCTTCTTGGCTTGGTGGAGGTAGTGGCAGAGCAACGTGGGCCGCATCTGGCCCACTTACCCACATCTGGCCACAGGTTGAGAATCGTTCTAACTCTCCTTCATTCTCTTAAGAAAGATATTGTTCTGGTATTTTGACTTTAATCTGTGTAAAGTAACTCACTCATTGTAGCCCTTTCACAGGAAAAAGCACGCAAACATTCTTGCACTCTGTATATTCAGAAAATGCTTAATCGTTACCTTTTTACAGGAACAAAACTCCTCTCCAGGCCGTAAAAGTAACCAATTTGTTTCTTTCTACAGTCTTAAATTGCTTCCTTTCACAGGCTCCTGAGTTAATTACTGGTAGGGATTCCTTAACAGGAGGATCCCAGCCAGTGGTCTTAATTATCTGACCTAATCTGATTTCGTTATGATAAGAGTTGTTGCATTCTCATTGTGCTAACTTCTGACTTGCCTTTCCTCCTTTCGCCAGTGGAACTCCCTGCTGGAAATGTTTAACTTGTGTGTCTTTTCATTTTTGTGTATTGTTTCCTTACAGCTGGCACGTCATAGTTGGCTTGTTTTTAGTAAGTCTTAGTCTGTCATTTTAAGTATGGCACCTGGCCCACAGCACCCTCTCTATTTGAGCAGACACATTTTACAAACTCCAGAGCACAAAGGGAGGATTAGTCCCTGAGCTCCTGAGAATGTGCAGAGTGCCCCTCATTAGCCAGGACTGCCTAGGACCATTTTAAGAATGCAGTCAGGTCACATTCTCACATCAGATACAGGCATTTTCAGGCCACCCCTTTCCTTTTTTTTGCTGCTAGTCTAAGCACAGGCAAAAGGCTAAGCCAGCATCTGGCACCCTTCTCACATGAGCACAAGAATAGCTCCAGTAAAAGTGTGCACGCACTCCATGGGCGGATGTGCAAAGGGGGGGCCTTCATGAGAAATTTACCTAAGGGAAGCCTGGCACGTCATGCGCCAAGGTTTGCCATAAGACCCCATACTCGTCTCGCTTCAAACGCAGACAGTCACCTTGTGTGAATTAATGTCACTGGTTCCCCTTTGGGGGGCTAGGACAGTTTTCACTTATGGGGGTCGCACATATTAGGTTCTTACTTGGCAAGAGGACCAAGCTTGGCGCACGCTCCTGACTCTTCTGCAAGCGGGCAGAGTTGGCAGCCGTGAACCTCGATTTACGCACCTTTGCCAAAGAACGCTTCAACATAATTACTGACAGCCAGTATCTTAGGAATTTGCTTCACAGTCTACCGGGAGCATACATAGACAAAAACTTGCTGAGTTTGTTCCTCACAACTCCAATTCAGAGTCATGCATTCTTTCATCAGAATGCCAAAGCACTTGCAAGGCAGTTCAACCTGCCACTTTCCCAAGCCCAAGGCATAGTCCGTTCCTGTCTGCATCGTGCAGGGGCGGTAGGGGGGGCCCTCGTGGGGGGGGTCAACCCACGAGGGACAGAGGCCAACCAGGTGTGGCAGATGGACTCACACATGCCCCACATTTTGGCAAATGGCAGTACATGCACGTTTGCATTAATACCTTCTCACAGTTTGTTTGGGCAACAGCACAAAAGGGAGAAATGGCTCCCCACATGGAGCAGCATCTCCTTTCCCACGGCCATGGGCGAACCTCAGCACATGAAGTCCGATGACGCCCCGGCTTATAGCTCCAGGCAGCTGGCCACCTTCATGGCCACCTGGGATATTAAGCACACCTTTGGCGTTCTGTACAATCCGCAGGGGCAAGCGATTGTGGAACGGGTCTATCGGACGCTTAAGTCCTACATTGACAAACAAACAGAAAGGGGGAACAACATCCCATAGTTGCACAGAAATTGCTATCCTATAAGTGCAAAAACTAACTAACTCTTTCAGAATTTTTATCTCCCAAACAAGTCTCTTCCCCATGCAGGTCCCAGAGGCCAGAATCAGACCCGGATGCCAAGTTCAGCTATTGCAAAGGATGGCACCAGTCACTGCCTTGGATGTCATCAGCTGTCCGTCTTCCTTTATGACTTAAATCTCCAAAGACATTTCTATGAACATTTTGCATACTCAGTGCTACTTCTACAAATCAAGACTTTTCCAAACTCAAGTTACACATGAAACCCCACCAAAAAGGGAAGCCTCATCTTCGAAAAGCAGCTGAATGTCTTTTATTGCTATTATTTTCTGTAGTTGCTCTTTATTCATTCATGCCTTGTACAATGCTCCAGTTGGGATTTGCAAGGGACACTTGAATTTCTGTATACATAGGGTCGCATATTGTTAATAACGGCCAGCTTCCACCAAAGGAAGCCAGACCGGCCCATGTTTGCACCGGCCCATTGCTTGGAGAGATTGAGCACCTGGTATCCGGTAATCTCCAGCCATTGTAAGTTATATCCATGATTTCACACCTCGCCATAGGTGCTAGAAAGACATTTGCACAACACCAGAAGTTGCAGAAATAGCTTAGAATTACCTTAGGAAAAACCAGTTCTGTCACAGTGAGAGATCAATGACACATCTCATTATCTTGCCTTGCTACAGAAAGCAGTCTGGATTCAGACCCACAGTTCTGAAAAACCAGGCAGCAGTCAGTATATTCAGGGTGCCAGGCTTAGCCATCGGCAACGCTCGGAGAATTGGTCAATTGGCTTGCGCTTTGGCAAAAGCCATCAACCACACCTCCTCGGTGATAGCACTGCTCAACCAGGAGCAGACGGAGCTTCGTCATGCCATACAGGATAATAGCCATCGATTACCTTCTGTTACATCATTTGGGTTGCGAGTCTGTCCACGGCATATGTTGCTTTAATCTCACAGACAACACGCATAAGGTGCAGAGCCAGCTCATGGACCTCCACACCCTGGTCAAAAACATCAAGGAGGATGCTTCATGGGGGGGGGGGGGTGGGATTCGTTGTGGTCGTGGTTCCCATGGGGTTGGCTCCAGACGACACTCAAGGTGATTGTGGGGGTGGTGATACTGGGCACAGCAGTGTGTTGTTTCGTGCAATGTATTCCCTCACTGATATCGAGATGCCCCCCATGGAAGGAACCCCGAAGCGTCATCCCCCCACACCAGCTGATGCCACTCCTATGCAGGGCCGTCTGTCAGGTCCACAACAAGTAAAGGGGGAGTGCGGGATCCATGAGCATAATTGGCATAACTGTCCCTGACAGAGGCCACACTCCTGGCCTCTGGGTTCTGCGGGGACAGAAATTGGGGAGCAGATTAATAGTCATAAGATTGATTCACCCATATCTGACCTGACAGGCAGTCCAGCAGGAGGAAATTGAATGTCTAACTAGCAGTTAGGAAATAGGTAATTCCGCACCTGCAGATTACCTCAAGCCCTAGCGCAAATAGTGGCCATATTTACTCTTGTGCAAGCCATGAACAATGGATTTCCCCTGTCAGTATTTGCCTTAGTTAATTAACTTCCCCAAGAGAGATTCCCAATTAACCCGGGTAAACATGTGATGTGATTTTCTGTCAGATGACGATTCTATCACACGCAGCCTTGAACATAATATATACTGATGATTTTCCCTCAATAAATCACTGGTCATCGCTCCATCTTGGCTCGTGTCGTTACTTGACCAGTCTCCTCCGGGACCTAACAGCCGCCTTGCTGCCCCAATCCAACACGAGATGGCTATACACCCAACATATCCACTCCCTCCGGACTCTTGCCCGTCTTTGTGCAATATATGTGCTACCATGAAGCGCAGCAGTGGAGGGACCCAGGGACCCAGCACTACCCAGCTACTGGTGTGTGAACCCACCGACTAGTGTGTGAACAGCACTAAATTGCAGACTGCTCAAAAGCATGATACAGAATACTATGCTTCAGCATTTAATGGCTCATGGCTTTTTCTGGAAGGCTGCCTATTTCCCTGTTCTTTGCTCAAGACCTACTTATTGTGATAGATAAACAGCTATTTTGAAAGCTTCTAGGAGTATCATTAAAAGATCAGTCTAGCTGTGCTGTCAACTGGTTGCTGTTTGAATGACAGGGCTGGCGTGCCACTTCACTGCGGGAATACAATGAAGACATCACCACATCATGTTTCCACAGCCTCTTCAAAGGAGCTGTTTGATGTGTGCAAGCAACACACAACTTTGGCTGGTCCAGAACTCAACAATGTCCTCCTGCTCCCAGTTCTCATGGATTGAGAGATTGCGGTGCCTTAGTTGTTAAGACTCTCAACTTGGTGACTGGAAGGTTGGCAGGCCTGTGTGCTGGAGTGAGCTCCTGATTGTGTCCCAGCTCCTGCCAACCTAGAGGTTCAAAAGCCAAAAAAATTACAAGAATACCTACCACATTTGGCAGGAAATGCAACAGCATCCTGTGCACTCCAGTGTCTAGTCATGCCTACATGACTTACATGGAAACATCTGCAGATGCTGACAGTGCTGGCTCTTTGCCTATAAATGGAGATGATCATCAAACCCTAGAGTCAGATACAACTGGCTTTCAAGCAAGGCCAGCCTTAACCTTTACCTAATGATTAGGAAGAGGGTTAAAATTAAAATTGCCAGTAATGCACATCCTTTTGAGTAGTGTAATGAATCACACAAGAGTAGCCCCACTAAATTGATAGGAATTTGATGGATCAACTGCTCTGGGACTTCTTGTGGATTGGAACTTCCATGGAGGTTATTTAAAGTGAATTGATTCTGGTCTTGGTTTGTTGTGAATCATCATTGTCTGTGTGATCAGCTGTTGGCCAGAATCCTACTAGTGTCCCTGTAAGGTTTGTGTAACTTGCCATGGCTAACTGCAGCTAATTAACAAAGGGTTGGGGTGCATTTCAGTTGCATGGTTGATTATGCAGCAGAATGGGAAGAATTGATAAGAACCTTTGCCTAATTGATTGCTGCAATCAACTGTGGTGTGTTACACAAGCCTTATGTAAACTACAACAGGAATCTAGTTACAGTAACGACAATGATTTTGTAGATACAGTACTGGCATTTTTTACTTCCACTGTGCAAAGAACAATCTCTGAATTAGAGGATTCATTCTATCTGGAAGATGAATAGAAAATTAACCGACCTAAACAAATGTTGAAAGCTGCATCTTCATTCAAAAAACCCTCTATCAAATTTTTTTTAACCAATTAGCTGCATAGCCTTATGCAAGTAGACTTTGGGTTACATATGTTTTATACTTCCCCAGGTAATTAAACCACTGTCTAAACTATCTGCCAAAAAGTCTATTATTAGATTTCTCCCAGTGACTAGAACTCAATATTTTAGACAGCTAAGAACCTTGGAAATTAATTTAAAATAGACATATGCCAGCAATCTCTCAAATGTTCTTCAGATCATTAATACTTCGTGACACTCCATAGTACATAGAACTCACAATGTTCCCTTCTGGGCTTCTCTAAAAGGCAGAAAACGTCCTTGAATCAGCATGCAATTTGATCTCAAAATTAATCTGTCCTTGATATCTGTCCTTGATATCAGGGGTGTGCTGGCTATGCAAAAAGGACGCTGGACATGGAGTGATGAGGGCAGGGCATCTAACCCTAACAAAATATATATGTTCCCACTTGCCTTCTAATTTCAAATCCCCTCTGGGGATTCGAACTGACAACCTCTTGCTTACAAGGCAAAATTGCAACTTCTAAGCCATGGTGGCTCCATTGTGAATAAAGCTGCTTTTGTAAGCTTATCTTTGGCAGCAAAGAAGGCAGGCTGGTCCAGAACACGGAGCCCTGCTCAGTTGCTCAATCATTCTGGGCATCGCAGCTCGACTCAGCTCTTTGGATTGTCACCCAAGGGGGTGCATGGTACTGAGGGGAGGGGGGTGCCCCGGGATGAGTCCCAGTAGCCCTATGGATATGCTTGATATCTAAGAGTCTCCAGTTGAGCTAATCTTGGATTTTATCCTTATTAACACAATATGAAGGGAAGAACTTCTAGGACACAGTTAGGAAATTGTTGATCTCAGTTGTAGCCTTAGATCACAGGTTCCCAATCTATGGCCCATGAGCCGGCCCCAGCCCATGACGCCATTCCATCCGGCACATCACCACCTCCGTTGCACCTGGAAGTAGAATCGGACGCATTTACATCAGCCATAAAATGCTCTCATGGCTTCCGTAAATGCACCCACTTCCACTTCTGAGCGGTGTGGTCCAGCCAGCTCAGCTGTCCAGGGGCATGGTCAGGCCTGTGGTGTAAAAGGGTTGGCCACCCCTGTCTTAGATCAAATTTGTGCTTTACTCATGAATTATTGGAAGCTAGAAGGTTAGGTAAGTTGAATCAACCTTTAAATACTTAACAAAATCTCCCTATGTCTCCCGGGATATATGGCATTCCTATCATTATAGCAACTACCTGTTTTCTTCCCACTACTCAAGTCCTGCTTCCTTGCTCATATCTACTTCCTGCTTCCACACCAAATCCCCTCAAAATTGCGCCATTGTATGAAGGGACAGGATAGCAGTAAATTTGCTTAAATTGTGCTGGTCCAGTTCTCATCTATCATAAATCAGAAGCCTCTTGGCAACAGGCATGCTGATTTCATATCTGTGATGGAAGTAGGGTGTAAACTGAGGTAGTCAGTAAATCTTGGCAATAAATTTCTTCAACACATCATACTGGGTTCACAAGTTGATGAAATGTTTTCTTTAAAAGCAGCCATGTTTGGAAATGGAGTTACTTGCTCATCTCTTGATGACCAAATGAACTCATGCTAAATTTACAACTTGCACAGCTCAGAAGTCTTCATGATAAAAAAGTGAAATCAACTTCTTTAGATACCACTCTTTCTACTGATAGTTTCCCTTGGACCTTAAGGCTTTGCATGTAAACCCTGATTCAGCTACTGTACATACAGAGAAATTGGTTCTCTATCAGGGGGGAAAAGATAATACTACATGTTAGAATTCCTAAACCAGCAAGAATTCAAATTATGGAAAATGATGTGAACATGTGTAGTTGGCTCTTAGTTTTTTCCTTTCATTAAACTTGGGGTGGTATATAATTGTAATTATTATTACAATGCAGTACATACCTGTCAAGTGTCCCGGATTGACCGGGATTTCCTGTATTTCTGTGCCAATTTTCTCCATTTCCCGCCTGGCTATCCCGTAATTTGGCAGTGGGGGTAAAGGCATTACTGGGCATCCCTTCTGTGCAGGACCTTTCTATGCATGTGTAGAAGGGTTCTATGCATGCGTAGAAGGCTTCTGTGCAACTCATGCACATGAGTTGTAACATTCCTTTTGTATTTCCATTGGAGACTTTTAAATTACATTCGAGAAACAAAATGGCCACTCCTTGAAACTGTTGGGACAAAATGGCCACCCCCATCATGCAGGCAGTGCAAAATGGCCATCTGGCCCTTGAAGCCGACTGAGGTGCGTGACCCTGCCCCCAGCTTGAAAAGGGTTGGAAGCTCCTGCTGTAGAACTATCAGGTAAATAGCCTCCTGTCAGAGGCAGGATTTAAACTGGGAGTTGGAGACCAAGACTTGTAAGGACACCTATGGATAATATTTTCTGAAAGCAGATTTTTTTGTACAACAGAAGAAGAAGATGGCCACCGCAACCACCTATAGGTTATAGAGACCTATAAATCACAGAATAACTGAGTTGGAAGGGGCCTTTTAGGCTATGAAGTCCAGCCCCCTGGTCAATGTAGTTATTCAAATCAAAGTCTATCTGACAAGATGGTTGTAACAGTGATGGTTTTTAACCATTTTTGTTTTTCCGTGCCCATGGGAATTCATGTGCTCATGCCCCATATCTTTTCTACAAGTTGGATCCAATGGGTGGATTTTGGAGGCCTTTCTGTTTGCAGATGCAAATGAGATCAAGTACTGTATTTCCATGTTCCTTTGGTTCTTGTGCTGGTTTGCTTCTCAGTACTTCCTCTCGGTTTCGGTTTCTTTAACTCAACTTGACATAGACAATTATAGCATTACGTGCCTTCAGAATAGCACACATTACTTCTGATGCCTCAGGCAGATGATGCCTTCATGGGTTATAGATTGTCTTTTGGCTTATGTTCTGCTCTCTTAATTAACTGCTTACTGGCTGGCTTCAGCCAATTTTCAGGGGGTTATTTCTATATTAGCAATTGACAGCAGCAATCTTTTCTCTTGCCCTTAAGTGCAAGTCCCAAGCTTTTGCAGAACAAATGCAGCTGTTGCTCCTGCAATGTCAGTGCCCACTTCCTTCACACCAGAGATCATTTTTTTGAATGTATACTGTGGGAATGCATCTGGTTTCTGTCTGGCTGTCTCCTTCACATTTTGTAAACAAAGGCCTCTTTGTCTACATGAGAGACAACGCTGGATTTTGGGCATGCGTAGAATAGTGAGAAGAATTCTCCTTTCTTCTCCTTATTTGGTTCTGACATTCTGATTGGTTGTATGTGCCTTAAGTTTTGTTTCTGATATACTCTGTTTGAATAAAGAGACGCCATTATTATATTCTTTTGTTCAGCCAAAACTGCAGTCGTGTGTGTGTGTGTTCTTTCTATCTCTGTTTCTTCCTTGCCTAATGAAGCTGGACTTCGTTAGCTTTTAACTTTTCCTTTGTTTATCTGGGGCTATAAATTGTTGCTGATGAGGCTGATTAGAGATCTTTACATGAATCGGACTCCTACAGTATACATCTTTCACATGTCTATGCAAAAATGCAACTTGCCTGAGACGTTTATAACACCCTGCATTTTGTAAAGAATATGGGTTGACTGAATGGAACATGGTAATTCAACCAGCTCAAGCAGCTGCAGATATTTCATGAGTCACAGGCTAGGCTTGTACCCTCAGTTCTTCTAAACTTCATAACTGTTAGAGCACTATGACAATGGAACCTATGACCTAGGGAAGTGGTGAGCACTCCAGCTCTGGAGGCATTCATGAGAAAGTTGGACAACCGTCTCACAGGTCTGCTTTGAACTGGGTTTTTGCACTGGGCTGGGAGTTGGACTCAGCCTCATAGGTCTAATCCAATTCATTTATTCTATGGTTCTGTTTAGGGGTGTGCAGGGAACCATGGGAAGACACTGGACAGGTGGGGGCGCCTATTTGGGGGTTAGGGAGGAATCCCATACATTACTATTGCACCACGGGGCGCAAGAGGCAAGGGTGGTGTGGGACAAAGCCCGATTGCCCGATATGCCAGCATGCGCCTGGTTCTGTGAATTTAAGAAAGTAGTGGGAAGAAAGTGTGAAAAACATGGTCTTATCTTTGTTGTCCCTATAAACTATTAGAAATGCATCATCGTTGTCGTCATCATCAGGATCTCAGATATTCGGGAGGGGTGGGTTTTACACCAAAGAGCCTTTGAAGAGCTTATAGGGCTTAGCTTACAAAATCACATGCCTCCATTAAGAGCGTCAGATACTGAGCACCTTCCATTCTCAGTAGTATATCTGTACTTTGTTCAAGAGAGAAGGAAATACAGTAGAACCTCGAGATAAGAAATTAATCCGTTCCACAAGGTTATTCGTATCTCGAAGTGCGGTTTCCCATAGGAATGCATTGAAAAGCAAAAAAAAATTCCGAAGGTTTTAAAAAACCAACATTTTTTTTCTGTTCAAAAGTCTTCATTTACTGTATATCTTTTTACTTCTGGGGCTACATATGATGATTATGTATAAAGACATCTTTACTTACATTTACCATTATAGTTAATGTTAGAACAAAGAAAAAGCCAGGTGGATGGGTGGAGTCTCCAGCATGTGCTTGTTCAGAGGAAGAAGAGAGACTAATAAAACAACATAATTTAAAACCAACAAACAAACAGTAAGATGGGACAGTGGTGAGAAAAGAACTGTATCAATGAAGTTAGTGGCAAAGAGCAATCAGGCCCCCTCCCACTGATACCCTGTGTTAGTACAAGTTTGGACTTTATACAGATTTGGACTTTGTATGAGGCATGCAAAATCCTAGCCGCGATGCCACATACAACGTCCAAATCCTTGCTGCGATGCCTCATACGATGTTATTTCCATAGAGATACATTGTACTGTAACAGCACAGACTTCAGGGCAAAGTCAAGGAAACAGACAGGAAACTGACAGAACTTTAAGAAATCATTGTCTAAAGGCTAAAAACATTACAAAAACTTGTCAAACAACCCTGATTGTCCAAGAACCTGAAGAATGCTGCCAAAATCCCAGGAATGCTTTAAAAATTCTGATGCAAAAATTCAAAAAAATCCAAAATCATGGTCAAAACCACTCCTAAACACTTTGCCTCATGCAAAACCCACAAGAGCAATGCACGCATATGTCCTGCCTTTTATACTGCCCAGGCATAATGCAACCTGGGAAAACCCCAATGTCACACGACTTTGTATGAGGCAACTTTTTACAAGGAATTAGGCGATTTTGTATGAATCCGATGTTGTATGAAGCGGACTTTGTATGAGCAAGATTGCTATTTGTACATGCAAGATTGCTATTATCCCGACGGTTTGTGCATTGTTCTGCCTTATACTCTGCTAAAGGAATGACCAAAGACCTAGAATCCTATTAACCAATTTAAAAAAGAATCAGCCCCCTGCCATATAATTCAATCTCTAGTGAGTGAAGTGAGTCTTAGCCCTAAGGCAATTTCTTCCAGTGAGCTATCAATAATCCAGGCTTCCAGGAAACAGCAATAGTGACAACAAAGCAAGAAAACCAACAATAAGCTGATAATAAAGATAGGGAAGTGATAAAACGCCCACAACAGAGAGGACAAAATGATCTATACAATAAGTAAGAAAAGAGTGAGCAGGAGACATAGGGGAAAAATAAACTAGCTGTGGACAGCACCTTCAGAGCACATGGACCCTCATAAAAAAGATCAGCAAATACAATATAAGGCATCTGGGGAAAATAGACGTACAATTTATTGGCAGAAACAGCCAGGGAGCAGACAGAATAAATGCTTATGCCTGTGCTTATACCTCAGTGTTCAAAAGGGTGGAAGGAAGATACAGGGCACAAAAAACCAACAACACACAACAACCACCAACTGTCATGTTCTTTGTTTTTGCATTGTTTTGTGTTTTCAAAGGGACCATTGGGGCCACTTACAGAAAGAGTGTTGGAGACATTGGCTCATCTTGAGTTTTGGAAGACAAGGAGTCGTCAGCCCTTTTCCTCAAAAGCAAGAAATACCCATATCTAAAAGCCAAACTTCCACCATACACTGAGAGCTTTTTTCTGCAAATATGAAGCTAGGAAGATTTCCTCAAAGATTAACTAGATCGGGGTGCCCAAACTAAGGCATCCAGCATCAGACGCAAATTCATACAGGTGTGTTTTACTTCCACTTCCAGGAGCGATGAGGGCTTTGTGAGCCGGATGAATTGGAATCGGGGGATACATCTGGCCCCCAGGCCATAGTCCCCTGAACCACATGCCTGGCCCATGGCCCAAAAAGTTTGGGCACCCCTGAACTAGATGCCTCAAAGTTGACACAGGTAGGAGTGCAGATTTTTGGTTTTTGGAATCCAACTCTCAGAATTCCTCAGCTTCTGGGGCCAAAAAATTGGGGCCAAAAATTGAATTTGACACCTAGATAGAGGAAGATGGTACCATGGTGGTTTGATGGTTAAGACAGCTGGTTAGCAGTACAATACCCAAACGCTGCGCGACCAAGTTAGTTCCCATCATCTGTCCCAGCTCCTGCCAACCTAGCAATTCAGAAGCAAGAGATTGTAAGTAGGTAATGGGGGAAGGTATCAAATCTTTATTATTACAGCCAAAGGCCAGACAGTGCACCAGATAACACAATCATTTTTGCATCACATATAGGATAAAAGGATTTCTGACACACGGAGCATATACAGTAATATATTAAAAAATAAAAATTTGTTGGAGAAGCCTATAATACACACCATAGTATTTTACTTTAGTCTGTCCCAAGTTCACGTTCGCGAATTTTAACACTGGAGGCTCACTTTTTATTGAGCACTATTGGGGTCAAAAGACATGAATCACCATACTTTTGCGAATGCAGGATAGGGAAAGATATCATCGTTTTGTGCACTCCAGTGTGTACTCATGCTTGCCACATGAACACCAGAAATATCTGCAGACACTGCCAGCAGACAGCGCTGGCTCTTTGGCTGAAAATGGAGAAGTGATGCCCCCTAAAGTTGGACTTTAAAGGAGACCTTTACATTTACTAGAAGAGAGAGGAAACTGGGAAGAGAAAACTGGGAAGAGAAAAGTAATACACTCTAATAGAGTTTATTCCAAAACTATCTGACATTGGGGTCAATACACTTTTGCTACTTGCCACCAGAAGCCAGTCGTGGGCTGGCCCATGGGGATACCAGGATTCAGCCTGGGACGCCCCCCAGGTCCCCAAGTACCATGGTGCCCATCCTTTGGTGCCAATCCAATGAGCTGTGCCAAGCTGCGATGCCCGGAACAATCGAACAAATGACCAGGCTCTATGTTCCTCTGCCTGCCTTCTCCTCCTTTGCTGCCAAAGATAAGGTTACAAAAAACAGCCCCATTTACAGTGTATCTGCTGTGGCTTGGAGATTGCAATTTAGCCTTGTAAAGCAAGAGGTTCTCAATTCGAATCCCCAGAGGGGAGTTGAAATTAGAAGGCGAGTGGGAAAGTATATATTTTGTTAGGGTTAAATGCTATCACTCTCTGTCCAGCGCCCTTTTAGCGGAGCCAGCACACCCCTGCCAGAAGCTATTTTATATCCAATCTCTTGTACCAATGAGGATTTGTTTAAATTGGTCTCATTTGGTGCCGACTCTGAGATGTTGTGGAATTCCTTCCCAGCAGAGCTGTGCCTGGTACCATCTCTCCATATGTTTAAAAAGCAATTGAAAACTTCTCTTTTTAAAGAGGCCTTTGGTAATATCTTGCCAATGGACGATCATTAGGAATTATATTTTGCCCCACTGCATCCAAAATAGTTTTTTTTAACTAGGGTGATGGGTTTTGATGGGCTTATATAAAAAAATAATATTTGTGTCAGTTTGTATTCAGTGTTTTATGCTATAAGCCACCCTGAGTAGGAAAGTATTTCCTAGAAGGGCAGATTAGAAGTTTGTTTGTTTGTTTAATAGATGATGGCGGCAGCAGCAGTAGCAGCGGCAATAGCTACTGCCATCATCATCATCTCTGGCCATGTGGGTCCGTGTTGTTTGCGTTTACATATTTCCTCCAAAATCTATCACCTGGAACTACTATCTCACCTCCCATTAATAATAATAATAATAATAATAATAATAATAATAATAATAATAATAATAATAATAATAATAATAATAATAATAATAATAATAATAATACTTTGACCCTAGACACAAAAGGAGAAGAGGCAACTTCTTGGTTGTCTGGAGCCACCTCTGTATAGAGTAGAATAGGGATTCCCAATCTTTTCAAGCCGGGGGCCTGGTCACGCTCTTTCAGTCACCTTCAAGGGCCAGATGGCTATTTTACACTGCCTGCATGATGGGGGTGGTCATTTTGTCTCAACAGCTTCAAGTGGGTGGCCATTTTGTTTCTTGAATGGTGCTGCAGGCTAGATTCAGCCCACAAGCCTTAGGTTGGGAACCCCTGGAGTAGAGCAATATGGTACATTTCACAGGCAAAAATGTACCCTTTTGAGTAGCATTATCTAGGATGGCAACAGACATAACGTAATCCATTTTATGAGACTCTTTTGAGGAACTGTATACCAACTGGCGGTCTGTAATTGTTCCTGTCACCTCAACATGACTCCATCTTGGCGGTCTTGATGCTGAGTATGCAGATTCATCCCCATCCCACAAAAGCTGCCTTTAATTTACCGCTTTCTCAACCTCCTTTTCGGTTTCCCCACATTTCCACAGCCATACATTTGATGAGTATGGCATTTATCTTCTCCGAAGACATGCTTGCAGCTCAGTAAATCTATCTCCAACCTGTCTTCCCAGACAGATACTACAAAAGCTCATTCTGAAGCTCAATTTATCTGATGCATAGAACAAAATATGTGACCAATGCATGAAAAATCTTTAGTGTTTCGGCTTCCAACATTATTCTCCGGCTTTCAGGCAGCTGTCTGCTTTTCAATATTAGGTTGGGTTGATGCCTCAGCTCTTCAGCATTCCAAGTGATGGAGCTTGAAATATAGGACCAGAAGTGTCCAGATCCCAAGATCAAAGCCAAAGGTTACACATCTGATTTCCCAAATTTGATTCCAGTGAGAAGAACCAGCCTATGTCACCATGGGAAAGCTGCATAGTTCCAGGGTTACATTAGAAGGGAATGCAATCGGGGAATGCAATCGGGAATGCAATCGGGGTAGCAATCGGCAGACCAGCAAATGGGCCGGACTCTGTGTTTCTCCACATTCACACTGTGTATTGTTGTCTGCCAGCAGTCCTCACATAAGCATTTTGGTTTTGCATTTAGAGACTATTCAATCAGGGTCCAATCAGGGTGTTGAGGGTCATTCTCTTGCTCAGTTCTCTCAGCATCTGCTGCTACTTCTCTCCTGATCTTAGGTGGACCAATACCAACAAGAGGGTATATTTTCTCAACTGGTGTAGGTTTAAGGCATGCATTTGTGCAACGGCAGAGAAGAAAGTGGTTTCATTTTGGCAGGCAGGAGCAGGAGCCAAGAGCCAAGGAGCAACTTTTATGTATTCTCTACTTAGAAACCCTGGAAAGGGTCACCATACGTAGGAACCAACTGGATGTCACACTATTAGTATTAGAGTCTGGGTACAGCAGACCAAGATTGGTGTCAGGAATTGTTTGCCCATTCTTGGCTTAAGCCCATGGTTCCCATGCCAGGGTCGGGAGGCAATTCGAGAATGAGTTATTAGCAGTGAATGGCCTTCCTCCACATGAATAGCTCATTTTTTGAATAATTAGAATTATATGTCACAAGGGGGGACATCAGGATTTTAAATATGCTTAGGTGGAGCGCGGCCAAAAAAAGGTTGGGAACCTCTGGTTTGTTGTTGTTCAGTCGCACAGTCGATTCTGACCCCCTGTGATCCCATGGACCACTGCACACCAGGCACCCCTATCTTCCATCATCATCCTCAATCCACCTGTGTCCATTGCGTCAACAATACCATCTAGTCACAATCACAGCAAAATCAATGCTGTGGTTGATGATGCCATTGGGCATACTAAAAGCTACTTAGCCAAATGGGAAATATACAGAGCTAGTCTCAACACATCATAATGGCCTATCAAGGAACTATTCACATCCGTTCTTGCTACCAGTGTAAGAACAAGACCATTTTGTAGACGGTTCCCTATTTTGTATAAAATTGTTTCTGCACAGAACTTGTGCCTTTTTCCTTCATGAAATGGAAAGCACAACAGGAACAAAAAGAACAGAAAGAATGGCTTCTTATTTTGGAGAACTGTACAATTTGCACATAAGCACATTATTATCTCTTACTGAGACCTAGAGAAACTATTGTACTTTCTCAAAAGTGAGTGAGGCAGAAGAGGTATCTTCCCATGCTCAAGAATGAGACAAGCAAATATTTACATTCATAGTTTAAGGGCTTCAGCATCATTAGATAACCTAGTAGATTGAAAATCATCCTTGGGGAAGTTAGATAATTAGTACTCAATGGCAGGCAGGTACAAGCTTGTACCAGAGAAACAGTCCTTGTGGTTCTGGGAATAATGATGGCACCTGCTAGGATGGCCCCTGGCTAACTGTGGATGCCTGGTGTGTGATATTGGATAAATATGTGCACAGCACAAAGCAATCAACTTTCTCCATACAAATAACTCAAGAATCAGTTTCACCCTACCACTGTGAACTCAACTTTTCTCAAATGATTTAGAAGCTAAGCAGAGCCAAGCCCAGGTAGCACTTAAGATGGGTAAGTCACTAAGCAGTATAGAACAGGCCCATCTCCAGGTGGAGCTGGGAAAGAAACCTGAAAAACTACTGTCAGTCTAGACCAGTAGATTCCAACCTTGGTTCCCCAGATGTTCCAGAAGTCGTCGCCATAGGCTGTGCTGGCCAAGATTTCTGGGAAATGTAGTCCAAGAACATCTGGTGACCCATGGTTGGGAACCACTGGTATAGAGAGACCAATGGTTTAGAATTGGGTTCCTAACCTTGGGTCCTTGGATATCTTGGAATGCAGTTCCCAGAAATCTTGGCCAGCACAGCCAACGGTGAAGGCTTCTGAGAGTTTTAGTCCCAAGTCTGGGATCTACATGCCTAGAAAGATCAATGGGCAGAAGTCCTGTTGCACTGTTATGTAATACATGTAACTTTTGGAAATGTTGCTACGTTAAGAGATCTCCATAGGCATTAAACCAGTCTGGCCAGGTTATCTTGCTATGGTAATAGAGTAGACCATGCTGCCAGCAACTCAACGCCGTGTCAGGTGGCAGTTAAATAACCTGATAACCCTTTGCCTTGGGTGGCAAAGTCCACAGGGAACAGTAATGGTCCCCAAGTGTACTAAATTCTACTTGTCTGAGGAGATAAAAGGAAGGGGGAGAGAAAGGATGTTCTCTTTTCGCCATGCTTTGTAAGTAGTTCTTTGGGGTTCTGGAGTCCTGTATGAACTGAAAATGCTTCATTTGTCTAGAATTATTTTGCTATACAATTATTTTTAATTGTAACCTACAATTAAATACAACATCAATACCTACAATTAAATACAACATCATTTTCAATGAAGTGGCTGGAGTCCTTTTACCTAAGACTGGTTCAAGCCACGATTTGTGAAGAGGCTAGCTATAATCCTAGATTGCTTAGCTTCAGAGCATCAATTCGTGCATTATCACCCACTTGTAGGCTAAGGCACTAGTTGGGAGTAAGGGGAACGTTATGTAGAGATTGGGGGCCGCTGGGGGCCGTTAGGTCCCAGAGGAGACTGATCAATGACAACACGAGGCAACTGGAGCGAGATCAGATCAGTGGTTTATTGGAAGAAGGCAATATCATTTATAGGGGAAAAAGCGCAACGGTGGCGGGCTGTCATCAGACACAGAATTACATCACCTATTTGCTCAGGTTAATTGGGAATCTCTAAGGGGAAGTTAATTAACTAGGACAAACACGGGATGAGGGAGACCATTGTTTTAGGGCTTAGGCAGGGGTAAACATGTTCCCTGTTTACCTCAGGGATTAGCCCTGGACTCGGAGATGAGTGTTTACCTAATCAGTCACAGGAGTTAGCGATCTGCCTACTTGGCAGAACCATCGGTCAGGTCATGGAATTGGGTGAATCAAACCCTATCATTTATTCACCCCCCTTAATTTAGCTGCCCGCAGAAGCCACCGCCGGGAGCCTTCTCACCTAAGCAGCCTCTGCAAGGGCTGTTCCATGCCAGATGGGCATGGGGAATCCGCATCTCCCCTTACTTTTTTATATTAAGAGCCTGACCAGCGACTCTGCGCAAAAGCGGCATCAGCTGTTGATCGGGAATGACGTCACGGGGTTTCCTTCTGAGGTGGCACCTCGAGATCAGTGAGGGAATACATTGAGCAAAACAGCAGACTGCAATGCCTAGTATGACTACCCCCACCACCACTTTAAGCACCGTCTGAAGCCACCCCCATGGAATCCATGACCACATCCACTTCCACAGGGAACTCCACCAAGCCCCCCACGCAGAGCCTTCTGTGATGCCTGCAACTATGGTGTGGAGATCTGCGATCTGGCTTTGGATCTTATGAGAGTTGTCCGTAAGATTGAAGCAACACATACCGTGAAAGGATTCGCAGCCCAAGTGGTGCAACAATAGGAGATAGTCGATAGCCGCTCGATAATCGAGAATGGCATGGCGAAGTTCCGCCTGCTCCTGATTGAGGAGCGCTATCGCTGAGGAGGTATGGTTGATGGCCTTTGCTAAGCCGCAAGCCAAGCGACCAATCCTCTTTGCATTGCCGACGGCTAAGCCTGGCACGCCAAAGATGCTGATTGCCAAAGAGAGGTATTCGGCAGGTCTCGTTACCCTAAAGCTGCTTTCACATGAGCTGTCTAACAGGGTGGTGCGAGTGTGCCGTATGAGTGAGGGAACATTAGAGACATTGGAAACATCATACAACATATAGAGTCTGTGATATTAGCAGGAATGTAGTTAAACGTATACTGGTTACAAGTGAAAAACCATCCAGATGGTAGGGTGATATGTGCATACATTGTGCCATGTGGCACTGGGTTATTGCAAGTCCAATTGCCACTGCCTACATCGAGGCAGCGGCGCCGGGTTCGGCCGAGTCCGGAGCAACCGTGTATTCGGCTGCAGGTAGAGTTCGGGCTGACCGCCACTCGAGGAGTGTGGAGAGTGGCCGCATCAGCGGGTAAAGTCATGGTTAGCCGCATCTCCCAACGAGCATATTCCGAGGAAGCTGATGGGATGTACGGGCTGAAGAGTCGCCTCACCAGCCAGTCCCCGTCCCAGGGGTGTGCGCCTGGAGAATGGCACACCGGGACAAGGCAGGTGCTGAGGATCGAGGCAGAACCGACGTCCTGCCTGAGGCAAAAATCGGACTGGTTGACAAGGCTTGCCAACCTTTCCCAAATGTTGTACTGCATCCGGGCAGAGAGGTCTCCGCCTGGCATTAAATCGCTGGCCTCCAATGAGGCGGCCTGAACGCCTCCCCCCAAAATCAGGGAAAGGATCAGGATGATGGTGACTGCCATGGAGTTGGCGTGAATCTGGGCGAAAACTGCAACCACGAAGCTCTCTGGTGTCAGCTCCTTCTCCTCGCGCTGGATGGCATTCTGGGCATCATGGCAGAGGGCCTTGACCATCCCCCAGGTGATCTTCGGTGTTGTCATCTGCGACCGCTGTCTCTCCCGGCGGGTCCCCTCGGTCAGGGCGAGATCCTCCATCTCCGGGATCGGACTCGGGTCGGCCTGGGTCCACGCCATGTGGTTCCAAATGAGGCTTGACGCACCGAGATGGAATCCAAACGACACCTGTAGGAGACATAACTGCAGCATACCCTCTCCCCCAGGTTATGAGCGGCACCGGGCCCCTCCAGGAAGGGTCCGGTGGCACCCGATATCGGACCATCGGCCGCGGGAGAGCTTCCGAACGGCGGAAGTACCTCTTCTGCGGCGTGCAATCCGAAAAAACATTAAGGTGATTGTAGGTGAACAATACCTTATTCAGACAATGCTGTGCCTGGCCCTGTGACTTGGGGAGGGCTGGTGGCTCCCCCCTTTTTGTTTGTTTGTCAATGTAGGACTTTAGCGTCCGATTGACCTGCTCCACAATCGCCTGCCCTTGCGGATTGTAGGGAATGCCAAATGTATGCTTGATGTCCCAAGTGGCCATGAAGGCGGCCAACTGCCTAGAGCAGTAGGACGGGGCGTTATCCGTTTTTACGTGCCGCGGCTTGCCCATCGCCGCAATGCAGGAAAGGAGGTGCTGCTCCATGTGGGAGGCAGTTTCCCCCTTCTGCGCCATCGCCCAAACGAACTGAGAAAAAGTGTCTATGCAGACGTGCATGTACTGCCATCTGCCAAACTGCGGCACATGCGTGACATCCATTTGCCACACCTGATTAGCCTCTGTCCCTCGTGGGTTGACCCCCCACGAGGGCCCCCCCGGCGCCCCTGCACAATGCTGGCAAGAGCGGACTATGCCCTGGGCTTGAGAAAGTGGCAGATTGAACTGTCTGGCGAGTGCTTTGGCATTTTGGTGAAAAAAGGCATCTTTGAATTGGAGTAGTAAAAACTCCCAAAACTGAACGTTGCTGAATTTCCTTTGCTGCCGCATCCGCTCTGCTATTGCCCGCGGAAATCGGACCCGGTAGGTCTTGATGGCTTCGGATGTGGGCAATATAGAGCGGCTCCGTACGGTTTCGCAAATGAAATTGAGCAGTGAGAAACAGACTAAGCAAATTTTTGTCTATCGCGGGAGTGATGTAAGCTCCCGGCAGACTGTGAAGTAAATTCCTAACATATAGGCTGTCAGTTATGATATTTAAACGTTCTTTGGCGAAGGTGCGCAAAGCAAGGTTCACGGCTGCCAACTCCGCCCGCTGCGCGGACTTCTGTGGAAGAGTTAGCAGCGTGCGCCAAGCTTCGCCCTCCTGCCAGGTCAAGACACCATATGTGCGACCTCCATCAGTAAAAACTGTCCTGGCCCCCTGGAGCGGGACCAGCGAAAGCAATTCGAACAAGCTGACTGTTCCTGTCTGGAGTGAGACGAGTCTGGGGTCTTTTGGCAAATGGTATGCTAAACTTCCAGTGAAACCTTCCAAAGCTATCGGAAGCGAGTCACCTAGCTGCATCAACTGATGAATTTGTTCCTTGGTGAACGGGACAACAATCTTGGCCAAATCATTCCCTGAAATGTCCCTAGCTCTCAGCCTGCCGCGGTAGACCACCGCGGAGACCAATTCCTGGGGCGGAACGATGTTCCGTGAAGAAGTGTTGGGCAAGTACACCCACTCCACAATTTTCGCTCCCTTCTCTGAGTCTACTCCTAGCGCCCCAGTGAACATGGATCCCGACCGCACGATGTACAAATTCAGGATCGGGGCATATGGCCCCTGGGCGATCCTATCCACCCATCTTTGGCTGAGAGCTTGGTTAACTCTCTCGAGCGCCAAGCGCGCGTCTCGAGAAATTTTTATCCGGTCTGCCGGCTGCTTACCTAAAGTTAGCAGCGAGAAGAGCGGTTTCAGAAGATCCGTATCCAATCGGAAAAACGGTCTGGCCCAATTGATATTCCCTAAAACCTGCTGTAATTCTACCAGGGTGAGGCAAAACCGGTGCTGCAAAGGAACGGAGAAGCCGATGACACAAGTATGAGAAGGGCTCGGTTCTCTGCACCTTTTCCGGGGCAATGAGTAAACCTTTGTCCCCCAGGCTGGCCTGGAGGTCTGAAAACACTTCGCTGCCAAGTTGCGGCAACGCTACCAAAATATCATCCATGAAATGACAGACTATGGCTTGTGGGCAAAGGCTTCGGAACCTTGCCAGTGCGTCGTGAACGTAAATTTGGCACAGGGTGGGCGAATTGAGCATACCCTGTGGCAAAAATTTCCACGCGTAACGCTGCGTGGGCTCGCTGTGGTTCATGACCGGCACCGTAAAGGCAAACCTCTCCCGGTCCCTGGGGTCCAAGGGGATTGTATAAAAGCAATCCTTGAGATCTACGACGAGAATCTCCCACCCCTCGGGAATCATGTTAGGATTTGGGATGCCGCATTGAAGCGGACCCATCGGCTGAATACATTTGTTGATCTCTCTGAGATCGTGGAGGAGTCGCCACTTCCCCGACTTCTTTTTTATGACAAAAACTGGTGAATTCCAAGGACTTGTGGACTGTTCTATATGTCCTGCGTCTAGCTGTTCCTTAACTAGCTGCTTGAGAGCAACCAATTTTTCCCCCACTACCGGCCATTGTTCTACCCAGACCGGAGTATCGGTGAGCCATTTAAGTGGCAACGCCATTACCCGAAGGTAAGGGTGGCACCGTACTGCTGAAGAATGTCTCGCCCCCAAAGGTTGACGTGCACGTCAAGAATGTGCGGCCGAATTACCGCCGTGCCCTCAGCCTTTGGGATTGTGACTTCCACCCACTCTTGGCTCCTAAACGCTTCCTGAACTCCGCCTACCCCCCACACATCGGAGACCGGCTCAATGGCCCACTCCCTAGGCCACTGGCTTCTACTTATCACACTCACATCCGCTCCGGTATCGAGTAACCCTGAGAACGCTCTTTTGTTCAAAAATACCTCGATAACGGGGCACTGCTTCCACTCAATGTTGGTCTCCACTGTCGCTAAGACCTGGTATCTTTGCACTGCCTCACTCGCGCTCGAGCGATCTGCTGAACCGGACTCTGAGCTGTCACTAAGCCTTCCCTGGCTGCCTGCTGGCGAGTGACAAGGAACCATGATCAGTTGCGCCAAGGTGTCTCCCTTGTGAATGGTTTGGGGCAGGTGTGTCCAAAGTTGGACCTGGAGAACGCCTGAAAAATTTGAGTCAATGACTCCTGGAATCACGAGAATTCCACGTGCTCCAGCTATACTACGGGGCAAAACTAGACCTATAAAGCCTTTGGGTAGGGGTCCCATGTACTGAGAATCGACTAGGTAGACTGTGCCTGGCAGATCGCATGTAGCGTCCGCCTGGCAAGTCAGCTCTAGCCCTGTGCTACCCTTGGGGCTGGCCTGCGCCCTCGCAGTGCCTGGAATGTGATCGGAATTCAGTCTAGCTCGGGTGAGTTCTGGGTGGAGGAAGCCTCTGTTTGGACTGGGGCCAGAGACATGCCCGCGTTCCGGTTTCCCGAACTCGGACAATACCTGGCCCAATGATAGCCTTTCTTGCACTTCGGACAGGAGGTGTTCGGAGCCTTGGAATGGCCGGACTTTTGTCCGCCTCCCTTGGATCGGCACTCCCTAGCGAAGTGACCGACCTTGCCACAATTGTGGCACGCTCCTTTGGTCTTACCATTTCCATGAGGTCTTTTCCCCCCTTGCACCGCTGCCGCTAGCAATCCCATCTTGTAGGAATCTGTGCCAACGTCAGCGCATGCTCGGATCATGTCCGTTAGGGTCAAGTCAGGACGATTGCCTAGGGACTGCAAAACTTTACGGCAGTCCAAGTTGGCATTGTCCTTGGCTAACTTCATCATGAGCTCTTCCTGGGCTTGCTCATTATCAATCTGCCTGCTAATTGCTTCCTCCAGGCGATTGATGAAGTCCATGTATGGCTCCTGGGCTCCCTGCTTAATAGCGGTGTAATTTTTTGCTGTTTTGCCAGACGCTGGGACCTTGAAGTATGCCCTATAGGCAGCCTCGGCTGACATTTCTAGAGTGGCGAGAGGCAAGTTGATTTGAGCGTTGATGGGCTCAAAGGCACCTGAACCATACAACTGGTCAGGGATTACCGTGCCTCCCATCCTGGCAGCTCGAGTTTCAGCCTCTAGGCGAAACTCGCTGTCCCAGATCATGTACTGGCTGGGGGTTAACATCATCCTCATGACGGCTTTCCAATCGTGAGGAATCCACATGGTGGTTTCGCACACTTGCTGAAGCGTGCCCCTAGTAAAGCGACTTTGGAGCCCTGTTTCTGATATTGCTTTCCGTAAAGCCATGAGAAGCTTGTACGGGACTGGGGGGTGTACTATCTGCTGTGCGCCCGTGAGCGTGTCCATCTCCATGCGAATCGGACAAATCTGTCTGAGTTCAGCTAGTTGTTCAACTGACAATTCCCCCTTCTTGAGTTCTATCTCAGCTGTGCGCTGAAGGGCACTCTTCACGACTAGGGAACCCGGAGCTGTCAGAGAAGCGCCTGCGCTTCTCATTCCTTGCGTTCCTTTGGTGACGTCTGCAGCTGTCACCGCGGGAAGGCTCCCTACACTACTCTGCTGATAGCTAAACCCCGAAACAATGGATTTCCCCTGTCAGTGTTTGCCCTAGTTAATTAACTTCCCCAAGAGAGATTCCCCATTAACCCGGGTAAATGGGTGATGTGATTTTCTGTCAGATGACAATTCTATCACACGTTGCCTTCTGATCCTATATATGCTGATGCTTTTCCCTCAATAAACCACTGGTCTTCGCTCCATCTTGTCTCGTGTCGTTCCTTTGACCAGTCTCCTCCGGGACCTCAAGGGCCGCTTCACGGCCCCAATCCAACAGCTCCCCCCTTATCAATTTCCTTCATAATTTAGTTTTAAATGTAAGCATTCAGTGTACATATCTATTTAAAAAAACCTTCCAGAAGAGTGGAGATAAACCACCCAGAAAAGTGCAGGGAGATAAAACTTTTATAATGGCACAAGCACCATGATTAACCGTCACAAGGTTCATTATGTAGTAATTAATACATGTTCAAGTACTGTGTAAATATTATGTTGCATTAGCTGAAAGGGAACACATACAGAATCTCTGGCACTGCCTCTTAAAAATGAAATGCTAGCAATTAATCTCTCTTAAAAGGTCTGGCATGTCAACATGGATTTTCTTTTTAAAATACAGTCTGGAATGTCAGAAGGAAGTGGGGAGCTGGTTAGCATTTTAATCATGGCACTTTCGCTCTGTAGAAAGTCATGACCTCCACATCATCTCCTCTACCACTACAAGTGCTTGTGAGTAAGGATGGGATTTGAGGGGTTCCTAGAACCATAATTCTCCATTCTGGGAGTTCTATCTCCCTTAGGTAAATGTAGAGCTGCCATCAAAGTGGTACTGTTAGGGGCGCCTTCTCAGGCCCGGAGATAACGTGGGCCTGGCGCCAGCCAGGAAAAACAGATCTGTGCATGCGATGAAAACCACGTATGCACAGAAAACCACAGGGGTGTGGCCAAAGTGGGGGGCACGTACTGCATCCGAAAATTTCTGCCAGTAAATGTATAGGTCTCCCTTGCTCACCATCTCTAGGCCGGGGTGCCCAAACTTTTTGGGCCATGGGCCAGTCATGTGGTCACGCTGGATCCAGCCCCCAACATCAATTCATTCAGCCAGCAAAGCCATCATCACTCAGCATGTAAAACACACCAGCTAATCAGGGCTTCTGGGAATTGAAATTCAAGAACACCTGGAGCACCAAGGTTAGGCACCCCAGATTTAGGTGCTCCTTTTAATGTCTAATGACCATCCCTCTTGAATTCACAGTACCAAATCCTGATGTTTCACAGGCTTGTGATTTATGTGATATTCAGGTTCAGCATGATCAGCTATACAGAAGGAGGGTGTTTTTGTTCATATCTTGAGCTGGTGAAAAGTATGACATCCCAAGAGCCAGCTGTCAACTGCTGTACTTGTTAATTCATTAAAACCAATTCTTTGTCCTCCCAGGAAATCATAACTTACTGGCACACAACAATGCTCAAGAGCTGTGCTACTGATCACGCTGGCAACATCAATTATTCAGTTTTCTGCCAATTCCTATTAGATTTCTCGAGCTGGAGAAGTTACTGAATAATACCCACACGTACATACACACAGCTAAAAAAAGCTTTAGGGAATTGAAACTAATTAGCCAGCATTTGTAAACCCCTTTGTTCACGGTTAATTTGTTTACAAGTCACTCAACCTTTTAATTATACTGTGTTTGCAGACTGCTCGCTATGTACCTTTGTCTTTTCACATGTGCATTAGTTGTATGAAAAAGATGAAAATGTGAGAAGCAAATGTTAATTTAATGAGCAGGAGAGACCTAGCCTTGTAGATCTTGACCAAAAATTCAAGTGCTCCTTCTTTAATTATACAGACAGAGAATTAAAGATTGTTTGTGTGTTACCATGTGCAGCCTCTGTGCTCCATTAGAAAATTAGTGGCATTTATTTCTCTCAGAAGCCCTATTAAGAGGTCATGTGAGATAGTAGTTTCAGGTGATAGATTTTGGAGGAAATATGTAAACGCAAACACTGAGCCATGTGGCCAGAGCAGCAGCGGCAGCAGTGGCATTTTTGTTGGCGGTGTTGTTGTTGTTATTTCATATCAGAAATTATTCTGGATTGAAAGTTTTGCGGAAGAAACTCAACTCAAGTAATACCCAAATGGGGTTCCTTTCATGTCCCCAAGAGCTGGGACAGAGACGGGCACTCAATCTGTCATGCAGTACCTGGGTCTCTAACTGCCAATGCAGGTAATGCCAGGTAATGAGGTGAGCTTCTTAATCACCGAACCACCGCAGCCCACACTGTCTGGTTGATATTTAGCCTTCATGACTTGTAGCTCACCTTAACCTCTCAGAAAGCCAACCATGTTGGCAGCTACCAATTAATCCTTTGGTGGTGAATTCCATGGCTTAACCATGCGCTTAGCATGCATGTAGGTCATAAACCCCATAGCTTGGGGAGACCGAAGCTATCACTTCCAAGTGAAATCTCCCCCCCCCCCAAAATACTCATATCCTATATTAGATACTCTTCTGTTTTATTTTGAATGTATTCAGAAAGCTCTGCTTAAATCTTTTAATCCTATTTGATCTACAAACACAGCGGCAACATGACAGGTTGAATTAGTATGTTTGGGCCTGTGTGAAATTGCCGATCTCAAGCCCCGTTACAAGAAAGCCAACAGCTGCAACTTTCGATAGGGCTTCTCCACTCGCCTCTCCTCCCTCCTGCTTTCATTTGTAACCCTCAGTAAAGCCTCTCCCTCTATCACCACTTGATTGAAATACAATCTATCTTGATGGAGCTTCATCAATACTGGCCTGGGGCTCAGGACCAGAAAGTGACTAGCGGAATTTAAGGCCACTGCATTATATTCTCAGGACAGTCTTCATGGCTGATCACCATGATGATCACCAGTATTCGGATATGGATACAGAAGAAGAAGAAACTTGTTTTGGCCCCTCTTTTATGCAAAATAGTAAGTTTTGCCTTTCTTGTAAGTCAGTGTTTCCCAACCTTTGGCTTTTCTACTTTCAATTCCCAGAATTCTAAGTCAATTCCTCAAAGCACTGATCAGCCAATGTACTGACTTAGACTTCTGGGAATTAAAGTGGTCCTGTGGGGCCTGGGCCTTACTTTGGGAACTACTGTTGTAAAAATTTCTTGCTGTAATGTGGGTATCTGAATTGTCCAACATACTTGCTACTCACTATAAGGAGAAGGCATGGGCAAACTTCAGCTTGCTTACCCTGTACAAGCAAGAACTGAGAACCTTTGGATTCCTTGCCCATGTCTCACCAACCTGGAGTTGACTGGGATCTGAGAAAAGGTTTTTGAACTGCTACGGTTGGGCCTCTTCACTCTTGAATGACGGTGTCTAAGAGGTGACCTGATTGAAGTTTATAAAATCATGCACGGTGTGGACAAAGTAGATAAGGAAAAACTGTTTTCCCTATCGCACAACACTGGAACTAGGGTGCCCCCATGAAACTTTTGGGTACTAGTTCTCAAACAAATAAGAGAAAGTACTTTTTCACCCAGAGGATTACTGGTCTATGGAACTCCCTGCCAGAAGAAGTGGTGACAGCTGTCAGTCTTGACAGCTTTAAGAAAGGATTAGACAAGTTCATGGAGGACAAGTGTATCAATGGCTATAATTATGGATACTTAAGGACAACCTCCGGGTTGGAGAGATAGGCAGGATATCTCTCAATGCCATTTCCAGGGAATCCTAAGCAGGTGAAGGCATCTCCTTGGGAATATCCTGAAGGAAATGGTGAGCCACTGTGTGAGACAGAATGCTGGACTGAATGGGCTGTGGCCTGTTCCAGCAAGGCTGTTCTTATGTATGTTCAACACATAATCAAGAATCCCTGTGAGTTTCCCTTCCAAGAGGGCAGTGGAGGAAGTTCAACAGAGTGAGGACTGACTGTGGCAGATGCAAAGCCACTCTGTTCACAATGGGGACAGAACTCTCCCCAATGTGACTGTGGAGAAGAAGACCAACATGTACCACATTATAGTTAGGTGTCCTTTATGCACATTTAGAGGCACACTGGAGGACTTGCATAGTGTCACGGATGAAGCCTTTCAAACGTGGATGTGGAACTCTAGCCAGGAACTTGAGATGGTCAATTTGTGCATGTTATATCAACATCAATGTAGATAATCATCACATGATAAATTGAAATCAAGGAGACTTTTTGTTGAAAATGTCATAGATTCCATTGATTTCAGCAGATTAGTTCCACTTTTTTAAAAAAATTGCAATGGCAAGTATTGTATTGTATTGTATTGTTTTCTTTCACTATAGGAATCCAAGATAGCTCACCAACCTATAAAGAAGTAGGCAAGATCCACAAAAGCTCATAAAAATATAGCAATTCATCTTTAAGGTATGACATTTCTCCCCTTCTTTTTTGTTTAATTGTTGGTTGTCCCATAGATTAATAATGTGTACAAAGAAAATTACTAAATTACAGTTATGAAAGCAATTAAATGTACAATAATATTCAAAAAGGCCATTTGTTCAACCAGCCCCGCTTAGCAATATGGCTCCAGCATTTTGAACTAGCTGAAATTTCTAAACTCTCTTCAAAGATTACTCCATAAGTACTACCTTGGTACTCCAGACAAGATGTTATTAATGTGAAAGAAAATTAGAATATCTTGCAAATATTCATTTTACTTACTCACCACATGGTTGTAATTGTGATGATCATGGCGTACAGCATACATGAGATTATGTGATGATTATGGGGTTCATGAGATGAGGGGGATTTGGTTTTTCATAAACTGTAAGTAAGACTTGAACTATCTCGCTTTGCATGTAATGTCTATCTCATATCTTTGTTTGACCTTTTAAGTTACATTACTGAACTGAATGAACATTTGCACGATATTCTAATTTTCCGAGTTTCACCTGTATGTAACACTGTCACCTTATCATCAGTATTAACTAAAGGGGGGGGGGGATGCCATCAATATCAAATATTTGGAAACCCTGGCCTAAGGTCATCTAGCAAATCTGTTCTTACACTGCCATCTTGTTTGTCTCAAATCCACCCTGTGATGTAAAATATTTAACATTCTGTATATTATTTTGCCACTAATTACAGTAAATGGCACTAATTAAAAAGAAGCTCATAAAAATCAACAAGGTTAATACCCCCTCTACCCTTTGCTGGTGTTTTTAATGAACACAGTGGCTCTTAAGTTTGTTATTTATCTTTATTGGTATATAAATGAATCGGTCCCAGAGCTCATTAACCAAGCTGTGTATCTATGGAAAAAGGGTACTTCATAAATATAAAATTCTTCTGCAAGTGTGTGTGTGGATTCATTTAGCAGTAATTACCACTTCAATGATTTATTGCCATTTCAAAACAGTTAAATGATAAACCAAACATTTCAGCCTTCTTATGAAAGCAAAAATAATTTAATATCACTTTTAGATTTTCTTTTATTTCATTCTTCATCTCCATTCCACCATAACACACAACCACGTTTAACTGGGATAATTTCTATTAATCAATCAAATTTAGTACAAGGAACATCAGGAAACTCACAAACTATAAATGGAAAACTCAACCATCCACACCACGCTCATCAGCTTTGGCCCTGCAGCATAATATGCAGTTCCAGAATGGAGCACGTCTACACATACTAAACAAGATGACATTGCTGTCAAATGAAACCATGTGTGAAACAGGATGCTTCAAACCTACACCAGTTGAGAAAATATACCCTCTTGTTAGTATTGCTCCACTTAAGATTATGAGAGCAGTAGCGACAGTTGATGAGAAAACTAAGCAAGAGAATGACCCTCACCATCCTCTGAATAACCTCACGTCCGCTGGCTAGGGTTGTCCCGGATTCAAAGTTGGAGTAATAGCTATCATTATATTATGTATGTTTTTATAAAGGCTTCTGTCCCGGTTTTGTGAGAGAGAATTATGGCAACTCTACCACTGGCTCAGATCCAGGAATAGCTTTATGGCAAGAACAAAAACTCTTGAGGGCAATTACAACGCAAAGAAAGTGGCTTCATTTTGGCACTCTTGAGGGTACGTACGTAAGAGCAAAACCAAATTAGAAGATGGAGGATGGATCTCACTGGACAAGGAACAACATTAAAAAAAGATATAGGTGAGGAACTCAATCTTATTCAAGAGGACCCTGAATAGGCTGTGGGTTGGAGTCCCACATGCTCATGTGGATTGCTGGTGGACAACACATGATATGAATGTAGAGAGACACAAAGTCTGGCTGCTGATTGGTCTGCCAATTGCTTCCAGAGACATACACCCCATGAGGTGTATTTACAACAGTTAATTCTTACTGTAAAATAATCTGTTTTACTTCTGAGGTCTCGTTGTGGTCAATTATCGTCCTCAGTTCCAGGAATCACACTGGTCATATCAGGCAGTAGTGTAAGGCAAGGACATTAAGATTTGTCTCCAGGTATACTCCAACTCCAATGTGGCAGGAATTGCTCTTTTTAAAATTTAATTTAATAGTCATACATATATGCCGCCCACTCAGGTAGAACCCAACAGGGCGGCATTACAACAAGTTCTAAAAACATATAAAACACTTTAAAAACCTGTGTTGATGGTGAGAGTTTGAATTTATTTTAATGGTGTTATAATAGTAAGTTTTAAAAATCAGGGACTTTAGCATGATTTTTGTTGTAATGGGCAGGACAATTTTTCTGACCTTGAATCCGTGACAATCCCAGTTTTCTGGGACATATGACATGACTGTTTCCCTTTCCACTGGTGGTCCCTACCAGTATTAATCTACTTGTAACTTTTTTGCTTTCAAACTGTTAGGTTGGGAAGAGCTGTGACAGAGGTAGGAACTCACTCCTTTGTGCAGCACTCGAGCCTTGAACTGTTGACCTGCTGACCTTCCAGTCATCAAGTTCAGCATCTTAACCACTAAGCCACCACAGTCCCACAGTTCCACATGTAGAATGTCTAATTTGGGGGTTCCCACAGCCACGAGTGAATGGCTTCTGCTTTCCATTGGATCTGGCAACATGCTCCCATGTTCTACACCAGCCCTCCTACTCAGCTGGAAGCCGTAGCCACACTGGGTAGCTCCTGTTTCATCTAATTAAATTGTCTTTGTGCTTTGCAAGATGAAAACCCATCTTGGCGAAACCGCATCTGTTGATTACACAAAGCTAAGCAATTTCTTTTGCAATCATGGCAGGAGTTAGCTAATCACAGGGTTTGAGAGCCTCCCGCAGTGTTTTCCATTACTTGTAATTTTCCTCTTGTTCACTGTTGCCGTGATGCCCCCCCTCCTTTTGCTTTGAATTCCTCTGACAGCCCCTCCTTTCTGCCACCGCCCTTGTTATACATTATCGGATGCTTTCTGGGTGTGTGTGTTATTGAGCTAAGTTATTCAGGTTTAGTCTCTGATATTATGCTATTAATCTCCCAAATGTATGGCCTCACTTCCTTTTGAAGGTCTAAATTGAATCAGGAACAATTTGTTTGGGGATGGCATTTAAAAATCCATAGATTTCTGCAGTGTGCTAGTGTGTTGTGTAAAGAAAGGCAGCATAAACATCCTCATTTGGGACTTATTAGCAATGAGATTCACCAAAACATCTGGCTTTCCACCTACCCTTTTCATTGATGGAATTGCTGACTGCCGAAAGTTTCACATTCATTCCACGCACCACCATGAGGATAGTAAAGGTAAAGGTTTCCCTTGCATGAAAGTATCTGACTCTAGGGTTCAGTGCTCATCTCTTTTAAAGCCGAAGAGCCAGCACTGTCTGCTTCGGCAGAGGTTTTCATGGTTAGGCCCCAATGCAATGGAGGGGATATTCCTAGAGTGAGGCACAATCGAAAGGTGGAAATATGTAGTAGTAGTAGTAGCAGTACTAGTAGCAGTACTAGTAGAAGTAAAAGAAGAAGATGATGATGATGATCTGTTACAAAGAACTTTGCTCCGGCAAGGAGAAAACTTAACAGCTAATAATCATGTTGATAATGACTCCCATTAAAAAGTCAAGCAAAACACTGTCTGACTGGAATATCACATGGGAGGGAAATATGGGTTTTGAAAGAAACAAGTAGGATTAAAAGTAACCTTGCTAGTTCTTATTTTGCCAGGCAAATCCCTGGCTTAATTAAACACACTGGACAATTGATTTAATTGGTAATCAGTGACTAATTAAAAGCTGCTGCAAGGAAGACTCATCCTGTGTATACGCTCCAAATTTTTAAAATTTCCCCATCTTCCTCCCATGTAATCCGCTTATGATTTTACTTTACATTCATGCCTACACTGTGGTTTCACTGGTATTAATCTGTATGATGTTCTCATATACCTCATTCATTTCATTGCCATGCATCTGCATGCAGATACTCCATGGCGTAGAAACAAGATTTCTGAAATTTTGTCCTCTTTAACAGAGCTTCTCCCTGGGAGGGTGTTTGACAGGAAATTCTTTCGTGACTATGCAACTGATCCACATTGCAAACGATTCAGGAGTGGAGAAATATCTGTTGCTGTTGACAGTTGTAATTCTGATTTTCTGTCTCAAACATCAATATTGGAGTCTCCCATGGCAAGACCAAGAACTGTCAGCAGAAAGGTTAAAGAAGAAATCAACAGGGGAACTAAGTGAAATATATACTGTACAACTACACTCAGAAATGTTGCATTAAAACACCAATTCCCAGAAGCCTAAATCAGTACATTGGTTGATCAGTGCTTTAGGGAATTGACAGGCTTTTATGAATTAATGTTTTGATAAGATTTTTTATTTGGGTCCTTAATTCTTTAGTGTAACAGTTTTTAATGATAGCGGACCATTTTATTGTGATTGTGGGTTATGAATTGTAAGCCTCCCAGGGTCGCTACGGTGATAGGTGTGGCCATATACTAAATAAATAAATTGAAGTCCAAAAACCAAAGTTTGGGAAAATAAAGGTATTTACTATTCATCTACTTGCAATTTCTTGCTTTCCAACTGCTAGGTTGGCAGGAGCTGGGACAAAGATGGGAGCTCATTCCGTCCTGCAGTACTCGGGAATCAAACTGCCGACCTTCCGTCTTCCAGTCGGCGTCTTAGCCACGAGCCATTGCAGTCACTGCCTAAAGGCAAAAAAACCAAAAAAACTCAGTACAACAGCAGTATCTTAGAGTCAGGAAACACAGTTTTTATTAGGAAATCAAAAGAAAATGTATTCTCAGGTAATAGGAATGCTTCCATCCCCTCTGTAAAAAATATTGGAATTTTTCCCCTTCAAGAGCCCTGAATCTTTCTCAGACTCTCTAATGCTCCATCTCAAATGTAAAATTTGCTCCTGAACAGCAAGATCAATCAGAGGAACAAACGACAAGGCTGTAAAGGTTGATCATCGTGTGGAGGCACCAGGAACATTAAACACTGTCCCTTTAATCAGAAGCTCATTAATAAATCTGTCTTGTTCTCAAATTCCCTGCACACTGTACTACAGTACATTAGCTCAAGAAGGCAATTTAGATTTCCTCAGATAATAGCATCTGTCGCTAATCACGTTAAGAAACTGCAGCAAATGATCAGAAGTAGATCAAGTGCTTTGTGTAGCAGGCCAAGGCACCAAAACGTAGGATTGCATTTACTGTGACAAAAGTTTTGAACATGGAGGAGCACCAGTAAGGTTGGCACTGAAAAGTTTTGAAAGTCTCCCCAAGTTTCAGATTTCTAAATTAATTGGCCTTATTCTAGTGTCAGTCCATCAACAATTCCTTTCTTGTTCCCTTCCTCCACCAGACCTCCAAATTTTATAGGGCAAATCAATGTAAATTTAGATCCTTTCTCTATATCAGGGGTTCCCAACCTAAGTAGAGTTGCGATAATTCTCTCCCACAAAACTGGGACAGATGTATACTTGACAAAAAGGAGCGAGTTATCTACAAAATAGCCTTTTAAAAACAAACATAATATGATGACAGCTATAAAACACTTTCACTCTAAATATATCAACGCATAAATGAATTTATTTACAACAGAATTCTTACTGTAGGACGACCTATTGTACTCCTGAGAAGTTGCGTCATGGTCAACTCTTAATGTCCTCAGTTCCAGGAAACAACTGGTCACACTTATCGGGTGGTGGTGTGAGGCGAGGACGTTAAGATTTGTCTCCAGGTATACTCCATCCAATGTGGCAGGAAATTGCTCGTTTGATAGTGAGAGTTTGGATTTATTGTAGTTGTGTGTTATAATACACAATCAGTAAATTTTTAAAATCCGGGACTAACATGATTTTTATTAAACTGACTGGGACAATTTTCCCAACCGAATCCGGGACAATCCCAGTTTTCAGGGAATGTATGGCAACCATAGACCTAAGGCAAATGTTTCAGATTTGGACCACAGTCCCATTTCATGTGGTCCACTGCCTACCCCTCCAAGGGCATTGGAGAAATAAAATGGCCACCCCTTTTGAACCTGTTGGGACAAAATGGCCACCCACACCATGCAGGCTGGGCAAAATGGCTGTCCAGCTCTCGAAGAGAGCGTGGCCCTGGCTTGAAAAGGTTGGGAACCCCTGTTGTATATTCACTTTTCTCTCTTCATTACACACTTTAACTATGTCTCCTGGTAAAACACGAGGTATGAGTGTTTCATTTTTTTGGGATTACAAACGCCATAATCCTCCATTCTGGGAGTTCTGCCTTCCTTAGGAAAAGGTCTCCCTTCCTCAAAAACCAGTTGTGTGGTACTTGTTCAGTCTTAGCAGAGACTGTTGGGTAGCATATTATACCCTGTTAACTTTTCCTTTAAGAACTCTTATAGCAGCCCTGTATTAGCTACACAGGAACACCATTGGATTTTCTGCACATTCAGAAATATCTTACTTACTGGTTTTTGATACGAGAACTCTCACCAGCCAAAGGAAGGCTAAGGACTCAAAAGAAAACTGCCTCCTGGACTCCGCAAGCTATACTGAAAAGAACTATTGTTTGCAAGTTGACTTGGCAAGTTTGGAAGACTGCTATCTTTTGATTACTTGCTCAATGAACTGTGTTGCATATGGACTGTACTTGAACTGTAAATAGCTGATATGAACTGACTACAGAAAGAAGTTATCCAATTTGTTTTCACTGTAAATATCTTTGACACTGTGAGCCTTATTTTGCACCTTCAGTAAAGAGAACTTTGCACCAAAGTTATTTGTGTTCTGTGCCTACTCGGACTTTAGCTGCAACCTTCAGCACAAAGGTCACTCTGCCAATTTCCCTAACAATACTTGTCTCCGTTTACAGCCAAAGTGCCAGCGCTGTCTGCATCTGCTTCCATAGTAGTCTGGCAGGCATGACTAGATGCATGGAACACTGTTACCTTTCCTGCCAAAATGGTACCTATTTATATATTTACAATTTCTTTGCTTAGGTTGCCAGGAGCTGAGACTAATTACAGGTAATCACTTCACTGTCAAGCACTGTTAAATTATTGGAAAATCAAGACTGTTGTCATCTGGATGGTGGTGAAGTTAGTCTTTACAATGAAGCACTGGATAATTCAACATCGCTGTGGTACTTCTTGAGATCCAGCAAAAGAGACAAAGAATTTACTTTTACAAGGAAGATCATGTGCCTTAAATTTAAAGATGTTTTAAAAAGCAAAAGCTACCTCTGGCTATAAGTTCCAGAACAAAATGCTTAAATTATTCATGCTGCCATACATTCCGCAGCTATACAACTCGTACACGCAAATGAAAGCAATAACGTTTGCAATTACTCTGCACTTATACACTGTCGCATTTTCAACTTGAGGACCTTCAAGCCTTTGCAAACATTAATTAAACCTCACAATACTGGTGAGCCAAACAGAAGAAATTATTCCAAGGGAGATTTGTGGGTTGTTAAGTTGAAATAACTACCCTAAACTGGGTCATTGTCTTATAAAGTAAAGATAAAGGTTTCCCTTGCTCAAAAGCCAGTCGTATCTGACTCTAGGGTTCAGTGCTCATCTCTGTTTCAAAGCCAAAGAGCCAGTGCTGTCTGCTTCTGCAGATGTTTTCTTGGTCATGTGGCAGGCATGCCTAGACTGCGGAGTGCACGGAACGTTGTTTACCTTCCCACCGAAGTGGTCCCTTACAATTGATCGACTTGCAATTCCTTGCTTTTGAACTGCTAGATTGGCAGGAGCTGGGACAAAGACAGGAGCTCACTCTGTCCTGCAGTGCTCGGGAATCGAACTGCTGACCTCCTGCCTTCCAGTCAGCGTCTTAGCCACTTCAGCCACTGCAGTCCTAAGAAACCAAAAGAAGGGGATGGAGAAACCACTTCTGAGTCATCTTCTGCTACTCATCTTCGAGTACAGTAAAAACCCCAACTTAGATATGCCTCGAGTTACATTAAATTCAACTTACATAATGATTTTGTGCTAAAACCATGTCCCGATTTACATTTTTGGCCACATGAGCCACTGCAACCGATGATGACAATATGATGGAAACTTTCTCACATGAAACACATACTGACCTCAGAGATTTGGGCTGTAAACTCAGGCCACTGCTGCATTCCCCTTACCTTACCTGTAATAGACTCGTAACATTAATATTCTGGAAATTCACCATGAAAATTCTCCATGCAAGTATGTAGGGGAGAAATGGAAGGTCACTTTATTTGTCCCAGAAATTACTTAATTATTGAAAAGATGGGCTCTATGAGAGTAACATACCTATCCTTTTTGGCAAGTGCTTGATCAAAAGGTATACTTACATACTAGGCATTGCATCAAACATAGGTTTGAATCATTGGAATGGCCATAATTACATTTAAATTGCAAATGAAGATTAGGTTGTTCGTCTTCCCATAATACCTAATAATACGAGTGATTGTATATTTTTAATGGACTGAACGTACAGAAGGGTTGATGTTAACTGGCAAGGTTGGGGAACTGGGCTTTCATTGCCTTTTCACCACTCCATTTTGGTACTAATTTCATGCTACTCAAATTTAAGGAGCTGCCATAATGTGAGAGAAACCTCAGGCCTATGGGTCGATCAAGCTGTACATCTATTTTCCCATGATACCAACTTTGGGACCTTTCTTATCTAAAATATGGGAATGCTTTTCTAAAGCAGGGTTTTGCAACGACCCGTGGGCCGGCCTCGGCCCATGCTGCCGCCACTGAAAGCTAAAGCGAACTTGTTTACGTCAGCTGTAAACACACCCACAGCTGTCATAAATAATAATAATAATAATAATAATAATAATAATAATAATAATAATAATAATAATAATAATAATAATAATAATAATAATAATAATAATAATAATAATAATAATAATAATAATAATAATAATAATAATAATAATAATAAAGTTTTATTTATATACCGCTTTATCTCGGCCCGAAGGTGACTCAAAGGGATGCACAATGTACCATGCTGCTTTGCAGAGCAGGCAGCAGCAAAACACATACCCATCAATACAGCAAAACACATATCCATCTATACAGTAAAATATACAATAAGAACACACAATAATATAATGATCCAGACAGGGCAATGTACAATATATAAAAATACAATATAAACGCGTTTATGACAGCCAGTATTTGACAGGTATGATGTGGAGATGTGTGTGTGTGTGTGTGTGTGTGTGTGTGTGTGTGTGTGTGTGTGTGTGTGTGTGTGTGTGAAATATATATATATCCCAAAGAACATCTCAGAGCTAGAGTTCTGGCAAGCAAACTGACTGTTTGAGAAATTTAAGGCCTCTGAGGACCATTATTTTACAAGCCCTTTTGCAACATTTGTTTTAAATTATGCACACTGTGCATATCACACTGTGATTTACTGGTGCCTGCAGAAAACCATGCACAGCCAAGTGTTCTTGGCCAATCCCTTTGCGTCGCCAGGGAAGTGAGGAGAAACTTGCTCAAAGGATTCCAAAGGGCAAGGACTCCAGGATTTCTGGAAGGCTGATGTGCGTAACCCAAGGTTTCCCAAACTTTTCAGGCCATGGGCCAGTCACATGGTTCAGCAGCCCGGTCACATGGTTCCTCCTACTGGAAGCAGAAGAAAAATGTGCATGTGCAAAACACTATTGTAAATACGTTTATGGCAGCCACAGGTTCATTTATGGCAGTGTTTTGTGCATGTGAGGGCATGTTTTACTTCCACTTCTGCAAGCGGTGAGGGCAGCATGGGCCAGATGATTTGGCGCTGAGGCCAGATCTGGGCCATGGGCCATAGTTTGGCCAGCCCGGTGTAACAATGAATGGACATGGTTTTGGCTGGTAGAGACACCACCTCTAGAAAGTTAAAGTTGTCTGAGAGTAAATGTTTAAACAGTGCTGTCTATGATATCACCCTTAAACTGGATTTCATGCTTTCTGAATTTAAGGTGTTTCATTTGCCTAAGAAATATTTTCGCTTCCTGTAATTTGGAATAGTAACCTGCTTTTTCTACAATAGAACATCGTTTTAATGAAGTGACTGGAGTGCGTTTTTCCTTTCTGCCAGTGGTGTGCTGGCCCACAAGGATATAGGGACTCATCCTGGTGCACCCCAGTGACTGGCGCCCCACAGAGGTAATGGGAATGTATAGGCTCTACTCAGGAGTAAGGGCAACTTTCTTGTTTAGTGCTTCTTTTAGGATTGACTGCTCAAAGTAAAGGTTACGTTTGCTCGAAAGCCAGTCATATCCGACTCTAGGGTTTAGTGCTCATCTCTGTTTCAAAGCCGAAGAGCCAGCGCTGTCCGCTTCTTCTGACATTTCCGTAGTCATGTGGCAGGCATGACTAGACACCGGAGAGCACGGAACGCTGTTACCTTCCCACCGGTGGTCCCTATTTATCTACTTGCAATGTCTTGCTTTCAAACTGCCAGGTTGGCAGGAGCCTGGGACCCAGACGGGAGCTCATTCCATCCTGCAGTACTCGGGAATTGAACTGCTGACCAGAATGGTGAATTATGGGGTTTGTAGCTCAAGAAATCAAAAAATTCTCTTACTAGTATTGACGGTGTCTCTTTCTTCAGTACTGTTGCTGCCCAGAGTAATATATCATAGATGAGCAGGAAATCTATCTATCTATCTATCTATCTATCTATCTATCTATCTATCTATCTATCTATCTAATCAATCTAATCTATCTAATCTATCTAATCTATCCGCCCGCCCCACTAGAGCAGACCAGAGGGGCTCTCTATGGGTACCTACGTCTGGAGAGGCTAGCTTCTCCAGCACTAGAGGGAGGGCCTTTTTGGTATCCGTTCTGGCAGTTTGGAACCTCATGTCAACTGACCTCTACCTCCAACCAGAATTGTTGGCCTTTAGAAAAGATTTAAAGACATGGTTGGCCCAGCGGGAGTGGGGTGTTTTCTACTGGACACTCCCTCCCCGGCTGGCTTACATCAGTCAACTATACCATCTGGTTTTAGAATTTAAGATAGCCAACCAACCAGCCAACCAACCAACCTGTGTAAAAATACAAAGACTGAAAAGTCTTAAAGAAGCCATTAAATAATTGCTGAGCCTGGATGAGAGAATCTGTTCTGGTTTCTCACATGCTCCAATGTTAGGAATCTCAAGTTTGTTCTTTCCTAAACCTAGATTCTCCTTCAAATTTTGGTAAATTCTTTCCCAGAACAAACTGGGGGAACGTGGCTTCTTCCCAAACCTTTAAATCTCAAGATTTAAGTTTGCAAAAACTGTCTGAATGTCAAACCTAATGATTCAAGGGGTCTGTCCTAACTGTGGGCTGAAATCTGGAACTAACCCACCAGGAAGTGGTTTGGAAGCTGTTATGTATGTACAATGTTGCTTTAAGAAATGTATGAATGTAACCTGACCACAATTACAATGTAGCCCAGCTGTTAAAGGAACGCGAGTAAGCTGCCCATAGAGGGCAGCTGCGAGCGTTCAACTCACATGGTTCTCATTCCTCAAATCACCGGCAGCCGCGGGAACTCTCCCGCACTATCAAACAACTACAGAAGAGGGGCGTGACTTGGGACGACGTCACGCCGGTAGCAGCCAATGAGCTACCGTGCAGCAAGATTCAAATGTATTGTGCTACTGTATATAATGTGATGTGTCTCCGCCATTACCACATGTTCATCCTGATCATCAACCAATAAACCTGTGTTAGTCCTTACTGCGACTCCTTCTTTGTCTTCTGTGCAAGACACTAAATTGGCGACGAGGATGGGATCGATGGCGAATCCCAAGGTCAAGCCTTACCAGTTCGATGTCAGCAAGCCCGAACAATGGGAGCTCTACGAGTGCCAGTTTCGGCATACGATGGAAGCCGCGGGCGTCGACGACGACGTGAAAATGCGCTCCCACTTCCTGGCCCAGGTGGGGCCGGCCATGCTGCGTATCCTGATGAACCTGGTGGCCCCCCGGAAGGTGGACGTGGTGCCCATCGACCGCATCCTAGAGTTGTTGGGCGAGCATTTCCAGCCTCCCGTCTCGATCTTCCCAGCCCGGGTCGCGTTCCACAGGCGAGACCAGCGACCGGGCGAATCCGTGTCCGCCTACGCAGCGGCCCTCAGGCTTGCAGCGGTGCACTGCCAGTGGGATGACCTGGACCAGGCCCTCCAAGACCGCATGTTGTGTGGTCTGAGGGACGAGGAGCTCCAGAGGAAGCTGATGACCCGCGACCACAGCCTCACGTTCAACGAGCTACTGCGGGAGGCCCAAGCGGCCGGGGTGGCCAGGAGCGGTGTCAGGGTGTTCAAGTCCCGAGGGGCCACGTCCGAAAGGGCCAAGTCACCAGTGCAGGCGGCCCGGCAGACATCAGCGAAGATGGCCTGGCGGGCCCCCAAGCCGCCCGCCGGCACACCAACGTCGTCCGAGGAGTCGTCCACGACGGCGGACCCCTGCTCCAGCGAGGACGACGACGTCCAGAGGATCAAGAAACGAGGAGAGAAGTGACAGACCCGCGAGCGGCAGGACCGCCGCTGCGACGGTTGTGGGGCGTCCCACGACCGCACGAGGTGTCCGTTCCGAAAGGCCGAGTGTCAAAACTGCGGCCGAAAAGGACACATCGCCCGAGTATGCAGGCGCGGGCGAGTCGAGGACAGGGGCAGTTCCAGCCATCCCCAGACGCACCAACGAAAGGCGGCCGGCACCAGGAAGGTCTCAGCCAACTACAGCGAGGAAGGCGTGAACTGCGTGGGCCTGGAGCACCGGCAGTTTTTCGTAAAGGTACTGTTGCAGGGGTTCCCAGTGAGGATGGAGATAGACTCGGGGTCATCTTATTCCATTCTGTCCCAAAAAGGGTTTATGCGTATTCCCCCAGATAAGCGGCCCAAGCTGCGGGCCATGAAGTCACACCTACGGGACGTGCAGGGAAATGGGATCCCAGTGTTGGGGGTGGGGAACTTCAAGGTGAAGTTCAAGAACTACTCTGAGAAACTGCCCCTAGTGGTCCTCAAAGGGGGGAGATGCTGCCTTTTGGGAACGCAGTGGTTTGCTCCCCTGGGAATCGAACTGTCTGGCATTAACGCCATCGAGACTGACCCAATGCGGGATGTGTGCAATGCACACCCGGACGTTTTCAAGAAGGGGCTCGGGAAATACAAGGGCCCCCCGGTTTCCTTTGAGCTGGACCCAGAAATCCGTCCCATCCGCCTCAAGCCAAGGAGAGTGCCCTTCGCCCTCAAGGACAAGATCGAGGCAGAACTGGACAAATTGGTGGGGCAGGGGATTTTGGTTCCAGTTGATTCGGCGGAGTGGGAAACACCGATTGTTACAGCCCTTAAGTCAAACGGGGAGGTCAGGATTTGTGCGGACTATAAATGTACGATCAATAAGGCCATTCGGCCAAATGCATATCCGGTGCCCGTGGTCAGCCACTTGCTGGCCACGTTACATGGGGGGAGGTGTTTTGCCAAGCTAGATCTGGCTCAGGCATATCAGCAGCTCTCTGTAACCCCGGCTGCTGCCACCGCGCAAACGATCGTGATGCACAAGGGGGCGTTTAAGGTAAGGCGCCTTCAGTTTGGCGTGAATTCGGCCCCCGGAATTTTCCAGTCCCTCATGGAACGCCTTTTAAAGGGGCTTCCAGGCGTCCTCCCATACTTCGACGATGTGTTGATAACGGCGGGGAGCGAATTAGAGTTAGCAAAAAGGCTAGATGGGGTCCTCTCAGTGTTCGAGAGGGCAGGACTTCGACTGAGGAGGGACAAATGTGTATTCTTTGCGAGGGAGGTTGAGTTTCTAGGTTTTAAGGTAACCCCGGACGGAATCAAACCCTCTGAGTCCAAGGTTGCGGCCGTGAAAAACGCCCCTCGCCCCACCGCAAAACCGGAGCTGCAGTCATTTCTAGGGCTCCTAAATTTCTATCATTCCTTCCTGCCTCGGAAGGCATCGGTCGCGGAGCCACTGCACGCGCTACTTAAAAAGGACGCGGCTTGGCGGTGGGGGGACAGGCAGGAGAAAGCGTTCAAGGAGCTTAAGTCACTCCTATCCTCGGATGCTGTCCTGACCCACTTCGATCCGAAAAAACCAGTGGTTTTAGTCTGTGATGCGTCCCCAGTGGGGGTGGGGGCGGTTCTGTGCCACGTGTTGGAGAGCGGGCGGGAAGCCCCGGTGGCGTACTACTCAAGGTCCCTCTCGAAGGCCGAGCGCAATTACGCGCAAACAGATAGGGAGGCCCTGGCCATAATCGCGGGAACGAAGAAGTTCCACGATTTCCTATACGGCCGCGAGTTTACAGTAGTGACGGATCACAAGCCACTGCTGGGGATCTTCACTACCGGCAAACCCACCCCGCAAATTCTATCCCCCAGGATGCTGCGTTGGGCCATCTTCCTCAACGCCTACCAGTATGAGCTGGTCTATCGCCTAGGGAAGGAGATCTCCCATGCGGACGCACTGTCCCGATCTCCCCTCCCTAGTTTAGGGGATCCCGCATGCGAGGTAGAGCAGGACCACCAAGTCCTGCTGATCGAGTCCCTCGACTCACCCCCCATAGTCCCGGCCGACCTCGCAAAGGCCACGGCGGCCGACAAGATGCTGGCCCTAGTTAGTTGGGTTAGGAAAGGGTGGCCCACGACTCCCCCCGAGGAGCATTTCAAGCCCTTTTTCAGGCGCAGAGTGGAACTTTCCCTGGAAAGGGGCTGTCTACTCTGGGGCCAACGGGTAGTCATCCCAGAGAAGCTAAGGTACTGAAGCTACTGCATACCAGTCACCCGGGAATAGTGCGCTCCAAGGCCAGAGCCAGGAGTTTCTTTTGGTGGCCCCAGATAGACGCGGACATAGAACGCTTAGTGGGCACGTGCGAGAGCTGCCAGAGTTCTCGACCCCAGGAGTCCTGGCTACCCCATAGGGAATGGGACACGGCCCGCGGGCCATGGTCCCGGATTCATGTCGACTTCGCTGGCCTCTTCCATGTTTCTGCTGATAGTCGACTCCTATTCCAAATGGTTAGAAGTAATCCCCATTAACAGCACCTCCTCTGCGGCAACCATTAAACAGTTGCGCAAGGTCTTTACCTGTTTCGGCCTGCCAGACGTCCTCATTAGCGATAACGCTAGTACCTTCACGTCTGCGGAGTTCAAGACGTTTATTGAAAGAAACGCCATCAGGCACATTACCGCTGCCCCGTTTCACCCAGCCACAAACGGTCAGGTAGAGCGCCAAGTGCGCACTACGAAAGACGCACTGCGGCGCATGGGTCCCGGTGAGTTGAACCTTCATCTGTGTCAGTTCCTCATATGTTACAGAACAACCCCCCTAGCTTCAGGATTTTCCCCAGCCGAACTCCTCATGAGGAGGCATCCGGTAACACTTTTTGACCGGATGGATCCGTCCAGGGTGGAAGATGAAGGGAGAAATATAAATATAGGGGGAGAGAGCTCCAAAAGTTTTTCGGTAGGGGACCCGGTTCACTGCAGGAACTACGCGGCCTCGGGGCCAGCGTGGGTACCAGGGACGATCATTGAGCAGACGGGGCCAGTATCCTACAGGGTCGAGACTAGCTCAGGTCTACTCTGGAGAAGGCACACTGACCAACTCAGAAGGCGAGTCACCAGAGAGGGGGAATCAGCATAGGGTCCTCCCCCACCCACGTTACCCAAGGGGGAGACACGGCGGCATCCGCGGATACAAATGCATATCCTGGGTTCTCAGCCACAGAGGAGGATACTTTGGAAGAGAGAAATGAGTTTGATTATGAGTTGCAGTACCAGGGGGGTGTCGCGGAGTGGTCCCCCACCCGTCCTAGCAAGAAGAGGGGTTTCAGTTCAGCCCCTGGTACTTCCAGTCCCCCCAGTCCTTTTGTTTTAGAATATACCATAGCTCCAGCTCCCCGGAGACAAACACCCCCAAGACAGGCAACAGGGGGGAGTCCGCCCACCACAGTCTCTAGAACTCCCGGGCAGGTAACGGGGGGTGGCGAGGCCACGAGGGCCTCTTCATCGGTCCCGAGATTCACTGGGGGGGACCCCAAGCTCCTCAAATGGTAGGCAGGGGTTCACTTCCCAACTGTTCATTCCATTCCCGTCCCCCAATGCAAGGTTACCGCAGAGTCCACGCCGAGTCACTAATGAGTCCCCCCTTTCCGTTGCAGGACAGGACTCCGCGGAACCAGGAGCCTCCTGCTCCCCTGTGTTAAGTCAGGCGGCCGCACGCCCCAGGCGCACTGCGGCAAGCCACAATGGTTGAGGGACTTCGTCCCATCCTAGGGGAGAGGGATGTTATGTATGTACAATGTTGCTTTAAGAAATGTATGAATGTAACCTGACCACAATTACAATATAGCCCAGCTGTTAAAGGAACGCGAGTAAGCTGCCCATAGAGGGCAGCTGCGAGCGTTCAACTCACATGGTTCTCATTCCTCAAATCACCGGCAGCCGCGGGAACTCTCCCGCACTATCAAACAACTACAGAAGAGGGGCGTGACTTGGGACGACGTCACGCCGGTAGCAGCCAATGAGCTACCGTGCAGCAAGATTCAAATGTATTGTGCTACTGTATATAATGTGATGTATCTCCGCCATTACCACATGTTCATCCTGATCATCAACCAATAAACCTGTGTTAGTCCTTACTGCGACTCCTTCTTTGTCTTCCGTGCAAGACACTAAAGAAGCATTCCATGGAATTTCAGCCATATGTTAAGCTATGAAGCTCACAATTAAATGTTCATTAGTTGGCCGCACATCAGCTTATGTGAAACAGGCCCTCTCATTGTTCCACTTCTCTGCCGAGAAAGCCTCCATGTATAAGCCCTCTTAATTGCCTTGTTAGTGTAACCTGAGCTACCTGCCCTGCTTGGTGGGTTCACTAATAAGTCTCACATGCTCTCTTCCTCAATAATGAGATGCGCTGCAAAAACTCTTGAAAGAATACAAAAAGATTTTGAGAGCAGTCCCTCCAGTCTCTCTGGCCATGGCCCTACTTTGCCACTCATAACCCTTGCTTAGCAAAAGACTTTGTAAACTGATCACAGTGGCTGGAAAGAGAAGAGCTGCCATCCTTTCAATGGTCTCCTACAGTACAATCTGGGGGTGGAGTAGAGATTTATTTAGATGCATAAATTTTATTTAGTAGATTGCAGTGGCTCAAGTGGCTAAGATGCCGACTGGAATGCAGGAGGTCAGCAATTCGAGTACTGCAGGACGGAATGAGCTTCCGTCTTTGTCCCAGCTCCTGCCAACCTAGCAGTTTGAAAGTTAAAAAACGCAAGTAGATAAATAGGGACCACTTTGGTGGAAAGGTAAACATCATTCTGTGCACTCCGGTGTCTAATCATGCCTGCCACATGACCACAGAAATATCTGCAGAAGCAGACATTGCTGGCTCTTCAGCTATGAAACAGAGATGATCACTGAACTCTAGAGTCGAATACAACTGGCTTTCAAGCAAGGGAAACTTTTACCTTAGGACTGTGCAGCTTGCCTAAGGCCAGACATACTGGGTATTTTGTTCCATTCAGGAACAAAACTCTCAATTGGTGCCTATCCAGCATGTACGAGGTTTCTAGAAGTACCAAGGTAATCAACTCGTTTACTGGCCCTTGCTTCTTCCCAACTTTATGTCTCCTGGATCTCGTGATGCCTTCCTTTGGCACTCTTGTATCCAAGACGTTTTTCCTACCCTAACGAGGCTGCTCTGCAATAAATACACATAAGCGTACTGCATAACTGGAATACATCCAAGTGATATCCTATGAAATGGAGACAACGTAGAAGGAATCACTATTTAAAAGGGAACAAAATCAACCTAAAACAAATAGGACCAAGTGAGGTGAGTACATCTCAACCTTTCTATATATCTCATTCTTTGGGGAAGAAATGCAAAGATAACAGAAATAAATCAATGCTCTTTAAAAGCTGACACCATAGTGACATTTAATGCAGATTGTTGCATCACCCAGCTTCTTTCCGGCAGAGGAGATGTAATCTCAGCATCTTCTGATCCTTTTCCATAGTTCATTACTTTCTAATCACTTATAACCCTTATCGAAAAGAAGCTCTGAGCCACCAACTGGAACAAATCCATAAATCAAAGCCAGAGAGAGATATTCAGCAGAATGTCTTTGCTTTCCGATCTCCCCTATTTCTCAGCCTGAAAACTGCAGTGTGGAATGACTTCTTGAAATCGAGTACCAGCAAGCATGCACTCATTTGCATGCGCCACTAGCAGAATGTTCAGCTCGAAACCAGTTCTCATGGATCAGAGTTGAGGAATCTATGGATATGCAGATATTGATGGACTCCAGCTCCCAGTGGTGGGGATCAAAAAAGTTTCCTACCACACTGTGGGCATGGCTGTGTGACTGGGTGGGCATAGCCTGCTGGCCATGTCTGCTCTTTGCTATAGAGCTATGAAAATAGAAGCCTCTTCGATTTTCATCACACTATAGTGAACCATTTCCCTCTTTCTCCAAGGCATTTCCAGGGCTCCATTTCATCCCGAAGTGCCTTCCCAGCCACTCTGGGGTGAAAAGGAGCCAAGGTTAGTATTAGATTTGTATTATTAGACTTGTATGCCACCCTACTCACCGGAGCGACAACAGTATTACAATATCAAATATAAATACAACAACATAATATAAATATAACAACATACTGTAATGCAATACAATAAATACAACTAATAAAGCTAACATAAAAATGAAAATACAATAGTTAGGGTGCAGTGGTCATCTCTGTTTCAAAGCCGAAGAGCCAGCGTTGTCTGCTTCTGCAAACGTTTCCGTGGTCATGTGGCAGGCATGACTAGACACCGGAGCGCATGGAACGCTGTTATCTTCCCACCGAAGTGGTCCCTATTTATCTACTTGCAATTTCTTGCTTTCGAACTGCAATACAGTTAGATGGCCCCGAAACTAGCTTAAGCTGTTGGGAGAATTCCAGTTCCTTTATTTCTTTATTGGCAACTACCATTATGCTAAATCATGCTGCATGTTCTACCTGATCTGGTTGATTTGTAAACATAAACAGTCAGTGATTGAAACCTAGCATAGATTTCTCTAGCAAGAACAGAACCACAGGTATCCTGATGTATGTGGCCTTCTGAGTGGGTATAGGTCTCTGGAAGGTGAAACAAGTCCGATGATAGTGGGATAATATGAGTGTGTTGTCCATTACATCCCTAATACTGAAATATTATTCTAGATTTCCTGCTAGCTGTTCAGATTATTTGATGTCGAGAAATATTATTTCAGCTACAAATCCAATGACAATTCCAATTGGCTTCCTGCCAAGCAATTTCTCCTTTTCCCCCCTTGAAAACCCTCCTCCTCCTTTTTCAGATGAAATATACACTTAATTTTCAGTCAAGTGACTGCTGTGACAGAAGCTATGGAAATGAAATGCACAGCAGGCTTCCGTAATTCACTGTAATGTCAGGCAGACATTATCCTACCGGCTTTCTAGGAAGTGCATCTTTCTTCTTCTTCTTCTCCTCCTCCTTCTGCCATATCCAAATCTAAATATTGGCGATCATCATGGTGATCAACTATGAAGACTGTCCTGAGAATATAATACAGTGGCCTTTCATCTGCCTTCTGCATTGCAGCATGACACCCATAGAACCACTGATCCAGTTCCATGACATGGTCACTTTCTGGTCCTGAGCCCTTTTTGGCACACAAAGTCCTCCTCAACCCCACGTCAGGATGGATTAATCTGCTGCCCTCCATCAAGATGGATTCAAATGGTATTTAATCAATGGTTCGCACCAGTTCACCAGAACTGGAAGCAGAAATTCTGGCTGGCCCCCGCCCATTCAAGTTTTGAAATAAAGTAGTCCTAACTCAGGTGCAACGCAGGGCTTCCCCTCTGGCCATGCTTACCATACCATGCGCACAGTGTGGTAGTAAATATTTTTGGAGCCCACCATTGGATTTAATCCACTTGGAAACCATCACCCTTCCCTGTGGACTTCAGCACCCAACCTCAGGGTTGTCAGGGTTAGTTAACCACTGCCTGACACTCAGCATTGAGTGTCTTCTCTGAATCAATAATAATAATAATAATAATAATAATAATAATAATAATAATAATAATAATAATAATAATAATAATAATAATAATAATAATAATAATAATAATAATTTGGTGTCAGAAATTATTCTGGGTTGGAAGGATTTTTGCTAGAGAAACTCTGCTCAGGGGACGCCAGAATGAAACACCTTTCATGTCCCCAAGAGCTGGGACAGAGGTGCTCAATCCATCATGGAGTACCCAGATCTCAAAATGCCGACTTGCCAGCCTTCCAGCTAACAAGGTGAGCTTCTTAACCAGTCTATTACCATAGCACGGTAACCTGGACAGAGATTGAATTTAAAGGGGGGGGTGTTTGTGTCTCTGTGTACCTGCATGTGTCTGTGTAAACCTGCATATTCTGAATGTTATTTTGTTCACCCGTCTTATATTTTTGTTCTCCCGTCTTCCCTTTTAACGTTTTCAGTTTCTCAGCATCGCTGAGATCTGATGGCCAAAACCCAAGACCCAGTGCTTATCTCTGTTTCAAAGCCAAAGAGCCAGTGCTCTCTGCTTCTGCAGAGGGTTCCATGGACATGTGGCAGTCATGAGTAGCTAATGGAATGCTGATTACCTTCCCACTGAAGTGGTCCCTATTTATCTACTTGCAATTTCTTGTTTTCGAACTGCTAGGTTGGCAGGAGCTGGGACAAAGCCAAGAGCTCATTCCGTCCTGCAGTACTCGGGTATCGAACTGCTGACCAGTCAGCATTTTAGCCACTTGAGTCACTGCAGTCAGGACAAACGGTGTAACCATTAAAACAACACTAAAAAAAATTAAGTGGCCCACGCCTGTAGCAAACAACCACAAACAAGACAGGATTAAAGAGATTTCTATCGTATTTTGCGCACTCTAGTCTCAAAAAGTATTACTTCCAAGCTGAAAATGAAGGTTTTCATGCATGGAGGCTCCCCCTCCTTGCTCAGTAGAGAAAAATTAATGCAGTGAACACAGATTTGCAGAGAAGATGACCTTTATATTTGATTCCTTTTTTTCATTTCATAACAAAGATGTAAGATGGTGTTATGCAGGCATTTTAATGGTCAAGTGGCAGGCATGACTAGACTCTAGAGCACACAGGACATTGTTACCTTTCCTGCTAAAGCAGTACCAAGTGGCTAAGACACTGACTGGAAGGTGGGAGGTAAGCAGTTCAATTCCTGAGTACTGCTGGACGGAATGAGCTCCTGTCTTTGCCCCAGCTCCTGCCAACCTAGCAGTTAAAAAGCAAGAAATTGCAAGTAGATAAATAGGGAGCCCTTGGGTGGGAAGGTAAACAGCGCTCCGTGCGCTCCGGTGTCTAGTTATGCCTGCCACATGACCATGGAGATGTATGCAGGCAACGCTGGCTCTTCAGCTTTGAAACAGAGATGAGCACTGAACCCTAGAGTTGGATACGACTGGCTTTCAAGCAAGGACTATCTTTACCTTTAATTTTTTGCTTTCAAATTGCTAGGTTAGCAGGAACAGGGACAGACGACAGGAGCTCACTCCAATCCCCCAGCACTAGGGTCTCGAACTGCTGACATGCCGACTTTCCGGTCATCAAGCTCATTGTCTTCACCACTAATCCACTACAGCCCGGCTGAGCTTTTAGATCTGTACAAATGATAATGAAATGTGAAAAGCAGTGTTGCTACTTGGCCAACTTTAAAGGGTGGCTTTTGCCAGAAGGGCAGAGGCTCCCGATCCTTTGAGTTAAGTGTGCAATATATATCCATCACTCACAGAGAACATTCCTTAGGTTTACTTACAGAGCTGCTTAGTTCTGTTCAACCATTGATTTGTCATTTGGAAATTAAATAAGTATGGATAAAAGTGAAAATATCGTGTGTCTCCCCCACCTACCCAGCCCCCTCACCATTAATTTGTCTTGATTTATGTGTTTGTTTACTGAGAAGCCTAAATGTTCCCTGTTGCATTTCACACATAATCCAGAAAATCTGAAGGATTTATTGCTGTTCCCCCGTGCAATTGATTAGAAAAGTCAATGTTCTACACAAAGAATTAAAAAGAGAAATATCTCCCAGCCTTGATGAAATCTCCTTATAAAAAGCTATTATCTCCGACACACTCCTGGGCGCCGAGAAACCCATGTTGTGTTTTGTCAAGCATGGGGAAATTCATGAATGCTTAATATGTTTCGTGTTACCAACACAGTGGCAGTTACACAATGCTGCTCTCTAATCTGCTCATTACGAAAGTTTTTCATACAAGGCCGACAAGATTTCTTACAATCTCCACATTTGGGTTGGAGGCATTGAAGTGATTCTTGCTAGAATTCCCTTTCAGGAATATGTCTTTTTGCAAGTTTGAGTGTAATTATAACTATGAAGCTTCAACGAACAATTGTTTTGCTTGTGACAAAAAGTGAACAGTTACAAAAAAAATACTCCTACACAGAAATCGTTCTACAAGAGAAGAAAAATGCAAGGATGGTCTCACTCAAACACACACACATGTACATTGGCTGCTACTTGTGTCATACATTTTTTCCCCTGAAAGTCATTTTCAAGAAAATGCCAATAGGGTGAATTTGTTTAAGGTGGTTCCCAGCTTGCCATGAAGTGACCCACACACTATGATCATGGAGCAATCTCCTATAGCATGTATGAAATGAGACATACAGGATTCCTTAAGGATTTCAATGGACTGCCACAGACTTGAGGATATGGACAAGGTGCACCTTCACAGCCAGTCCATCTGGCATAGCCCCTTTCACTTCCATGTCCGTTGGGAATTGGTGAAGTGGTTCCTTCTCCGCTCATTTTGCCATTAGACCCAATATGATGAATGAATGAATGAATGATTTTAATTTATACCCCGCCCTACTGGTGCAGGCACCACTCAGGGTGGCTTACACTGTAAAGACAAAAGTAACAGAATATCACATAATATCAAGTATCACAAATATCAAAAACAATATCACATAATATCAAATATCGAATACAATATCGCAAAATATCAAATACAGTATCACAAAGATTAAATATCACAAAGATCAAAGATCAAATATATCAAATACTGTACAACGTCCACAACCCACATAACGATTCATGAAACCCAAAAGGGCCTGGGGCTAATGTCCCTGGAGCAGCTGCAGTGGCGGCAATGGCTGCATCCCAGTGGCTTCTTATCCCCTCCCGCGACACAGCTGTCTCCATTTCCCCATGGCCAGCTGGGGGAAGGAGTCAAGGGGAAGGAGTCCAGAATGGCAGGGCCCATGACGCCGGGAGAAGATGGAGGGTTCAAGCGCCCATCCGCCTCTCCACCCCGCTGCAAGAAAGTCCATCAGGGGTGGTGGCAGCATCCCGCCACATGTCCTGGTGCCTGTTGGCCTCCGCCCTGCAGCAAGAAAGTCTGTCCCTTTCCTCCACCTAAAGGACTCATCCACCCATAGTCATTGGCCCCATTAGGGAGCAAGAATACTTACCACCGCCCAACACTTGGCATTGAGTGGTTGGCTGTACGGTCTACTCCAGTACAATAGCGGGGTGTCCAGCCAGACATTTCCATATACATCCTGCAGAAATGTTGTTGTGTATGAAACTGTATCGCTTTAAGAATGAATGTAGCCACTGCAATGTCCAAATGTAAAACCAAAAATGTATACTCCTCTCCTGCCATTTGTAGCCATGGCTACAGCACAACCACGTTTACATGTAGACATTCCAAGGTTGCTATTATTTCCCTAGTTCACTCTGACCTCACCTCCACTTTTGTTAAAGATGGCCCAGGAGCAAAGAAATCCAAGTCATCAGAGAACTTGATGAAGATAAAACCAAGCCTGAGCCAAACCTGGAAGCAGCGCTTAGAAGTAAACCAGGAGAAGATATTGGGGCATAGAAATAAGATATTGGGGCATAGGAAGACTTCGTTGCTTGAATGATGCTCATCTGGGACATATTCATTCCTGGGACATATTCATTCATTCCCAGTATTCAGTTGGATGAGTTGAATCTCTCTAGACCAATGGTTCCCAATGTGGGGCACATGTCCCACAGGGGGACTTTCGAGAGTCCCCTGGACTGCAAGATGGTCAACTCAGTCAATCCTGAAGAAAATCAACCCTGACTGCTCCTTGGAAGGACAAATACCGAAGATGAAACTCGTCCTTTGGCCACCAAATGAGGACTCATTGGAGAAGGCTGGGAAAGATGAAAGGCAAAAGGAGAAAGGGGTGGCAGAGATGGCTAGATGGCATCATTGACACAGTGAGTGTAGATCTGGGCGGGCAGATGATAGAGAAGCCTGGCGTGGGGTGGTCCACGGGGTCACAAAGAGTTGAACTCGGCTGTGTGACTGAACAACAAAAATATGTCAAAACAAGTGACACAACTGATGTCAGCTGTGAAACTACTTCCAGTTAAACAGAAGTTTAAGCACCATGAAGGCCAAAGTACCTCCTAAATCACCAGCCTCCAACTGAACCATCCCCTGCCTAGAAGAATATTAAACTTAGGCAGTAATGTTTTTATACTAATCACCCCAAACAATCTTGACCACTACCACCCTTCTGTCCTTTGGCCTAAAATTGCCCATTAAGAAAGTCAAGAACAACCCTCTTTTCCCTGTCCTGGGTTTGTACTAAACTTTTTATTTATTTTGTAATTTGGAAGCCCTGTCTTCACTTGGACTGAAGTGCTCCAGATTTCAATGAATCATTAATCTTTTATTTTTTAATAAAAACCAATTAGAAAATGGTAAGTGGGGATTTTGATAGCTGAGGACGACAATCAAAGGGAAGATATTCTGTAGCTACTCCCTGTTATCAGAACACTTGGGGACAGAGTGGGAGTATTTCCTGACATTCTCAGGAGGGTGCTTTATTGTTTCATAATGAGGACAACTCTTCTTTGTCCTATTTCTGTCCTCACAGCTGGGCACTCTGGACTCCCTGTTTTATTCTAATGAGGGCAAGCAATTGTCCATCAGGTTAGGAAACAAGCCTGTTGCACTGCAAGTATCCAGAAAAGAAGTAAAACAGGAACAGAGAATAAAAAAAACTAACTACTCCATGGACAACAGGTAAGGATATGAGTTCTAGATGGACCTGCTTCCTGTCAGAATTGCTGGATAACTCAGTGGTCTATGTATTGGTTGGGAATTAGAAGCATACCTGTCAGGTACCCCATAATGGCTAGGATTTTCCCCGTAATTATGCACTGCGTTTGTTCATTTTCCGCCTTGAGCCACCGCTACCCTGTAATTTGGCAGTGGGGGGAAGTAGTTACTGTGCATCCCTTCTGTGCAGATCCTTTCTATGCATGCGTAGAACCTTCTGTGCAGAAGGAGATGCATAGAAGGCTTCTACACATGCATAGAAGCGACCTGTGTAGAAGGGTTCTGTGCAGAAAGGGATGCGTAGAAGGCTTCTACGGATGTGTAGAACGGACCTGCGCAGAATGGTTCAGCACAGGTCCCGTATTGTCCGGAGCCATGCTTGACAGGTATGGTTAGATGCCCCACTGTGTCTTCTTGACAGGGGCTGGACGTGATGATCATCTATAGCGTTTCTTGTTCGTCTGGCCGTCGGTGAAATCCATCCAGTTCTTCTTTGTGTACTTCTTTTAATTTGTTTAATTTCAGGTGTGCAGGTGATTGGCCCTCAGCACCGTAGCACAGTGAAGGGGCTGCCTTCTTAGCATCTCTGTGCAAGTGCTGCTGCCTGATCTTCACAGCTATTAGGGATATTGGCCGGGAACCTCCCATATTTTACCTTCTTTCCTGTTGGCGTCCCGTATCAGTCACACTGCAATGCCCTAATGCTGCCACTGGAGGGCTGCACAGGATAAGCATTGCTGTCAAGTTTCCTGTTTTGTTTGGGAAATTTCCCTTATTTTCAAATCCAAAACTTGACAGCTATGATATCGCCCATACTTGGTCCCCAGCAGAATTTAGCCACTGCCAAATGACAGTGCCCACCCCACCCACCTCCTGGGATGAGGACCCACCTGCTGTGATTTGCCTGGGTGCAAACAGCTACAGCCAAAGCCCTCTGTTCGCCCCAGGCCAGGGGACACCATTCTCTGTACTGGCTCTAATTTTGGTTACATCTTTCTAAAAGTGTGGTGCCCAGAACTGGAACCCGTCCAACTAGTACTGAATACTCAAAAGTGGCTCACCATTTCCTTCTTCCACAGCTCTGGGGCTGTGCACCTTGTCCAAGGCTAAATATGATTGGAAAGCCGTTGGGGAGATGCAGGATGAGGGGGAAGCCTTTAATTTCCAAAAACCATTTCCCCCAGCCAAGTGACATCCATTTTTAGAAATCCAAGACTTCCCCTGTTCCATGAATCACAACGGCTTGCCCACAATGAAAGTGATCCCAAAGAAGGCCCTGGGACTTTGTGGAGGGATTGGCCATGTTTTATTTCTGCAACAACTGTGTTCACAGGATTGTACCCAAATCAACAGACCTCCTGAAAGGTAGCAGAGCATGTGTATGCACATGTGCGCATGTGTGTGTGTGAGAGAGAAGCCAGTTCCTGCCTCTTCCTGGGGCTTGTCTGTGATTGTGTATGCTCTTGCACAACCTCCTCTCAAGACCAATTATTTCCTCCTGAAACGGCATGACAAGTGGGTATAAATATTCTGTCAATATCACAGCCGTTATTCCACCTATGATTTATGCCATGTTCCTCCAGCAATACACACAATAGACAAAAGAGTCTGCTTATTTCTTTCACTGTTGCTGTATGAGTCAAGGGAGCACAAGGTGGGGTTATTACACCAAAAATGGATTCCGTTATGAGCCAAACATTTTGTTACACAGATTCTAACCCAACCTAACTCCTCCCGGTTGGCTTCAAATCTAGGATTCTCTTAGGGCAGGGATTCTCAACATTTTCCTGCTGTGGGCAGGGCCACACCCCCTCAGACAGCTAGGCGGGCCAGACACGTTTTCCACCTCTGTAATCACTGTCATAAACTGCAGTGGACACATTTACGGCTGTCGTAAATGTACCTGCTTTCGGGGTCCTCACTGCCGGCCTGATTATGTGTTGCTGTAGGCCGTCAGTTGTGAACTTCTGTCTTACGGCAAAGGTAGAGAACCTTTGGCACCTCAGATGTTTTTAAATTCAGCATCCCAGAATTTCCAGGATACATAGCTAGTCATGAGCGAATGCAGAAGTTTGTTTTTTGCTTGCTTAAATGGTTGGTCATTTATTTGCATTTTTATATCTCCTGACTTACTGCAGGTGCTACTCAAGATGGTTAATATATATATCAGAGAGATGTCCCGTTGTGGGTCCTAAATACAAATCCACACCCCTGCACCGACCGTGTTGGAGCTTGGCACACACCTACCTTGGGCTGGAGAGATTGTCACTGTGGGGATCACAAGCCCCATGGGGGGGTGTATGCCCTCCATATTGATCTGTTGCCCAATGAGCTGGCTGATGTCACCAGGCAGCTGGCTGATGTCACCCACTGGCCACCTGGGATTGTGACATCATTTGCCTTTCCCTCTGAGCTCAGCTGTAGTTTTCACAGTAGGTTGAAGCCAAATGGGCATACAGGATCAGCACTGTGGGGGTCGCAAGACACAAAGGGGTGGCGCCATTGGGAAGGTTGAGGGTGGTAAGTGACCATCGATGGAAAAGCAGAAGGAAAGGAAGGAGTTTTTGTTGTTGTTGTTCAGTCGCACAGTCGACTCCGACCCTTTGCGACCCCATGGACCATTTTCCTCCAGGCGCCTCTGTCCTCCACCATCCCCCTCAGCCCTCCCAGCTCTGTGCCCATTGTGTCTACAATGCCATCTAGCCATCTCATCCTTGGCCTCCCCCTTCTTCTTTTGCCCTCCACCTTTCCCAACATCAATGCCTTCTCAAGTGAATCGTCCCTTCTTATTTGATGTCCAAAGTACTTTAGCTTCATCTTTACTATTTGACCTTCCAAAATTATATGTACCTGAGTGAAGCCGGGTAACCAGCTAGTAACCTATAAGATCCAATACAAGAAAAATACAATAGCATCAGAAATATAAAATAAACCAACTGGTGGTAATATACCACCAGGATACTTAAGAGACCGCATCACCCTGAGAACATCTGTCCCTCCCACCAGAACAGACCAAGAGGCTTTTTCATTGTGCCATCTGCTAGGGAAGCTCATCTCTCTAGCACCAGAAGGAGGGCCTTCTCAGTATCGGCTCTGGCCCTTTGGAACCTCCTGCCAATTGAGCTGCATTTCCAGACCAAGTTGCTGTCCTTCAGGAAAGGGCTAAAAACCTGGCTGGCAAAGCAGGAGTGGGGCACCAGCAATGTAGTGACCCCTGCCTGCTGGCTGATTTAGTAGGAACACTCTCTCCCTCTTTTAATCTCTTTTAATCTGTAGGGGTCAGAGTAATTTTGGGTGGCCGTTTTAATGGTTTTTTAAATTGGTTTTTAAATGTGATTGGTTTTATTTTCTGTGAGCTGTCCTGAGTCTTCGGAGTTGGGCGGCAATACAATTCAAACAAACAAGCAAGCAAGCAAGCAAGCAAGCAAGCAAGCAAGCAAGCAAGCAAACAAACAAACAAACAAGCAAGCAAGCAAGCAAGCAAGCAGACAGACAGACAGACAAATAAATAAATAAATAAATAAATAATAACAGAACACAATCATAGGCATAATATACTGTAAATTAATGAATGGGTCAAAAACAAAAAAATAGACCCTCCGACTGGAAAGAGGACTGTGGTGTCTTAGTGGTTAAGGTGTTGAGCTTGATCAACAGAGGGTCAAGCAAATGTTTTAAGATAAGACCAATGGTGGGCATCAAAAAAATTCCTACCATGCTGTGGGTGTGGCCTGTTGGGCATGTGACTGCTCGCTATAGAGCTATGAAAATAGAAACCTCTTCTATTTTCATCACTCTATAGCGAACCTCTGAAGCCATTTCCTCCTTGTCCAAGGCTTTTCCAGGGCTCTGTTTCACCCCAAGGTGCCTCCCCAGCCTGAGTGGCTGGGGATGTGCTTTGGGGCAAAATGGAGCCCAGGAAAAGCCTTGGAGGAAGGGGAAAATGGAGCCAGCCCCCTCCAAAGCCTCTTCTAGGAGGAGGAGCTGGGCGGGGCGATGAGATGGGCGGGGCCAGTGATTTTTACTACCAGTACGCGCGTACTGGTGAGAACCTGCTGGTGATGGGCTTGTTGTATTATTGTTACTGTTACTGTTTATAGTGTATATGTCTGAGTTTTGCCCCATCCAAACTGTGTTCAAACCCCACTAATAAAGAGCTGAATTTCACTACTTCATTCATCTGCTTCTTCATTCCCTGTACATGAAAACTAGTCAGCAAGAATAGCTTCCTTCCTTTCACCTGTGGTTTAGAAGCTGTTCACCCAGAAGGCAGAACCTTCTTTCCTAATTTTTAAAGCTTGTAGAAATAACAGTGATTTGCAGCACTGGAGTGATGCTTAGGAACCTGTAATTATGCTGCTGAGAGAGATTTCACTTCACCCAACAAAAGGCAAAAGCAGCAAAACACATGACACATAAGTACTACTCATGGAGAAAGGCCATTTAAGGCACCATTATTTAGAGGCAGGAGCTGAAGGTGCACCAGTTGTCATGCAAAGGGCTCAGAGAAGAAGGCTTTTAACCAGAACCCACCATGGTTTCCATTCCTCATGTATCTTTCAGATTTAAATATAGTGGTGCTTCGCTTAAAGTGCATAATGCATTCTTCTTCTGCCGTATCCGAATCTGAATATTGATGATCGTGGCAATCAGCCATGAAGACTATCCTGAGAATATAATGCAGTGGCCTTTCATCTGCCTTCCACATCGCAGCATGACACCCGTACTACTGATCCAGCTCCATGAGTCACTTTCTTGTCCTGAGCCCTTTTGGCATGCAAAGTCCTCCTCAGCTCCAGGCCAGTACAGTAAAATATGGTTTCCCCATGCCCATCTGGCATGGAACAGCCCTTGCAGAGGCTGCTTGTGAAGATTCCGCGTGCCCGGTTGGGCATCGGTGGCCTCTGGCAGAGGTTAAACCAGTGAGCAGACTCCTGGCCTCTGGCCTTTGTCGGCGAGCAAGGGGGGAGATTAATGGTAGGGATTAATTCGGCCGCTTATTGCCTGACCAGCGATTCTGCGAGAAGCTCATCTCGCTGACCCCAGTTACCCATTAGAGTAATGACTCATCTCCTACCCAAGGTAATGCCCGGTGCAAATAAGGGCTATGTTTGCCCCTGCCTAATCCCTGAACAATGGGACTCCCAAGTCCATGTTTGCCCCAGTTAATTAACTTCCCTTTGAGGTGTTCCCCATTAACCCAGGTACGTGGGTGAGGTAATTTTCCTGTCAGATGACAGCTTGCCACCGTTGCTCTTTTTTCCCTATAAATGATGTTGCCTTTTCTCAATAAAGGACTGATCTGATCCTGTTTCCTTGCCTCGTGTCGTTACTTGATCAGTCCTCCTCCGGGCTCCCCGGCCCTCAGTGGCCCTGATTCCTTCAGTAAAATCCCGACTTACATATGCCTCGAGTTACATAAAATTCGACACAATGATTTTGTGCTACAACAATGTCCCGATTTACACGATTTCCTATGGTTTGCTTCGAATTACATAAAGATTCTTTTTCCTATGGGTTTGCTTCGAGTTATGTAAAAATTCATTTCCCCTATGGGTTTGCTTCGATTTATATAAAAAATTCATTTTTCCTATGGGTTTACTTCGAGTTACATAAAAAACGATTTAAGCAAAAGCCTACGGAACAGACTTTTTCATAAGTAGAGGGCTGCTGCCCTCCATCAAGATGGATCCAAGTGGAATTTAATCCACTTGGAGACCATCACCCTTCCCTGTGGACTTCGTAACCCATTAGTCCTCAGGGTTGTCAGGTTAGTTAACCGCTGCTTGACACTTGGTTTTGAGTAGTTGGTGGTATGGTCTACTCTATTACCATAGCAGGATAACCTGGCCAGACTCTAATTCTAATTCTATGGATGCAATGAATCTACTCCAGGTTTTAGATTGCCCTCACATGCACATATAGGAGGGGGAATGTTGCAGGAGAAATCCAATGTTCTCAAAATTAGGTCCCATGTCATGGATAGGCCCTGTCAAGTTCAGACCAAAACCAGGATGAATACACTACCCCTGCAAAATCTGCTTCACCAGCTATTGATAAAGAAAGTGGTAACTTTCTTTATATGTTGAGCAGTAGGGTGGGTGTTTATTTGCTTCATAATCTTTCTCTTACAGCCTCCACAAGCTGATCTTCTGCTTCACATCAGACCAAAAATAACAGTTCTGGCCAGCACCATGTTTCAGTATCATCCGCACCAGTGGTGGAATGCTGATCTAGTTTTATGAATCGGTATAGCAATTTTGTAACTCTAGAAACATTACCACAGAGTACTAATATCCCAGGCCACAGAATCCCGCAGGGGGATGTGATCACAGGTTTCCAGTATGGTGGGTTGTGTCATGAACCTGTGGAAAATGAGTTTTGAGCTTCCCTTGAAGCAATTAAACTTGGCTTTGTATTGTACACCACGTCACAGATCGGATAACATAACAAAGTTCAACAATATTCTAAAACCTAAAAGAAAGAAGCAGGATCCCTTCATTCAGAGTTTTTAGGGTTTTAGAGTTTTAAGAGCTTTAGAGCTTTTAGAGTTTTAGAGCTTTTAGGAGTTAAATGAGTATAAATGGGGTAGGCGTATAATTTTGTATAGTATTTTGTTTAGGTTTTTTTTTGTTGTTAAGTGTTCCCCCCATCTCCAATCTCATTGTTCTGTGCAGGACAATGACAATAAAGAAAGATTTATTTATCTATCTATCTATCTTATGGACATTGTCACAGCCTTGAGATGTCTCCTATGGTCGAACTTCTTGAGATCAGGATTGGACCAAGACCAACTGTCTTGAAAAAAGCTTATGAAGAATCTGTGGCTTGGATGCATTACATGATGTTCCAGTTCCTTGGAAACACCATATTATAAATTTTCATGGTGTTCACAAGGACAATTTTTTAGATACTTCATGACCACAGCTGGCTGGATAGTTCAGTAGTAGAGGTTGGGAGTTCGATTCCACACTGGGAGAAAAAGCCAGAGCGCTTCAGTCAAGCTCCCTACACCTTTGGCTGTCAATGCTAATTCCCTTCTTTGACTCCAGCAAAGAAAGTCTGCTTTTAAACCCATCTCATAAAGACTTGGCATAGGACAGAGATAGGCCCTGAGATTGTGTCAAACTCAGCCACTTCGGGAGGATAATTTATGCTGACATGCAGCCTCCAATTCCATCAGGGCAGCAAGCCAATGGAGGCCCCCTCAGCCCAAATGGGATTTCAAGCTCAATCACTGTGTAAAGCATTGGACAGTCAATAAAGGAAAAGGAATGCGTATGACATACACATGCAAACTCATGCAAGATTTTTTTAAGAAAAGGATTAGGTCAGTTCAGGCTGCAAGGAAAAATACACTTTGACCTGCCATGTTCTGCAGTTTTGTTCAAAACCAGCTCCTGTAATGAATTAAAATTCAATTCATTAATATTTTTAATACGGGGTTATGTGCAATTGGATTTTGAGCTGCCCAGAATTGCTTTGGTGATTGGGCGGCTATCCAAATCTAAATAAATAAATAAGTAAATAAATAAAGAGCGGCTTTTGCTTCAAGTGAGTAAAGTACAGTGGTACCTCGCTTTATGAATTTAATGCGTTCCACGGGACTTCACATTATGAAAAATTCATAACGCCAAACATGGTTTCCCATAGGAATGCATTGAAAAAAGTGGTTTCCCATAGGAATGTTCACCACAGCAATACAAATATGAATATTAAATTAAAATTAGCAGTTTGATTCCCAAGTACTGCAAGATGGAATGAGCTCCCGTCTTTGTCCCAGCTCCTGCCAACTTAGCAGTTCGAAAGCAAGAAATTGAAAGTAGATAAAATAGGGAAGGTAAACAGCGTTCCGTGCACTCTGGTGTCTAGTTCTGCCTGCCACATCCATCTGCAGAAGCACAGTGCAGGCAGGCTCTTTGGCTTTGAAACAGAGATGAGCACTGAACCCTAGTCAGATACGACTGGCTTTCAAGCAAGGGAAAACTTTACCTATTGGTGCAGCCATGGTTTTGCCTTGATTCATGCATAACGTGGAGCATTGTGTAACTCACGTCCAATGCCTCATTCCCTCTCGCACTTCTAGCTTGCAACAGAAATGCAGGTTTATGTTAACACAGTATAGTTACTTAGTCTATAGGTATATTAATCGCTGTCCTTTATTTAATTCAGGGTTGCTTTCCCACGAGGGGCCAGAATGGAGGCTTTTGCTTAACTAATGAAATATATAATTAATCTGCATTAACAGCTGTTAACAGTGCCACAAACTCAATTGGCTGAATTCATCAATGGCTCTTTCTAAAACAGAAGTGTCTGGGCACAATCTCATATATCAAGAGGAGGGTACAGATCAATTTCTCCAGGAGGAGCATGTGAGCCATCTAGTGATGCTGGGCTGTGGCTGCATCCTGGCAGGGCAAACAAAATGGTTGCCTAAATGGATGCATTCAAGAGAGAATTGGATGACCATTTGTCAGATCTGTTTAGAAGCAAATTCCTCCATTGAGCATAGACAGTCTTGTCAATCATTTTGGAATTTAAGGGGTTTAGAGGGATTTTAAAAATTCAGGTCCTTTAGCCCAGTTGTCTAGACAACAGCACCCCTTCCTAGTCAAAATTTGAGAGCATAGTGACCAATGGTGTAATAATTGCAAAAGAGACAGGCAGGCGAACAGGCAAAGTGTGTGAGACCAAGTAGCAAACATGAATTTTCTAAACAGTTATACAAGATAAGGAGAGCCATACTTCTAACTCTGCTATAATAGGTTAAAGGTAAAAGTCGCTCTTGCTCGAAACCCAGTTATATCCGACTCTAGGGTTCAGTGCTCATCTCTGTTTCAAAGAACCAGTGTTGTCTGCATCTGCAGATGTTTCTGTGGTCATGTGGCAGGTACAAAATGCTGTTTAATAATAATAATAATAACAACAACAACCAATAGTTGTTGTTATTGTGGTTGTTATTGTTATTATTATGTTTGTCATGGACGTTGTGAATGTTGAGCCCCTGGCTCCATCGTGGACATTGAGCCCTGGGCTCGGCTGTAGATGGTGAGCCCTGTTGTGGAAATTGGGCCCTGGGCTCCATCGAAGATGTGAGCCCGGGCTCTGGTCGCACTAACATCCAGTTGCGGTGCTGATAGATAATGTGTTTACTGGATTGTTCATTGTTTTACTGTTTGAATTTATTTATTGGGATTTATTGTACTTTTGATATTTTGTGATGTTCTGCAATACCATGTTAGCCACCCTGAGTCGCTCTACGAGTAGGGCGGCATATGTGGGAATAGGATTCAGGCCCGGACATGGTACGGAGACGGCATTGGTCGCACTGATGGATGATCTTTGGCGTGAGCGGAATGGTGGGCACCCGACCATCCTTGCTCTCCTTGACCTCTCAGTGGCCTTCGATACCATCGACCATGGTAGCCTTCTGGAACGGCTCAAAGGATTGGGGATCCAGGGCACGGTGTTGTCTTGGTTTTCTTCATTTCTGGAGGGTCGTACCCAGTCGGTATGGTTGGAGAGTGAGAGGTCCAGCCCTAAGCCCTTCAAATATGGGGTGCCGCAGGGCTAGGTGCTCTCTCCTATCCTATTTAACATCAACATGAAGCCACTAGGTGTGATCATCTGTTCCCATGGGGTGTACATCTCGGCCCGTGGTGATCTCAGTGATGCGGTCAAAGTCCTGTCCAGATGCCTGGAGGCTATTGGCGTCTGGATGGGGGACAACGGGCTTCAGCTGAACCCTAGCAAGATCAAGTGGCTATGGGTTGGGGGTCTGGGGTTATCCAGTTAGTTACCTTCTTTGGCAGTTGGGGGTCCTCATGCTTACGGCTTCTGCTGGAAGAACAGGTGGCAGCCATGGCCAGGAGGGCTTTTGCTCAACTTCGAGTGATTCGCCAGTTGCGCCCACTCCTGGATCGGGGACTCCTTGCTCATGGTCACTCGTGCTCTGGTCACCTCCAGGCTAGATTACCATAATGCACTTTGCATGGGGCTGCCCTTGATGACCATTCAGAGACTACAGCTGGTTCAGAATGCAGCTGCCCGGGTGGTGATGGGGTGTGGATGTTATGCCCATGCCTCCCCACTACTCTGGGAGTTGCACTGGTTACCAGTTTGCCTCCGGGTGCAATTCAAGGTTCTGGTTTTGACATTTAAAGCCCTATATGACAGTGTCTGCCCGTCCAACCAGAGCGGACCGGAGGGGATCCTTGGTGGTACCTTCAGCTAGAGAGGCTCGCCTCTCTGGCATGCGGAGGAGGGCCTTCTCTGTGTCCCTCTGGAATCTCCTTCCAACAGAATTGATGCTACAGACAAAGGAGTGAAAACCTGGCTGGCAGGGCAGGTGTGGGGCCCTAATGAGAATACAGCCCCAGCCTCCCTGGGAGAGGTTCCCAATTAACCCGTGTAAACATGTGATTTTCTGTCAGATGACGATTCTGTCACACGCGGCCTCGTATTTCTATATATGATGATGATTTTCCCTCAATAAATCACTGGTCTTCGCTCCATCTTGCCTCGCGTCTCCTTCTTGACCAGTCTCCTCCGGGATCCAACAGCTGCTTCGCGGCCCCAATCCAACATTACACAACTGTAAAATCACCAGTGCCAGCCTGCACTTCAAAGTACAGTGGCTATGCACGAAAGAATCTCTTTTACCTTTTTGTATTCCAAATATTTTTAGTTCAATATAATTTTGGTTGCATACATTTTCTATGGAAAAGGGATATTCAATTAATCTATCCCAGTTGTCCTAACTTCTGCAAATCTTAATTTTAAAGAGATCTGCAATACTTCATACCAAATTGCTGCTGTATGTTCCTAGTTCCCAATTCTATCCCAATTACTTGAGCTAATACTATGGCTGTTTAATTTCTACAATTCCCATTTAAGAGAAATTGTCTATAAATAGTTTAGCCACTGCATTTGTAAACCCAAATTTAAGGGGTAGCAGGGCATTTTAATGCATTGTACTCAATTTTATGCCACTAATGGCTACTTAATTGCCAGTGTTCTTTTTGAGGCAAGTTTTCTTCAAGTTTCAACACTAAACACAACCATACAAACACACAATTCTTTAATTTTCACACACATTCTAGGTGCACCTTTAGTTATTCCACAACCATTCAAAACCTCTCCTGCATTCATTCCTATTTGTCAAACTGCATCTTCTTTTACTCCACGTAGAAGGAATATGCTTTGGTCTCCCAAATTTCCTTTTCAGATTTTGTAGGTCATTAAGTTACACACTTGGAAAAATCTCAGGTGGCCAACCTGGGCACAAATGCTCTTTATGTTGGTTTAAATTTATCACTAACACTCAATTTGTCCCAGGCTGCCTTCTCTTACTGGCAAGCTCCTGGATATTTTATTTTTTAAAAAAATGCATTTTAGCTTAGTTACCCTAATTATATTCTAATAAATTGATACACTACATCCATCCAATTCAGTTTACATTTCTTTTTACTTAGTCTTGTACATCTCCTAGAGGGATTCCCCATGCCCGTCTGGCTTGGAAACGGCCCTTGCAGAGGCCACTTTGGTGAGAAGGCTCCCGGCCGTGGGCTCTGCGGGCAGAGAAATTAAGGGGGGCGGATTAATGATAGGGTTTGATTCACCCAATTCCTTGACCTGACCAGCGGTTCTGCTGAGAGAGCGAATATCTAACTCTGTTACCCATTAAGGTAATAACTCATCTCCGAGTTGAGCCTAATCTCTGGTGCAAATAGAAGCCATGTTTACTCTGGCGTAAGCCTCAGACAATGGTTTCCCTCTGTCAGTGTTTGCCTTAGTTAATTAACTTCCCCAAGAGAGGTTCTCAATTAACCCGGGTAAATGGGTGATGTGATTTTCTGTCAGATGACCATTCTACCATGCGCAGCCTTGAACATAATATATACTGATGATTTTCCCTCAATAAATCACTGGTCTTCGCTCCATCTTGCCTCGTGTCGTTCCTTTGACCAGTCTCCTCCGGGACCTCAAGGGCCGCTTTACGGCCCCAATCCTACAACTTTCCTCTAGGCCTTTCAACATGGGTTAACTCTATAAGAGGGCATCTTTATTTGAGATGCATTTTAATCAAATATATGGAATATCTTATTAAAAGAATTAAACTTTATATGGGTCGCTGGGTGGAAATTTAATGCCAAATCCCGGACCTTGCCAATTGTTATGGCAAATTGTCTTCTATGCTTTTAAATTTTTAAACGGTTTTATTTGGCTTCATATGTGGTCACTTTCTATAAGGGGGTACCTTTTTTACTTGGGGCTACTTTGTTTACTTGGGGCTATCTTATTTACTTGGGGCTATCTTGTCCTTACACTATCTAGTTAGTGCCCTTATGTTCCCTACATTTAAGCTGCCCTCTGCGGGCCAGCTAGGTGCCAAAGATTTTTGGGTAGGCCAATCCTTTGAACACAGGAATTTTAGTCTACGCTTCGATAACCGGATTTTGGACCTGTCTTTCCAATTTCTTAGTATGTTCCATAAGGGCGTCTGTAGGAATCGGGGCCGCTGAGGGCCGGAGGTCCCGGAGGAGACTGATCAAGAAACGATACGAGGCAGTATGGAGCGAGATCAGATCAGTAATTTATTGAGGGAAAACTTCAGCATATATAGAAGAAAAGCGCAACGGTGGCAAAACCGTCATCTGACAGAAATCACATCACCTATTTGCTCAGGTTAATGAGGAATCTCTCTAAGGGAAGTTAATTAACACGGACAAACATTGACAGGGAAGACACCATTGTTTAGAGCTTAGACTGAGGTAAACATGGCTTCTGTTTGCATCTGGGATAAGACTGAGACTCGGAGATGAGGGATTACTCTAATGGGTAACAGAGTTAGATATTCGCACTCTCAGCAGGTCCGCTGGTCAGGACAAGGAATTGGGTGAATCAAACCCTATCATTTATCCACCCCCCTTAATTTCTCTACTGGCAAGGGCCAGGGGCCAGGAGCGTGCTCACTCGGTTTAACCTCTGCCAGAGGCCGTGCATGCCCAATGGGCACGCGAAATCCACAGGCGTCCCCTTAAGGGTCACATATTTTGACTTTGTATTAACACTCATGATGCACTGAGATTTTAGTTGCTTTGATCAAAGGCTTTCGGATCACGAGTTACCCCTTTCACCTACAGGGAGCGTTCACCGTTAATTACAACAATATTTGGCTCAAAGTAATCGTCTCTTCTTGCCCTAACCCAATTTTTCCAACCTCAAAGTAATTGTCTCTTCTTGGATGGCTACCCAATTGCCCTGCGAGTGACTTCCAGTGCGCTACTGGCCACGACACTCAGAATTTGTGCCTCCTCAAGGGAATCAACCTTTCTTGGTAGGCAGATCAATGGGGGTTTTTCGTTGCTCCGGGTGATGAGGCTGTGCTACTAATTGCAGTTTTCCAATTCAAGTCCCTAACACAATTTGGCTAATACGGGTGATGAATCCGTGCTTAGCTGTTCAATGGTTAGCCGTCCCAGCTGATGAGTTCTGGAACCGCTAAGCAAGATTTTGGGTGATAAGTTCCACAAAAGTCCTTAACCTAATCTAGACAGAGTTAAAAAGTTCATGTACCTGGTGCATTGCGCAATATACATTACCTGATCCTGCAGCTTTAAATTTCTTGGTGTGATCAAATTGAAGAGTTCTGGGTGGCTCCCTTTGTGATTTCGTCCTTCTTGTGAAAAAAACTGGTCACTTGGAAGGCACGAAATGCCAGTCGAATCCGAGTCACGGCACCAAAACTGTTACCAGAAAAATGGCTACTGCATACAGTTACAACTTCGGTTCGAGTCACTGGAGAAGTCCCAAGAAGGGGGAAGCGTTTAATTTAGGCAAAAAAAATAAAATTGGTTTATTGAAAAGGGGTTTAAGCGTCACTGGCCAGGTTGCCGGGAAAAGCCCTATTCTCAACCTTTTTGCCTATTAAAGTCCCTTAAGTGAGCAGCTCTTTTTGGTTCTGATGTCTTATGTGCAAATGTGCTGAGAGCGCTGCTGACAGGAGATTTTTATACCCTCCACCCAAGGGAACTCAACTAGTTCTACTGCTAGCTAACAATTTTACAAAATAAAAGATTTACAATGGTGAACAAAACCCCGGCACCAGACTCTTTAGTTACATTAAAAGGTCAATCATATAGAGACAAAACAGGTCAATTACATAGAACAAAAGGCAATGGGTAGAGCAATTGGCCTGGAAATGACAGAGTTCATGGTTCAGCAAATGCAGGTTGTGACATCATTCAGGAGACATCCTGAATGGGCGGCAGGATTGTGATTGTGATTTTGAATCCAGGTTGAGAATTGACCAATAGGTGTGTGGAAGGATGGCAGGGCTAGGCACAATTCATTCCCATCCAGCAATTACTCATCCCAAGCACTATCTAGGATAATCACAAAAGAAATTTCAGTATAAATGGATATGCAGACTTCCCCAATGTCCCAATTCCGATTGACCTCTGGACTGCCTTTCTCCATTATATCAAAGTATGCAGGTGATAGCAAGCACAATAAGTGACAGGAAAACAGGAGATTGAGAAGGAATTTCTGAACTTCCAAGGGTGAGAGGTAACAATAGGTAGGGCAATTGAGGTTTTTCCTGTGTAACTGGAGGGCTTTGGGTGTTAATTTTGACTCCTGCTTTGAGACATAGAAGAGAGAATGTTAGATATCAAATTTATATTATTTAATAAGGCCCTGGCCCCTTTAATCAAATTCCGCATTTTTATTTACACCAATCATTTTTGCTGCATCCTGGAGCAAGCACTGCTTTACTTTGACAGCCTTGCAATAATTGTGAGGTTCCTGACCATATACAGAGTTCTATTCATGAAAGTAGGGGTTATGTGTGGGCACGGTTAACTGGCAGATTTCCTTTATAGCTTGAGGAAATTGATGAGAAGACCAGTGAAGCTGGGGAGGCTTGCAGTTATGCCCACAAGTATGTGAATGGAGGTGTGTTAGAGTAATGCTTGGTGCAAGACAGAAACCTAGAAATGGGTGGCAACTAAAAAATAGTAAATTAGATAACTTTCTTAAAGGAATAAAAAGAGTAAGCATGGGAAATAAAGAGGAATATAATTAGGGTGGTGTGTCCCTGAAAATGGAGGTAACAGTATGTTGGGTTTTAATTGGTTGTACTGTTTTATGTTATGTTTTAACTTGTTGTGAGCCGCCCAGTTGGGTTTACCTGATTGGGTGGCATATAAATTTGAATATAAAGAAAAATAAAGAATCCAAAATCCCATTGCCAGTCTCTAGTATTGGCATCAATGGGATTTTTAAAGGCAAAAAATGTCATTTTCCTCCAACCTAAAATGAAATGCCAGGTGACCAGATGGCCCTGGATTCTCTCTTGTCTACTGTAAGGTGGCCCAGTTTGTCTTTCTTGCTGCCAACTATAATTCACTTCCTCCCTGTTTTCTTGGCAATCGTTTCCATCCCATCCTCCAATAATCTAATTACTTAAGATAAATGTGTCTAAACATGAGCTTTATCCACCATAATCACTCTGCAACTTTGCTGATTTCCATTGAGGTCAAAACAATGTCTAAATATTTCTCAAGTGGATCAAGTAAAAAGCATTTCCCCCCTTTCCATTTTTTCCCCAAATGTAACTTATGACATTGCATTAGGAACTACAGAGTTGGGGTGGGGAAAAAAACAGTATTTTGCTGCAATGTTTCTTATCTCAAATAGAACTGTGTTGGTATTAACAGCTGATTCGTGAGCGAAAGCATTAATTTTCATTCTTGCATCACTGCTGATTTCTAGAAAAGGCCAGTACATTATTATTCACAATGCTTGTAATTCAGCACCTTTGTTCTTGCTCTCTCTCTCTCAATAATAATAATAATAATAATAATAATAATAATAATAATAATAATAATAATAATAATAATAATAATAATAATAATAATAATAATAATAATAATAATAATAATAATAATAATAATAGTTAGTTAGTTAGTTAGTTAGTTAGTTAGTTTATTTTTTTATTTTTTATTTTTATTTTATTTTTGTTTTGGTCAATAGGGTTCTCTTGGCAAGCTTTGTGGCGTGGTTTGCCGGTGTCTACGCCATTTTTCCCCCTCATGTGTGGACCACAACAAGATGTGGCAAGTAATTAAAGAGATGGGAATACCAGAGCACCTCACATGTCTCCTGAGAAATCTGTACATGAACCAAGAAGCAACAGTTAGGACAGAAAACGGAATGACAGAATGGTTTGAAATAGGAAAAGGAGTAAGACAAGGCTGCATTTTATCACCCTGTTTATTCAATCTATACACAGAGCACATAATGCGCAATGCAGGGATGGAGGAATCACAATATGGGATTAAAATTGCTGGGAGAAACATCAACAATCTGAGATATGCAGACGATACCACCCTAATGGCAGAAAGTGAGGAAGATCTAAGGAGCCTCTTGATTGGATTGAAGGAGGAGAGTGAAAAAGCTGGCCTGAGACTCAATATCAAGAAAACCAAGATAATGGCAACAGGCCCCGTCAGTTCCTGGAAAATAGATGGGGAAGAAGAAGAAGCAGTGACAGATTTTACATTCCTTGGATCAAAGATCACTGCAGATGGGGATTGCAGCCATGAAATAAAAAGGCGACTGATTCTTGGGAGACAAGCCATGAGAAACCTGGGGAACATAGTGAAAAGCAGAGATATCACATTGCAAACAAAAATTAGAATAGTCAAAGCAATGGTTTTCCCAGTAGTAATGTATGGATGTGAGAGCTGGACAATTAGGAAGGCTGAGCGCAGAAGAATAGATGCCTTTGAAATGTGGTGTTGGAGGAGAGTTTTGAGGGTACTCTGGACAGCGAGGAGAACAAATAGGTCAATCTTAGAAGAAATCAACCCTGACTGCTCATTGGAAGGTCTAATAGTAAAGACGAAGTTGAAGTACTTTGGACATCAAATGAGAAGGGAGGATTCGCTTGAGAAGGCCTTGATGTTGGGAAAGGTGGAGGGCAAAAGAAGAAGGGGGAGGCCAAAGATGAGATGGCTAGATGGGATTGTAGACACAATGGGTACAGAACTGGGAGTGCTGAGGGGGATGGTGGAGGACAGAGGCGCCTGGAGAACAATGGTCTATAGGGTCGCAAAGGGTCGGAATCGACTGTGCGACTGAACAACAACAATTTTTATTTATTTTATTCTTAGATTTTTATGCCGCCCACTCGGGGAAACCCAACTCAGGGCGGCGCACAATGGTAAAAACAGATAAAATACAATAAAATATAACAGGTTAAAACCCTCCCACTCCCACCCCACTTAAAAGACTAAAAAGGGAATAGGGAATGGAGGAATACACAACACAAAAGGAGGGACAGTTGAGCTCTAGTTGGAAATAAGCTAACAGGCTGGGGCTGTATTCTCATTAGGGCCCCACACCTGCCCTGCCAGCCAGGTTTTCACTCCTTTGTCTGTAGCATCAATTCTGTTGGAAGGAGGTTCCAGAGGGACACAGAGAAGGCCCTCCTCCGCATGCCAGAGAGGCGAGCCTCTCTAGCTGAAGGTACCACCAAGGATCCCCTCCGGTCCGCTCTGGTTGGACGGGCAGACACTGTCATATAGGGCTTTAAATGTCAAAACCAGAACCTTGAATTGCACCCGGAGGCAAACTGGTAACCAGTGCAACTCCCAGAGTAGTGGGGAGGCATGGGCATAACATCCACACCCCATCACCACCCGGGCAGCTGCATTCTGAACCAGCTGTAGCCTCTGAATGGTCATCAAGGGCAGCCCCATGCAAAGCGCATTACGGTAATCTAGCCTGGAGGTGACCAGAGCACGAGTGACCATGAGCAAGGAGTCCCCGATCCAGGAGTGGGCGCAACTGGCGAATCACTCGAAGTTGAGCAAAAGCCCTCCTGGCCATGGCTGCCACCTGTTCTTCCAGCAGAAGCCGTAAGTCCATGAGGACCCCCAACTGCCAAAGAAGGTAACTAACTGGATAACCCCAGACCCCCAACCCATAGCCACTTGGTCTTGCTAGGGTTCAGCTGAAGCCCGTTGTCCCCCATCCAGACGCCAATAGCCTCCAGGCATCTGGACAGGACTTTGACCGCATCACTGAGATCACCACGGGCCGAGATGTACACCCCATGGGAACAGATGATCACACCTAGTGGCTTCATGTTGATGTTAAATAGGATAGGAGAGAGCACCTAGCCCTGCGGCATCCCATATTTGAAGGGCTTAGGGCTGGACCTCTCACTCTCCAACCATACCGACTGGGTACGACCCTCCAGAAATGAAGAAAACCAAGACAACACCGTGCCCTGGATCCCCAATCCTTTGAGCCGTTCCAGAAGGCTACCATGGTCGATGGTATCGAAGGCCACTGAGAGGTCAAGGAGAGCAAGGATGGTCGGGTGCCCACCATTCCGCTCACGCCAAAGATCATCCATCAGTGCGACCAATGCCGTCTCCGTACCATGTCCGGGCCTGAATCCTATTCCCACATATGCCGCCCTACTCGTAGAGCGACTCAGGGTGGCTAACATGGTATTGCAGAACATCACAAAATATCAAAAGTACAATAAATCCCAATAAATAAATTCAAACAGTAAAACAATGAACAATCCAGTAAACACATTATCTATCAGCACCGCAACTGGATGTTAGTGCGACCAGAGCCCGGGCTCACATCTTCGATGGAGCCCAGGGCCCAATTTCCACAACAGGGCTCACCATCTACAGCCGAGCCCAGGGCTCAATGTCCACGATGGAGCCAGGGGCTCAACATTCACAACGTCCATGACAAACATAATAATAACAATAACAACCACAATAACAACAACTATTGGTTGTTGTTGTTATTATTATTATTAAACAGCATTTTGTACCTGCCACATGACCACAGAAACATCTGCAGATGCAGACAACTCTGGTTCAAGGGTTGCTGGTTCAAGGGTTGGGGGTGTGTGCAATTCATGCCCGCGAGTCTTAGAGAAAGGTGTACCCGACAGACAGACATCTGGCTTCCACATAACACTTTACACCAGGAGTTCGCATGCTCCCTCAGACAACTTTTGGGGGCCGGATGGCCATTCTGCCCTTCCTCCACCACATAGCACTTCCTGTTGTGGTGGAGGAGGCGGTGGGGAGCACATGAAATGGCACCACAGGCCACATTCAGCCCACAGGCCACAGGTTGAGAATCCCTGGCTTACACTTTGTCAATAAGCAGACAAAGTGAATGAATCTCATTTTGTCAGACAAGCAGCTCAGAATACAGATAAAGTCCGAGGGAGCACATAAATTTTTAAATAAACGTTCCGGTGCTATCTTGGAAGAAGAGAAAAGCCATTGATCCCGATGTTTCCTGACAGAAAATCAGTTCCTCTTATATTCTTGAGGCAACAAATACTAACTTGCATCTGTTCCTAATAAAAAGACCTTCTGTGAATTCACAAAAATAAATAAGCTGTTTGCAGACTTAATGGTGTCTGTGAATGGCACACCATTTGCTGTTTAACTGAAACGTGATAAACTGCCCTTTATGGGACTTTGTTACATGGCAAAATGACTCTTCCACAGGAATATCCCCCAATTGAGAACATCCTCACAGACCATGCTACTGAAGGTAATCACCCTTAGAGACATCAGAAGGGGCAATATCTGAAGAGCATTTTTGGTGGTAATATCTTTCATTTAGAATGAATTCCCAATGGAGATCAGATGCCATCCTGCCTGTTTTTTTTTTAAGAAAATGTAAAAAAAAATCTATTTAGAGCAGGGGTTCCATTTTTTTGTTATGTACTGAATAGAATGTGACACGTACTCTTTAACTGACTGTATCCGGCAATTGTAAATAATCAGAGACACATTGTAGCAAGCTGTTAAGGATGCTACTACCAGTGGTGGTAGCAGTATCCAGCTCACATGAAACAGATTCCCCCGAAGGGCGGGAAACCTTCCTGCCACACCGCACCTGGAGAAGATGGGCGTGACGATCCATGATGTCACGTGGACAGTAACCAATGAACTATCACCCGGGTTATTCAAAATGTACAGTGTGCTATAAATAGAGCTGTTTGGTTCACCATTACCTCATGTTCACTCTGACTACCATGCAATAAAGTTGTGTTTTAGCCCTTAATGCGGCTCCTTCTTTGTCTTCCATGCAAACTTTTCAAGCTTCCCACCATGTGATCGAGAGGAAAACAAGGTTTTGGCCCAGCTTTGCATGCTGGGGGTGGAGATTTTTGGGAGGGGGTGTCCCAGGTCCTGCAAACCTAGCAGTTCGAAAGCAAGAAACTGCAAGTAGATAAATAGGGACTACTTTGGGGAGAAGGTAAACAGCACTCCATGTGTCTAGTCATGCTTGCCAAATGACCACGGTACCGTCTGTAGAAGCAGACAGTGCTGGCTCATTGGCTTTGAAACAGAGATGAGCACTAAACCCTAGACAGATATGACTGGCTTTTGAGCAAGGGCAACCTTTACTTCTGTCCCATTTTTGTGGGAGGGAATTATTGCATCCCTAGATGGGCTGGGCCAGGCAGATTTTCTGTTACCATTTCTGGCAAACTGGTGTGGACCTGGTGATGCCCACCACTGCACATGACCACGGAAACGTCTGCAGAAGCAGAGAGCGCTGGCTCTTTGGCTTTGAAAGAGATGAGCACTGAACCCTAGAGTCGGATATGGCTGGCTTTCGAGCAAGGGAAACCTTTACCTTTATCTTTGCTCTAGCTTTTACAGAAAAGACTACGAAACATATTCCACCTACTCTTGGCTGGATTACACAAGGGTTCTGATGGACAGCTTCACCTAGAGAGTAATAAATCTGTCAAATGTTTTGTTAAAACATCCTTTCACTTGAATCGAGCCTCCTAGAGAGCTCAGCTAACAATAGCCTTTGCTAATGTATTCTGCATTAATTACAGAGTTGACAAGAAAATTTCCCTTCAGGTCAGCATAATTGAAAGAAAGAGGAAGAAAAATGAAAGAAAGAGCTGAGCTTTGACTATTAGCATTTAACTTGTGTTCAATTTAGTCGCATTTTTAACACAACTTTCAGACACGTTAAACTATCAGATCAAGTAGACGTTTTAAAAGGTGAGGAGAAAATTGAATTCAGACTAGATTATATTATTGACCTTTAAATACATTTCCTCGGACTGGATCATGCAACCTCCCCTTCTGGTAAACTTTTGTTCCAGAAGTTTAGAAGACTTTCTGGAACAGATTTTTGGGCATCACAGAAGATGGCAGTGGCTTAGTGGTTAAGATGCTGAACTTGATTACTGGAAGGTCAGCAGGTCAGCAGTTCAAGACCCGAGTGCTGCATGCCGAAGTAAGCTCCAGTCTGTCAGCTCTTGCCAACCTAGCAGTTTGAAAGCAAGAAATTGTAAGCAGATAAATAGGTATCACTTCGGTGGGAAGGTAAACAGCTCCCCTTTCCCATTGGCTCACCAACAGCATGTGGCTGTTCTTGCCAAATAGTTGACTCCTGTAATTTCCACTGAGCTTTATAACCAACCTTTGGGTTTTTGACTTTAATTCCCAGAAGCCTGTCAGTACATTAGCTTTTGCGGAATTGATTTAGGCTTCTGGGATATGGAGTCCCAAAACCCAAGGTTGGTGAACAGTGTTTTATAGAGTCTAGTTATGCTTGCTGTAACAATAGGGTGCTTTACTCTCAAGTATGCCCTATCGTTCTTCTGAGTTGCAGCTCCCTGGCTGGACAACCCAGGCCTCTAGACATGTGTAGATAAGGTTGTTAAGGTGTCACTCCCACTCTCCAAGAAGTAAAAAGTTTTTATAATAATAAATCGGCCAGAGAGGTTTTGAAATGGAAAAAGAGAATTTTATCTGTTATTCTGTCAAAGCACAACAAAATACAATTACACATGATCATGGTACATCATAATAATGCATATCTGCATGGTCTTGGTTCCATTGGATCCAAGGACCTAGATATAAGACATAGCTAGCCTTATATACGTTCACGTGTTCTTCAGTCCAGATGGTATTCCAATGGCGTTTGGTGCTTTCACCTTTATGTTCATTTTTGTCACATACATTCTAATATATGGATTGATGTACTGTACATCCTAACATATACAGCAGTGGTAAACATGTCTGCTTATTTCAGATAACCCTTTGGGGTGTGTTCTACAGCAGTAGCTGTAAACAACTTTAGAAATGCTTTCATGAAGCCAAGAAACCAAGATGGCTCTGCTTGTGCTTATAACTATATTCCGATGTATACATTGTATATATTGCTTTGTGAAGGAATATGTCAACACATATAAAATATATTAACACTAGGCTGACAAAGGTAGCGTTGCACCAAGTAATAACTCCAAGTCTCTTCAGTATTTTAGTACAGTACTGCATGTTGAAATCAAAGCAAAGTTCAGAATAAAGCATTAGAAGCTTAGAAAACATTTCAAAATACAGTAGAACCCCACATAACGAAAAAAAACCTCCGCTCCGCGGAACCCTTCGCTATGCGGATTTTCCCCATTATACAAAGTGAATGGGAGATGCCCTGGATAACGAACAAAAATATTCGTTATCCGGGGTTCCCATTGACCGGGTATACCCCGGTTACCCAAAACCCCGCACAATGAACTATTTTTTTCGTTATGCAGGGTATCTCCATTGCCTAATGAACGTTTACCCAGTCAGTAGGACCACGATGCTAGTTATTGTGGTTCTTGGGCTGCTAGTTGGAAACCCTGCTCCATGGCATGTATCTTTCAAAGAACAGTTCTGAGATGCCTTTTTTGGCCATCTCTTCCTAGGAACACCATTTATTTCATAATTCCAAAGACAGCAGTGGGCATCTAAGGAAGGTCTATGGAACCAACTTTTGGTTCTTGGACTTCAGTTCCCAGAAGCCTGTCAGGCCACTGGTAGATCAGTCCTTTTGGGAATTGACTTAGGCTTCTGGGAATTGAAGTCCAAGAAAAAAGTTGATAAACACTGTTCTAGAGATAACAGCAATACCATCTCCCATTTCGCCAAAGCACTGTGGATTGCTTTTCCAATTTCCAACACATCCTGGAATTGATCAAAAACTTGTTTCCAGTTTGGGGTAGGGGGGACTCTTCTGGTTTTGGAAACATCTGGAATGCACAGAACAGAAAACTGCTCTTGTCTGAGAAAAGAACCATGCTTTTTAGGAACCGCAGTGGCTCAAGTGGCTAAGACAGTGACTGGAAGGCGGGAGGTCAGTAGTTCAAATCCCAAGTACTGCAGGATGGAATGAGTTCCCATCTTTGTTCCAGCTCCTGCCAACCTAGCAGTTCGAAAGCAAGAAATTGCAAGTAGATAAATAGGGATCTATATATGCGCTATAGCCCCTCTACAATCCGTCACTATTATCCTAGGAACAGCTCAGGATAATCCAAATGTACCCATCATATTACAGGATTGTTTAATATTGATTTCCCATTCAGCACTTTCCATAAGAATTAACTGCTCCAGCCAGCTGTCAAATATACCTGCTTCTGCAATTTGTCCCAAATCATTAATGGCTCTGCTTTAATAATATTTCCATTTGAAATTTAATTTCGCCCAGGCATTAGCCAGGTATTACTTATGCAAATACAAAGTTTTATTGCTCTATTAGACATTATTCATTATCACTCCCTCCTGGTTTTAAGAAAAGTCAGAACATTTGGAGTGTATCCAGATGTTTTAATTGAAGGTAGTCAGAAAATGTCCCTTTCATTTAAATTATGTGTTCGCACAAATTTAAACATGATTACCATAAAATCAAGGAGAGAAGACAAAAATTGAAGTCTAACCTAAAGTTTGAAGGAAAGAGGCAAAATGAGAATGCTGACATAATGCAATAGGATTGTAACTACTCAATGTTTCTCATTATAGGCAGCAACCAAGAACCTTTTAAAGTAGGAACTCTCCAAATTCGCTTGTTTGATTTGAGTCACTGTGAACCTGGTTGTGCTCTGATTTTATAATTGGCTTGATGTGAATGTTTTAAAAATGTTAATTAACACAGGAACAGGACAAAGGGAACTGCAGTGTCTCAAGTCGCTAAGACGCTGACTGGGAAGCGGAAGGTCAGCAGTTCGATTCCCGAGTACTGCAGGACTGAAATGAGCTCTCGTCTTCATCCCAGCTCCTGCCAACCTAGCAGTTCAAAAGCAAGAAATTGCAAGTAGATAAATAGGAACCACTTCGGTGGGAAGGTAACAGCGTTCCGTGCGCTAGTCATGCCTGCCACATGACCACGGAAACGTCTGCAGAAGCAGACAGCGCTGGCTCTTCAGCTTAGAAACAGAGATGAGCACTGCACCCTAGAGTCGGATACGACTGGCTTTCGAGCAAGGGAAACCTTTACCTTTACCTTTAGACGGTTTCTTCCACCAGAATGCCATCATGTTGATTCCAAAGAAAGCATAACTTTGATATTTTGAGTTAGTCCGTGTAGTACTCCTCCCAGTGTTTGCTGCAGATATATTTTGAGATGTACCACAGGTACCTGAAACCACAGATAACACTCTATATTTTACACTGCATACAGTGGCCTCTAGTGGCCAAATCAGATAATGTGCTATAGAAATGCATAGTTTGTGTATTTCAGTATTTTTATTGAGTATTTTTAGACCCAGAGATGTAGAACTTACTATATACGATGAAAGAGCATTGCTGTTAAGATGGTTTACTAATATGAAAAGCTGTCTTCAATCCACCCTTGTCTTGAGAAATTAGAAACATTTTGACTTCCAGGTGATAAAAATATTATTACAGGTCTTTTCAGGCTGTGATTAAATCATATCACATTCAAAGTCATCAGGGGCAAAGAGCCTCAAACAAGAAAGAATATTATTGTTGTTGATGAATGAGATGCAAATGATTTGGTGTTTGTTTTTTTTAAAATATAGTGCGCAGTAATCAGGCAATTATTGCCAGCGCTTCAGCTTTGTGTATGCAGTCATTCGATGCAACCTAGCAGGTTGAACATAACTGGTCTCCCAACTGCCAGAAGATGAGCTGGTTGACGCCAGGTTGGTTTTGGGATGGGGGACCGAACCAAACTGAAATCCTGGGGAGCCATTGCTGCCGGCCAGAGTTTGCAATATTGAAGTATATGAACACTGACTGACTGGCTCATGGCAAAACATTTACAGCTTATGCTGGAGAGAAACGTTACGACATGCAAAGCCTTAATACATGCAAATAGGTCAGATGACCCCTAGAGGGGTCAGGAAACTTTCCAATTGGTTATTTATGGGACAAACAATATGACACCCAGTGCATGCTGGTTTGCACTACAATACTCAACATGATCTTGCCTCACAACAGCCTGAGCTGCAGGTGCCAGACGTTTTAGACTTGTCATCTTAAATGTCCCACAATGCCAGTCATATAACATCGCAGCAAGATACTGTTGGGAATTGGTAATGGTGCCTGCAAGACACTCAAGATGGAGAAGCACTAGTTTGAGCCCTATATGACAAGCCCACTACACATGTAGGCAAGGCTGCCATATTTTGACTCAGGAGGTTTCTCACATGGTTTCACATTCACATTGAACTCAATGATGGGAAGTCTGATGGTGGAGCCTGGATGACAATATAACCCACCAATCTTACTTCAAGTGCTGTATCTGATTCCAAATATTGGCGATCCTCATGGCGATCAGCCATGGGAACAATATAGTGATCTAGGAACACTATATTGATCTTCTGCATCACAGTGTGGAAGCAGGCGACCAGAATGTTGCTTTGTCTAGAGATGTTATTGAGCAGGCGAGTCTCCTCTTCAGAACCAGCACTGAAATTGCAGTGAATGTGATGATGGAATGTGGAAATGGTACATGACACCAGTATGGGTGGATCAAATGGAAATGGGAGGGACAAATAAATGCTGGAGATGTGAAACAATGGTTGGTACATATTTACATATGTGGTGGGAATACAAATTCGCACAAAAAAATTGGGAAATGCTAGGTGGAGAATTGGGGGGAAATTGTAAAGTTTACATTTAGGTTAAATCCAAAAATTGCTTTGCTAGGAGAAGTGGAGGAAATTAAGATTGAGATGGTAGTTATACTGTTATCAGTGGCAAGACAATTGATCACCGTAGAATGGAAGAACGAGTTCATAATAAGTAAAGACATGGTATAGAAATGCATGGTGTGAAATGATAAATTAATGACAGAATTAAAGATAAAGAAAGGAATTTAAAAATATGTTTTGGGAAATATGGAAGCTCTTTGTCATATTTGGCTTAACAAATAAGGATGGGGTTAAACCATGTCAGGAAGAGTATAAATTTTGGAAATAAAAATAGTAAATTGATAAGAGTATAAGCAAATCTCACTCTGTATAGCACGGGGTAGGGGAAAAGGGATGGGTAGATATATTTGTATGTTTGTTTTTTATTACTTTTTTTATTTGTAATGTTTTATGTTAATAAAATAAAAAGAATGTGATGCTGGAGGATGATGGACCTCCCTTGGAAACATGTTTTGCAGCACATGGTTGTATAAGGTGGGGGTGGGGGTGAGGGGGGGAGAAGAACCATCTTGTTTACCATTGTACCGTACCAGTAAAAATGCTTTCTGAAACTATGAACAGTTATGTTGATTAATGGTAACAAACTGGGTGGCCATTAAAAAAGAATTACCAGCATGGAACAACATGGAACACCTAGATATTACTTGCCCTGATTGTTTCACAGCTCTTCTTTGACCGTGGTGGAACACCAGGTCGATAGCAAATCAATATTAAGGAAATAGAAGCTTATTATCGCCTCACTGTCCATGTTGTTAAGGAGCACCATTCAACCATGATGCAAGATGGCAGGAAACAAAATGGGTTGAGTGACGCGGTTGCTCCAGGTAGCTAATTTTGAAGTTCAGGAAATAGTTAGACATCAAATGCATTCTAGCTCAAATGTGTTGTTATATATGGGGGAGATATGTCTGTGAGGGTGTAAATAACTTTCATGGATTTTCTTGTCCTTTGTGGGAAAGAGCTTCTGGATACACTGAGACAGGTTAATGAAAAGTTCCTCAATTGCTGTGAGGATTTTCATTCCTCAATGAGAGCAAGCAGGTACATTTTTTGCCAGATGCAACATTAGGGGAAAGAAACCCCCAGTGGTTGGAGTTCTATCTACAGTACTTATCTTATGCACACTTTACAGGATTTAATGTGGCTCACCAAGAAAAAGGTCTCCCTTACTCAAAAGCCAGTTGTATCTGACTCTAGGATACAATGCCCATCTCCGTTTACAGCCAAAGAGTTAGTACTGTCTGCATCTGCAGGCGGTTCCATGGTCATGTGGCACCTCTTTATCTACTTGCAATTTCTTGTTTTTGGACTACTTTTTGGACTTACTGACTTGCAAAAGGTAGGATTGGATGCTTTAAAACAGGGGTGCCCTAATTATGGCCCATGGGCCGGATCTGGCCTGCAGCACCATTTCATCTGGCACGCGACACTCTTGCCGCTCCCGGAAGTAGGGGTAAAACGTGTATGCATGGGTGCATAACACACATGTTTATTACCCTACTGTAAATGACCTGCGGCTGTTGTAAACGCGTGTCCAACAGCCGTGGGTCATTTACAGCAGCATTATGCACATGCACAGGCACATGTTTTACTTCAGTTTCTGGCAGGCATGGGCTGGCCTCTGGCGCCCTCGGGTGCAAATAAAATTATTATTTTATTTGCCCAGCGCACTGCACTTTAGATTAAGCCATTGATCCAAGCTCCCTCCTTCAGCTTGAAACAATGGTTCATTCTAAAGTGCCGTGTGCCAGGCGAAGCAAGCGAGGGGTAGCGACCAAGCGGTTCCCGGGGACAGCCTTCTCTCCCATCCCTTGGTCACCACTGCCACTCGCTTGGTCCACCGGGTTCATGGCACTTTAGATTAAGCCATTGCTCCAAGCTCCCTTGGACAGGAATGAAGTATTCCTTGCCAATATCTGCCAGGCATGTTGTTCGTTAATGAAAGCCAAACATGTTGTTTTAAATTCTGTGCTTTGATTTAAGCCAGCCCACTGGGTGAGATTAATAAAGAAGGCAATGCTCGTACCTCTGCAGTGTGATACCACCCCCGTGTGTGGCAAAAGTTGTTTTAGCAGCCATCATAGAAACAAAAGGCAGTCATTTGCTTTTCAGCCACTGAAAATGCAGATTAAAGCAGTGCTGGCCACAGACAAATCCCCAAATCTACACTGTGGCATTACCTTCATGAGACCAATTTAAAAGGCACAAACTCCTCAGCGCAAGCAGGAGAAAAATACCCTTTGACCAGGCATGCTGTTTCAAGAAGCCCTGGGCAGATAGGTTTGGGATTAAAACTATATAATCTGCAGGTGCTCATAAAATAACAGTGGGGGAAGCAGATGTTGAAACAGGGGTGGTCAGATTTTTTAAATGTTATCCTCAATGGCTCCTTTGATGGGGTTGGAGTAGTGGGAAGGGGGCATAAAAAGCTATTGCTAGTACTTTGCTTATACCTGGAGTTGTGGAACGGATAGAGAAGGGGTGCCCAAACTACGGCCCGTGGACCAGATGTGGCATCCAACCCACAAAGCCCTCGTCACTCCCATTTTACTTCCACTTCCGGGAGCGATGAGGGATTCATGGGCTGGATGAATTGGCGTCAGGGGCCGCATCCGGTCCACAGGCTATAGTGACCAGTCCCCTGAACCACGTGGCTGGACCACGGCCCTAAAAGTTTGGGCACCCCTGGGATAGAGTGATATATTAGGATTTAGGAGATTTGGGTTTGAATCCCAGCAACACCATGGAAACTCAGGGGAGAAGGGACCCGGGAGAGGGGCGGACTGGGTCTCTAATCACCATGGGTTGGATCCCCCATCCGGGCAACACCGGGTACTTCTGCTAGTATAGTGATAGAAAGAATTGATAAAACCCTTCCTTAGATGTCACACAGGAAGGAAGGAAGGCCTCTTCAAACTCAGTTATTCTATGATCCTATGACCTAAAAGTTGGTTATTGGTTTCTTTTCCTGTCTTGGTCATGAAACTGGACACACAGTGGACAGATTGCCAGGGAATTTTATTACATGACATCCCTTCTGTAGGAATCGGGGCCGCTGAGGGCCGTAGGTCCCGGAGGAGACTGATCAAGAAACGATACGAGGCAGTATGGAGCGAGATCAGATCAGTAGTTTATTGAGGGAAAACTTCACCATATATAGAGGGAAAAGCGTCATCTCAGAAATCACATCATCTGTTTACTCGGGTTAATTGGGAATCTCTCTGAGGGAAGTTAATTAACTGGGACAAACATTGACATGGGAAGCATGTCCAAGGATTAGGCAGGGGTAAACATGGCTTCTATTTGTGCCTGAGATTAGACTGGGAGATGAGTGATTACTCTAATGGGTAACAGAGTTAGATATCTGCTCTCTCAGCAGATCCGCTGGCCAGGTCAAGGAATTGGGTGAATCAAACCCTATCATTTATCCACCCCCCTTAATTTCTCTGCCCGCAGAGCCCACGGCTCAAGGAGCGTTCTCCCGAAGTGGCCTCTGCGCGGGCCGTTCCATGCCCACCGGGCATGGGGAATCCGCACCCTTCAACTTACCAAAGGGTGGCTTCATTTTGGCTGTTTCACATCTGGCCTAGACACGGAAGAAGAAGAAGAATTTTGAAAGCAAACCCCCTTTAAAAAAAGAAAGAAAGAAAGGTCAATGCAAGAATCTAACCAAGAGGGTGAGATTTGCTAATTTAAGGTCCTGATGTCCTAGGCAGAATTGGACTTCAGATTTGGATTCAGCACACTTGATTTAGTATTAGGACACATGGATTAGAGGAAGTAGCAGACAATATTATTTTATATTTTTATTTTGTGATATAGTGTTATCATTCACATTCCCAGCCCTGTATCCCCAAAAAGAATCCATTGGTCTTCTGATAATCATTGCCAGCATTTGCCTGGCTTAATTTTCTTGAAGTTTTGTAGTTAATTATATTGTGGTGACATGTACTTACATAGATATATCCTGTGAAATATAGTAAGTTAGAATCATTAGCCCTTAAAACTAAGTATGGAGTATTTGGGTGGACCGGGAGGGGCTTGCTCTCATTATACTCACCTGGTTCATCACTATATAAAAGGATTTAGCATTTAAAAATAGTAACGTCCACAGCCCAGAAAGAAAACACGATGTGAGATTAGGACGCAACATAATTATCATGCGATATAAACTATATAGCATGATGAAACCAGGTGGGTTGTTACTTCTTAATAAGCACAGTATATTTAAATTTATTGTTATTCAACTTAGCATGTATTAATTGTCTTCACAGAAGTTGGAAAGTAAAGCTATTGTCTGAAGAAGGGAAGTTCCCCCAAAAAAGTTGTTTAACTGGTCAACTTTTACAACATAGAATTACTGGAAGACTGTACAGCTCACATAGTACACATTTTGCAAATACCTTCAGCTGCGCGGGAAAGATTCCCGCCCTCACCTCACCTGGACAAGAATAGCGTGACGAAGGGTGACATCATACGGAAAGTAGCCAATGCGCTGAGGAGCCACATTCAAATGTATAGCCAATGCATAAAAGGAGCTGTATATCCGCCATTACCAAATGTTCCTGCTGTACTCCATGCAATAAAGATGTGTTAGACTAGTTTACAGCTGCTTCCATTGTCTTGATTCCCAAACACCAAAAAGACTGTGAACTATTATAAACAACATGATATTAAAATCAACAATATTTTTATTCCTCATGCCTCAGATTTTTTCTGCTTTATCTTTATCTTAACTGTACAATAGTAACATTGTAATTCAGATTTTAGCATTACGGATGTTTTGATAATGGGTCTTTTAATTGGGTCCTTATTTCTTTAGCATTACGGTTTTTAATGATAGCAGACCATTTTATTGTGATTGTGGGTTATGAATTGTGAGCCGCCCAGAGTCGCTACAGCACTAGGTGTGGCCATATAAATCTAAATAAATAAAAGGGAGGGGAAAGTGGTCTAATAAACTCCACTAAAGCTGCAGGCTGGGGGGAGGGGTTTTCCTCTAACCCCAAACCCTGCTGTTTGCCAGATTTTTTAAGCCATCTGTTTTCAAAACCTTCCTGTCCTTGCTGTTTACCAGAGGCTGCCGATCTGCTTTAACAACCTCCGGAGGGATTTTGCACACATCATTATGCAAAAATGCTCATTATGCATGCTTGTCTAAGTAATCTGCACACACAACCACCACCCGCCCAAGACGCAACATCCCACTTCAGAAGCTTATAATCAAACAGAGAGAGAGAGAAGCCAGCAATGTCATAGCAAGAAAACACAGTCTCCAGGGTATTATGGATGTAAGACAGGATTGATCTGAACCACCACTTGCAGTTAACTTTTTAAATAGAAACATGATTAAAAAGACATTCCCCCTCCTCCCTTCCTCTGGTGCACACAGATGTAAGTGTACTCATTCCATTTTAAACATTTCTCTGTTAGCTAAGCAGCAAAGGCATCCCCTCCTATGTTTGTGAGGGGTAAAAACCACCCAGCTTGGTTGTTGCTTGGTGTGTCTAAATTTTTATGCTAATTGCTTCATCCTAATTACAGCCCTGGACTGGATAGCTAGTCAAAGGAAAGACTAGGTCAGGGGTTCCCAACCTTTTCAAGCCCAGGGCCAGGTCACGCTCTCTCAGTCAGCTTCAAGGGCTGGATGGCCATTTTGCCCTGCCTGCTCAATAGACATGCCCATTTCTTCCCAACAGCTTCAAAGGGGTGGCCATTTTGTTTCTCAAATCCCCTTGGTGGGGTGGGGACATATGAAATGGTACCATGGGCCGGATCCAGCCCACGGGCCTTAGGTTGGGAACCCCTGAACTGTCAACAGTAACTTGGGCTGTCAGGATTTGCCCCCTTTTGTCTAAAATGCAATAGACGGGGCTTAGTGTTTAAGACAAACAGCTGTCCAGCTCTTGAAGCTGATTGATAGAGCGTGACCTGGGCCCTAGCTTGAAAAGTCACCAGTAACTTGGGCTAAGTCAACAGTAACTTGGGCTAAATCCGGATTTGCTCCCTTTTGTCTAGAATGCAATACGGTGGCTTAGTGTTTAAGACGCAGAGCCATCCAGCCCTTGAAGATGACTGAGAGAGCGTGACCCAGCCCCTGGCTTGAAAAGGTTGGAGACCTCTGTTTTAAGAGCACCAAGCAGTTTGTCCAAAGCTACACAGGCTGGCTCTTCTTTCCAGTGACAATTGGGAAATGGAAGTCCCTCTGTCTTAAAATAAACCCATGGCTGATAGTGGCACAGCCAGGGACTCTAATCCACTGAGCTATCAGCCACTGGGTTTATTTTACTGTCAATGTCTTAAAAACTCTGCTCACACCACCGCCGAGACAGGACTCTTCCCCCGGTAAGCTTTGGCCCTGGGAGGATGCAGAACAGCTGGGTGGTGGTGGTAGGATGCTGGCTTAAAAGTTGCTGAGATGTCAGCACTTCTGCTTCTCTCTTTTTCAACTTGCCTGTGGTTGGGTGTTTGGAGCTGGGAATTATATTGTAGCTTGTAATATTGTATCTGGGCATTTGGCTATGTTTTTTTTAACATTGTATTTATTACTGTATTTTGTATCCTGTTTGTAAACCCCTTGGGTACCTTGGGGTCATTTATATGTTGTTAGCTGCCCTGAATTGGCCAGTTCTGAATAGGGCAGGGTATAAATTGAATAAACATAAACATAACTCAGGACTTTTCCAAAAAGATTGCCTCCCCATCCTATTAATTCTTAATTTGGAAAACAAATACATTCTATCAGTTGGAGGACAAAGTAATGAGACAAGACAAACTAGCTGTATGAGTTGCTGCTATTTAATTGCCAGTTACTTTCAGATTTGCAGCTGGTGGGGGAAAAGCTGCCATGATTTCTCTGTTTCATAATCTTATCTGTTGCTGCAATAAGTTATTTTATTTTATTTACTAGCAGGGGTGTCAGGTTTCACCCAGGTGGTCCCAACCCGGCTAGCTGAGTACCAGTGTTGCCCGGGAGACCCACTGGCCAGGGGTGGGCCCGTGATGTGAGCTCAGCAATGACATCACAATCCCCCCCGGTTGGCCTAGCACTGGGGCAGACACAAACCCTCCTGTTGAATATACCCCCCTTTACAGATCAATTTAGGGAGCAAACATCCCCCATGGGCTTCGGGACCCCAACAGTGACCTGCTCACGTGTGCAAGGTACATGTCTGCTGAATTTCACGGGGTTTGGTCAAGGGATGTGGCAGCCCATTCCGGATATGGTACCCACACCTCTGCTTTATAGGTATAGATTTATTTATTTATTATTTATTATTTTATTTTATTAGATTTATATCTAACATTAGCAGCAGAGCTGTCATCCATTTCCCCCCCTCTTGGTGTTCCACTCCCAAACACCTCCAGTAAATTGAACATGCCTAATTTTAACAAAAGATCTGGTGCCCAGTTCCAAATTTTGGATCATGTCTCTTTTTCTAGTGATGTCAATGCATTTTAGCTATCAAAAGTTGCCACACAGACCCTCCATGGCTCTACACCACCAAAAGCCAAATCAAATGGCACAGTGAACACATCGTTAGAAGCAGGCTCCCTGAATTGATAAAAATAGTCTAATTGTCCTAGTGCAGCGCTTGGAGGTGTCTTCGTTGTTGTTCTGCCATATTCAATTCTGAATATTGGCGATCATCATGGCGATCAGTCATGAAGCTTGTCCTAGGAGCAATATAATGCAGTGGCCTTTCATCTGTCTTCTTCATCGCAGCATGTCACCTGTACCACTGATTGAGTTCCATGAGTCACTTTCTGGTTCTGAGCTCTTTTGCCACACAAAGTCCTCCTCAGCCCCAGACTGAGGATTGAAGTGGGATTTAGTCCACTTGGGGGCCATCGCCCTTTCCTGTGGACTTCACCACCCAAGGCCCTTAGTCCTCAGGGTGGTCAGGTTAATCAACCACTGCCTGGTGATTGGTGTTGAGTCTCTGGCAATGTGGTCTACCTCAGGGGTCAGCAAACTTGGCTCTTCAGATGTTCTTGGACTTCAATTTCCAGAAGACCTGATCAGCAGGAGTGCTGACTTGGGATTCTGGTAATTGAAGTCCAAGTACATCTGGAAAGCCAAAATTGTTGACCCCTGATCTACTCTATTATCATAGCAGGATAACCTGGTCAGACTGAATTGTAGACTCTACTTTTAAAATACCTCAGATTTCCAACAAAATAGATCTTGGATAATTGGACAGATGTTAATAGGTGTGGAGCTTATGTACACTGGAGGATTAACTGAGGAAAAACATAATATTGGGGAAATTAGAAGACAGGAGGAAAAGAAGAATACCAAAATATGGTATTAACTCCATAATATGAACCATGGTATTAACTCCATAATATGAACCATGGTCTTCAACTTACAAGAGGTGAGCAGAGCTGCTAATGACAGGACATTTGGGAAGTTACTGATTCATAGGATTGGCATACATCAAAAGAAACTTGAAATCACTTCTTCTTCTGCCATATCAGAATCCGAATATTGGCAATCCTCAAAGGCAAACAGCTATGAAGATTGTCCTGGGAGAAATATAATGCAGTAGCCTTCCATTTGAGTTCTGCATCGCAGTGTGATGCCCATAGATCCAGTTCCATGAGTCACTTTCTGGTCCTGAGCTGTTTTGGCATGCAAGGTCTTCATCAGCCCCAGGCCACTATTGATGAATATGCTGCCCTTCATCAGGCTGGATTCAAGTGGGATTTAATCCACTTGAGGACTATTGCCATTCCCTGTGGACTTTGCCACCCAAGGCCGCTAGTCCTCAGGATGGTCAGGTTAGGTAACCGCTTTCTGACGATCAGCATTGAGCAGTAGTGTCTACTACTGTAGCAGGATCACCTGGCCAGACATAATAGACTAACTTGAAGCAGGAAAATCCACATCTCCAACATCCCTGACAATGGGCCATGCAACCTCCAGTGAAGGAGGGTCCAGTGAAGGAGCGTCCAACCCATTACACATTATTGTCTCCCTTGATGTCCCTCCCTGGGTTTTTCTCCCTGGTCCTTAACTGAAGATTCCCCGTGCCCGGTTGGGCACCAGTGGTCTCTGGCAGAGGTTAAACCAGCGGGCAAACTCCTGGCCTCTGGCCCCTGTCAGGGCATAAGGGGGGTGAATTAATGATAGGGATTAATTCGGCTGCTTCTAGCCTGACCGACGACTCTGCCGAATAAGCATCTTGCAGACCTCAATTACCTCTTGGAATAATCACTCATCTCCTGGTTAAGGAAATCTCCGGTGCAAACAGTGAATATGTTTACCCCTGTCTAAGCCCTAAACAATAGTCTCCCTCGTCCCGTGTTTGTCCGAGATAATTAACTTCCCTTTAGAGAGGTTCCCCAATTAACCTGAGTAAACAGGTGATGTGATTGACTTTCGGGTGATGGTTTTTTCTACCTGCCTTCTGATCTATAAAAGGTGTATGTATTTTCCCAATAAACGACTGATCTGATCTCGCTCCTGTTGCCTCGTGTTGTCATTGATCAGTCTCCTCCGGGACCTAACGCCGCCCTAGCGGCCAATCATCGCTACATCTGGTGACCCCGAGACGTGATTCTACTCGTGAGTAAGAGACCCCGGAGAGGTCTACTCGTGAGTAGCGATCCACGCGGTCCGGTTCTGCGCTTGAACCGCGACCCGTCATCCCGGAGGACAGCGCAGCGCTCCGACCGGCAGCCAGCCGATCGGAGAAGTGGCCTGCGGCGAGGCATTCCAGAGAGACATTCCTACAGCTTACTCCCCGCTTTCGAGGAGGTTGCCATAGAGGGAAACGCGTTCCGCTCAGGGCAAGCTGTGAGCCCCTGACATCGCAGAGGCCGTTGAAGGGCCTGTGGCAGAAGGTCCACGCTCCGAGGTCTACCCCAGACACCCGACGCCCGAACCTGTTGCCTGCAAAGACGCGTCGACTCGTCCCGAGGAGGAATCTTCCGGAGACCCCATCGCAGGTAATATGGGGACTTGTTCTCATAGACCAAGTCCGTCCGCTAGCCAAAGAACTCATGAGGAGGAGTTCAGAATCCTGGCCAGGGTTTTTAATTTACGCTTTCACAGCAGGGAATTAGCGAGACTTTTGGCGTATCTCAGGGAACACTGCCTACTTTACCCAGAAGTAGGTACGTTAACCCTGCAGCTCTGGGATCAGATAGGAGACTGCATTCAGCAACCCCCGAAAGCTCCAGGAGGGATAGTTCGTACTTGGAGGAAGTGTAGGAGACTCTTGGCTGAGATCGAGCCAGTCCGGGTAGAGGCCAAAGAACCCCCGTTAGTCGAGCCATCAGGCAAGCCAGTCGAACCGACTGCGCCCACGGCACTCTATCCGTCAATTAGCTATCAGCAGAGTAGCGTAGGGAGCCTTCCCGCGGTGACAGCTGCAGACGTCACCAAAGGAACGCAAGGAATGAGAAGCGCAGGTGCTTCTCTGACAGCTCCGGGTTCCCTAGTCGTGAAGAGTGCCCTTCAGCGCACAGCTGAGATAGAACTTAAAAAGGGGGAATTGTCAGTTGAACAACTAGCTGAACTCAGACAGATTTGTCCAATCCGCATGGAGATGGACGTGCTCACGGGCGCACAGCAGATAGTACACTCCCCAGTCCCGTACAAGCTTCTCATGGCTTTACGGAAAGCAATTTCAGAGACAGGGCTCCAAAGTCGTTTTACGAGGGGCACGCTTCAGCAAGTGTGCGAAACCACCATGTGGATTCCTCATGATTGGAAAGCCGTCATGAGGATGATGCTAACCCCCAGCCAGTACATGATTTGGGACAGCGAGTTTCGCCTAGAGGCTCAAACTCGAGCTGCCAGGATGGGAGGCGTGGTAATCCCTGACCAGTTGTATGGTTCAGGTGCCTTTGAGCCCATCAACGCTCAAATCAACTTGCCTCTCGCCACTCTAGAAATGTCAGCCGAGGCTGCCTATAGGGCATACTTCAAGGTCCCAGTGTCTGGCAAAACGGCAAAAAATTACACCGCTATTAAGCAGGGAGCCCAGGAGCCCTACATGGACTTCATCAATTGCCTGGAGGAAGCAATTAGCAGGCAGATTGATAATGAGCAGGCCCAACAAGAGCTCATGATTAAGCTAGCAAAGGACAACGCCAACTTGGACTGCCGTAAAATCTTGCAGTCCCTGGGCAATCGCCCTGACTTGACCTTAACGGACATGATCCGAGCATGCTCCGACGTTGGCACAGACTCCTACAAGATGGGTCTGCTAGCGGCAGCGGTGCAGGGGGGGAAAAGACATCATGGCAATGGCAAGATCAAAGGGGCATGCTACTCTTGTGGTAAGGTCGGACACTTCGCTAGGGAGTGCCGATCCAAGGGAGGCGGACAAAAGTCTGGCCGTCCCAAGGCTCCGAACACCCCCTGCCCAAAGTGCAAGAAAGGCTATCATTGGGCCAGGTATTGTCCGAGTTCGGGAAACCGGAATCCGGGCACGTCTCTGGCCCCAGTCCAAACAGAGGCTTCCTTCACCCAGATCCAGAACTCCCCAGAATTAGACTAGGCGCCAGGCACATTCCAGGCACTGCGAGGGCACAGGCCAGCCCCAAGGGTAGCACAGGGCTAGAATTGGCTTGCCAGGCGGACGCTACATGCGATCTGCCGGGCACAGTCTATCTAGTCGACTCTCAGTATATGGGACCCCTACCCAAAGGCTTTATAGGTTTAGTTTTGCCCCGTAGTGTAGCTGGAGCACGTGGAATTTTTATAATTCCAGGAGTCATTGACTCGAATTTTTCAGGCGTTCTCCAGATCCAGCTTTGGACACACCTGCCCCAAACAATCCACAAGGGAGACACCTTAGCGCAACTGATCATGGTTCCTTGTCACTCGCCAGCAAGCAGCCAGAGAAGGCTCAGTGACAGCTCAGAGTCCGGTTCAGCAGACCGCTTGAGCGCGAGTGAGGCAGTGCAAGGATACCAGGTCTTAGCGACAGTGGAGACCAACATTGAGTGGAAGCAGCGCCCCGTTATCGAGGTATTTTTGAACAAAAGAGTGTTCTCAGGGTTACTCGATACCGGAGCGGATGTGACCGTGATAAGCAGAAGCCAGTGGCCGAGGGAATGGGCCATTGAGCCGGTCTCCGATGTGTGGGGGGTAGGCGGTGTTCAGGAAGCGTTTAGAAGCCGAGAGTGGGTAGAAGTCACAATCCCAAGGGCTGACGGCACGGCGGTGATTCGGCCGCACATTCTTGACGTGCACGTCAATCTTTGGGGGCGAGACATTCTACAGCAGTACGGTGCCACCCTTACCTTCGGGTAATGGCATTGCCACTTAAATGGCTCACCGATACTCCGGTCTGGGTAGAACAATGGCCGGTAGTGGGAGAAAAATTGGTTGCTCTCAAGCAGCTAGTTAAGGAACAGCTAGACGCAGGACATATAGAACAGTCCACAAGTCCCTGGAATTCGCCAATTTTTGTTATTAAGAAGAAGTCGGGGAAGTGGCGACTCCTCCACGATCTCAGAGAGATCAATAAATGCATTCAGCCGATGGGTCCGCTTCAATGCGGCATCCCAAATCCTAACATGATTCTCGAGGGGTGGGAGATTCTAGTCGTAGATCTCAAGGATTGCTTTTATACAATCCCCTTAGACCCCAGGGACCGGGAAAGGTTTGCCTTTACGGTGCCGGTCGTGAACCACAGTGAGCCCACGCAGCGTTACGCGTGGAAATATTTGCCACAGGGCATGCTCAATTCGCCCACTTTGTGCCAAATATATGTTCACAACGCACTGGCAAAGTTCCGAAGCCTTTACCCTAAAGCTATTGTTTGTCACTTCATGGATGATATCTTAGTAGCGTTGCCGCAACTCGGCAGCGAAGTGTTTTCAGACCTCCAGGCCAGCCTGGGGGACAAGGGTTTACTCATTGCCCCGGAAAAGGTGCAGAAGACCGAGCCCTTCTCATACTTGGGTCATCGGCTTCTCCGCTCTTTTGCAGCGCCAGTTTTGCCTCAGATAAATTTACAGGATTCAGTCACCCTCGTGGAGTTGCAGCAAGTTTTGGGAAACATTAATTGGGCCAGACCGTATTTCCGACTGGATACGGATCTTCTAAAACCGCTCTTCTCGCTGCTAACCTTAGGTAAGCAGCCGGCAGACCGGATAAAAATTTATCGAGATGCGCGCTTGGCGCTCGAGAAAGTGAGCCAAGTTCTCAGCCAGAGGTGGGTGGATAGAATCGCCCAGGGGCCATATGCCCCAATCCTGAATTTGTACATCGTACGGTCGGGATCCATGTTCACTGGGGCGCGAGGAGTAGACTCAGACAAGGGAGCGAAAATTGTGGAGTGGGTGTACTTGCCTAACACTTCTTCACGGAACATCGTTCCGCCCCAGGAACTAGTCTCCGCGGTGATCTACCGCGGAAGGCTGAGAGCAAGGGACATTTCTGGGCACGATTTAGCCAAAATTGTAGTCCCGTTCACCAAGGAACAAATTCACCAGTTGATGCAGTTAGGTGACTCGCTTCCGATAGCTTTGGAAGGTTTCACTGGAAGTTTAGCGTACCACTTGCCCAAGGACCCCAGACTTGTCTCACTCCAGACAGGAACAGTCAGCTTGTTCGAACTGCTTTCGCTGGTCCCACTTCAGGTGGCCAGGACAGTTTTTACTGATGGGGGACGCACATATGGTGTTTTGACCTGGCAGGCGGGCGAAGCTTGGCGCACGCTGTTGACTCTTCCACAAAAGTCCGCGCAGCGGGCAGAGTTGGCAGCCGTGAACCTTGCCTTGCGCACCTTCGCCCAGGAACGTTTAAATATCATAACTGACAGTCTGTATGTTAGAAATTTACTTCACAGTCTACCGGGAGCTTACATCACTTGCTTAGTCTGTTTCTCACTGCTCAATTTCATTTGCGAAACCGCACGGAGCCACTCTATATTGCCCACATCCGCAGTCATCAAGACCTACCGGGTCCGATTTCCGCGGGCAATAGCAGAGCGGATGCGGCGGCAAAGGAAATTCAGCAACGTTCAGTTTTGGGAGTTTTTACTACTCCAATTCAGAGTCATGCCTTTTTTCACCAAAATGCCAAAGCTCTCGCGTGACAGTTCAATCTGCCACTTTCTCAAGCCCAAGGTATAGTGCGCTCTTGCCAGCATTGTGCAGGGGCACCAGGGGGGGCCCTCGTGGGGGGTTAACCCGCGGGGGACAGAGGCTAATCAGGTGTGGCAGATGGATGTCACGCATGTGCCGCAGTTTGGCAGATGGCAGTACATGCACGTCTGCATTGACACTTTTTCTCAGTTCGTTTGGGCAACGGCGTAGAAAGGGGAAACTGCCTCCCACGTGGAGCAGCACCTCCTTTCCTGCATCGCGGCGATGGGCAAGCCGCGGCACGTGAAAACGGATAACGCCCCGTCCTACTGCTCTAGGCAGTTGGCCGCCTTCATGGCTACTTGGGACATCAAGCATACCTTTGGAATTCCCTACAATCCGCAAGGGCAAGCGATTGTAGAACGGGTCAATCGGACGCTAAAGTCCTACATTGACAAACAAACAGAAAGGGGGGAGCCACCAGCCCTCCCCAAATCACAGGGACAGGCACAGTTTTGTCTGAATAAGGTATTGTTCACATACAATCACCTTAATGTTTTCTCGGATTGTACGCCGCAGGAGAAGCATTTCCGCCGTTCGGAAGCTCTCCTGCGACCTATGGTCCGGTACCGAGTGCCACCAGACCCTTCTTGGAGGGGCCCGGTGCCGCTCATAACCTGGGGAAGAGGGTATGCTGCAGTTATGTCTCCTACAGGTGTCGCTTGGATCCCGGCTCGGTGCGTCAAGCCTCATTTGGAACCTCATGGCGTGGACCCAGACCGACCCGAGTCCGATCCCGGAGATGGAGGACCTCACCCTGACCGAGGAGACCCACCGGGAGAAGCAGCGGCCGCGGACCCCAGCACAGAGGATAACCTGGGGGATGGTCAAGTCCCTTTGCAGTGAGGCCCAGGACGCCCTCCGACGCGAGGAGAAGGAGCCAACACCGGAGAACTTCGTTGCAGCAGTCTTCGCCCAGATTAATGTCAATTCAGCGATCTTCACCATCATCCTGACCCTCACCCTGCTTTTGGGGGGAGGCGTTCAGGCCGCCTCATTGGAGGCCAGCGATTTAATGCCAGGCAGAGACCTCTCTGCCCGGATGCAGTACAACATTTGGGAAAGGTTGGCTACCCTTGTCAACCAGTCCGATTTTTGCCTCAGGCAGGACGTCGGTTCTGCTTCAATCCTCAGCACCTGCACTGTGCCATTCTCCAGGTGCACACCCCCGGGATGGGGACTGGCTAGTGAAGCAATTCTTCAGCCCGTACATCCCAACAGCTTCCTCGGAATATGCTCGTTGGGAGATGCGGCTCACCATGACTTTACCGGCTGATGCGGCCACTCTCCACACTCCTCGAGTGGCGGTCAGCCCGAACTCTACCTGTGGCCGAATTTACGGTTGCTCCGGACTCGGCCGAACCCGGCGCCGATGTCTCGATGTGGGCAGTGGCAATTGGACTTGCAGTAACCCAGTGCCACGCGGCACAGCATATGCACATATCACCCTACCATCTGGATGGTTTTTCACTTGTAACCAGTACACGTTTAACTACATTCCTGCTAACATTACAGACTCCATATGTTGTATCAGTCGGTTGACACTCTTGCTCCCCACTAAGGATATGATTGCCCCAAGCCCTGATGTTCCCAATGTTTCTAATGTTTCTAATGTTCCCTCACTTATACGGCACACTCGCACCACTCTGTTAGACAGCTCATGTGAAAGCAGCTTTAGGGTAATGAGACCTGCCGAGTATCTCTCCTTGGCAGTCAGCATCTTTGGCGTGCCAGGCTTAGCCGTTGGCAACGCCAAGAGGATTGGTCGCTTGGCTTGCGGCCTAGCAAAGGCCATCAACCATACCTCTTCAGCGATAGCGCTCCTCAATCAGGAGCAGGCGGAACTTCGCCATGCCATTCTCGATAATCGAGCGGCTATCGACTACCTCCTATTGTTGCACCACTTGGGCTGCGAATCTTTTCACGGTATGTGCTGCTTTAACCTTACGGACAACTCTCATAAGATTCAAAGCCAGCTCACGGATCTTCACGCCATAGTGGCTGGCATCACGGAAGGCTCTGCATGGGGGGCTTGGTGGAGCTCACTGTGGAAATGGATGTGGTCGTGGATTCCCTGGGGGTGGCTTCAAACGGTAATCAAAGTGGTGGTGGGGGTAATTATACTAGGCATTGCAGTTTGCTGTCTTGCTCAATGTATTCCCTCGCTGATCTCGAGATGCCGCAGAAGAAGGGAACCCCGTGACGTCATTCCCGATCAACAGCTGGTGCCGCTTTTGCACAGAGTCGCCAGTCAGGCTCTTAATATAAAAAAGTAAGGGGATGTGAAGGTTCCCCGTGCCCGGTTGGGCACCAGTGGTCTCTGGCAGAGGTTAAACCAGCGGGCAAACTCCTGGCCTCTGGCCCCTGTCAGGGCATAAGGGGGGTGAATTAATGATAGGGATTAATTCGGCTGCTTCTAGCCTGACCGACGACTCTGCCGAATAAGCATCTTGCAGACCTCAATTACCTCTTGGAATAATCACTCATCTCCTGGTTAAGGAAATCTCCGGTGCAAACAGTGAATATGTTTACCCCTGTCTAAGCCCTAAACAATAGTCTCCCTCGTCCCGTGTTTGTCCGAGATAATTAACTTCCCTTTAGAGAGGTTCCCCAATTAACCTGAGTAAACAGGTGATGTGATTGACTTTCGGGTGATGGTTTTTTCTACCTGCCTTCTGATCTATAAAAGGTGTATGTATTTTCCCAATAAACGACTGATCTGATCTCGCTCCTGTTGCCTCGTGTTGTCATTGATCAGTCTCCTCCGGGACCTAACGCCGCCCTAGCGGCCAATCATCGCTACACTTAACCCCATGTTGTGTCTCCCCAGAGAACGATGGATGGACCTACGTGAGTGACTCAGAGGGCTTTCAGGGCTTCTCTCCAAGCGAGATCTCGTGGAACACTGAAATATTTGTAAGCAATGACCTTCGCAGAGTCCAGAGGGCCACAAAAAGCCACTAGTCCCCAGGGTTGTCAAGTTAGTTAAACACCACCTAACGATCAGTGTTGAGTTACTGGCAGTATGGTCTACCCAAGGAGTTCTCAACCTTTCAAAGCTGGGGACTGGGTCACGCTCCCTCAGACAGCTTCAGGGGCAAGACAGCCATTTTGCCCTTCCTCCACCACATGGCATTACCTGGTGTGGTGGAGACGGGGGCCCCATGAATAGTGCCATGGGCCACATCTGGCCCATGGGCCGCAGGTTGAGAATCACTGGTCTACTCTATTACCATAGCAGAATAACCTGGCCCGACTGGGTTGAAGTCACATGACAGGAAGAAATCAAAGGAAACAGTTCAATATCAAGGCGCTTAATTTCTTGTGAACCATTGACATTGCAAACACCAAAAGCTCGCAAAAAGCTCTTTACTGACAAGGGCTTATTAATCAGAGGTTAGAAGCAACTCGTCAACACTGAATATTCATTTGTTCCATTGGCTCTTGGAATCTCACTCTGACAAGCATGTGCTTAACGCACACATTAATCACATCAAGCAGCATTTGCGGAGTGCAAATATTTGCTTTGTTCCTTCGGCACTCTTCCAATTATGTTGGCAATTTCAGATAAATTAAAATGGGGCCGGTTTAATATTAAAAGCGGGTGACAAATATAAAAAGAGAGATGTTTGCAAAAGGATTACAAATGGGGAAATAAAGGTTGGTTTGCATTTTCCAGATGGACGCATATTGCCTTTCGTCAGAAAGGCAGGTGAGAAAAAACATTAGAAGGAATAATCTCACATTTACGTTAAGGAGAGTTGGGAATCTGACCCCATTCTTATCATTATCTGCTCATCACAGAAATGAAGGGCATGGGATTAGCTTTCCCTTTGATCTCATTAACTCTCCCTCTACCTCTCCATCAAATCCTAAGGGACAGTTCTTGCCGAGAACAGACAAAAAATTCTTTTTCCTGTGTCTATATATCCAGCAAAGAGGAAGACAAAACTCCAATTGTACACAGCTCGGCCCAACTTGTCTACAGGTGATATCCAACAAAATAGTCATGGAATAAAACCAAGGATATTCACGAACCCACTGCACTTGGTCAGATGTATTAAAGAGATTACACATCTCTTGTCGGAAATATGTGAAGAACTCAATCTCCCCTGAAGGTCGCGGTGCCATGTCCCACCTAGTAAAAATGTAAAGGTCACCCTGGCTCGAAAGCCAGTTGTATCCTGTAGGAATCGGGGCCGCTAGGATGGCCGTTAGGTCCCGGAGGAGACTGATCAAGGAACGATACGAGGCAGTATGGAGCGAGATCAGATCAGTGGTTTATTGTAGGAAAAGTATCTACATTTATAGATCAGAAGGCAAGGCAGGAAAAAACCGTCATCTGACAGAAAATCACATCACCTGTTTACTCGGGTTGATTGGGAATTACTCTTGGGGAAGTTAATTAACGTAGGCAAACATTGACAGGGGAAACACCATTGTCTAGGGCTTAGACCGGGGTAAATATGACCACTATTTGCGCCAGGGATTAGGCTAAACTCGGAGATGAGTGATTACCTTAATGGGTAACAGAGTCCAGAGAAATGCTTCCTCAGCGGAACCGTCGGTCAGGTCATTAATTGGGTGAATCAAACCCTATTATTAATCCATCCCCCTTTAATTTACCCGCAGAGCCCACGGGCCAGGAGCGTTCTCCCGAGGTGGCCTCTGCGCGGGCCGTTCCATGCCATTGGGGCATGGGGAATCCACAGTATCCGACTCTTGGGTTCAGTCCTCATCTCTGTTCATAGCCAAAGAGCCAGCGCTGTCTGCATCTGCAGCCATTTCCGTGGACGTGTGGCAGGCATGCCTCAACCCCAGAGTGCACAGAACACTGTTTACCAAAGTGGTCCCTGTTTCTGGCATTAATCGGCAGACCAGTAAATGAGCCAGATTCTGCATCTTTCTACATTCACACAGCATGTTGTTGGCTGCCAGCAGCCCCTACTTGAGCATATAGGTCTTACATTTATGGACCCCAACCCTCAGCCTATTCGGGGTCCTCCAAGTATACCTCCAATGTGGGGCACATGCACCACAGGGGGGTAATTTGATTTTTAAGTGGGGCAATTCAAGAATGAGTTAGACCAAGTTAACGGCTTTGGTGGCTTCCTCCATATGAATAGTTCACTTTTTGATGTTGGGGAGGTTGAGTTCCTCAGCGATATTCTCCTTTAATGTTGTGCTTTGCTCCATCTTTTAATTTGGTTTTGCTCTTGTTTACCCTCAAGAATGTTTGTTCTTGCCGTAAAGCTCTTTTTTGATCTGCGCTGGTGGACTTTGACAGGTAAAAGACAAGTAAGCAGTGTTGCTTATTTAATGTGGAGGAAAGCAGCCTCCTGGTGATGAAGAGACTGATGGCTGTGATTTCTCATGGGCAAGAGATCTGTAGTGAAATAATTTGGGAGAATCGGTTTAGCACAGGGGTCCCCAACCTAAGGCCTGTGGGCCAGATCTGGCCCAGGGTGACATTTCATGTGCCCCCCCACCCCTCCAAGGGCATTCGAGAAACAAAATGGCTGTCCCTTTGAAGCTATTAGGACAAAATGGCCACCCCATCGTGCAAGACAGGGCAAAATGACTGGCTGGCCCTCGAAGCTGACTGAGAGCGCGTAATCCGGCCCCCCACTTGAAAAGGTTGGGAACCCCAGTTTATCACCTTGGAGACAGTGAGTAAAGGTCAAGCTAAAATCTGGAGCGGATTCACATCCCTGGTTTCTGGATATCACTGTCCTTGGAATTCATCCTAGAATCTTTACATTGACTGTATCTCTCTCTCTCGCTTTCATTCTCTGGCTGGATTTTCTGTCATGCATTCGCTAACCCCTTATTTAGCAGTGCCATCACAAAAGCCTACCCCACTCCTATGTCTCCATATTGAGGCCTGGAAGCCTGCCTGCCGATCTGGCTGCCCAATCTTCCACCCAGCTCCCCTCCACAAGCATGTCTGGCAGCACTCTAGCGAGGCTTTAATTCTGGGCCAGTGGTTTGCCTGTCATTTTCCATCTCAATTAGCAAGTCGAGAATGTATTTAGAGAGATGACAGCGAGTATTTGGGGAATCAATGAACACTGATTTATGAATATTGAGCGGCATCATAGGAACCGAAGCAGAACAGTCACTCAAAGACCAAAGGATCGCTGTTCTCCCCACCGTTATCATCTCTCGCAGTCACTCAGAAGCAGGTTAAATGGTTTTGATTTATGACCTTACCCTACCAAGCCCAATGCATTTGCTTTATCAGTGTATAAAAATTCCTCCGGTGCAATTCCCTGGCCCTCCAAAGAGCCAATTTAAAGTCAACATTATGCATGAGCTGAGCATTCCAGCAGTCTCAGATCTCTTCCTTCATCTCATTAAATTTGCACCAAACAATCTTGCAATTAAAATTTCATATAGATTGCCTCCCTTTGATTGGCATTTGGCCTTGGTTAAAAACATGCTTGAATTTTGTTCCAGGGAAGAGCTTAAAGGGGCTCGATTGATCTCAACATTGTTTTCGTGCACAGCAGTAACAGAGCGCTAATGTTCTAATCAGCTTTAGCGCTTGATGGGGCAGCTACATAGCCGAATGGGTATCCATAAATTCCATTGTCAAAGAGGAGAGTTGGAGACTGCACACAACAGCTGATTTCTGAGGAAAAAATCACGGCCTAAAGACTCACTATCAGGCCTCAACTAGAGGGAAAACACTGATTCAATGGGTTGTACGTACAGCAACACTTTGCATAATGAAAAAAAATCCGTTCTGTGAGTTGCTTCGCTATGCAGTTTTTTCTGTTATGCGAAGCTAATGGGAGATGCCCCTGATAACAAACAAAAAATGTTCGTTATCCGGGGTTCCCATAACAAAACCCCCGGATAACGAACGTCTTTTTCGTTATACGGGGGTTTTGTTATGGGAACCCCGGATAACGAACATTTTTTGTTTGTTATCAGGGGCATCTCCCATTAGCTTCGCATAACAGAAAAAACTGCATAGCGAAGCAACTCGCAGAACGAACGCTTAACTTGCATAACTTGCATAACTTGCATAACGAACGCTTCGTTACGTGAATTTTTCGCTATGCGATGTGTTCATTATGCAATGTATTACTGTAATTGATGGAGCATATCTGAATCGACAGGTATGTCCAGGAGTGTGCTGGGCTGGCCACCTTGGGAGGATGCTGGACAATTACATCACCTGCGCCCCAGCCAATGGGCTGGCAAAACAACAAGGCATGGAGCAGCTCCACAGAGGCACTCAGTTGCGGGTGGCTCCAGCAATGCCTCTTTTATAGGGACAGGCACCCGGTGGTACCCGCCATCTAGTCTGCCTTCCCCACCGCTCGACCCGCTCCATCGGAGGGGCAAGGGGGCGCTTGGTTACCTCCGGTGAACCCGGGTGGGGGCGGTTCTGCTCCAGCCATGGAGATATTGATGCTCCTGCAACTGGGATGGGATCTGCTCTCTTCTCTGGCCTACCTTGCAGGGCTGTTGGGAGGGTCCACTGGGATGGTGAGGGAGCCAGCAATGGGGACACTGGCTTTGCTCCTGGGGAAAAAGTTGGGCATAAATGTGAGCACCTGGCCTCCTCTCGCCACCCCCAGAAGCCTCCTGACTGTTTCCTGGAGAGCCAGCTACTCCGCTGCATGCGTCTTACCTCCTCCCTGAGCCCTTGTTCTTCCCCACCAGAGAGCTGCACCACGGCTCGGAAAGGTAGTGAGTGCCCTACTTGTAGTCTCTTGCTTTAAAAATGCTAGGGCTTGGAAAGGCCCTGCCTCACTGCCTTTCTGAGCCCTAGTGACCCACCCACAAACACCCCCAAAGGCGCCTGGCCTCCTCTTGTAGGGTGATGGTGTTGGCGCAAAGCATTGGCCTCCAATTAAATGGAGATGTACGACTACACTTTTGTCATCAAACGGTGATGATTTTTTTAAACAAAAGAGCTGCCATTGGTCAGAATCATCATGTGATCCCACCCCTTGGTTAAAGGAAAAAATTGAACAGAAAATTGAAAATAATAAATAATAAAATAATGAAAAAACCATTATTTGTGCCTCAGGGCCCCCCAGGGCGCAAGAGGCAAGGGCACCCAGGATGACTCCCGCTATCCCGGTGGCCCAGCCCATGCCTGAGTACATCATGGACAACTTGATCTCCTTTGATATGGTTGGTTTCTTTGGTTAAGAGAGCTGAGAAGGGGAAAGAAGCTTCAGGCCTTTTTTGTGCTGGAAAAAGATACATCTGGATTCTCAGTTGTAATTATTATTATTTTAAAAAATAACCTTTTGCCAAGATTTATCAAGACACTTCTTCAGTGTCTAGGCCAGATGTAAAACTGCCAAAATTAAGGCAACTTTTGGTGAGTTTATTCTGCAGTTCGTTTCGCCTGGCCTAGTGTGAGAAAGATTAGCTGGCAACGCAAGGTTGCCGTTACCAGGGTACCAGCCCGATTGTGGCTCAAAAATACCACAAACCTTTGAAGAGGTTCTTTCTGTTGTACCCCTATCAAGGCACTACACTCATGTGACTCTTAGGTGTAATGGTGGCAAGTTCAAGAACCATGGCCAAAGTGTGCTCATCAATGGTTCCTCCCAATCTTGTACGTGATAGACAAATTCTGAGTTCAGATTTGGAATCAGCATACTCAATATCATGTAAATCACATGTTTCCAGTAGCAAAATCGTTGTTGTGCAGCGTGACAGATTCAAATTATAAGAAAGAAGATTTTGACTAATCGTTAAGAAGAACCTCTCCATAGTAACAGCTGTTTGCTAATAGAAGGAAAGTGGCAGATTCTCCATTAGAAATTTAGACTAATGTGGGACCGCCATATCTCAGAGTACTTTTGAGTTGCAATTTCTCTCCTTTATTAGCTGTTGGATTTGATTACCCTTCTGGCTCAAATATATGATTCTAATCAAACTTTGTGGAGAGTTGTCATATAATATTATCCCAAGGATTTTTACACTCTTGATTAAAACATTGACTATTGTTTATTTATTAAAAACACATTGGGAGATCAGGGGAAAGCTGCAATGTTAAACCAATGGAAGCATTAAAAAACTAGTGTCAAACATCTGGAATGGGATTATTTTAATTAAAGGCAGGGTAGGGGCTACCATCTTCTTATACATTTAGGCAGCCTTCATTTCAACTTATAATATTCTAAGAGGGGATAATTAATTTAAGAGCCCTTTATCTCCATATGGTTTTCTTCAGTCATGTTATTATTATTATAATAGCCAATTGTTCCTGCAACCCGCCTCCCTCAGAGTGGGTTTTAAGTACTTTGTTGTCGCCCCAGAAGCTAAAATGACTATATTAAAACGATCTCAATTTAAAGGTTTCAAAGAGGGGGTGGAAAGCTACAGGATGCAGTTAATGTATTCTGGTGTTAGACCTTAGGTTGCTGTGTTTTTCTAGCAAGGCTTTGACTGGAATCAAAGTTAAGGATTGTAGACTGGTAGGATCTAAATAGGTCACCCTTGCTCGAAAGCCAGTCATATCCAACTCTAGGGATTGGTGCTCATCTACAAATTTTTAGCCAAAGAGCCAGCGCTGTCTGCATCTTCAGACGTCTCCGTGGACATGTGGCAGGCATGACTAGACATCAGAGTGCATGAGATGCTGTTTACTTTCCCACCAAAAGTAGGTTGGCAGGATCTGGGACAGAGACAGGAGGTCACTCCGTTGGGCAATACTCGGATCTCGAACTGCTGACCTGCACAAATTCCAGTCGTCAAGTTCAGTGTCAACCACTAAGCCATCGCAGTCCCCTGGGACCTAGATAGGGAGCTACTATCTAGACACAGGGAACTCAAGACTCAAATTTAGGGGCTGCGGTGGCTCAGTGGTTAAGCTCACCTTGTTAGCTGTAAGGTCAGCAAGTCGGCAGTTCAAGACCTGGGGGCTGCATGACAGTTTGAGCATCCATCTCTGTCCCAGCTCCTGCCAACCTAGCAGCTCAAAAGCAAGAAATTGCAAGTAGATAAATAGGGACCACGTCGTTGGGGAAAATATCTTGGGAACATGAAAGGAGCCTCATTCGGGTGTCTCATGAGTGGAGTTTCTCTAGCAAAAATCCTTTCAACCCAGAAAAAATTCTGGCATGAAATTAGTGGTAGTCAAATTAGTGGTAGTCAAGGGTCAAAGACAGCAAGGGTCTCAGGGTCACACAAAGTAGAGGACATAGACCAGGCATTCGCAACCCCTGTCCCAAGGGCCTAATCTGGCCCATACATCTCATTAATCCATCCCACAGAGGCCACCCAGGCACCTCTAGGACTGCCCCACCACCACTAGGTTGAAAAATGTCACTTACTGCAATGCCAGTGCCAATTGTGCCATTTTCGTGGCTTCTTCCACAGCCTCCACCACTTCCCAGGGTATCTGGAGACTTTGGGGAGCATGTTTGCTCCATTTTGGGAATTTTCCGCCGCTTCTCCGGTGCATCGCAGTTAGCGACTTCTAGTGCTGGGCGGAGCTTATGTCAGCACCTGGGTTCCCAGTGCAGAACCAGGAAGTCTCCAAGTGCCATGGATTAGCTGCCAAAATGCAGCAGAGAAGGAGCAAAAAAAATTCCAAAATGGAGCGAACTGTTCCAAAAAGCCTCCAGAAACCCTGGGAAGCAACGGAGGCTGTGGAAGAAGCCATGGGAAAGGGGTGATTGGTGCCTGAGATGAAAACGTAAGCAGTGGGCACCAACACGCCTCCAGCCCGCGCAGCTGAGTGCTGTGGCGGGAATGGCCCTGGTGGGGAAATGTTGCAAACCCCTGATCTAGACAGATGCAAGTTCAGAAACATTGGATGGTCACATAAAGGAAAATTGGATAGCCATCTGTGAGGTATACTTTGGTAGGGATTCCTACATTGAGCCAGGGGTTGGACTCAATGATCTTATGTGTTTTATGTAAGGTTTTAATGATATGTTGGGTCTTTTTATACAGGGTCATGTGCAATTGGATTGTGAGCTGCCTGGAGTCACTTTGGTGATTGGGTGGCTATACAAATCTAAATAAATAAATAAATAATATATATATATATATATATATATATATATATATATATATATATATATATATATATATATATATATATATATATATATATATATATATATATATATATATATATATATATATATATATATATATATATATATATATATATATATATATATATATATATATAAACAGAGGTGTTTGTTTATTTGTCCTGTATAGAAATCCACACCCCTGGACCGATCGCACTGAGATTTGGCACACGCCTACCTTGGGAGTACAGGAGTGTACCCGTTGGGGTTCTGGGACCAGATGTGGGGGTGTATGCCCCTAAATTGATCTGCAAAGGGAGGTATACTTGACAGGAGGTTGTGTGTGTCACCCAGTGTTGTCATAGTGATGCTAATGTCATATCCCCAATTATGACATCATTGTGATGTAATTGAGCTGGTTAATGTCCCAGTCCCAGTTAGAGGACTGTGACATTAGGGGACACATGGGAACACATGTATGGGAAGGATAAGGGCAAATCGTCGACGGAGAAGCAGGACGGGTGAGAGAGGAGAGAGATGGAGGAAAGGAAGCAGGAGTGACCCACATACACCCCACGAAGTTTCCAAGTGGGAAAGGATGGCCTAAGGTGAAAAAAATTAACCCAAGCGTAGCCGGGTAAACAGCTAATAAATAAATAAAAACTTTCCAATGCAATATGGCTCGGCTTCATGCACAATGTAGCTAGCATTCTTTCTCAGGTGCTGGAATCCGTGTGAAAGTCCTCCCACCCCCATTTTCTCTTCCCGAAAATTGCCCCACACTTTGATGACCTCTCAGGCCAACTCATCCTCTTGTTTCGAAAGCAATTTGTCCAAAGCCTGAGGTTTAAACAATAGAAACTCATTTAAAGCTAAATAATATACCACCTCGCTTGCCAATTTAACACGCTCGCATGGCGGACAAAGATGGAAATGGGGAGTGGCACGCCGTGAATAAAATATCCCTAGAAGTACATCTGGCAGCTGTACTTTTATCAGAGAGTTTTTGCAGTGAATTTAAGCAGGCTTTGGGGGTGGGGTGAGGGAAATCTACAGGCTATTATAACAGCTGCTTTTTATGCCTAGGGTAGGTTGAGTTTCATGGGTGGTTATAAAACTAAAGAGTAGCAGCGCGGGGCAGAACAATTGAGGATTTGATTAATCATACATTAGTTCTTAATCTGCCATCAGATATATCGTGAGACCTTGTCAAAACCTTCATTGTATTCAGTAGTACAGTGATTCAGAGGCTCAAAACTATACATAGTCTAGGTTGTTGCTCAATCTCTGTAATACTATAAGGATAACCACCAATTATCCCACTATCTTAAGACTTGGTCCACCTTCCAGAGACCTGTACTCATTCAGGAAGCCCACACCACCTTTGTGCTGCTTCAGAGTGCCTGTTGTCCTGCTCTAGGCTACAGAAATCTATGAAAGGTTTCAATCATTGACTGTTTGTGCTTACAAGCCAGCCAGATCAGGTAGGACATGCAGTGTGAATTATCTTAATTGTAGTATTGTCAGAGATCGAGAACCTCCATACAGTCAGCAAAAACAGGACCTGGAGCAGATAGTGGCTCAGATCACAATCTACTGATTGCAAAATTCAATCTTAGATTGAAGAAAATAGGGGAAACAATTAGGCCAGACATGTATGATGTAGACAACATCCCTAAAGGATACACGGTGGAGGTGTGGAACAGATAGTTTAGACTTGACAGAGTGCCAGAAGAATTATGGATGGAGGTTTGGGACACTATACAAAATTCAATCAATTGAATACTGTACAGACTTTCAAAGAAAAGCAAGGAGAGATAAGGAAACCTTTTTGAATGAACAGTGCAAAGAAATAGAGGGAAACAACAGAAGGGGAAGGACTAGAGAACTTTTTAAAAAAATTGGGGAAATCAAGGGTACATTTAAAGCAAAAATGACCAGGATAAGGGACAAAAATGGCAGGGATTTAGCAGATGCAGAAGAGATTAAGAAAAGATGGTGAGAATACACAGTGGAACTCTAAAAGAAGGACCTCAACACCCCAGATAATCACAGTGATGAAAACATTGAAATTGAGCTAGTCATCCTATTGAAGAGAATGAAGTCAGGAAGACCCTAAAAAGCACTGCAAACAAATAAGGCAGGATTTTATTCTAACTCAGCAATTATATATAATCTTAATCCTAGTGTATATAGGTTATAAACTCCTGCAAAATTGTGTATATATAGTTATTTTAAAATTAACTGTCATTTTATCTTGCATTCTATTATTGTACAAAGGTCACTTACAATTTTATAGTTTTACATCAGTTATGATGGTTTTAGCCTTGTGTGTAATTTCACACTCTGCTTTTATTACATTTGACTATTTTGCTATATTACATAGTCCATAATTCAGCACAATAAAATAACAATAAGTAAATCACATTATCATCAATCACAGCATAACAGCAAAAATAGCAGTCCAGGGATGAGTCACACCCCAGCCCCACAACCAACCATTGGTGGGGCCCGGAGGTCAGAACCCTGCCGCCCCATGGCGGCTCTTATCCCTCTGCCTTGAAGGTCATTCCCCAGGCTTCTCTAGCTCTGTCCAGGGAACTAAGAACTCAAAGAATTACAGTGGTACCTTGAGTTACGAATGCTTCGAGTAATGTAATTTTCAAGTTGCGACATAAAATCCATTGAAAATGATGCCTCAGGTTATGGATTAAATTGCGAAAAATCCGTAACTCGAAACGTGGTTTCCCTTTGGAGTGCATTGAAAACCAATTGATATATTTCTCTCTCAAAAGAAGTCAGTAAATCATGTTAGAGTAGGCCTGTCAAAGTGATCTATAGCCCTCAGCTACCTAGTCAGAAGCAGAGATAGAGCTGTTCCACAGGAAATTGGGAATGAATTCCTCTCATCACTGTACATTAACTTCTTTATCAGTTCCAGGACACCCACGGAAAGACAAGGAGGAGAAGCCATGCAGGCAAATCAGTCACAATGTTGATTCATGGCATGAGCAGAAACGCAGGCAAAATGAGCAGAGGAATCGTCATCTTTTGACACCTGAGAGGTAGGATTCCTACAGCAGAGGTAGGAATCTGAGAAGTCCAAAGAGGACAGACTAGTTGTTTTAGGGCAATACATATTCCCTGCATTCATCCACCCCCTCACTTCCCCTTCCCATATTTGAGATTTCTTCAAAGGCATGTGCCTCAGTAATCAGACTTGCACATCATGCCCTGTTTACCTTCCAGTGACCAATCATGAAACAACAGCACAACAAATGCAAGATTTGGAGGTAAGGAAAAGTTTGAAAGCAAGAAATTGCAAGTAGATAAATAGGGACCACTTCGGTGGGAGCCTAGATTTTTTGCCTCCATTGCAAAAGCCAGTATTGATATATTTAATGTGAAAGTGTTTTATAGCTGTCATTATATTATGTTTATTTTAAAAAAGATGCCTGCCACATGACCACAGAAACGTCTGCAGAAGCAGACTCTGGCTGTAAATGGAGATGAGGACTGCACCCTAGAGTCAGATACAACTGGCTTTCAAGGAAGGCAGACTTTCTGTCCAGCTGGCCGAAAGATTCAGCGATAAATGGCAGTTCTGGGGTCATCACAATATACATGTCTCATTAAAGCTGTATTTAATGTCCCTTTTCTTTCTCCAGCTGTTGAAACACAGATTGCAAACAGACCAGGGCAAAAATTCATACTGCTCCCTTTTTTGAATCTCAAACTGTATATCTAAAGTGTCATGAATTTTGATGCCTCTGTAACAATATTAGACACAAAACCAAGCACGTCCCTTGTTCCCGAGTTGATTTCTGATGGAAGAAAACTAGCTCATATTTACATGAGAAAATTGTTCCTCAAACAATGTGGTTTTTTAAAGTGTGTAATGCAACATTGCCATCTGGGGAAAAGAGGAGGAAACTGCAATTAGATGACTGCATTGACAAATAAAAGGGACTGATTTTAGATCTCATGTTATTTCTACAATCTTCTTTTTCGCATCAAGGTATGGTTGCCATATATTCCATTAAACTAGGATTGTCCCGGATTCAAGGTCAGAAAAATTGTCCCGGCCAGTTCAATAAAAATCATGTTAAAGTCCCAGCTTTTTAAAACTTACTGATTGTGAATCATAACACACCATTAAAATACATTTGAACTCTCGACATCAAACAAATGATTTCCTGCCACACTGGAGTTGGATTATACCTGGAGACAAATCTTAACATCCTCGCCTCACACCACTGCCTAATGTGTGACCAGTGTGTTTCCTGGAACCGAGGACGTTAAGAGTTCACTTCTCAGAAGTACAACAGATCATCTTACAGTAAGAATTAACTGTTGTAAATGTGGGGTGGGAGTATGTTGATAATTTTGTATAGTTGTATTTTGTTTAGGTTTTGTTGGGTTGTCCCCCCCGCCCCCAATCTTGTTGTTCTGTGCAGGACAATGACAATAAAGATTTATCTATCAAATTAATTTTTATATATATATAAAATAATTTTTTATTGAATTTTTAAGATACAAAAAAAGAAAAGAAGACATTGACTAACAGTACAATACACAAACGAATCCATAATATCATCTTAACAAACATTACTAAATATTAGCACATAACAATATCTAAACTCATTAATTACTATATAACCACCGAATATTAGAAAAAACCATTATTTCCAGATCCAATATAGTAAAAACTTTCTGTGCTAGTACTAATCTTTGGATAAATAATAATCACCCTGTGAATATATACATTCCCCGGAGAGTTTATTTTCTACTCATCTCCAGAAACTTCTTTGAGATGGTACTGGTCCTGAACTATCATTTGCCCTACAAGAATGGTCCACAAATGGTTTCCATATACTCCAAAATCTATCCTCTTTTAAGTTATCTCTTTTCACTTTAATCTCCCATGTCAATTTATCATTCAGTGCTAAACACATTTCTTTATACCACTCTCCAATCTGTATCTCAATATCATTTTTCCAATTTCTAGCAATACATTGTCTACCCGTTGTCAATACAATTTCCAATAATTCTTTTTCCTCCTTGTTTAATCCCATACCTTCCACATTCGTTAAAAGAATGGTACTTGACACCAAGCTTAACACTTTTACCCATTATTTCACCAAGCAAAAATCCCTTATTTTTTTACAGCTCCACCACATATGTTCATATGTTCTACATCTCCAACATACTTTATCTCTTTTATTATCCATCTGGTAAAGTCTTAATGGTGTCAAGTACCATTGCCACAACATTTTAAAATTATGTTCTTTAATTCTTACAGACATTGTTCTCATAATCCTCTTTTTCCATTTGTTTTTCCACTCAGTCTCCCCAATTGTTATATTCAAATTTTGTTCCCACTTCCATTTGAAATGCTCCTGTGGATCTGCACCTCTATTCAGTATGTTATAAAGCTTACTTACAAGACCTTTAATACTGCTTTCCCCTTTTCTAATCTTCCTTACCAACTCCTCAAATTCTGTGTGTATTCTATCTAACCCTATTTCTTTTTTATATTTTTTGTTCCAATTGTCCACCTTCAACTTCTGAAACCAATTCAAATTTAATATCTCAAATATTTTTTTCCGCTCCACATCAGAGTCACAAGTTTTTAACCAATCCTTCAACATAAGCATCCCATTTTTATCCAATATTTCCATTTTTTCCTTATCTAGCTTTATTGGAAAACACATCACGTCGGCTAATTCCACAATTGGAGAGAGATTTGGGACCATGTCCTTTTTTACCTTCTTCCACACCTCCATGAGACCTCTCATCATAGTATTATTTGACCTTTTCACCCTATCCTTTATTCCCAAAAAAATCATATTTCCGATATTTCTATATTCCTTCATCTCCAATTGCTCCCAAATTGTCTTTTCTCTTGCCAAAATCTTCACAACATTCTTAACTTGAAAAGCTCGATAATATGCTAACAAATTTGGCATACCCAAACCCCCTTTTTTTTGAGACAGGTACCATAACTTCTTTGGGAGCCTAGATTTTTTGCCTCCATTGCAAAAGCCAGTATTGATATATTTAATGTGAAAGTGTTTTATAGCTGTCATTATATTATGTTTATTTTAAAAAAGACTATTTTGCAGATTACCACTCATTTTTGTCGTATACTTCTGTCCCAGTTTTGTGGGAGAGAATTATGGCAACTCTACATCTAGGCCAGATGTGAAACTGCCAAAATGAAGGCACCTTTTGATGAGTTCATTCTGGAGTTCCTTTTACCTGACCTAGTGTGAGAAAGATTATCCTGAAGTGATACCTATTTATCAACTTACAATTTCTTGCTTTCAAACTGCTAAGTTGGCAGGAGCTGGGACAGACAACGGGAGCTCACTCAATCATGCAGCACGGGTCTCAAACTGACCTCCAAGTTGACCTCCAAGTTGTCAAGTTCATTGTCTTAACCACTAAGCCACTGCATTCCTTCCTCCTCATTACATTACTTTTAAATGTAACTTGATGAAGTTCTTGTTGTATGCCTTCAATTTGGAGATCCTTTATAGCAAAAGACATGGCACAATTAAAAGTAGATTAAGGGAAACCAAAAGTATCAATGAATTATGAAGATGATGAACTAATGCCAACAGAGAAAAAGACTTAGCTTCACTCTATAGTGAAACAAAAACCCCTCTGACACACCTCAATCACTTCAAAATGTCTGAGTTGAGATCAGTAAACTGTGTTCCTGTGAATCAATCTCCATGGAATTTATTTTAGATGTGGAGGAAAATGAGAAACATGTAGGGTTGCCATGCATCCCAGAAAACCGGGACTGTCCCGGATTCAAGGTCAGAAAAATTGTCCTGGCCAGTTCAGTAAAAATCATGTTAAAGTCCCAGCTTTTTAAAACTTATTGATTGTGTATCATAACACACCATTGAAATAAATTTGAACTCTCGCCATCAAACGAGTGATTTCCAGCCACATTGGAGTTGGAATATATGTGGAGACAAATCTTAATGTTCTAGCCTCACACCACTGCCTGATAAGTGTGACCAGTGTGTTTCCTGGAAATGAGGACATTAAGAGTTGACCACGATGTGACCTCTTAGAAGTACAACATCTTACAGTAAGAATTAATTGTTGTAAATAAATTCATTGATGTATTGATGTATTTAATGTGAAAGTGTTTTATAGCTGTCATTATATTATGTTTGTTTTAAAAAGGCTATTTTTGTCAAGTATGCTTCTGTCCCGGTTTTGTGGGAGAGAATTATGGCAACTCTCAAAACATGTATTAGTGCAGCATGCACTACCTGGGCCATGTACAGTACTCATATTTTCCACCTTATTTTAATGTAACTATTGCCAGGAGTGAGCAATCTCCTAACCTAACCTGTATCTGAATAATGTAATAACGGGCTGAAACTAAAGGAAGCCAGATATGGGCTAAATATCAGCGATGACGTCAACTATTAGAGCAGTACAACAACGGCTGCATTGCAATCCACAGGCCACTTGTTGCTCATCTTACCTCTAAAGCAGTGTTTCCCAATGTGGAGCCCAGGTCCCACTGGGGGAGTTCAATTCCCAGAAGCCTAAGACAGTACACTGGCTGATCAGTGCTTTGGGGAATTGACTTAGGCTTCTGGGAATTGAAGTCCAAAAACCAAAGGTTTGGGAAGCACTGCTCTAGCAGGTAGGACCCCAAAGAATGGTTCCCAATAACAGGAAAGGGGATTTCAACTCAAGCTTAGGAAGAACTGTGAGAAGAACTGTTTGACAATGGAATGGATGGCCCTGGAAAGGGATAGACACTTCCTTTCTATCTTTTTTGGGAAAAGTTTGAAAAGAGGCTGGAATGCCATCTCCCAGGACTACTACACCTGCCCGAGAGTTGGGGAATCGAACTAAGTTGTAGATCACTCCATGAGTTAAGCCCAAGTAACCTGCGGGAGAGACTTGTATTCCCCAATCATCCATGGATTAATAGGTAGTGAGTTTTCCATTTGTAAGTCATGGAAGTGCTGGTGGCTTGCATTATAGCCCCAGGTTCAGACACACAGAGATGTGCAACCTGACAAATAAACATAATAACACATGGCCAATTAGTCATTGTGATGAACAGCGCCTGCTTTCTGTTTGGCTCATCTGGTATGGATCTGACTTATCTGAGATGATTAATGTGCAACTGGGAAGAACATGACACATCCTGGTGAGCTGCAGAAATAGTCCTTCCAGCAAATAATTCTTTCTCCTGTACTCAACGAAGAAAAAGGGAAATGTAGAAGAAAAGTTTTCATCAGTGTCTGCAGTCATATTATCATGAGTGGCCTACCACTAAATAGAACATAGTTATATGAAGCCTAGAGCCTTAAATAGTCTATCATTTTGCAATCATATCATATCATAAGTTTAATTTGTACCCCGCTTCCTTCAGTGTGTCAGCCATCTCCACTCCTTTCATCCCCCCTTGGACACAGAGGAATCCACTCTCTCCAGCCACCTTCCATCTTTTAACAATAAGTAGTCTCATGGCTGTTACCTTTGTTATAATCATTTCCTTCTTATTTCTTGCTATGGTGATGTTTCCAAAGTCCATTAATAAAGCTATTCTGGGACATACTCCTAGTTCTATGAGGCCATTCAACAATTACATGATCCATTTTTTGGGGGAAATTGACCCCCTCCCCCATGTAATCTGACTGTAATTTTCACTTCGGACCCCCCCCCCCACTTAAAATTACATAATCCAGAGTGTTTGTATCAAAACTCTAATTTTTAGAGCTTTTCACTATTGATGCCTAACGCAGAATGTATCGGTGAGGATTCTCGATGCATCACACCATTTTGTGATGAGATTTCTATTTTTATTTTTTGCAGGTTAGACTGCACAAGCAATTCAGTAATCTCAAACTGGATCAAAATTCCCAGAGATAATTTTTAAACCTAAAAAAGGGCCATGTTTCGAAACCACAACAGTTCCAAATAGATTATGTAATCTTTGACCTGACCCCCCCACCCCCACGTAATTTTCCATAATTTAGATGTCAACCCCCCCTTTGAGGATCACGTAATTGTTGAATGGCCCTCTATAGGCAGTATTTGATTAATTTCATTAAAAACCTTCCTCCATATTTTTTGACAGTTTCACATTCCCACCATAAATGTAGGTATGTCCCATACTCTATTTATTTATTTATTTAACTTATACCCCACCCATCTAGGAGATTTTCCTACTCTGGGCGGCTAACAACACAAAACTCACACATAAAAAACAGTCATACATTTTAAAAAATACATCTCCAACATTCCTTCTTGTATGTGAAGTTATAATGACTTAGTCATATAGTTTTCATATACCACCTCCAGATCATTTTCTAGCAATTGTCTTTGATTCTAATTTTTAAAAGGGGGTGAGGCTAAGTTCTATGGAACTGTAAGGCATTATGGGCCTGGCAGTTTCTCTAACTCAGAGAGGGGCAGACATGGCCCTCCAGCTGTTCTTGGACTTCAATTCCCAGAAGCCCAAGTCAACACACCAGCTGGTCAGGGTTTCCGGGAATTGAAGTTCAAGAACAGCTGGAGGGCCAAGACTGCCCATCACTGCTCTAACTATTATGCTTCCGATAGGCTGTCTCTCAGGCTGCCAAACCCTTAATGCCTTGGAGTTTCCAGAAAGCTTAATCTTGCCTAGCCTTCGTTACACCTGAAAGGAGGCATTATTTCTCACCTGAAAATGATTACAACCACCTGAAAGGTGGTGCCCAAACCACAGGGGTGCCCAAACATTTCTGGCTGTGGGCCGGTCAAGTGGTTCCTCCCACTGGGATCGAAAGTAAAACACACCTTGCAATGTTTTGCAACAGATATGTTTTGCAACAGGATGAGATTTTAGGCTGCCATTTTCTCTGCTTAAAGCAGGGGTGCCCAAACTACATCGCTCCCAGAAGCAGAAGGGCGGTGTGGGCTGGATGAATTGGTATTGGGGGCCAGGTCATAGTTTGGGCACCCTTGCCCTAGAAGTCAGGTTGGGAGTGGGCTTTCTTCAGACATCTGGGGTTATAATTCAAATAATAGGGGTGGAACCATTCCTTGATGAGGGAGCCAAATATTTGAGTTCACTTCTAGTTATCCAAAATGTTATTTAATTCAATTTCAGAGTCAACGTCAAAAAGGGGGTGGGGTGGGGGTGGAAATAAGATTTCTCCCAAGGCTACTCACTGACCCCCCTTCTGGTGAGATGGCCCTTCAACCAGTGGCATGACTTTTGAGAAAGGACTTTTCTAGCTCCTCTTTCCTTGAAGTTATGTTATGACCAGATCAGTGGACACAAACTGAGATCATTACATATGGCTTACCTTGCCCGTTCCATCCCAGTTTCTGCCTCGGAGTGTTGGATTGGGGCCGCGAAGCAGCCGTTGGGTCCAGGAGGAGACTGGTCAAGCAATGAGACACGAGGCAAGATGGAGCGAAGACTAGTGATTTATTGAGGGAAAATCATCAGCATATATAGAAAGCGAGGCTGCGTGTGATGGAATTGTCATCTGACAAGAATCACATCTCATGTTTACTCGGGTTAATTGGGAATCTCTCCCGGGGAAGTTAATTAACTAAATTAAACACTGACAGGGGAACTCCATTGTTCCATGCTTATCGTGGGGTAAACATGGCCACTGTTGGTTTTAGGGCTGTAGATAATCCGTGGGTGCAATATTACCTATTATCTGACTTATGAGTCAGCCATCCAATTTCCTCTTGCTCGAACTGCTTGCCAGGTCAGCTGTGGGTGAATTAAACTATGGCTATTAATCCGCTCCCCAATTTCTGTCCCCTCGGAACCAAGTCTCAAAGGAGCAATCTCTCAAGTAATGGTTCTGTCAGGGACAGTATGCCAATTGTGTGCGCGGAACCCGCACTCCCCCTTTATTTGTTTGATTGGACCTGACATACGGCTCGGCGTAGGAGTGGCATCAGCTGATGTGGAGTGATGACATTCCAGGGTTCTCTCCATGGAGGACATCTCGACATCAGTGAGGGAATACATTGCACGAAACAACACACTGTTGTGCCCAGTATTACCACCCCCACAATCACCTTGAGTGTCGTTTGTAACCATCCCCATGGGAACCAGGACCATAACGAATCCCACCACCCCCACGTAGCGTCTTCCTTGATATTCTTAACCAAGGTATGGAGGTCTTTGAGCTGACTCTGTACCTTGTGCGAGTTGTCCATGAGATTAAAGCAACACATGCCGTGGACAGACTCGCAACCCAAATGATGTAACAACAGGAGGTAATCAATGGCTGCTTGATTATCCAAGATGGCGTGGCGAAGCTCTGTCTGCTCCTGATTAAGCAGCGCGATCGCTGAGAAGGTGTGGTTAATGGCTTTTGCCAGAGCGCAAGCCAATTGACCAATTCTCTGAGTGTTGCCTACGGCTAAGCCTGGCACGCCAAGCAGGCTGACTGCTAACGAAACATACTCAGCCTTGCTCAGAATCCTAATGTTACTATCACATGAGCTGTCTAACTGGGTGGCACGAGCGTGCCGTATGTGTGAAGGAACCTTCGTGCTTGGTGCAACCATGTCTCTAGTGTAAAGCAACAATGTCAAGTGACTGATACAACATGTGGAATCTGATACATTTGCAGGAATGTAGTTCCAAGTATACTGATTGCATGTAAAGAACCATCCTGAAGGCAAGGTAACATGAACATACATTGAATTAATAGTCTCTGGGTTATCACAAGTCCAGTTGCTGCTGCCGGGGTCGAGGCAGCGGCGCTGAGGCCCGTTGACCGCGGAACAGCCGGTCATTCGAGTACAAGTAGAGTTCGAGCTGACCCCCACTCGAGGAGTGTAGAGAGTGGCTGCATCAGCCGGCAAAGCTTTGGTGACTTGGGTTCCCCAGTGCACATACGTTGAAAAGCCAGTCTTGTAAAATGGACCGAATATCCGCTTCACTAACCAGTCACCGTTCCTGATGCGCGCATCTGGGGAATGACACACCGGGATGAGGCATGTGCTCAGGATTGAGGCAGAAGCGGTGGTCTGCCTCAGGCAAAAATCGGACTGATTGATGAGGGTCGCCAATCTTTCCCAAACATTGTACTGCAGCTGGGCAGAGAGATCTCCGCCTGGCATCAGGTTGTTGGCTTCCAGCGAAGCTGCCTGAACGCCTCCCCCCGCAAGTAGGGAGAGGATCAGGATGATGGAGGCCATCATGGAATTGGCTGTGATCAGGGAAAAAGCTGCAACCAAGATGTTCTCTGGTGTCGGCTCCTTGTCCTCGCGCCGAATGACCTCTGCCGCTTCTTGGCATAGGGACTTGGCCATCCCCCAGGTGATCTTCGGCGCTGTCATCTGCTGTCGCCGCCTCCTCCGCTTGACTCCCCCCATCAGGGTGAGATCCTCCATCTCCGGGATCGGGTCCAGAACGGCCTGGGTCCACGCCATTGGACTCGAAGTGAGGCTTGACGCACCAAGCTGGAATCCAGATGACACCTGTAGGAGACATAATTGCAGCATACCCTCTTCCCCATGTTACGAGTGGTGCTGGGCCCTTCTAGGATGGATCCGGTGGCACTCGATAATGCACCATCGGCCGCGGGAGAGCTTCCGAACGGCGGAAGTGCTTCTCCTGCGGAGTGCAATCCGAAAAAACATTAAAGTGATTGTACGTGAACAATACCTTGTTCAGACAATGCTGTGCCTGACCCTGAGATTTGGGGAGGGCAGGTGGTTCCCCCCTTTCTGTTTGTTTGTCAATATAGGACTTGAGTGTCCGATTGACCCGTTCCACAATCGCTTGCCCCTGCGGATTGTACAGAACGCCAAAGGTGTGCTTAATGTCCCAGGTGGCCATGAAGTCGGCCAGCTGCCTGGAGCTGTAAGCTGGAGCATTATCGGTTTTCATGTGCCGTGGTTTGCCCATGGGCGTGAAGCAGGAAAGGAGATGCTGCTCCACATGGGAAGCCATTTCTCCCTTCTGTGCTGTTGCCCAAACGAACTGAGAAAAAGTGTCAATGCAGACGTGCATATACTGCCATCTGCCAAACTGCTGAACATGTGTGACGTCCATTTGCCACACCTGGTTGGCCTCTGTCCCTCGTGGGTTGACCCCCCACGAGGGCCCCCCTACCGCCCCTGCACAATGCTGACAGGAACGGACTATGCCTTGGGCTTGAGAAAGTGGCAGGTTGAACTGCCTTGCGAGCGCTTTGGCATTCTGATGAAAGAATGCATGGCTTTGAATTGGAGTTGTGAAGACTCCCAAAACTGACCGTTGCTGAATTTCCTTTGCGGCCACATCCGCTCTGCTATTGCCCGCGGAAATCGGACCAGGCAAGTCCTGGTGACTTCTGATGTGGGTGATATAGAGCGCTTCAGTGCGGTTCCGCAAGTGAAATTGAGCCGTGAATAACAGACTCAGCAAAATTTTGTCTATCGCGGGAGTGATGTATGCTCCCGGTAGACTGTGAAACAAATTCCTAACATTCTGGCTGTCAGGTATTATGTTCAGGCGTTCCCTGGCAAAGGTGCGCAAAGCGAGGTTCACTGCTGCCAACTCTGCCCACTGTGCGGACTTCTGTGGAAGAGTTAGAAGCGTGCGCCAAGCTTGGTCCTCTTGCCAAGTCAGAACACCATAAGTGCGATCCCCATCCGTGAAAACTGTCCTAGCCCCCTGAAGTGGAACCAGTGACATCAATTCACATAAACTAACTGTCTGCGTTTGAAGCGAGACGAGTCTGGGGTCTTTTGGCAAATGTTATGCCAAGCATCCAGTGAATCCCTCCAAGGCTATTGGAAGTGAGTCACCGAGCTGCATCAGTTGCTGAACTTGCTCTTTTGTGAATGGGACCACGATTTTTGCCAAATCGTGCCCTGAGATGTCCCTTGCTCTCAGGCTTCCTCGGTAGATCACCGCGGAGACCAGTTCCTGCGGGGGAATGATGTTCCGGGAAGAGGTGTGTAGTAAATACACCCATTCCATGATACTTGCCCCTCGTTCGGAGTCCACTCCTAGGGCTCCGGTGAACATGGATTCGGTCCGAACGATGTACAAGTTCAGGATCGGAGCATATGGCCCCTGACTAATCCTGTCTACCCATCTCTGGCTGAGAACTTGGTTGACCTTCTCAAGAGTCAAGCGCGCCTCTCGAGGAATTTGTATCCGGTCTGCCAGCTGCTTACCTAATGTTAGCAGCAAGAAGAGCGGCTTTAAAAGATCCGTATCCAATCTGAAGTACGGTCTGGCCCAATTAATGTTTCCTAAAACCTGCTGTAATTCTACCAGGGTGACTGAATCCTTTAAATTGATCTGAGGCAAAACTGGTGCTGCGAAAGAACGGAGAAGCCGATGGCCCAAGTATGAAAATGGCTCGGTTCTCTGAACTTTCTCTGGGGCAATGAGTAACCCTTTTTCCCCCAGGGTGGCCTGGAGGTCTTTAAACATTTCGCTGCCGATTTGCAGCGCTGCGACCAAGATGTCATCCATGAAATGACAAACTAAAGCTGTAGGGTGAAGGTTTCGAAACTTTGCCAGTGCGTTGTGAACATAAATTTGGCACAGGGTGGGCGAGTTGAGCATCCCCTGTGGCAAATATTTCCACGCGTAACGTTGCGTAGGTTCTCTGTGGTTCACGACTGGCACCGTAAAGGCGATCCTTTCCCTGTCCCTAGGATCTAGGGGAATTGTATAAAAACAATCCTTAAGGTCTACGACCAAGATCTCCCAACCCTCGGGGATCATATTCGGATTCGGGATGCTGCATTGAAGCGGACCCATTGGCTGGATACATTTATTGATCTCTCTGAGATCGTGAAGGAGTCGCCACTTCCCTAACTTTTTCTTGATGACAAATATGGGCGAATTCCAAGGACTGGTGGACTGCTCTATATGTCCTGCATCTAGCTGTTCTTTTACCAGCTGTTTCTGGGCGACTAATTTCTCTCCTACTACCGGCCATTACTCTACCCGGACAGGCGTGTTGGTAAGCCATTTAAGTGGCAGAGCCATTACCCGAAGGTAAGAGTGGCACGGTATTGCTGCAGAATGTCTCACCCCCCAAAGGTTGACGTGCACGTCCAGAATGTACGGCTGGATGACCGCTGTGCCGTCAGTCTCAGGGATCGTGACCTCTACCCACTCCTGGCTTCTAAACGCATCTTGGATACCGCCTACCCCCCACACATCAGAGACCGGCTCGATAGCCCACTCTTGTGGCCACTGACTCCGGCTGACAACGCTGACATCAGCTCCCAGTAAACGGTTTTTTATTTTAAAAATACCTCTATGACTGGTCGCCGTTTCCACTCTATGTTGGTTTCCACTGCCGCTAAGACCTGGTATCCTTGTACTGCCCCACTTGCGCTTGAGCGGTCTTCCGACCCGGACTCTGAGCTGTCCCTGAGCCTTCCCTGGCTGTTTGCTGGTGAGTTACAAGGAACCATGATCAGTTGCACTAACTTGTCTCCCTTGTGAATGGTTTGGGATAGGTGTGTCCAGAGTTGAACTTGGAGAACACCCGAAACATTGGAGTCAATGACTCCCGGAATTACAAGAATTCCTTGTGCTCCTGCGACAGTACGAGGCAAAACTAAGCCTATGAAGCCTTTAGGCAGGGGTCCCATGTACTCAGAATCGACCAGATAGACTGTGCCTGGCAAGTCGCATGTGACTTCCGACTGGCAAGTCAAGTCTAGCCCTGTGCTGCCTTTGGGGCTGGCCTGCACCTTCGAAATGTCTGGAATGTGATCGGAATCTAATCCAGCTCTGGCTCTCCCAGAGCGAGGGAGGTCTCTGTTTGGACCGGGGCCAGAGACATGCCCGCATTCCGGTTTCCTGAATTCGGACAGAATTTGGACCAATGGAAGCCTTTGTTACACCTCGGACATGGGGTGGTTGGAGCCTTGGGACGGCTGGCATGTTGGCCGCTGCCCTTGGATTGGCACTCCTTAGTGAAATGACCGATCTTGCCACAATTGTGACATGCTCCTTTGGTCTTGTTCTTGGGTTTCCTACTCCCTTGCACCGCCGCTGCCAACAGACCCATTTTGTAGGAATCTGTGCCAATGTCGGCGCAAGCCCTAATCATGTCCGTGAGTGTCAAGTCGGGACGATTGCCCAGTGACTGCAAGATCTTACGGCAAGATCTTAGCCAATTTCATCATGAGCTCTTTTTGGGCCTGCTCGTTATCAATCTGTCTACTGACTGCTTCCTCCAGTCGATTGATAAAGTCCATGTAGGACTCCTGGGCGCCCTGTTTGACTGCGGTGTAATTTTTAGCTGCTTTGCCAGTTGCTGGGACTTTGAGAAAAGCCCTGAAGGCTGTCTCAGCTGACAACTGAAGGGTGGCAAGTGGCAAGGTGGTCTGCGCATCGATGGATTCGAAGGCACCTGAGCCATATAGCTGGTCAGCAATTATTGCTCCACCCATTCTGGCAGCCATTGCCTGAGCCTCGAGACGATACTCGCTGTCCCATAGCAAATACTGGCTGGGGCTGAGCATCATTCGCATGACGGCTTTCCAGTCGTGCGGAATGAACATTGTGTTTTCGCACACTTGCTGAAGCGTGCCCCTAGTGAAGCGACTCTGAAGTCCTGTCTCTGAAATGGCCTTCCGTATAGCCATGAGAAGCTTGTACGGAACTGGCGAATGAACTACTTGCTGCTGGCCTGTGAGGGCATCTATTTTTAAGCGAATTGGGCAAATCTGGCTAAGCTCAGCTAGTTCTTCTGCTGGCAAATCCCCCTTTCTGATCTCTTCCTCAACTGTGCGCTGAAGGGCACTCTTGGTAGCTTGGGAACCCGTAGCTGTCAGAGAAGCGCCAGCGCTCCTCATTCCATGCATTCCGCCAGTGATGTCTGCAGCTGTCACCGAGGGAAAGCTCCCTACACTATCCTGCTTGAGCTGAAATGACGGATAGAGAGCCGTGGGTGCTGACGGCTCTGATGGCGCTGGGGGTTCTTGGGTCTCTATCCGGACTGGGTCTACCTCTGCTAAGAGCTTCCTACATTTGTTCCATGTGCAAATTATGCCATCTGGAGCTCTCGGGGGTTGCTGAATGCAGACTCCTATCTTATCCCAAAGCTGAAGGGTTAGCATGCCTACTTCTGGGTAAAGCAGACAATGATCCCTCAAGTAGACCAAAAGTCTCGCTAGTTCCCCGCTGTGAATGCTTGTCTGGTATACCCTGGCCAGGGCCTTGAACTCCATTAAGTGAATTCTCTGACTAGCGGACGGACGTTGCCTCTGAGGACAAGTCCCCATATTACATGCCGGTCCTTTGAAGTTTCCTTCTCAGGATGAGTCGACGCATCTGAAGTCCAGGCAATAGGTTTTGCGTGACGAATCTCTGAGAAAGAGCTCGGAGCGTGGGACTGCTGCCACGGACCCTCGGTGGCCTCTGCGCTGATCAGGGGTTCACAGCCGACCCTGAGCAGAACGCGTTTTTCCGTGCTGCAACCTCCTCGGAGCTTGGAGCAAGCTGTAGGATGCCTCTCTGAAGTGCCTCGCCGTGTAGCTGTCTTCCCGATCGGATGGCTTTCCGACCGGAGCTGTTGCGCTGTCCCCCGGGATGATCGGACATGGTTCTAGCGTAGAACCGGACCGCAAAGATCGCTTACTCATGAGTAGAATCACGTCTCGGGGTCACCAGATGTTGGATTGGGGCTGTGAAGCGGCCGTTGGGTCCCGGAGGAGACTGGTCAAGCAATGAGACACGAGGCAAGATGGAGCGAAGACCAGTGATTTATTGAGGGAAAATCATCAGCATATATAGAAAGCGAGGCTGCTTGTGATGGAATCGTCATCTGACAAGAATCACATCTCATGTTTACTTGGGTTAATTGGGAATCTCTCCCGGGGAAGTTAATTAACTAAATTAAACACTGACAGGGGAACTCCATTGTTCCATGCTTATCCTGGGGTAAACATGGCCACTGTTGGTTTTAGGGCTGTAGATAATCCGTGGGTGCGATATTACCTATTATCTGACTTATGAGTCAGCCATCCAATTTCCTCTTGCTCGAACTGCTTGCCAGGTCAGCTGTGGGTGAATTAAACTATGGCTATTAATCCGCTCCCCAATTTCTGTCCCCTCGGAACCAAGTCTCGAAGGAGCAATCTCCCAAGTAATGGTTCTGTCAGGGACAGTATGCCAATTACGTGCGCGGAACCCACATCGGAGGGTTCTTTTCAATGCGCCCTTGCCTTCCTAGGGAATTCCATTTAATATCTTGGCAGTGCATTCGGTTCTTCTTGTCATATCCTTCAGGCAGTCCTATAAATAAAAGCTAGCATGGCTCATTACTGAAGTCAGCAACTGCACTCACGACAGGCTAAACATTTGGGACTTGTATCTCGCCTGCATTACTACCAATTACCAGTTTTTCCAGAGGGCCATGATGGCTTAGGGGTTAAGATGCTGAACTTGACAACTGGAAGGTCAGCAGTTCGATTCCTGAGTACTGCAAGATGGAATGAGCTCCTGTCTTTTGTCCCAGCTCCTGCCAACCTAGCAGTTCGAAAGCAAAAAAAAAAATGCAAGTAGATAAACAGGTACTGTTTCAGCAGGAAAGGTAACAATGTTCTCTGAGCTGAGTGAGCTCCGATGTCTAGTCATACCAGCCACATGACCACAGAAACGTCTGCAGATACAAACAGCACTGTCCCAAAAGCACCAAAACCTAGAGTCGGACACAACTGACATTCGACAAAGGGAGACTTTTACTTGACCAGTTTTCAGGAAACACCTCTTTCCCTGACATTTTCTTTACATAGAAATGTAGCATTTCATTGAAGAAAGGTTTGGGCCTAGCTTATTCCCAGATGTGCTAGCTGTTCTGCAGTAGAAAATGGCTCTCAAGAGTTCAAGAAGACCCCAGGCTAGGCAATATCCTCTTACAAATATCCTTGCCCTCGTCGCCGCCCCCTAGCCCTCACCAATGGCTGGAGGGAGGAGCCGCCATGGCCCTGAAGGGCGACCGAGGAGGACCTCATTGCCGCCCCTTAGCCCCCACCAACGGCTGGAGGGAGGAGCCGCCATGGCCCTGAAGGGCGACTGAGGAGGACCTTGTCGCCGCCCCTAGTGCCCACCAACGGCTGGAGGGAGGAGCCGCCATGGCCCTGAAGGGCAACTAAGGAGGACCTCGTCGCCGTCCCCTAGCCCCCACCAACGGCTGGAGGGAGGAGCTACTGGGACACTCCTGCTGCATCTGCTCCAGAGACGTTGAGCCCAGGCTCCGTCATAGATGTTTCTTGTTGTATTTGCTTCACACTGTAAGCCGCCCTGAGTGGTGCTTACACCAGTAGGGTGGGGTATAAATAAATAAATAAATAAAAAAATTTGATTCTATATATATAAAGCAGAGGTGTCCTCTTGTATGTGATGAACACAAATCTACACCCCTGCACCAATCACGCTGTAACGTGGCACACACGTACCTTGGGTGTTCTGGACAGTCACTGTGGGGGTCACGAGCCCCATGGGGGGTGTATGCCCCTAAATTGATCTCAACAGTATACTCTACAGGAGAGAGTGTGTGGGTCCCAGTGGTAGTATCCATAGTTATGCTAATGTCATAGCCCCAGGTTTTGTTGTTGTTGTTCAGTCGCACAGTCGGTTCCGACCCTTTGCGACCCTATGGACCATTGCTCTCCAGGCGCCTCTGTCCTCCACCATCCCCCTCAGCCCTCCCAGCTCTGTGCCCATTGTGTCTATAATGCCATCTAGCCATCTCATCCTTGGCCTCCCCCTTCTTCTTTTGCCCTCCACCTTTCCCAACATCAATGCCTTCTCAAGTGAATCCTCCCTTCTCATTTGATGTCCAAAGTATTTTAGCTTCATCTTTACTATTTGACCTTCCAGTGAGCAGTCAGGGTTAATTTCTTCTAAGATTGACCTATTTGTTCTCCTCGCTGTCCAGGGTACTCTCAAAACCCTCCTCCAACACCACATTTCAAAGGCATCTATTCTTCTGCGTTCAGCCTTCCTAATTGTCCAGCTCTCACATCCGTACATTACTACTGGGAAGACCATTGCTTTGACTATTCTAATTTTTGTTTTCAGTGTGATGTCTCTGCTTTTCACTATGTTCCCCAGGTTTCTCATTGCTTGTCTCCCAAGAATCAGTCGCCTTTTTATTTCATGGCTACAATCCCCATCTGCAGTGATCTTTGATCCCAAGAAAGTAAAATCTGTCACTGCTTCTACTTCTTCCCCGTCTATCTTCCAGGAACTGATTGGGCCTGTTGCCATTATCTTGGTTTTCTTGATATTGAGTCTCAAGCCAGCTTTTGCACTCTCCTCCTTCAGCCCAATCAAGAGATTCTTTAGGTCTTCCTCACTTTCTGCCATTAGGGTGGTATCGTCTGCATATCTCAAATTATTGATGTTTCTCCCAGCGATTTTAATCCCATATTGTGATTCCTCCATCCCTGCACTGCGCATTATGTGCTCTGTGTATAGGTTGAAAAGGCATGGTGACAAAATGCAGCCTTGTCTGACTCCTTTTCCTATTCCAAACCACTCTGTCATTCCATGTTCTGTCCTAACTGTTGCTTCTTGGTTCATGTACAGATTTCTCAGGAGGCATATGAGGTGCTCTGGTATTCCCATCTCTTTAATTACTTGCCACATCTTGTTGTGGTCCACACAGTCAAATGCCTTAGTGTAGTCAATAAAACAGAAATAAACTTGTTTCTGGTATTCCTTTGTTTTCTCCATGATCCAGCGTATGTTGGCAATGTGGTCTCTAGTCCCCCTGCCTCTTCTGAAACCTGCCTGCACCTCTGGTAATTCTCTTTCCACATGCTGCTGAAGTCTATCCTGTATTATCTTGAGCATCACCTTACTGGCGTGTGGGATGAGCGCGATTGTTCGATAATTTGAACATTCTTTGGCATTGCCCTTTTTTGGGATTGGGACGTATGCTGATCTTTTCCAATCCTGTGGCCATTGTTTTGTTTTCCAAATCTGTTGGCATATTGAATGCAGTAATTTGACGCCGTCATCTTTTAGCGCTTTAAAGAAGTCAACTGGGATACCATCATCTCCACTAGCTTTGTTGTTTGCAGTGCTTTTTAGGGCCTTTATGACTTCGCTCTCCAGGATGTCTGGCTCAGGTTCTACTTCTTCATCATTGTGATTGTCAGGAGTGTTGAGGTCCTTTTTGTAGAGTTCCTCTGTGTACTCTTTCCATCTTTTCTTAATCTCTTCTGCATCAGCTAGCTCCTTTCCTTCTTTGTCCCTTATCGTGGTCATTTTTGCTTTAAATGTTCCCTTAATTTCCCCGATTTTTTTGAAAAGATCTCTGGTTCTGCCTCTTTTGTTGTTTTCCTCCATTTCTCTGCACTGTTCTTTTAGGTAGTTTTCCTTATCTCTCCTTGCTTTTCTTTGAAATTCTATGTTCAAATGATTGTAGTTTTTCCTTTCTCCTTTGACTTTTGCGTTCCTTCTTTCCTCTGCTAAGAGCCTTATCAGACAACCACTTTGCTTTCTTACTCTTCTTTTCTTTTGGTATGGTTTTCTTTGCTGCTTCCTGCATGATGTCCCTCATCTCTGTCCATAATTCTTCTGGCACTCTATCTATTGAGTCTAAGCCATTGAATCTGTTCATCACCTCCACCGCGTATTCTTTAGGGATGCTGTCTAGGTGATATCTTTCTGGTCTCCGTGTTTTCCTTATTTTCTTTAGTCTAAGCCTGAATTTTGCGATCAACAGGTTGTGATCTGAGCCACAGTCTGCTCCAGGTCTTGTTTTTGCTGACTGTATGGAGGTTCTCCATCTTTGGCTGCAGAGTATGTAGTCAATCTGGTTTCGGTGTTGGCCATCTGGTGATGTCCATGTGTAAAGTCGCCTCTTGTGTTGCTGGAAGAGAGTGTTTGCTATGACCAGTGCGTTCTCTTGGCAGAACTCTATCAATCTTTGCCCTGCTTCATTCTGTACTCCAAGACCAAATTTGCCTGTTATTCCCTCCACTTTTTGATTTCCTACTTTGGCATTCCAGTCTCCTAATATAATTTGGACATCATTTCTTGGTGTCTGTTCTATGAGGTGTTGTACGTCCTCATAGAACTGGTCCATTGTGGCTTCATCTGCACCAGTGGTTGGTGCGTATATTTGGATCACAGTGACATTGAAAGGTTTGCCTTGAATTCTGACTGACATCATTCTGTCACTTTTGAGATTGTATCCCATTACTGCTTTTCTCACTCTTTTATTGACAATTATGGCTACTCCATTTCTTCTAAGGTTTTCTTGCCCACAGTAGTAGATATGATGGTTTCCAGAGCTGAATTCCCCCATCCCTGTCCATTTGAGCTCACTGATGCCTAAGATATCAATGCTTATTCTTTCCATCTCACTTTTTACCACTTCCAGTTTTCCTTGGTTCATTGATCTCACATTCCATGTCCCTATGCAGTATTGCTCCTTACAACATTGCATTTCCCCTCCCCCCTTCCTGTCCCTCCCCTTTCTCCCCTCTGTGGTGTTAAGCATCCTGTATCACCTAGCCTGCCCTTTTGTTTTGCCTTTTTGGTCAATAGGGTTCTCTTGGCAAGATTTTTGGCGTGGTTGCCGGTGTCTGCGCCATTTTTCTCTCCTCATACATTTTATCACAGTTTTTTTAAAAATTTAACACATTTAAGATATTTAAGACAGCATATTATCATGCATATTATCACACTTTAAAACACAGTCTCTATGTCAGTTTCTATGTTTAGTCAGTATAAAGTCTCTATGTCAGTTGCTATATTAGGTCTTCTACATTTCATATCAGCTACTTATCCTTTGCCTGAGACTCTGGCTCTCCTCCTCCTCCTCACCCCCACCCCCACCCCCCGGCTGGGGATGGCTGCCCGGCGGCGGCGGCAGGCCCCTTCGCCCGGCTCTCCTCCTCCTCTTCTCCCCCGGCTGGGGATGGCTGCCCGGCGGCGGCGGTGGCAGGCCCCTTCTCCGCTTGCCCGGCTCTCCTCCTCTTCACCCCCGGCTGGGGATGGCTGCCCGGCGGCGGCGGCAGGCCCCTTCTCCGCTTGCCCAGCTCTCCTCCTCCTCTTCTCCCCCGGCTGGGGATGGCTGCCCGGCGGCGGCGGCAGGCCCCTTCGCCGCTCGCCCGGCTCTCCTTCTCCTCTTCTCCCCCGGCTGGGGATGGCTGCCCGGCTGGGGATGGCTGCCCCTGAGAGAGCCGCAAAGGCTCTCCTTCCTTCCTTCCTTCCTTCCTTCCTTCCTTCCTTCCTTCTCTAGCCTAGCGCCAGCCACTTCGTGCCCCCTCGAGACGGGATTGAAGCGGGCCTCCTCCTCGTCTTATTCCTTCCTCACCTGCCTGGCGAGCCCCAGGTAGGTCACCCGATTGTGATGTAATTGAGCTGGGTAGGGGCCTGACACAGGTGGCCGAACACATGTATAGGGGAAAAATCCGAGCAAGGCCGGGTAATCAGCTAGTTAATTAAATAAGGGAGGACAAAAGAAGATGATGCTTTACATAAAATTGGGATTAAACTTTAGATGCAATATTAGGATTTATTTATTTTTTCAGCTCATTAATTTGGGACAGGATAACCTGGATTTTTGCAGTTCTTGACATTCATGAACCAAAATTCCTTTGTGGGATAAAACGTTCATACAGGAACAGTGTTATAGAGCTCTTTGAGTAGGCTATATACGGGCATACCTGTCAAGTTTGGGATTTGGAAATAAGGGAAATTTCCTGGCAAATACGGTATACTTGACAGCTATGCTTATCCTGGGCTGCCCTCTAATGGTGGCAATAGGGCATTGCAGTCTAATTAATAAGGGATGACGGCAGGAAAGAGGGTAAAATAAGGGGTTTTGCCGGTCAATAAGGGATACTTGACAGCTATGTATGGGGGGTAGTCCAAAACAGAGGCAGCCAGATATTTGTGGTTCCCAGAATGTCCAATATGGCTGCCTGGTGAATCCTGGGATGTGTAGTCCAAAAACACACAACTGTAGTTGAAAACATCTGTACACTGGGCTACCTATTCTTGGTTTGGAGGGCAAATTGGAAGATCTGGGGTCTTGGGAAATGGACATTTAGTAGATGTGGGGTGCACCAGGATCAATGCTTGCTACTTGCAGCCTTTGCTTGTTCCTGCAGTAAAGTAACTATAAGTAACTAAAGTTACTTATGGCCACAAACATGTCATTTCATTCCCATTTATTCAGTTATTTTGAAAGCGTGGCCTATATGGCCTCATTGACACTCCCTAAAGCAGGGGTTTCCAACCTAAGGCCCACGGGCTGAATCCAGCCTACAGCACCATTTCATGTCCCCCACCCCACCCCTCCAAGGGCACTCAAGAAACAAAACGGCCACCCCTTTGAAGCTGTTGGGACAAAATGGCCACCCCCCCATCATTTTGCAGGCAGTGCAAAATGGCCATCTGGCCCTCAAAGCTGACTGAGAGAGCATGACCTGGCTCCCGGATTGAAAAGGTTAGGAACCCCTGCTGTAAAGTAACTCATTACAGGTAACTGCATTACTTGTAATTTGTTGCTTCAAGGCTCTGACTCAGCCATATGCCTTCATTGTACAGTAATTGTTTTTGCTACATCCAATACAGGGACAGCATATCTGTGCTCAGATTGCAGCATACTTGTGGCATCCATCTATTCAGGATGCATATGTTGTTATATTTTATTTCTTTATTTATTTTAAAGTAGACCCTCACATAATGATGTTGCTTAGTTCCTCAAGTAGTGTTGCTATAGGGGAAGCATCGTTGTGCAGTTTTCAATGGTAGCTGCGCCATCTAGCGGCAAAAAACTGTCATTATCTACACAACGATGTTAAAAAAACGTCGTTAATCCGCACAACGACGGTTTTTCGTTGTTGTGCGGATAGTCACATGGTGAATGATGACACATCAGTAAGCGGAAATTACGCTATTCGAATGCGTCGTTAATCGAGGGTCCACTGTATGTTGTTGTATTTATACTTGATATTGCAATACTGTAAATTATGTTGTCCCATGGTATGTTAGCCACTCTGAGTCGTTCCGGCGAGTAGGGCGGCATACAAGTCTTAATAATAATAATAATAATAATAATAATAATAATAATAATAATAATAATAATAATAATAATAATAATAATAATAAACAATCCATGTCCTGATTTACATAAATGTCCTGATTTATGTAACGCAATTTCTTATGGGTTTGCTTCAAGTTACATAAAAATTCATTTTTCCTTTGTGTTTGCTTTGATTTACGTAAAAATCATTTTCCTATGGGCTTGCTTCGAGTTATGGAGAAAACTCATTTTTCTTATGGGTTTGCTTTGAGTTTGGTAGAAACTCATTTTTTTCCTATGGGTTTGCTTCAGTTTACATAAAAAACAATTTACGTAAAAGCCTACGGAACAGACCTTTTACGTAAGTATGGGTTTTACTGTATGATGCATCCCATAGGGATTTTAGTTATACAAGGCATGCTTCATAAAATGAAAAAGAAATCGTATATCAAAATACATCGTGGAACCAACTTTTTTCATTATGTGGGGTTCTATTGTACAGTACAGTAATACCTCGGATAACGTTTGCATCAGATAACACTAAAACCGTATAATGTTAAGCAATCTGGAAAAAAGTTGCATCACATAACATTAAAATCCTATGGGATGCATTGGATAACGTTTGCTAAAGCCTGTGCCGGTTACAATTTATCTCCATGGAGTTTTAACGTTATCAGATGCATCCCTTAGGATTTTAATGTTAACCGATGCATGCACCGGATAACGTTAAACATTGGATAACACTAAGACTTGTGCAACCAAGTTTTAGTGTTATCCGAGGTTTTACTGCATATGGTTTGGGTTTGTTTATTTGTTTTAACCAGCAACTCTGCTCTGCCTTCTTCAACTTGATTTAGCAGATTTCTATTCTTGTCGCTGCTGAGCCTGGGGGGTCTCAGTGACTGTCAAAGTCACATTTTGTTCTTTCCTGGATGATGGCTGGAGTTTTCCAGGACAGGAAGCAATTATGGAGAACCGAGTCAATGTGATATTCTCTTCAAGCCAAATGTTGAATTCTGTGTTAGAGCGCTTGTCAAACAAACTCGGATTCACTCTTCACCAGAAAGCAAGTGTTCCAAGAAGCTTGGAAAGAAATTCACCTGCTGCTAGGCAGTTACAGATTTGACCCCCCCCCCCCAAAAAAAAAAATCAAATAAAAAAAATCTGACAGATGCCACACAGAAAGAATGATGGATATGGATCTTTGCAAATGTAAGGATAACTGACTGCAGTAGTTGATTCCAGCATGGTAGGATATTTTAAGGGACTGCTTTGCTTAGTGGTTAAGATGCTGAACTTGATGGCTGGAGGGTCAGCGGGTCGGCGGTTTGAGACCCAAGTGCCCCATGGTGGAGTAGGCGCCTGTCTCTGTCCTGGCTCCTGCCAACCTGGCGGTTTGGGGGCAGAAAATTGCAGGTGGATAGATGGGTACCACTTTGGAGGGAAGGTGGCAGCGTTCTGTGTCTAGTCATGCCTGCCATATGATTTTAGAGTTTTTATGATATTTTATCTATATGTATGGGTTGTTGTTATGTTGGGGTGTTTCTTGTGTTGTAATCTGCCCGGAGTCGCCTCGGCGAAGAGGCAGCTAAACAAGTCTAAATAAATAAATAAATAAATAACACAACCACATTATCCCACAACCATAGGACTTGTTCCACCTGACAGAGACCTGCACCCACTCCGGAAGCCAGCATAACTCTTTTTGCTGCTTCATAGTACATGAGGTCCTGATCCAGGCTAGAGAAAATTATTGATAGGTTTCAATCACTGCAGAACCGGTAGCGGAAATTCCCCCAGGCCACGCCAACTTGCTTGGCCATGCCCACCTCCATAGCCCATAATGCAGGCTGTGTGGCCACGCCCACAGATTTGGCCAGCCCACAGAGTAGGTAGTAAAATAATTTGCAGCGCATGCATCACTGCTCAGTGGGTCTACTTCACTTCCATCTCACGACTGGATTTAAGCCACAGGTTAAATCACAGGTTGTCTTAACAGCAATCCGAGTCGTTTTTGTGAAGTGTGCTAGAAGTGATTCAAAGAACTTAATTTCCAAGCTCGGATTCATAGTGGTTAATTAAAACAGCTTTCGTACCCAGATGAACATTTGAATATAATGGTTATCTGTGGATTCCCTGTGCCCCGTTGGGCACGGAACGGCCCGGCAGAGGCCACTTCGGCGAGAAAGGCTCCCTGGCCCGTGGGCTCTGCGGGCACCCAAATTAAGGGGGGTGGATAAATTATAGGGTTTGATTCACCCAATTCCTTGACCTGACCTAAGACTCTGCCAAGTAAGCAGACCGCTAACTCCTGTAACATAATTAGGCAAACATTCATCTCCGAGCTTAGTGTAAATCCCTGGCGCAAATAGTGGCCACATTTACCCAGCTCCTAAGCCCAAAACAATGGTGTTTTCCCAGTCAATGTTTGCCCGCACTAATTAACTTCCCCAAGAGAGATTACCAATTAACCTGGGTAAATAGGTGATGTGATTTACTGTCGGGTGATGGTTTTTTCTACCTTGCCTTCTGATCTATAAAAGGTGATGTCTTTTCTTCAATAAACTACTGATCTTATCCTCCTCCATACTGCCTCGTATCGTTCCTTGATCAGTCTCCTCCGGGACCTACGGCCCTTAGCGGCCCCGATTCCTACACCTGGTGACCCCGACGTGATCTACTCGTGAGTAAGCGACCCCTGAGTGGTCTTCCTCAGAGTAAGCGATCACACAGTCCGGTTCTGCGCTTGAACCGTGTCCGAATCATCCCGGAGGACAGCGCGGCACTCCGTCCGGCAGCCAGCCGGTCAGAGGGACGGCCTGCGGTGAGGCAGTCCCAAGAGGCATCCTACAGCTTGCTCCCGACTTTCGTGGCGGCTTGCACCAAAGGGAAAAACGCGTTCCGCTTAGGGCAGCTGTGAGCCCCTGACAGCGCAGTGGCCACCGAGGGCCCGTGGCCGCAGTCCACGCTCCGAGCTCTGCCCAGAAGCGTCGTCGCCAGAACCTGTTACTTGCCAAAGACGCGTCGACTCGTCCCGAGGAGGAAACTTCGGTGGACCCAATCGCAGGTAATATGGGGACCTGTCCTCAGCGACAGCGTCCATCCGCTAGCCAAAGAACTCGTGAGGGAGAGTTCAGAATCCTGGCCAGGGTCTTTAAGTTGCGTTTTCACAGCGGAGAGCTAGCGAGACTTTTGGTGTACCTAGGGGAACACTGGCTACTTTACCCAGAAGTAGGTACGTTAACCCTTGAGCTCTGGGATCAGATAGGAGACTGCATTCAGCAACCCCCGAAAGCTCCAGGAGGCGTAATTCGCACATGGAGAAAATGTAGGAAGCTCTTAGCGGAGATAGAGCCAGTCCGGGTAGAGGCCAAAGAACCCCCAAATCTGCCAGATACGCCAGCCGAACCAACGGCGCCTACGGCGCTCTATCCGTCACTCCAGTTTAGGCAGAGTAGCGTAGGGAGCTTTCCCTCGGTGACAGCTGCAGACGTCACCGACGGAATGCAAGGAATGAGGAGCGCAGGCGCTTCTCAGATAGCAACAGGTTCCCTAGCTACCAAAAGTGCCCTTCAGCGCACAGTAGAGGAAGAACTCAGGAAGGGGGAATTGCCAGTAGAGGAGCTAGCAGAGCTCAGTCAGATATGTCCTATCCGTATGGAGATGGACGCGCTCACGGGCGCCCAGCAGATAGTCCATTCCCCAGTCCCGTATAAGCTTCTCATGGCTATACGGAAAGCCATTTCAGAAACTGGGCTCCAAAGTCGTTTTACCAGGGGCACGCTTCAGCAAGTGTGCGAAAACACCATGTGGATTCCCCATGACTGGAAAGCCGTCATGCAGATGATGCTCACCCCTAGCCAGTATTTAATTTGGGACAGCGAGTTTCGCCTTGAGGCGCAGACAAGGGCTGCCAGGATGGGAGGCGCAGTACTTCCTGACCAGTTATATGGTTCAGGTGCCTTTGAGCCCATCAATGCCCAAATCAACTTGCCTCTCGCCACTCTCCAGATGTCGGCCGAGGCCGCCTTTAGGGCGTTTTTCAAAGTCCCAGCAACTGGCAAAGCGGCTAAAAATTACACCGCTATCAAGCAAGGAGCCCAGGAACCCTATATGGACTTCATCAATCGCCTGGAGGAAGCTATTAGCAGGCAGATTGACAATGAGGAGGCCCAACAAGAGCTCATGATGAAGTTAGCCAAGGACAACGCCAATTTAGACTGCCGTAAAATCTTGCAGTCCCTGGGCAATCGTCCTGACTTGACCCTTACGGACATGATTAGAGATTGCGCCGACGTTGGCACAGAATCCTACAAGATGGGTTTGCTAGCGGCAGCGGTGCAAGGGGGTAAAAGACCTAAGGGTAAGACCCCAGGAGCATGTCACAATTGTGGCAAGGTTGGACACTTCGCTAGGGAGTGCCGATCCAAGGGAGGCGGACAAAGGTCCGGCCATCCCAAGGCTCCGAAAACCCAGTGTCCGAAGTGCAAAAGAGGCTACCATTGGGCTCGAGACTGTCCGAATTCGGGAAACCGGAACGCGGGCATGTCTCTGGCCCCGGTCCAAACAGAGGCTTCCTTCGCCCAGAACTCACCAGAGCTAGACTAGATCCCGGTCACAAGCCAGGCATTGCGAGGGCACAGGCCAGCCCCAAGGGTAGTACAGGGTTAGATTTGACTTGTCAGGCAGACGTTACATGTGACCTGCCAGGCACGGTCTATCTGGTGGACTCCCAGTACATGGGTCCACTGCCCAAGGGCTTTATAGGTTTAGTTTTGCCCCACAGTGTAGCTGGAGCACGCGGAATTCTTATAATTCCAGGAGTCGTTGACTCGAATTTTTCAGGCGTTCTCCAAGTTCAGCTTTGGACTCACCTGCCCCAAACTATTCACAAAGGAGACACCTTAGCGCAACTGATCATGGTTCCTTGTCACTCGCCAGCAGATAGTCAGGGAAGGCTCAGTGACAGCTCCGAGCCCCGGTCAGAGGACCGCTCGAGCGCCAGTGAGACAGTACAAGGATACCAGGTCTTAGCGACAGTGGAGACCAACATTGAGTGGAAGCAGCGCCCCGTTATCGAGGTATTTTTGAACAAAATATCGTTCTCAGGGTTACTCGATACCGGAGCGGATGTGAGCGTGATAAGCAGAAGCCAGTGGCCAAGGGAGTGGGCCATTGAGCCGGTCTCCGATGTGTGGGAGGTAGGCGGAATTCAGGAAGCGTTTAGGAGCCGAGAGTGGGTGGAAGTCACAATCCCAAAGGCTGACGGCACGGCGGTAATTCGGCCGCACATTCTTGACGTGCACATCAACCTTTGGGGGCGAGACATCTTGCAGCAGTACGGTGCTACGCTTACCTTTGGGTAATGGCGTTGCCACTTAAATGGGTCACCGATACGCCGGTTTGGGTAGAACAATGGCCGGTAGTGGGAGAGAAATTAGTTGCCCTCAAGCAGCTAGTTAAAGAACAGCTAGACGCAGGACATATAGAACAGTCCATGAGTCCATGGAATTTGCCAGTTTTTGTCATTAAGAAGAAGTCGGGGAAGTGGGGACTCCTCCACGATCTCAGAGAGATCAATAAATGCAAACAGCCAATGGGTCCGCTTCAGTGCGGCATCCCAAATCCTAACATGATTCCCGAGGGGTGGGAGATTCTAGTCGTAGATCTCAAGGATTGCTTTTATACAATTCCCTTAGACCCTCGGGACAGGGAACGGTTTGCCTTTATGGTGCCGGTTGTGAACCACAGTGAGCCCACGCAGCGTTACGCGTGGAAATTTTTGCCACAGGGCATGCTCAATTCGCCCACCCTGTGCCAAATTTATGTTCACAACGCGCTGGCAAAGTTTCGAAGCCGTTACCCCAGAGCCATAGTTTGCCATTTTAAGGATGATATCTTGGTCGCGATGCCACAACTCGGCAGCGAAATGTTTTCTGACCTCCAGGCCAGCCTGGGGGACAAAGGTTTACTCATTGCCCCGGAGAAAGTGCAGAGAACCGAGCCCTTCTCATACTTGGGTCATCGGCTTCTCCGCTCTTTCGCAGCACCAGTTTTGCCTCAGATCAATTTACAGGACTCAGTCACCCTTGTAGAGTTGCAGCAAGTTCTGGGTAATATCAATTGGGCCAGACCGTATTTCCGATTGGATACGGATCTTTTAAAACCGCTCTTCTCGCTGCTAACTTTAGGTAAGCAGCCGGCAGACCCGATAAAAATTTCTCGAGAAGCGCGCTTAGCTCTCGAGAAAATTAACCAAGTTCTCAGCCAGAGGTGGGTAGATAGGATTACCCCAGGGCCATATGCCCTGATCCTGAATTTGTACATCGTACGGTCAGGATCCATGTTCACCGTAGCGCTCGGCACAGATGCCGAGAAAGGGGTGAGTATCGTGGAGTGGGTGTACCTTCCGAACACCTCTTCACGAAACATCCTCCCCCCTCCAAGAATTGTCTCCGCGGTGGTTTACCGCGGACGGTTTAGAGCTAGGGACATTTCAGGGCACGATTTGGCCAAAATTGTAGTCCCGTTCACCAAGGACCAAACTCAGCAATTGATGCAGCTCGGTGACTCGCTTCCAATTGCATTGGAGGGATTCACCGGATGCTTGGCATACCATTTGCCAAAAGACCCCAGACTTGTCTCACTCCAAACGCAGACAGTCAGCTTGTTTGAATTGCTTTCGCTGGTTCCGCTTCAGGGGGCCAGGACAGTTTTTACTGATGGTGGTCGCACATATGGTGTCCTGACCTGGTAGGAGGGCCAAGCTTGGCGCACGCTGCTAACTCTTCCACAAAAGTCCGCACAGCGGGCAGAGTTGGCGGCGGTGAACCTTGCTTTGCGCACCTTCGCCAAAGAACGTTTAAACATCATTACAGACAGTCAGTATGTCAGGAATTTGCTTCACAGTCTACCGGGAGCATACATCACTCCCGCGATAGACAAAAATTTGCTTAGCCTGTTTCTCACTGCTCAATTTCATTTGCGAAACCGCACGGAGCCGCTCTATATTGCCCACATCCGAAGTCATCAAGATCTACCGGGTCCGATTTCCGCGGGCAATAGCAGAGCGGATGCGGCGGCAAAGGAAATTCAGCAACGTTCAGTTTTGGGTGTTTTTACTACTCCAATTCAGAGTCATGCCTTTTTTCACCAGAATGCCAAAGCGCTCGCCAGACAGTTCAATCTGCCACTTTCTCAAGCTCAAGGCATAGTTCGCTCTTGCCAGCATTGTGCAGGGGCACCGGGGGGGCCCTCGTGGGGGGTCAACCCACGAGGGACAGAGGCTAACCAGGTGTGGCAGATGGATGTCACGCATGTTCCGCAGTTTGGCAGATGGCAGTACATGCATGTTTGCATAGACACTTTTTCTCAGTTCGTTTGGCAACGGTGCAGAAAGGGGAAACTGCTTCCCACGTGGAGCAGCACCTCCTTTCCTGCATTGCAGCCATGGGCAAACCTCGGCACGTTAAAACCGATAACGCCCCGTCCTACAGCTCTAGGCAGTTTGCCGCCTTCATGGCCACTTGGGATATTAAGCATACTTTTGGCGTTCCTTACAATCCGCAAGGGCAAGCGATTGTGGAACGGGTCAATCGGACGCTCAAGTCCTATATTGACAAACAAACAGAAAGGGGGGAGCCACCAGCCCTCCCAAGTCACAGGGCCAGGCACAGCATTGTCTGAATAAGGTATTGTTCACTTACAATCACCTTAATGTTTTTTCGGACTGCACGCCGCAGGAGAAGCACTTCCGCCGTTCGGAAGCTCTCCCGCGACCGATGGTCCGATACCGGGTGCCACCGGACCCTTCTTGGAGGGGCCCGGTGCCACTCGTAACCTGGGGAAGAGGGTATGCTGCAGTTGTGTCTCCTACAGGTGTCGTTTGGATTCCAGCTCGGTGTGTCAAGCCGTACTTGGAACCACATGGCGTGGACCCAGACTGACCAGAGTCCGATCCCGGAGATGGAGGACCTCACTCTGACCGAGAGGACCCGTCGGAAGAGACGGCCACCGACGATAGCACCCAAGATCACCTGGGGGATGGTCAAGATCCTTTGCCGTGAGGCCGAGGACACCGTCCGGCATGAAAGGAAGGAGCCAACGCCGGAGAACCTCACAGCTGCAGTCTTCGCCCAGATTCATGCCAACACCCTGGCGCTCACCATCATCCTGACCCTTTCCCTGTTTTTGGGGGGAGGCGCTCAGGCCGCCTCGTTGGAGGCCAACGATCTGCTGCCCGGCGGAGACCTCTCTGCCCGGATGCAGTACAATATTTGGGAGAGGTTGGCGGGTCTCGTCAACCAGTCCGATTTTTGCCTCAGGCAGGACCTCGGTTCTGCCTCGATCCTCAGCACCTGCCTCATCCCAGTGTGCCATTCTCCAGGCGCGCACCCCAGGGATGGGGACTGGCTTGTGAAAAGACTTTTCAGCCTGTACATTCCAGCGGCTGCTTCAGAGTATGCCCATTGGGAAATGCGGCTGACCATGACCTTGCCGGCTGATGCAGCCACCCTCCACACTCCTCGGGTGGCGGTCAGCCCGAACTCTACCTGTGGACGGATGTACGGCTGCGCTTCAGCTGGTCGTACTCGGCGCCGCTGCCTCAACGTTGGCAGTGGCAATTGGACTTGCAATAACCCGGTACCACTTGGCACCATGTATGCTCATGTCACCCTACCATCTGGTTGGTTCTTTACATGCAACCAGTATACGTGGAACTACATTCCTGCTAATGTTTCAGACTCTATATGCTGTATCAGTCGCTTGACATTGTTGCTCCCTACTAAGGATATGGTCACCCCAAGCACAAATGTTACATGTGTTTCAAATGTTTCCTCACTCATACGGCACACTCGCACCACCCAGTTAGACAGCTCATGTGAGAGCAGTTTTAGGGTAATGAGCCCTGCCGAATATCTCTCTTTGGCAGTCAGCATATTTGGCGTGCCAGGCTTAGCCGTCGGCAACGCAAAGAGGATTGGTCGCTTGGCTTGCGGTTTAGCAAAGGCCATCAACCATACCTCCTCAGCGATAGCGCTCCTCAATCAAGAGCAGGCAGAGCTTCGCCATGCCATTCTTGATAATCGAGCGGCTATCGACTATCTCTTATTATTGCACCACTTGGGTTGCGAATCCTTTCATGGCATGTGTTGCTTCAACCTTACTGACAACTCCCGTAAAATCCAGAGTCAGCTCACTGATCTCCACACCATAGTCCAGGGCATCACAGAGGGTTCTGCATGGGGAACTTGGTGGAGTTCATTGTGGAACTGGATGTGGTCATGGATCCCCTGGGGGTGGCTTCAGATGGTACTCAAGGTTGTTGTGGGGGTGATTATACTAGGCGTGACAGTCTGTTGCCTTGCGCAATGTATTCCCTCACTGATATCCCAATGCCGTCACAGAAGGAAATCCCGAGACGTCATTCCCGCTCAACAGCTGATGCCGCTCTTGCGCAGAGTTGCCGGTCAGGCTCTTAAGAAAAATTAAAAGGGGAGATGTGGATTCCCCGTGCCCCGTTGGGCACGGAACGGCCCGGCAGAGGCCACTTCGGTGAGAAAGGCTCCCTGGCCCGTGGGCTCTGCGGGCACCCAAATTAAGGGGGTGGATAAATTATAGGGTTTGATTCACCCAATTCCTTGACCTAACCTAAGACTCTGCCAAGTAAGCAGACCGCTAACTCCTGTAACATAATTAGGCAAACATTCATCTCCGAGCTTAGCGTAAATCCCTGGCGCAAATAGTGGCCACATTTACCCAGCTCCTAAGCCCAAAACAATGGTGTTTTCCCAGTCAATGTTTGCCCGCACTAATTAACTTCCCCAAGAGAGATTACCAATTAACCTGGGTAAATAGGTGATGTGATTTACTGTCGGGTGATGGTTTTTTCTACCTTGCCTTCTGATCTATAAAAGGTGATGTCTTTTCTTCAATAAACTACTGATCTTATCCTCCTCCATACTGCCTTGTATCGTTCCTTGATCAGTCTCCTCCGGGACCTACGGCCCTTAGCGGCCCCGATTCCTACAGTTATCCATTAAAATTCCCTATTGTTTCTGACCCTTCTTTATGACAATACCCTCAGATGTGAAGAGGGGATGATAAGTTCGCTGGACTAAAATAAAGTCTCCCATGTGCTTTCATTTAGAAAATGCTATGATGAAGTTACAGAGACATCTGGTGGACATACAATATTAAAACAATTAAATTATCATAGGATGAAGAAATATTATCTCTGTGTGTAGCACTTTGGCATCCAGAGTTTGGGAAAGTCAATTTTTGGACAACCAACAGTGATTTTCCTTGAGCTCTGCTTTGTACAGGGACATTCCCATGTCACCAGGTACAGCTCCCAGAATCTTCATAAATATACTAACATCTAAGGCAGGGGTTCCCAACCTATGGCCCATGGGCTAAAACCAGCCCACGACACTATCCCATCCAGCCTGTCACCACCTCCGCCACACCCAGAAGTAGAAGCGGGCACATTTACATCAGCCGTAAAATGAACCCAGGCGTAAAATGAACCACAAAGGTGCCCGCGGCTGTTGTAAATGTGGACGTGGGTACATCTACAACGGCTATAAATGCACCTGCTTCCACTTCTGAGGGGGCATGGTCCGGCCCGCTCAGCTGTCTGGGGGCATGGCCAGGCCCGCAGCATAAAAAGGTTGGCCACCCCAATCTAAGGGTTGCTAGGGAAAAACTCACTGCAGCTGTAAATGAAGGAGATGACCAAGAGGACATCATTGAGGGGACATCCAATGCATGTCCTTGAAAAATCTGTGTCATTTGAGAGGCAGTGTTTGTTTGACCACAGATCTCTGGGAACATGAACATGAAAGTGCTCTTGTGTTTCATGTCTTGCTTGAAAGCTTCTCTTAAGAGACATCTGATTGGCCACAGTGGAGACACAGTTTTGAGGTAGAGCTTCTTCTTCTTCTTCTTCCTCTTCTTCTTCTTCTTCTGTGAAGACGTGAAACTGTCAAAAGGAAAGGACCTTTTGGTGAGTTTATTCTGTAGTGTCTTTCGCCTGACCCAGTGTGAGAAAGATCAGCTGGCAACACAAGATTGCCGTTACCCGGGTACGTCCGATTGTGGTTCAAAAACTACCGCTGTGAGTCTCACATTGGCTGTGCTAATTAAAGCCTGTCAGGAATACCAATTCCATTATAAGGTCACCCTTGCTCAAAAGCCAGTTGTATCTGACTTCAGGGTTCAGTGCTCATCTCTGTTTCAAAGCCAAAGAGCCAGTGCTGTCTGCTTCTGTGGTCGTTTCTGTGATCATGTGGCAGTCATGACTAGACACCAGAGCATACGGAACGCAGTTTACCTTCCCACCGAAGTGGTCCCTATTTATTTACTTGCTTTTGAACTGCTAGGTTGGCAGGAGCTGGGACAAAGACAGATGCTCATTCAATCCTGCAGTACTCGGGAATCAAACTGCTGACCTCCCGCCTTCCAGTCAGCATCTTAGCCACTTGAGCCACTGCAGTCATAGTATACATTTATACCTATCTGGTATAGAGGTACAGAATGGGGCAAAGTTGATTGGACATGGAAATCAATGAGTTATTACAACCAGTAATAAAAGTTTTACAGCAGAAAATCTCTGGTGGAAGTCAGTTTGAGGGGTTAGGTTTCTAAAATAAACATTTTGACATTACAATTCTCCTAATGCAGGGGTTCTCAACCTACAGACCGGGGGAGAGATGTGGTCCGGTGACACCATTTCATGTGGCCCCCAACCGCCTCTGCCACACCAGGAAGTGCCATGTGTGGCGGGCAGGGGAAATGGCCATCCAGTCCCCAAAGCTGTCTGAGGGAACATGACTCGGCCCTCGGCTTGAAAAGGTTGAGAACCCATATCATTAGGAGAACCGTAATATCAAAATGCATAGGATTCATTGCAAAGGGCAGAAAGCATTGTAGGATTTCAGTTTCCTGTAGAAAACTGGCCAAAAAAAGAATAGGAAAGAAAAGTAGGAGGCCAGTAAATTTCTGTTGTACAAGAGGAAATCTTGCTGGAGAGCAGGGGTTCCCAACCTAAGGCCCACGGGTCAGATCCAGCCCCCAGCACCATTTCATGTGGCCCTCCACCCCTCCAAGGGCATTTGTAAAACAAAATGTCCACCCCTTTGAAGCTGTTGGGACAAAATGGCCACGCCCCAAAATGGCTGCCCGGCCCTCAAAGCTGACTGAGAGAGCCGTGACCCAGCCCGCAGCCAGCTTGAAAAGGTTGGGCACCCCTACTAGAGAGCTTTAGCGTAGTGGGAGTAAAATATTATTTTCAACAGATTCAGCAAAATGCACATGTATATAAACACCCAGAGAGGGAAAGAGAGAGTTTCTCACACAGCCTAAAATATGTTCCAGATGGCTGGTAAACATTTCAATGCAGATTTTGGCACTACAGGAGATTATAGCAATGAGTCTTAGCCCTCTTGTCATTTGATATACAGTACTATTCCTACACCTGGGCCAATATTAGAAAACCATAAAAATTCTTCAGCAAACTCTCATATGCAAGAATTGCAAGCCTGATGAAAATTAAGGACTCAGTTGTGTCCGAATCTAGGGTGCAGTGTTCATCTCTGTTTACAGCCCCCAAAAAACAGCACTGTCTATGTATGCAGATGTTTTCATGGCCATGTGGCAGGCATGACTAGATGTCGGAACATATGGAATTCTGTCGCCTTTCCTGCTTCTTTTTGTTCTTCCGTGTCTAGGCCAGATGCGAAGCTGCCAAAATGAAGCCACCTTTATGGTGAATTCATTTTGTAGTTCCTTACGCCTGACCTAGTGAGAGAAAGATTAGCCTGTACCTATTTATCTACTTGCAATTTCTTGATTTCCAACTGCTAGATTGGCAAAAGCAGGAACAGATGGAAGCTCACCCCTCCACGCAGTACAAGGGTCTCAAACTGCTGTCCTGTTGACCTTCTGGTCATCAAGTTCAGCATCTTAACCACTAAGCCACCACGGCCCTCTCACAATGCTTACTATCACTTTACTCAAGAGATTTGCTAAATGCTGAATTGTCATATCTGGAACGGTTGTGGGTCAAGATGATGCTTTTATAGCAATAGGTCCTAGTGCAGAGGTTCCCAACCTTTTCAAGCTGGGGGCTGGGTCACACTCTCTCAGTCAGCTTCGAGGACCTGCCTCCACCACACTAGGAAATGCCATGTGGCGGAGGAAGGGCAATATAGTCATCTGCCCTTCAAAGCAGTCTGAGGGAGCATGACCAAGTCCCAGGCTTTAAAAAGTTGAGCACTGATTTAGAGCCAAAAGACCTGCTCTCTGAGAGTTGATATCAGTAGTCCAAAGGTTTAAATCGGGGGTTCCCAACCTTTTCAAGCCAGGAGCTGGGTCATGTTCTCTCAGTCAGCTTTGAGGGCCGGATGGCCATTTTGCCCTGCATGCATGATTATTGGATCGGTGCCGCGAAGCGGCTGTTGGGTCCCGGAGGAGACTGGTCAAGCAATGAGACACGAGGCAAGATGGAGTGAAAACCAGTAGTTTAATGAGGAAAAATCATGGGTATTTATCATGTGCAGGCTGCGTGTAAAAGACTGTGATCTGACAGACTCCAAATACCACGTACACACGAGTTAATGGGGAAACTCTTCAGGGGAAGTTAATTAACCAACTTAAACACTGACAGGGGAAATCCATTGTTCCAAACTATCTTGGGGTAAACATGTGGCTGTTATTGGTTCAGGACTTGGGGTAATCCGCGGGTGCGATATTACCTATTACATGACTAGTGACTTAGTCATTCAGCTTCCTATTGTCCGAGGTGCTTGTCAGGTCAGCTGTGGGTGAATTAAACCCTATCTAATATTCCGCTCCCCCAATTCCTGTCCCCTCGGAACCAAGACTCAAAGGAGCGTTCTCCCAAACCGTGGTTCTGTCAGGGACAGTATGCCAATTGTGTCCGCGGATACCACACTCCCCCTTTATTTGTTTAATTGGACCTGACAGACGGCTCGACGTAGGAGCAGCATCAGCTGACGTGGAGTCAGGACATTCCGGGGTTCTCTCCATGGGGGACATCTTGAAATCAGTGAGGGAATACATTGCATGAAACAACACACAGCCATTCCCAGTATTCTCACCCCCACAATCACCTTGAGTGTCATTTGTAGCCAACCCCATGGGAACCAGGACCATAACGAATTCCAGCACGCCCACGTAGCATCTTCCTTGATGTTTTTAACCAAGGTATGGAGGTCCGTGAGCTGACTCTGTACCTTGCGCGAGTTGTCCGTGAGGTTAAAGCAACATATGCCATGGACAGACTCGCAACCCAAATGATGTAACAGTAAGATGGCTGCTCGATTATCCAATATGGCATGCCGAAGCTCTGTCTGCTCTTGATTAAGCAGCGCTATCGCCGAGGAGGTGTGGTTAATGGCTTTTGCCAAAGCGCAAGCCAATTGACCAATTCTCGGAGCGTTGCCTACGGCTAAGCCTAACACGCAAAGCAAGCTGACTGCTAATGAAACATACTCAGCTTTGCTCAGAACTCTGATGTTGCTTTGAGCTGTCTAACTGGGTGGCACGAGCATGCCGTGTGTATGAAGATACATTCGTGCTTGGTGCAACCATGTCTCTAGTGGGAAGCAACAATGTCAAATGACTGATACAGCAAAGGGAATCAGATACATTTGCAGGAATGTAGTTCCAAGTATACTGGTTACATGTGAAAAACCATCCTGAAGGCAAGGTAACATGAGCATACATTGAGCTAATAGTCTCTGGGTTATTGCAAGTCCAGTTGCTGTTGCCAGGGTCGAGGCAACGGCGCTGTGGCCCTTCGACCGCGGAACAGCTGGTCATACGAGCACAAGTAGAGTTCGGGCTGACCGCCACTCGGGGAGTGTAGAGAGTGGCTGCATCAGCCGGTAGGACTTTGGTGATTGGGTTCCCCAATGCGCATACGTCGAAAGGGCAGTCTTGTAAAACGGACCAAATATCCGCTTCACCAACCAGTCACCGTTCCTGATGCGCGCATCTGGGGAGTGACACACCGGGATGAGACAAGTGCTCAGAATAGAGGCAGAAGTGGTGGTCTGCCTCAGGCAAAAATCGGACTGATTGACGAGGTTCGCCAATCTTTCCCAAATGTTGTACTGCAGCCAGGCAGAGAGATCTCCGCCTGGCATCAGTTGTTGGCTTCCAACGAAGCTGCTTGAACGCCTTCCCCTGCAAGCAGGGAAAGGATCAAGATGATGGTGGTCATCACGGAATTAGCTGTAATCAGGGAAAAGGCTGCAATCAAGATGTTCTCCGGTGTCGGCTCCTTGTCCTCCCCCCGAACGGCATCCTCCACCTCCTGTCACAGGGACTTGGCCATCCCCCAGGTTATCTTCGGCACTGTCATCTGCTGCCGTCTCCTCCACTTGGCTCCCCCCGTCAGGGTGAGATCCTCCATCTCTGGGATTGGGTCCAGAATGGCCTGGGTCCACGCCATTGGACTCGAAGTGAGGCTTGACACACCGAGCTGGAATCCAGATGACGCCTGTAGGAGACATAATTGCAGCATACCCCATGTTATGAGCGGTGCTGGGCCCTTCCAAGAAGGATCCGGTGGCACTCGGTAGCGCACCATCGGCCGCGGGAGAGCCTCCGAGCGACGGAAGTGCTTCTCCTGCGGAGTGCAATCCGAAAAAACATTAAGGTGATTGTATGTAAACAATACCTTATTCAGACAATGCTGTGCCTGACCCTGATTTCTGGGGAGGGCTGGTGGTTCCCCCCTTTCTGTTTTTTTGTCAATGTAGGATTTAAGCGTCCAATTGACCCGTTCCACAATCGCTTGCCCTTGCAGATTGTACGGAATGCCAAAGGTGTGCTTAATGTCCCAGGTGGCCATGAAGATGGCCAGCTGCCTGGAGCTATAAGCTGGAGCATTATCAGTTTTCACATGCCGTGGTTTGCCCATGGCTGCGAAGCAGGAAAGGAGATGCTGCTCCACATGGGAAGCCGTTTCTCCCTTCTGCGCTGTAGCCCAAATGAACTGTGAGAAAGTGTCAATGCAAACGTGTATGTACTGCCATCTGCCAAACTGCGGAACATGTGTGATGTCCATCTGCCACACCTGGTTGGCCTCTGTCCCTAGTGGGTTGACCCCCCACGAGGGGGCCCCTACCGCCCCTGCACAATGTGGACAGGAACGGACTATGCCTTGGGCTTGGGAAAGTGGCAGGTTGAACTGCCTTGCGAGTGCTTTGACATTCTGATGAAAGAATGCATGACTTTGAATTGGAGTTGTGAAGACTCCCAAAACTGACCGTTGCTGAATTTCCTTTGCGGCCGCATCCGCTCTGCTATTGCCCGCAGAAATCGGACCAGGCAAGTCCTGGTGGCTTCTGATGTGGGCTATATAGAGTGCTTCGGTGCGGTTCCACAAGTGAAATTGAGTTGTGAGGAAAAGACTTAACAAGTTCTTGTCTATCGCGGGAGTGATGTACGCTCCCGGTAGACTGTGAAGCAAATTCCTAACATACTAGCTGTCAGTAATTATGTTGAAGCGTTCTTTGGCAAAGGTGCGCAAAGTGAGGTTCACCGCTGCCAACTCTGCCCGCTTGCGGAAGAGTCAGGAGCGCGCGCCAAGCCTATCCCTCTTGCCAAGTAAGAACATAATATGTGCGACCCCCATAAGTGAAAACTGTCCTAGCCCCCTGAAGTGGAGCCAGTGACATTTATTCACACAAGGTGACTGTCTGCGTTTGAAGCGAGATGAGTCTGGGGTCTTATGGCAAACCTTGGCGCATGACATGCCAGGCTTCTCCTGGGTAAATTTCTCATGAAGGCCCCCCTGCTCACTTCCACCCGTGGCGTGTGTGCGCACATTTCCTGGAGCTATTCTTGTGCCCCTGTGAGAAGGGTACCAGATGCTGGCTTAGCCTTTTGCCTGTGCTTAGACTAACAGCAAAAAAAGGAAGGGGTGGCCTGAAAATGCCTGTGTCTTATTGAAAGTATGACCTGACTGTATTCTTAAAATGGTCCTAGGCAGCCCTGGCTAATGAGTGGCACTCTGTACATTCTCAGGAGCTCAGGGACTAATCTTATTTCCTCCCTTTGTGCTCTGGAGTTTGTGAAATGTGTCTGCTCATTTAGAGTGGGTGCTGTGGTCCATGTGCCACACTTAAAATGACAGACTAAGACTTATTAAAAACAAGCCACTATGACGTGCCAGCTGTAAGGAAACAATACACAAAAATGAAAAGACACACAAGTTAAACATTTCCAGCAGGGAGTTCCAATGGCGAAAGGAGGAAAGACAAGTCAGAAGTTAGCACAATGAGAATGCAACAACTCTTATCATAATGAAATCAGATTAGGTCAGATAATTAAGACAGCTGGCTGGGATCCTCCTGTTAAGGAATCCCTACCAGTAATTCACTCAGGAGCCGTGAGGGAATGCAATTTAAGACTATAGAAATAAATAAATTGGTTACTTTCAAGGCCTGGAGAGGAGTTTTGTTCCTGTAAAAAAGGTAAAGATTAAGCATTTTCTGAATATACAGAGCGCAAGAATGTTTGCGTACTTTTTCCTGTGAAAGGGGTACAATGAGTGAGTTACTTTACACGGATTAAAGTCTTAAGAGAATGAAGGAGAGTTAGAACGATTCTCAACCTGCTTGCCAGATGTGGATTGGTGGGCCAGATGCGGCCCACATTGCGCTGCCACTACCTCCACCAAGCCAAGAAGGGCTGTGTGGCGAAGGAAGGGCAAGATGACTGTCCAGACCTCCAGAGCTGCCTGAGGCCGCGGAACTTGGCCCCTGACTTTAAAAGGTTGAGAACCTAGGTTACAGTACACACATGAAGACAATGCAATTCTCTCATTCCTAGTGAGATATGTGATTTAACGACTAAGGGACATTCAAACACCTTAAAACACAGAGAAAGGGGTTTGAGAAACACAGACGTAGGGAGGAGCCACATAGTTTATGATTTAGTGAGGAAAACTCATAGAAGTGACTTTTGTTTTCAGATCGCGCTTCTGAAAAGAAAATCACCTCTTTCAGGCAGGTTTCTTCAATGCAAGGCGTTTATCATTTCCAATTATCTGTTTGCCTGAGTGGCACAGATTGCAAAAACGGTTTTTAATCCTTAAAACAAAGAAAAAGGTCTCAAGGGAAGAAGGGGGGTCACTTTGCCCTATTGCAGGTTAGGACTCCCCCCCTCCTGCCTCTTCGTTGCCCTGGGTGCCTCAAGCTGCTAAGCAGGCAAGGCAAAGAGGTTTTGCTCACCATGCTTTCTCAAACTTTAAATGATTCCTGCCCATGAACAGAGTGCAAACTGTTTAACACACAATGCCTGATATTTCACAGTGACATTACCATGCAGTTACACACAAGGAACACTTTTGCAATCATACTGTGGTCATAGAGACAAAGCTTTTGCAATCATACTTGTTCTTGCAGTCATACATTCAGTGGTGCACCACGCATACACACATTTATTTACGCATTCGCACATTCCTCCCCTGATCTGCAGTGTTCTATCCTGCACATGAGGAGATGACTTATACACAGCTGGCCCTTTACAACCATCTGGGTGCTTCTGCTTAGGGGTGAGTTTCTCTGGGCTACGCCGAGGTGAGATAAGTAGGTTCTGCCTGTGCCTTGGGAGAGCTCGGGGTACTATTGCTGGGATGGTTCCTCTGGCATAGCCAGGGCGATGGCTGCCTCCTTTCGAGCCTGGGCCAGATGCATGCCGGAGGGCCGGATTCCCGGATCTCGGTGCTGTCTCGCCCTCCAGTGCCAGTGTGGCCATTTGGTCTTAGGCTTATATGGACAACCTTTTGAAGATCTGCCTGGTCTAGATTGGCATTCTCTTCTAAGGTGTCTCATTTTTCCACACTGGAAGCAGGCGCCTTTGGGTTTTGGCACTGCTCAGTGCCTGAGTGTGGTAATGGGTCTGCTCTGGAGCCCTGTGTGGCCAGGGGCCGTGCAGATTTCCGTGAGCAGTGGGCGCTGAGCAGGCAGGTAGACAACAATCTGTCTGCCTGAACGTGTGTCTGCCTTCAGACAGACTGAACACAGCAGCTGGGTGTTAGCTAATTGTACTGCTGGCAATTTCCCCATGAATGGATCTTCCTCACCCATGCGCTGAATGAAATTCTTAGTTGGCAGGGAACTTTTAACTGTCAGAGAAGCGCCAGGGCTTCTCATGCCATGAATTCCTTCAGTGACGTCTGCAGCTGTCACTGAGGGAAAGCTCCCTACACTGCCCTGCTTAAGCTGAAATGACGGATAGAGACTCATTGGGGCTGATGGTTCTGACTGCACTGGGGGTTTCTGGGTCTCTATCCGGACTGGGTCTACCTCTGCTAAGAGCTTCCTACACTTGCTCCATGTGCTGATTATGCAATCTGGAGCTCTCGGGGCTTGCTGAATGCAGGCTCCTATCCAGTCCCAAAGTTGGAGGTTAAGCATACCCGCTTCTGGATAAAGCGGACAATTGCACCCCAAGTACGCTAAGAGTTCCGCTAACTTATCGCTGTGAATGCGTGTTTGGTATACCCTGGCCAGGGCCTTGAATTCCATTAAGTGAATTCTCTGGTTAGAAGTCGGACATTGCCTCTGAGGACAAGTTCCCATATTACCTGCCGGTCCTTCGAAGTTTTCCTCCTCGGGACGATGCGACGCGTCTGAGTTCTAGGTAACAGGTCTCAGCATGACAAACCTCTGGGACGGAGCTCGGAGCGTGGACTGCTGCCAAGGGCCCTCTGCGGCCTCTGCGCTGAAGTCAGGGTTTCACAGCCGACCCTGAGCGGAACGCGTTTCCGCGGAGCAAGCTGTCTCAGAGCTGTGGAGCGTGCTGTGGAATGCCTCTTCTGGAATGCCTCGATGCATAGCTGTCACTCAGGTCGGATGGCTTTCCGACCAGGGCTGCTGCGCTGTCCTCCGGGACGATTCGGACATGGTTCTGGCATAGAACCGGACCGCGTAGATCGCTTACTCATGAGTAGAATCATGTCTCGGAGTCACCAGATGTTGGATCGGGGCCGCGAAGCAGCTGTTGGGTCCCAGAGGAGACTGGTCAAGCAATGAGACACGAGGCAAGATGGAGCGAAGACCAGTAGTTTAATGAGGGAAAATCATGGGTATTTATCATGTGCAGGCTGTGTGTAAAAGACTGTGATCTGACAGACTCCAAATACCACGTACACACGAGTTAATGGGGAAACTCTTCAGGGGAAGTTAATTAACCAACTTAAACACTGACAGGGGAAATCCATTGTTCCAAACTATCTTGGGGTAAACATGTGGCTGTTATTGGTTCAGGACTTAGGGTAATCCGCGGGTGCAATATTACCTATTACATGACTAGTAAGTTAGTCATTCAGCTTCCTATTGTCAGGTCAGCTGTGGGTGAATTAAACCCTATCTAATATTCCGCTCCCCCAATTCCTGTCCCCTCGGAACCAAGGCTCAAAGGATCATTCTCCCAAACCGTGGTTCTGTCAGGGACAGTATGCCAATTGTGTCCGCGGATACCACACATGATAGGGGTGGCCATTTTGTCCCAACAGCTTCAAAGAGGTGGCCATTTTGTTTCTTGGAGGGGTAGGGGCCACATAAAATGGGGCTGGGGGCTGGATCTAGCCCACGGGCCTCAGACTGGGAACCCCTGGTATAGGACAATCAGCTGTTGTGGCTTATCTATTTTGGAAAAATCCATAACTTTTCATAATTCACAAGACCTTTGCAGTATTTATTTATATTTATATTTATTTATTTATTTAAATTTCTATACCGCTTTTCTCATCCCGATGGGAGACTCAAAGCGGTTTCCAACATTCACAGTAATCAATAACAGAATACAATATAAGTAAAGGGAAAAATAATAATAATGCAAATAAGTTATACTAGAACTTTCCACAATATGGCAATTTCTACCATGTTAAAGATACAAAATTACAAAGTCTAATACAGATCCTGACACAATACAAATTATCATTTAAGTACCAACTAGTACTACAAGTCCAAGACGGAGCCCAAAAAAGCCTCAGCTGAAAAGAAAAGGGTGTCCCGCTGTTGGATTGGGGCCGTGAAGCGGCCCTTGGGGTCCCGGAGGAGACTGGTCGAGTAACGACACGAGACAAGATGGAGCGGAGACCAGTGGTTTATTGAGGGAAAATCATCATCATATATAGGAATTCAAGGCAGCGTGTGATAGAATCGTCATCTGACAGAAAATCACATCACCCATTTACCCGGGTTAATTGGGAATCTCTCTTGGGGAAGTTAATTAACTAAGGCAAATACTGACAGGGGAAATCCATTGTTCATGGCTTGCACAAGAGTAAACATGGCCACTATTTGCGCTAGGGCTTGGGCTAATCTGCAAGTGCGGAATTACCTAATTCCTAACTTGAGTTAGATATTCAACTTCCTCCTGCCGAACTGCCTGCCAGGTCAGATATGGGTGAATCAATCTTATGACTATTAATCCGCTCCCCAATTTCTGTTCCCGCAGAGGCCAGTGACCAGGAGCCTTCCTCGACCGGTGTAACCTCTGTCAGGGACAGTTATGCCAATTGTGCTCGCGGATACCACACTCCCCCTTTATTTGTTGTGGACCTGACAGACGGCCCTGCGTAGGAGGGGCATCAGCTGGTGTGGGGGGATGACGTTTCGGGGTTCCCTCCATGGGGGACATCTCGATAGCAGTGAGGGAATACATTGCACGAAACAACACACTGTTGTGCCCAGTATTACCACCCCCACAATCTCCTTGAGTGTCGTCTGAAGCCAACCCCATGGGAGCCACGACCACAACGAATCCCACCACCCCCATGAAGCATCCTCCTTGATGTTCTTGACCAGGGTGTGAAGGTCCGTGAGCTGGCTCTGTACTTTGTGGGTATTGTCTGTGAGATTAAAGCAACACATGCCGTGGACAGATTCGCAACCCAAATGATGTAACAACAGAAGGTAGTCGATAGCTGCTCGATTGTCTAGTATGGCATGGCGAAGCTCTGCCTGTTCCTGGTTGAGCAGCGCTATCGCCGAGGAGGTGTGGTTAATGGCTTTTGCTAGCCCGCAAGCCAATTGACCAATTCTCCGAGCGTTGCCAACGGCTAAGCCTGGCACGCCAAGTATGCTGACTGCCAACGAGACGTACTCAGCTTGACTCAGAACCCTAATGTTGCTATCACATGAGCTGTCTAGTTGGGTGGCGCGAGCGTGCCATATGGGTGAGGAAACATTCGTGCTTGGGACAATCATATCCCTAGTGGGGAGTAACAATGTTAAACGACTGATAAAACATGTGGAATCTGATACATTAGCGGGAATGTAATTCCAAGTGTACTGATTGCATGTAAAGAACCAACCTGAGGGCAGGGTAACATGAGCATACATTGAACCAATTGTCTCTGGGTTATCACAAGTCCAGTTGCCGCTGCCAGTGTCGAGGCAGCGACGCTGAGTCTGGCTGACTGCGGAGCAGCGGTCATTCGAGCACATGTAGCGTTCGGGCTGACCGCCACTCGAGGGGTGTAGAGAGTGGCTGCATCAGCCGGCAAAGTCATGGTCAACTGGGCTCTCCAGCGAGCGTACGTGGAGAAACCCATTGGGTAAAGCGGGCCGAAAATCCGCTTCACCAGCCAGTCACCGTTCCTGGTGTGCGCCTCTGGAGTATGGCACACCAGGATGAGACAGGTGCTCAAGATTGAGGCAGAACCGGTGTTCTGCTTTAGGCAAAAATCGGACTGCTTGACGAGACTCACCAACCTTTCCCATAGGTTGTAGTGCATCCGGGCAGAGAGGTCTCCACCTGGCATCAGGTCGCTGGCCTTCAGTGAAGCTGCCTGAACGCCTCCCCCCGCAAGTAGGGAGAGGGTCAGGATGATGGTGACCGCCATGGTGTTGGTGGTAATCAGGGCAAAGACTGCAGACACGATGTTCTCCGGCGTCGGTTCCCAGTCCTCGCGTCGGACGACGTCCTTGGCCTCACGGCAAAGGGTCTTGACCATCCCCCAGGTGACCTTCGGCTCTGTCTGCTGTCGCCGCTTCCTCCGCCGGGTCCCTTCGGTCAGGGTGAGGTCCTCCATCTCCGGGATCGGACTCAGGTCGGTCTGGGTCCACGCCATGTGGCTCCAAGTGGGGCTTGACGCACCGGGCTGGGATCCAGATGACACCTGTAGGAGACATAATTGCAGCATACCCTATTCCCCAGGTTATGAGTGGCGCCGGGCCCCTCCAAGAAGGATCCAGTGGCACTCGGTAATGCACCAGCAGCCGCGGGAGAGCTTCCGAGCGGCGGAAGTGTTTCTCCTGCAGCGTGCAATCCGAAAAAACATTAAGGTGATTGTACGTGAACAACACCTTGTTCAGACAATGCTGTGCCTGACCCTGAGATTTGGGGAGGGCTGGTGGCTCCCCCCTTTCTGTTTGTTTGTCAATGTAGGACTTGAGCGTCCGATTGACTCGTTCCACAATTGCTTGCCCCTGCGGATTGTATGGAACGGCAAAGGTATGCTTGATATCCCAGGTGGCCATGAAATCGGCCAGCTGCCTGGAGCTGTAGGCTGGGCTGTTATCGGTTTTCACGTGCCGTGGTTTGCCCATCGCCGCGAAGCAGGAAAGGAGATGCTGCTCCACGTGGGAAGCTGTCTCCCCTTTTTGTGCCGTTGCCCAAACGAATTGTGAAAAAGTATCAATGCAAACGTGCATGTACTGCCATCTGCCAAATTGCGGGACATGTGTGACGTCCATTTGCCACACCTGATTAGCCTCTGTCCCTCATGGGTTGACCCCCCACGAGGGCCCCCCCGGCGCCCCTGCACAATGCTGGCAAGAGCGAACTATGTCTTGGGCTTGAGAAAGTGGCAGGTTAAACTGTCTGGCGAGCGCCTTGGCATTCTGATGAAAGAATGCATGACTCTGAATTGGAGTTGTGAATACACCCAAAACTGACCGCTGCTGAATTTCCTTTGCGGCCGCATCCGCTCTGCTATTGCCCGCGGAAATCGGACCAGGTAGGTCCTGGTGACTTCGGATGTGGGCGATATAGAGCGCTTCTGTGCGGTTCCGCAAGTGAAATTGAGCTGTGAGGAACAGACTCAGCAAATTTTTGTCTATCGCGGGAGTGATGTATGCTCCCAGTAGACTGTGAAGCAAATTCCTAACGTACTGACTGTCAGTAATAATGTTGAGGCGTTCTTTGGCGAAGGTGCGTAAAGCGAAGTTCACAGCTGCCAACTCTGCCCGCTGCGCGGACTTCTGTGGAAGAGTTAGAAGCGTGCACCAAGCCTGGCCCTCCTGCCAAGTTAAGACACCATATGTGGGACCCCCATCAGTGAAGACTGTTCTGGCCCCCTGAAGTGGAACCAGCGATATCAATTTGTACAAGCTGATTGTCTGCGTTTGAAGCGAGACAAGTCTGGGGTCCTTTGGCAAGTAGTATGCCAAGCATCCGGTGAATCCTTCCAAGGCAATTGGAAGCGAGTCACCGAGCTGCATCAGCTGCTGAACTTGCTCCTTGGTGAATGGGATCACGATTTTTGCTAAGTGGTGCCCTGAAATGTCCCTAGCTCTCAGCCTTCCGCGGTAGACCACCGCGGAGACCAACTCTTGGGGGGGAACGATGTTCCGGGAAGAGGTGTTCGGTAAATACACCCATTCCACGATACTCGCTCCTCGCTCGGAGTCCACTCCTAGGGCTCCGGTGAACATGGATCTGGCCCGAACGATGTACAAGTTCAGGATATGGCCCCTGAGCAATCCTGTCCACTCATTTTTGGCTGAGAATTTGGTTGACCTTCTCGAGAGTCAAGCGTGCCTCTCGAGGAATTTGTATCCGGTCTGCCGGCTGCTTACCTAGCGTTAGCAGCGAGAAGAGTGGCTTTAGAAGATCCGTATCCAATCTGAAATACGGTCTGGCTCAATTAATGTTACCTAAAACCTGCTGCAATTCTACCAAGGTGACTGAGTCTTTTAAGTTGATCTGGGGCAAAACTGGTGCTGCAAAAGAACGGAGAAGCCGATGACCCAAGTATGAGAATGGCTCGGTTCTCTGCACTTTCTCTGGGGCAATGAGTAACCCTTTTTTCCCCAGGGTGGCCTGGAGGTCTTTAAACATTTTGCTGCCGAGTTGCGGCGCTGCGACCAAGATGTCGTCCATGAAGTGACACACTAAAGCTGTGGGGTGAAGGTTTCGAAACTTTGCCAGTGCGTTGTGAACATAAATTTGGCACAGAGTGGGCGAATTGAGCATCCCCTGTGGCAAATACTTCCACGCGTAACGCTGCGTGGGCTCGCTGTGGTTCACAACCGGCACCGTAAAGGCGAACCTTTCCCGATTCCTCGGATCTAGGGGAATGGTATAAAAACAATCCTTAAGGTCTACGACCAGGATCTCCCAACCCTCGGGGATCATATTTGGATTCGGAATGCCGCATTGAAGCGGACCCATTGGCTGAATACATTTATTGATCTCTCTGAGATCGTGGAGGAGTCGCCACTTCCCTGACTTTTTCTTGATGACAAAAATGGGAGAATTCCAAGGACTGGTGGACGGCTCTATATGTCCTGCATCTAGCTGTTCCTTAACCAGTTGCTTTAGGGCGACTAATTTCTCCCCCACTACCGGCCATTGCTCCACCCAGACTGGCGTGTTGGTAAGCCATTTGAGTGGCAGAGCCATTACCCGAAGGTAAGAGTGGCACGGTATTGCTGCAAAATGTCTCGCCCCCAAAGGTTGATGTGCACGTCCAGAATGTGCGGCCGAATGACCGCCGTGCCGTCAGCCTTAGGGATCGTGAGTTCCACCCACTCCCGGCTTCTAAACGCTTCTTGGATGCTGCCTACCCCCCACACATCGGAGACCGGCTCAATGGCCCACTCCTTTGGCCACTGACTTCGGCTGATAACGCTGACGTCAGCTCCGGTATCTAGCAGCCCTGAGAACGATTTTTTATTGAAAAATATCTCAATAACTGGCCACTGTTTCCATTCTATGTTGGTCTCCACTGTCGCTAAGACCTGGTATCCTTGCACTGCCTCACTCACGCTCGAGCGGTCTTCCGACCCGGACTCTGAGCTGTCCCTGAGCCTTCCCTGGCTATCTGCTGGCGAGTTACAAGGAACCATAATCAGTTGTGCTAACGTGTCTCCCTTGTGAATGGTCTGGGGTAGGTGCGTCCAGAGTTGAACTTGGAGAACACCCGAAAAATTGGAGTCAATGACTGCCGGAATTACAAGAATGCCACGTGCTCCTGCGACACTACGAGGCAAAACTAAGCCTATGAAGCCTTTGGGCAGGGGTCCCATGTACTGGGAATCCACCAGATAGACCGTGCCTGGCAAGTCGCATGTGACGTCTGCCTGGCAAGTCAATTCTAGCCCTGTACTACCCTTGGGGCTGGCCTGCGCCTTCGCAATGTCTGGAATGTGATTGGAATCTAATCCAGCTCTGGCTCGCCCAGAGCGAGGGAAGCCTCTGTTTGGACCGGGGCCAGAGACATGCCCGCATTCCGGTTTCCCGAATTCGGACAGTTCCTGGCCCAGTGGAGGCCCTTATTGCACCTTGGACACGGGGTGGTTGGAGCCTTGGGACGGCCAGTGCGCTGGCCGCCGCCTCTGGATCGGCATTCCTTAGCGAAATGACCGATCTTGCCACAAGTGTGGCACACTCCTCTGTTCTTGGGTTTCCTGCCTCCTTGCACCGCCACTGCCAACAGATCCATTTTGTAGGAATCTGTGCCAATGTTGGCGCATGCCCTGATCATATCTGTGAGTGTCAAGTCGGGACGATTCCCCAGGGACTGCAAGATCTTACGGCAGTCGAGATTGGCGTTGTCTTTAGCCAATTTCATCATGAGCTCTTGTTGGGCTTGCTCATTATTGATCTGTCTACTGATCGCTTCCTCTAATCGATTGATAAAGTCCATGTAGGACTCCTGGGATCCCTGTTTGACTGCTGTGTAATTTTTGGCTGCTTTGCCAGCTGCCGGGACTTTGAGGTAAGCCTTAAAGGCTGTCTCCGCTGCGATGTGGAGAGTGGCGAGTGGCAGGGCGACTTGCGCGTCAACGGATTGGAACGGACCTGAACCATATAACTGGTCAGGAATTACTGCTCCACCCATCCTGGCGGCCCTTGCCTGCGCTTCGAGACGATACTCGCTGTCCCATAGCAGATACTGGCTGGGGTTGAGCATCATTCGAATGACGGCTTTCCAGTCGTACGGAATGCGCATCATGGTTTCGCACACTTGCTGAAGCGTGCCCCTAGTAAATCAGCTCTGGAGTCCTGTCTCTGTGATGGCTTTCCGTATGGCCATGAGCAGCTTATACGGAACTGGCGAGTGGACTGCTTGCTGCTGGCCCGTGAGGGCATCTACCTCTATGCGAACAGGGCATAGCTGCCTAAGCTCAGCTAGATCTTCTGCTGGCAATTCCCGCTTGCTGATTTCTGCCTCAGCCATGCGCTGAACCGCGCTCTTGGTAACTAGGGAACCCGTAACTGTCAGTGAAGCACCAGCGCTTCCCATCACACGCATTCCGTCGGTGACGTCTGCAGCTGTCACCGAGGGAAAGCTCCCTACACTACCCTGCTTGAGCTGGAATGATGGATAGAGAGCCGTTGGGGCTGATGGCTCTGCCTGCGCTGGGGGTTCCTGGGTCTCTATCCGGACTGGGTCGTCCTCTGCTAAGAGCTTCCTACATTTGCTCCATGTGCCAATTACGCTGTCTGGAGCTTTCGGTGCTTGCTGAATGCAGGCTCCTATCCGATCCCAAAGTGTGAGGTCAAGCACACCCGCTTCTGGATAAAGCGGACAATTGGCCCCCAGGTACGCTAAGAGTTCCGCTAACTTATCGCTGTGAAGGTGTATTTGGTAAACCCTGGCCTGGGCCTTGAATTCCATTATGTGAATTCTCTGGTTAGCGGTCGGACGTTGCCGCTGAGGACAAGTCCCCATATTACCTGCCGGGTCCTTCGAAGTTTTTCTCCTCGGGACGATTTCGACGCGTCCTTTTAGGCAATAGGTCTCAGCGTGACGAATCTCTGGGATGGAACTCGGAGCGTGGACTGCTGCCACGGGCCCTCTGCGGCCTCTGCGCTGGAATCAGGTTTTCACAGCCTGCCCCTGAGCGGAACGCGTTTCCGCGATGCAAGCCATAGGATGCCTCTCTGGAGTGCCTCGCCGCGTAGCTGTCACCCCGGCCGGATGGCTTTCCGACCGGAGCTGCCGCGCTGTCCTCCGGGATGATCGGACACAGTTCTAGCGTAGAACCGGACCACGTAGATCACTAACTCATGAGTAGGATCACGTCTTGGGGTCACCAGATGTTGGATTGGGGCCGTGAAGCGGCCCTTGGGGTCCCGGAGGAGACTGGTCACTCCAAGATGGAGCGGAGACCAGTGGTTTATTGAGGGAAAATCATCATCATATATAGGAATTCAAGGCAGCGTGTGATAGAATCGTCATCTGACAGAAAATCACATCACCCATTTACCCGGGTTAATTGGGACTCTCTCTTGGGGAAGTTAATTAACTAAGGCAAATACTGACAGGGGGAATCCATTGTTCATGGCTTGCACAAGAGTAAACATGGCCACTATTTGCGCTAGGGCTTGGGCTAATCTGCAAGTGCGGAATTACCTAATTCCTAACTTGAGTTAGATATTCAACTTCCTCCTGCCGAACTGCCTGCCAGGTCAGATATGGGTGAATCAATCTTATGACTATTAATCCGCTCCCCAATTTCTGTTCCCGCAGAGGCCAGTGACCAGGAGCCTTCCTCGACCGGTGTAACCTCTGTCAGGGACAGTTATGCCAATTGTGCTTGCGGATACCACATCCCGCCACATGGCAGCTGTACTCCGGGAACAGCTGTGCTCCCACCCACCCCTGACCAGGTTGAGTCGGGGGTGAGCCAGCGGTGTTGTGGCGGCTTGGCAGCGGCAGCTCTTGTAGCCCTGTGGCAGGAACTCAGGGCAGCTGCGGAATGCTCCCACCCACCCCTGACCAAGGCGAGTCAGGGTGGGGAGCTGGCAGTGTTGCTGTGGCTCGGCGGCGGCTCTTGTAGCCCCGCGGCGGGATCTCAGTAATCTACAAAAGCAGAAATTGATTTTCACCAGCAATTTTTTTGCACATACCAAAAGCCAACACGTATTTGCAATATAGTCTCTATAGTCTCTTCTTTTTGAGAATTCAGCTGGAACAACAGGCAATACATCTATGCAATAATAAGAGAGAACAGGGACCTTATAATCCCTTATCAAACAGCACATGGACATGAAATGGTGTTATGGGCCATATCCGGCCCATGGGCCTTAGGTTGGGAACCCCTGTCCTAGTGTCTTCCCTTGGACTTGTAGAAAGTTTTAGAAGCAATAAATCATGAAAAATGCTTAGGTTGGGAACCCCCTGACCTAGACACCCAATGGGGTGGAGGAGGAGGAAGATGAAGACAAAGAAGAAGACAAAGAAGTCGAAGAAGGAGAAGAAGAAGAAAGTGGTTCTGCACATACAAACAAAAGATTAAGTCTTACATCCCAGAGTGGATAATCGAGTCCTCTACAAACACACCACTCGGCAGAACCATGAGGTTACTGCCTTATCAGCAGTAACCTAAGAGTTCTGGAGTGCCTACCTTTTCTCTTATGAAAAAAGTCCCTTTGTTATTTAAAGGAAACAGCAAGGTAGCAAGATACTGAGCAGTCTAAGTCAGGTGGTTTTCCTGATTTTGGTTGATTGGTGTAGCAAACACAATATGTGTGCACTACGTTACCTGTGCATCCATGCTTAAAACTCAACAGCTTTTCAGTACACTTTTCAGGTGACTATCCAGCTCCATGCATATCAAGAGTCATACCGACTGTACCACCTCTGAGTGAGAAATCCTCACATTTAACATTTATATGGAAGGGAAGCTGGTATCATCAAGCAGCTGTTTATCTAACTATGTTGTGGATATAGAATAGAGCAGATGAACCTTTCCACGCAGATGAATTATGTTCCTGTATATACTCAACTTTAACTTGTTCCGAATATAAGTTGAGGTACCTAATTTGGACCTCAAAAACTAGGAAAATAGATTCACCTGAGTATAAGTCGGGGGTGGAAAATGCAGCAGCTGCTAGTGAGTTTCAATAATTAAAATACATGAAAATATGGTAAAATTAATTAATTTAGACATTTGCATGAGTATGTTTTTGAGTGTTTACATTGACCCAAGTATAAGTCTAGTCCCATTTTTGGACCTCATTTGTGGGGCTAAAAAACCCGACTTATACTCAAGTATATACAGTAAGTGTCATTTTGTGAAGTGTCATTTTCCTATATGTGCCAGGCACATATAGGATTTTGAACTTTTAACCTAGTCTCAACAAGAACAGACTCACTGAATCAAGCACAGGCACATATAGGATTTTGAACTTTTAACCTAGTCTCAACAAGAACAGACTCACTGAATCAAGGGAGGTTGGCTATGTCCACAGTTGTGTACATCTTTACCTATAAAATCAAGGGTTAACCATTGGAACTTTGCATAGGCTCCTTAGCCAGGCCCTACTAGCCCACACTCACCATTCGTGCACATGCCCGAACTGGGTACGCAGGTAAACGCAAGATTGAGAAATGCGCCGGTGGGGCAAAAGCCCCACAAACGCGAAAAAGGGAAACAACTTCATTTCCCAATGTTCTTTGCGCTGCGCCGCACCACAGCCAATCAGGCTGAGAGCCGAGAGCACAAAGAACCTGGGGAAACGTGCCGTTGCCAATCAAAAACTACCCGCACAAAAAAACGAGCACAAAGGGAAAACACAAACAAAAAACTACAATTCCCAGTGTCCTGCATGCCATGAGCGTGCATAACGCTGAGAAAGGCGCCACGTGAAAAATAAAAATAAAAATGCACCGCCTCAGAACAACACAGACCACGGTAAGGGAAGCCCCCCCCCCAACGCTGATGGCCTTCCTTAACGCGGTACGGCCAGAGAGGCCATGCCACGTTAAGGAAAGCCCACCACCACCACCGCTGATGGCCTTCCTTAATGTGTCATGGCCAGAGAGCCCACGCCGCCATAAGGAAAACACCCCCCACCGCCGATGGCCTTCCTTAACGCAGTACAGACAGAGAGCCCACGCCGCCTTAAGGAAAGCCCCCCACCCCCACCGCCGATGGCCTTCCTTAACGCGGCATGGCCAGAGAGCCCACACCGCCTTAAGGAAAGCCCCCCAACCCCACCGGCGATGGCCTTGCTTAACGCGGCAGGGCCAGAGAGCCCATGTCGCCTTAAGGAAAGCCACCCCTGCCCACTATCAAACAATAACATCCAAAAAACACAAATCCAACCAATAATACCAACACAAAACAATAAACAGTAAACAAAAACAACAAAAAACAAACAGCACCAAGCCAAACAACAACAAATCAAAAATAAACCAAACAATTAAAAATCCAACCCCCACCCCCAACACCACAAAAGAAAAAACACAAGGCAACTCACCAGCACATGTCCTCCCTCAACGACAGCCAGAAAAGAAATGAATAAAGACAGTACTTACCAGAAGAAGCTCCACCCAGAGGCCAAGACGAAAATAACATTCAAAATAAAACAGAACACATTACCAACACCACCTGCTACTTTACAAAAAAATTATACATGTACATCAATAAAAATTTTTTATTTAAACAACAAAATTCCTCATTTTTACACTGCATCAAAACAAACCCATTTTAAACAGCCCGGCAATACCGGGCAACCTCTGCTAGTTCTATATATTTAATGAGTCTACTGTACTCAATTGAACAAGTGAATTTAAGACCTGTATTTCCCAAAGTTTCCCCATTTTCTCATGATGTTACTATTGAGATAAGAAAGGGGTTCCCAACTAGAGTTGCCCTAATTCTCTCACACAAAACCGGGACAGAAGTACAAAATAGCCTTTTTTAAAACAAACATAATATAATGATAGCTATTTTTCCAACCTTGAATCAGGAACAATCACGGTTTTCCGGGACATATGGCAACCCTATTCCCAACCATGGGGCCCCTGATGTTCTTGGACTACAGCTCCCAGAATCCTTGACCAGTACAGCCAAGGGTGAAGGCTTCTGGGAGTTTTAGTCCAAGAACATCTGGCCCCAAGATTGTGAACCACTGAGATAAGAGACACATTCTGACAGGCCATAATTTTTTGAATTAAATATGTTGCTACTGACTGCTCAAATATTTTCTTCTCTCTCTCTCTCTCTCAGTCAAGACTGCAGATCTTTGGTTTCTGAATAATGTGTGTGTAAATATAGTTGTGTGTGTAAATATAATTTAAATGTTGGAGATTTTATTTATATTCATCATGCCACATTCCATAATTGAGAATTTAAACCAAGGGTTCCCAACCTAAGGCCCATTGGCCAGATCTGGCCCATGGCACCATTTCATGTGGCCCTCCACCCCTCCAAGAGCATTTGAGAAACAAAATGGCTGCCACTTTGAAGCTGTTGGAACAAAATGGCCACCCCTATCATGCATGTAGGGCAAAATGGCCGTCCGGCCCTCAAAGCTGACTGAGAGAACATGACCCAGCTCCTGGCTTGAAAAGGTTGGGAACCCCCGATTTAAACCTTTGGACTACTGGATATCAACTGTCAGAGAGCAGGTCTTTTGGCTCTAAATCAGTGCTCAACTTTTTAAAGCCCAGGACTGGGTCATGCTCCCTCAGACTGCTTTGAAGGGCAGATGACCATATTGCCCTTCCTCCGCCACATGGCACTTCCTAGTGTGGTGGAGGCAGTGTGGGGGACACATGAAATTGTGCCATGGGCCACATCCAGCCCATGGGCCGCAGATTGAGAATCCCTGCTTTAAATGCCCATTGAAGACTAAACTACTGTGTATACTCGAGTATAAGTCAGGGTTTTTAGCCCCCCAAATGAGGTCCAAAATGGGACTTGACTTATACTCGGGTCATCGTAAACACTCAAAAACAAACCCAAACAAATGTCTAAATTAATTTTACCATATTTTCATGCATTTTAATTATTGAAATTCATTAGCAGCTCCTGCATTTTCCACCCCCGACTTATACACAGGTCAATGTGTTTTCCTAGTTTTAGAGGTCCAAATTAGGTACCTTGACTTATATTCGGGACAACTTATAGTCGTGTATACACGGTATCCTCGAACATTTGCATTACAACAGAAGATAGTTTGGACAGTTCTTACTGTTCTAAGAAAATGTGTTCTCTCCTGGTAATATAGTAATTACAGTTAAGCTCAAACCTGAGGGGTGGCAGATGTTGCCAAAGTCCCTACAAAACAGAAAGTCCCAATGCTTTGACCCTAAGAACTCTGGTTCCACTATATCAGTGGTTAAGAATGGTGGTAAAGACTAAAGATTCATCCTGAGCCAGCAGACGCTGCAGAAGTAAATCAGTAGATTGGGTCAAAGGGTATAAAGCAAATAAGAATTAGGAAATGTTTCCCTTGCTCGAAAGCCAGTCGTATCCGACTCTAGGGTTCAGTGCTCATCTCTGTTTCAAAGCTGAAGAGCCAGCTCGGTATGCTTCTGCAGACATTTCCGTGGTTATGTGGCAGGCATGACTAGAACCAGAGCACATGGAATGCTGTTTACCTTCCCACCGAAGTGGTCCCTATTTATCTACTTGCAATTTCTTGCTTTTGAACTGCTAAGTTGGCAGGAGCAACATTCCACAGTTCAGAAGTATAAGATAACCCTAATGGCGAAGTCAAGGGAGAACCAGAGATCTAGTAGTAGGAAGCATGATCCAGGAGCACACTAGATCTAGAGAAAACTATGGAAACGAAATCCCTTTTACAGCCTTGATGGGGTGGAATCAATCCGGAGCAAGCAGATCCTGAGCGAATAAAAGGTGCAATACAGTGGATCGTCGCATAGGGGAGCCATACACAGTTACAGAAATTTCGCAAATAGCAAGAAATATTTTATCTAGGGGGGACCGGGAGAGATGCAGCTACCTGTGGAATCTGGAAGTTGTAGTCCACCCGGCCCCCAACACAACACAAATCAGCATGCCTCTAATAAAAAATAATAATAGAAGAGTTGTGGCCCTTGACGAAGCCAGTCTTATCTGACTCTATGGTTCAGTGCTCATCTCTGTTTATAGCCAAAGAGTAAGCACTGTTCTGCATCTGCAGATTTAGAGACCAATTACAGTATCTTAGCTTTTGGAACAGCAGCCATGTAATCTGTGCAAAAGCTATCAGACAGGAAAGAAAACCCAAACAAAGTTTTGAAAAATAAACGCACAAACATTGTGGCACATTAAAGACTAATTAAGGCCCAAGTGTCTAAGACACTGACTGGAAGGTGGGAGGTCAGCAATTTGATTTTCCGAGTACTGCAGGATGTCTCCCATCTCCTACCAAGCTAAACAGAGATGAGCACTGAACCCTAGAGTCAGATACGACTGGCTTTCAAGCAAGGGAAACATTTACATTACCTTTTTTTGTTCAAATGTTTTTTATTTCTATTTCTTATTATCGATATTAAGAAAAAAGGGGAAAGTAGGATAAAGATTTAAGATTGATTTTAGAAATATTAAGACAAATTTTAAAAGTGATAAGTGGTAAGGAGGATTCAATATAAGAAATATTATCTATGAAAGAGTTGTTGCAATGATGTAATTGCAACAATTCTTTGTGGATGAGGTTTTTGTTTTTTTGGCTTTGTGGTGTTTGTTGCTGTAACATTGATATTTTTGCATTGGAACTTTGTAATTAATTGTAACTGGATTTTTTTTTGTATTTCTGTATCTCTGTGTTGTCACTGTGATTGATATTAATATGTAACTTTGTAATTTATAATTGTATTGTATATTCTCTACTGTAAGCTGCCCTGAGTCACATTTTTGTTGAGTAGGGCGGGATACAAATCTAATAAATGAAATGAAATGAATGAAATACAGATTGTGTATATTATATTCAGTATCTTTTCTATTCACTTTTACATTTTCACATTTTATTCTTTTTATATTGTAAAATTATAAAAAATAAATAAAATGGGTAAGATGAACAATATAGTTTCGTAGGTGATTGAAAGAAGGTACAAAGGTAAATGTTAGTAAAGGTAAAGTTTTCCCTTGCTCGAAAGCTGGTCGTATCCGACTCTAGGGTTCAGTGCTCATCTCTTGTTTCAAAGGCGAAGAGTCTGCTTAAATGCTACAAGATGAACATTAGAAGTTATGAATGTGAGACGTGCCCATTATAAATGAAACAATACTTGGCATTGTGTTATATTGTCTGTTTTAATTGTACTGTACTTGCATTTCTTTTTGTATGTTTATTAAAAGTAATAAAAATATTTTAAAAAATAAATAAGCCAAAAATATTTATTTCATATATATTTTTAGTTTTATTTGTTCTGCTTGCTTTCTCTGGAGTTACTCCAAAAAGAATCGACTCTACATCTCTCCCCAACTCCTAATAGCGCCCCGCCCCCTAAGGGGACTACACCTCCCAGCATGCTCCGCTCCCCCGCACATGCGCACGGAAGATCAGCCACCCCCCCTTTGGAGTGGCGAGTTGTTTGTTCCATTGGCAAGGCGAGCTTTGGATTCGGATTCGCTCCGGAGCCTGCAAAACTGACCCTACTTTTCTCCGGTCAGTTTTCCAACCTCTTTTTTTTTGCAAAGGAGAAAAAAAAGGAATAGAGAAAGAGAGAAACAAATTCCTTTTTTTTTTGGTGCAAAGTCGCTAGTGGTGCTGTTATTAATTACTATTATTATTATTAATAATAATAATTGTGGGGTTTTTTTGGAGGGATTTTGATCCCCTCTTCGTCTGTTTTGCTTGGAGGCAGGGATCGGGGTAGAAAAGTCACCCAATATATATATATAAAATAAATAAAATAAGGGGAGGGGGAAGGACCTAGGCAAGGAGACACCCCCCCCCCAAGTCCACCCCCCCCAGCCTGGAGGCTCCGACCCCGATGAACCACAAATGAGAAGGAGAAAACGATGGAGCTGCACATCTTAGAGCATCGGCTCCGGGTGGCCAGCGTTGCCAAAGACCACATCCCACTCTTCACCTATGGCTTGATCAAGCTGGCTTTTCTGCCCTCCAAGACCAGGTAGGAGGGGAAAGGGGGGTAAGTTTTTTTTTTGGGGGGGATAGCCAGTGGGGATCCCCCCCCCCCCAAAAAAAAAGGACCATGGGGCTGTGGCTTTGGGTGAAAAAATTATATATGTTCAGGGCTTGTGTAGAATTCTTCAATCAGGGATCAAGGATTTATTTTGGGGTGGGGGCTGGGAAGAGGGGATCCCCCTTTCTTCCCCCTCCCCCTTGACACATAGATGGCTATCCCCCCCATAGATCCCCTTCCTTTGGGTTTTAAAAAAAAATCCCTGTGTGTGTCTTTGGTGTGTATTTTTTCTCCTACACTTTACCCAAACACGCCCCCTTTTTTCTTTTTTCCCTTTAAATCTATATATTTTAATTAGGTTTTTAAATTCATGACATTTCGTAATAAGGATTGAACAGAAAGAAGAAGGGGGGAAAAACAATAAAGACACTGAAAACAATACTAAGCATCCTAACACTTGAGTCTTCTAATTTACATCTAACAACAGCATAACACTTATAACATTTGTATCAAAACATGGTAACACTTAATGCTTCTAATTTGTATCTTAACATTTCCTTCTGTTTCCCCCTTCCTACTGGTCTTTCTTTCTTTCTTTTTTGGGCTTTAAATAAATATATGTACTGTATTGATGAATGAAAACAGGTGTGGGGATTGTAAGGCATACTCTCTGCCTAACCCCCCCCCCTTTCACTCCCCCCCCCTCTGTGCATGGCTAAGTTTAGGGTTGCATAAATTAAATTAATAACAGGGTTCAGCTTTTGAGAAGGGTGGGAATTAAAATAAGAATTATGGCAAACGTTGGGGCAGGACAACAAAGAAACAGCAGCCAGGAAAGTGTTCAGGGTGTGTGTGTGTGTGTAGTGGATGGGGTTGCGTTAACACATATTTTCCCTTGTGTTGTGTAGGGTCCAAAGAGAGGTTTTAGGGTGAAATTGGTTGGGAAGGGGGAATCAGATTCCTCCCCCCCCCCAATCATCTGATTTGTTAAAAAATATAAATTAAAAAATACAAAGAAAGTCAAAGATAAATAAGGGTCCCCCCCCTGGGGTGGGGGTTGAAGGGATTTTCAGGGGTGGGGGGTTGATGGGAACCCCCCCCCCAGCTCCACTCAGTTGAAAATCATTTCACTTGCAGATATATAGTAAATAAAGGGCTCATTTCAGTTCACACACACACACACACACACGCCCCCCAACACTGCTTAATTAATACAGATGTGGGGTTGAGACCAAAACTCAGTTTTACCATGGTGGCTTTGCAAATAATAATAACAAATAACGTTACCTTAACAATTCCTGGGTCCTTGGTTAGGTCTTGAACTGTTATACAGTACTAGTCTTTTGACTATGAATCTAACGATATATATTTTATTTAATAATAATATAGTAAGTACAGTAAAACCCTGGGTTACGCCAGAGGTCCGTTCCAACAGCCTCTGTTATAACCCGAAAAAAATTGTGAACCGAAACATCCATAGGGATGTGTTGAAACGTTTTTTAAAAAACGGTCCTGAATTGATCATTGTAAACTGGGAAAAAAATATATTAAAATTTTTGCAAACCGGGACGGCATTTTCATAGGGTTTGCCATTGTAAACCACAGCAAACTTAAACCAAGGCGGTTGTAACCCGGGGTTTTACTTGTATATATACTTAGATGTTACCCTAACAGCTCTTGACCTGTTAATGTTATACCAGTCTTTGATGCTGAATCTAAGGGTAAATTTTAATAATAATAATGAATTCCTGTTATTGCTGTTAATCTACCGAACTAGAGGATTTTATTTTTATTTTATGTTTTGCATTACTGGTGGAAACTGATGTCCGAAACAGTTTTTTTAATCTGGAGGGTCAAAGCAAGGGAGAAGGAAATATAATGGAATGTGCCGGTTTTGTCTCCCCCCCCCCCTGGTAGATTTAAAAATGCAACGAAAGTCCGTCCCCATTTCTCCCATCTTGATAAACAGGACTGGAGTTAGGTTTTTTACAGATTAATCTGGGATTTGTCCCCTCGACAGGAGGTTAAAACTTCCTGGCGTTGAAAATGTTCCTCCTGATTTGCAACTGCCATTTGTCTGCGCTCCAGTTTTATCCTGGCAACCTTGTTTACAGCTTCTCTTGAATAGCTCAACAGGCAATTATATCTAAAAATATAAACGTAAAGGTATCCCTTGCCCGAAAGCCAGTCGTATCCGACTCTAGGGTTTAGTGTTCTACTCTGTTTCAAAGCCGAATAGCCAGCACTGTCTACTTCCGCAGATGTTTCCATGGTCATGTGGCAGGCATGACTAGACACCGGAGCACATGAAACGCTGTTTACCTTCCCACCCAAGTGGTCCCCATCGAACTACTGACCTGCCGCCTTCCAGTCAGCGTCTTAGCCACTTGAGCCACTGCAGTCATATTTGTGGTCTACTAAAGATCTCGTCCACTCTTTAGCGCAGGGGTGCCCAAACTATGGCCCACGAGCCAGATGCGGGTCCCGATGCCAATTCATCCGGCTCACGCCACCCTCGTCGCTCCTGGAAGCGGAAGTAAAATGAGTTTTACTTCCTCTTCCTGGAGTGACGAGGGCTGGGTGAATTAGCATTGGTGGGCCAGATCTGGCCTGAGGGCCGTAGTTTGGGCACCCCGGCTTTAGTGGGATTGGAGCAAGTTTGTGAGTTGTTTGGTGTTTGTTGTTGTTGCTAAAACAGACTACACAGCTCCCTCTCTGAACTGTGGGACGTTTCTTGGTAACTAGAGCTCTAAACTAAATACTGTACTCTTAATTCGAAAACTAGTAATTTAATATTTGAAGTACGGAAGGGTGATGCCCCCTCCTCACCCATCTCTTGGCATCCTGGCTCTCTAGTAACCATGTATGTATTTATTGGTGTTGTCTCAATCAGATATCCCTTGTGTATTCTATCTTGTGCTTCCCCCAGTAATACTGGGATGGGTTGGCGGAGCTTGGTCTTTAACAACAGCCCTTCGAGGAAGGTTGGACAAAAGGGGAAACTCACTGTTTCATGTTTTAACAAAGATGCATGCATGGGTTCATCCATGTCTTCCTACCCTTTATAGCTTTAAAAAATAACTCCAATTGGATTTTTAGTGTTCTACTCTACTCAAGTGGCTAAGACGCTGACTGGAAGGCAGCAGGTCAGCAGTTCGATTCCTGAGTACTGAATGAGCTCCCGTCATCTGTCCCAGCTCCTGCCAACCTAGCAGTTCGAAAGCAAGGAATTGCAAAGAGATAAATAGGGACCACTTGGGTGGGAAGGTAAATAGTGTTCCATGTGCTCAGGTGTCTAGTCATGCCTGCTACAGGACCATGGAAACGTCTGCGGAAGCAGACAGGGCTGGCTCTTCGGCTTTGAAATAGAGATGAGCACTGAACCCTAGAGTTGGATACGACTGTCTTTCGAGGAAGGAAAACCTTTACTTTTGCCTCTCATTTTTAGCCCAATTGATGAACATTCCTTAAAAAAAAACTTCTTAGAAACAGTGACTGATTAGAGTCTCAAGCATCTGCAGTTCAACTGCCCCACGCTAACCACTATGTGTGCCAGCTGGTGTGCTCTTTTGTCTTTTTGTACTTCCTTCTATCTATCTGTCTGTCTGTCTATCTATCTATCTATCTATCTATCTATCTATCTATCTATCTATCTATCTATCTATCTATCTATCTATCTCTTTTCCCCCATTGGGTGTTGAGGGAGATGAAAGGTTCTTACTCTGGCACTTCTAGCAGCCTCAATTGGCGTTATTTGGAGTTCTTGTAATATTTCTTCCTTTAGGTCTGCCTCATGTTCTTTGTCCTCCTTTTTCCACATATGCCTTTTAAGGCTAAGGAATCCCAAGATATTCTCTCCAGATGGGCAAACCACTTATTTGTTGTCTCTGTACATAATTAAGATTGGTTCTATTCCAGTTCTTTCCTTCATAATCTCATTCCTGATTTTATCCCTTCTAGTCACTCCAGCAGACATCTCAGACATCTCATTTCTGTGGTGATTAGCCTTTGCTTCTCTTTCGTTTTAAGTGTCCATGTTTGGCAATGATCGCATAAGATGGTAATGAATATGTTTTGTATGAGATACAGAATGCTTCGAGATACGATTTTTGCGACTTACAAAATGATTTTTTTGTAAACTGGGGTCCCGACTTATGGAAAACACCGAGTTACGTAAAATGCGTAAGTTGAAAAATCGGTTTTTTAGCACCCAAAATGGTGCCGGCGCCATTTTGGACACTAATAATCACTCACAGCACTGTCAGAAGTATATGAAAAGGAAGCAAAAGCAGCCAGAAGGTAGGAAAAATCTCTGTTTTTTAATCAACACCTTCATGTTGATTGAATAGGCCTCATTCTTTCCTTGTTTTCTTTTTTAAGTTAAGCTGGGAACCATCGTCATTTCTGGTAGCCATGTGTCCCATAAGTGCAAGGGTCGGCAACCTACGGCCTGTGGGCCAGATCTGGCCCATGGCACCAAATTTCATTTCATTTCAGGTTTAATTTCTATACCGCTTTACTCGACCCAGCGGGTGACTCAAAGCGGTGTACACAGTCACAATAAAATAGTACAGTAACATAAATAAATACAACTCAATACAATAAATAATGCAATAATAATGCAATAATATCATTAAGTTACAAGATTACAAGTCAGGAAAAAATACAATATTAAATATGAACACAAAATACAAGCCCCATATAGAGACCCTTCAAGAGGTGCCACCCAAGTACTCCCACTTCCCCGCAGCCAATGGCAGGCCAGGGAAGGAGCTCGGGTGATAACCATTTTCTTCCCCGCGCCGGTGGAGAGGGTGACGCGGAAATGTGGCAGGAATCCGGTCGCAGCGAGAGTCCTCCAGCGCTGCGGGCATCCCTCTTTATCCTCTGGCCAGGCAGGGCCAGGGGGGCGGGGCGTCCTCCGCAGGTGCCGCCAATTCCTTCCCCGCACTGATGGTGAGGGCAACGGGGAAACACGGCAGGGGTCCAACCATGGCGAGAATCTGCCCACTGCCCCGCTCAGCTGAAGGTCCTTTCCACCCCTCTCTTGCAGCCTCCGCCCTTGCTCCTGCTGTCGCCAGAATCAGTCGTGGACGTGTTTACGACGGCTGCAGATGTGTTTACGGCAGCCATAAATGAGTTTATGGCAGCCGCAGATGTCTTAAATGGCAGCGTTTACGCCGGGGGGGGGGGGACCACCAGTCCAGCCCCCTCAGCTGTTTGAGGGAGCGTGACATGGCCCCTGACTTTAAAATGGCCCCTGTGCATAACTGTGTACTTTACCTATGGGGTGGAGAGGTATTTCCTGTTTTGTTCTGAGATGGAGGTCGTCCAGCCAGATGTCTCAAGCTCTAGTGTCTAGAGAAAAAAAACACATGAATTTTTGGTCCCTCTTTCTCAGTTATTCATGAAATACGTTTATTTGTTCTTCTGTTTACTGTCAATTTATCTCACTTATCAGATGGCCATTGCCTCCCTGAGTCAATTTTAAAAAGCAGAAATGCCCAGGTGTACCTTGACTAAAAAACAAAGCTCGGGGTTGGGTAATACCTGTGAAGTTATCCTACTCAATACCTCTGAGGTTGGCTCATTACCTGAGGAATTTCTCCACCCATTTTTTGGCAATTACATGCCAAGCTAAGAACTTCTTTCAACAGGTATCAGGATCTTGATCTTAATTGCTGATGTTAATTGTTTAGGTTTTATGGGTTAGCTTAGCTCTTAATTTCATTTTAATACCACAACATCCTAATACTTTAACGTGACAATTCTCTTTTGGATATTCTGTTTGTTGTTTGTTGTAATAGTTAGGATTCTGCCTGCAGTTCTTGGTTGCAAATATTTTCTATGCATAAAATAATAATATCTTTATTATGTTATATTAGGTAAAGCTAAAGGTTGCCCTTGCTTGAAAGCCAGTCGTATCTGACTCTAGGGTTCAGTGTTCATCTCTGTTTCAAAGCCTAAGAGCCAGCACTGTCTGCTTCCGCAGACGTTTCCGTGGTCACGTGGCAAGCATGACTAGACACCAGAGCACACGGAACGCTGTTTACCTTCCCACCGAAGTGGCCCCTATTTATCTTCTTGCAGTTTCTTGCTTTTGAACTGCTAGGTTGGCAGGAGCTGGGACAGAGACATTAGCTTTCTCCATTTTGGCAGTTTCACCTCTGGCCTAGACACCAAAGGAGAAGTTGTGTGAACTCAAATGGTGAAACTTACAGAAGAAGGAAAAGGAAAGAAAGAAGACTGGGATCAGTTTTTCAGTTCATTTATTTAAAATATAGCCTGTCTGTCTGATAAAAATGGCCCCAAGGTTCTGTTTAGCTAAAAATTATTAATCATTACAGTATGAAGAAAACAGAATTAAATACAGTATATGAATATAGAGGACTGAGACTTGGAAGGGCAGTGATAGAGGAATTAGAAAAGATAATTAAGTGTAAGGATGAGGTAATGGCAATTGGAAGGAAACAACATACAGTACTAGATATCGAGATAAAGGGAACAAGTATAAAACAAGTGGCAGAGTTCAAATACAGTAGAACCTTGGATAAAGTCCAAATTCCATTCCACAAGTTTGGACTTTATCCGATTTTGGACTTTATTCAAATCAAATGGGCGATGCATCAGATAACGTCCAAAAATGGACTTTATCTGAGGTTCCTATGCCAAATACCTCAGATAACAGTTTTGGACTTTATGCGATGCATCATGTGTGCATGAAAACCGCAACTTTATCCGAATTGAACATCATCCAAATCGGGCTTTATCCGAGGTGCCACTGTAACTAGAAACAACATTCACTGAAAATGGCAAAACGAACGAACAGATTAACATATGGTGCAATAAGACAAAATATTGGGGCATTACAACACAAGGCAATACCAATCAACACAAAGAAACACCTCATTCAAAGCAAATTCATTCCCACCTTATGTTGCCAGAGTCATACATGGATACTCACAAGAAAACAAACAAAAGTTCCGGCCCTGCAGAGGCAACAAATAAAGTGATTTGCCCATTTGGAGAGAATGTCTTGGGATTCCATACCTTACAAGGCATATGTGGAAAGAGGAGAAGACCGACCATGTGACCGGCCCACTGGACCACCTGAACAGCCAGTGGGCCAAAGACCACGAGGTAGACCCAGAGGAAGGTGGAGAGAAAACATCGGAGAAATATTATAATAACACCGGTGGAGGCCACTAGAATTGCCAGAACAAGAATCTTGCCTTTTCCTTGACACCCGATGGGGTAAAAGATCAAACAAAGAAGAATAAGAATGGATGGCTTACAACAATGAAGTAGACAGCCCACAAAACAATAATATAAAACAAAACGATTAAAATAAAATAAAATAAATGATAAATTAATAGGTTTAGGGCTGCCGCACCCCTTGACCAAACCCTGTGAAATTCGGCACACACGTACCTTGTGCATGTGAGCAGGTAACTGTCGGGGTCCCGAAGCCCATGGGGGGTTGCCCCCTAAATTGTTCTGCAAAGGGGGGTATATTTGACAGGAGGGTTTGTGTCTGCCCCAGTGCTAGGTCAACCAGGGAGATTGTGATGTCATCACCAAGCTCATATCACTGGCCCACCCCTGGCCACTGGGTTTCCTGGGCAACACTGGCACTCAGCTAGCTGGGTTGGGACCACCCGGGCGAAGCCGGGCACCTCTGCTAGTTAATTTATAACCTTCATTTTCTATTTGCAGCACACATATATCTCTGCAAAAAAACCCAATCAGAATTGAATTAAAATTAAGTTTAAAATAACAGAGTTCATTAATTGAGGAATCCTGCACATTTGTAATCAATTTGCTCAAGAAGGAAATGCTAGTTGGAAAAGAAACGTTTTTAGATGTTTGCGAAATGCCATAATTGCGGAAGCAGATATAATCTCTACAGGCAACTCGTTCCAAAAAGTAGGGGCCACAGCAGAGAAAAATATTGTTCTTGACATAGCCTTTTAAACTTCTTTAGGCAAGACAACATGTAGCTTAAGAGCTTGAGTGCTCTGAGTACAATTCTTTAGGAAAAGGCGCCCCCTCAGATGGTGTGGTCCTAAACTAGGGGATCGCAACGGCACCAAATAATCCGGCCCCCAACCTTGCTCCAGCCACCGCCGCTGGCGCTGGAATCAACCACGGATTCATTTATGGTAGTTGTGAATGCATTTATGACAGCCTCAGAGGCGTTTTACGGCAGGGGGAACCACTAGCCCGGCCCGCTCAACTGCCTGAGGGGGCGTAGTCTGGCCTGCGGCTGAAAAACATTGAGAACCCCTGTCCTAAACGTTTAAGAGCTTTATATGTTAACATCAGAGACTGCGGTGGCTTAGCGGTTAAGATGCTGAACTTGACGACTGGAAGGTCAGCAGTGTGAGACCCGAGTACTGCATGATGGACTGAACTCCTATTGTCTGTCCCAGCTCCTGCCAACCTAACAGTTCGAAAGCAAGAAATTGCAGGTAGATAAATAGGTACCACCACTTTGGTGGGAAGGTAACAGTGTTCTGTTCGCTCCATGTCTAATCATGCCTGCAACGTGACCATGGAAATAAAGCTTTTCTTTCATTCTCCAACTCTCCCTTTCTCCTTTCTTCCTTCATTTCTCCCTCCCTCCCTCCTTTCTTTTCTCTCTCTCCATCTCTCTCCCTTCTTTCTTTATCCCTCTCTCCCTGCCTTTTTTCTCCCTCCATCTTCTTTCTTCCTTCCCTCTATCTTTCTCCTTCCTTCCCTCCCTCCCTTTCTTTCTTTCTCCCCTCCTTCCTTCACTTTCTTTCTTTCTTCCCTCCCTCCCTCTTTCTTTTTTCTGCCCCTCCCACTCCCTCCTTCTTTCTTTCTTTCTCCCCTCCTCCTCCCTCCTCTCTTCCTCCTTCCCTCCCTCTTTCTTGCTTTTTCCCCCTCCCTCCCTCCTTCTTTATGCTGCTTACCGAGGGGGGCTGTGGGCGCCTAAAGATGACCCAAACATTATTGGGTTTTCCACGCCCACAGGTCACCTCCACTCTTCTGCTTGGGACTTGTGATGTCTCTGGCAGTGCATTTGTGTATTCACACCCAATTCCTAAGCTCTTGTGTTACACTCTATGGATTGTTCCCTCCTCCCCGCAGGCAGAGTTTGTGTTCTCTGGGAAGGGAGATAACTTTTCTTAATAGAAAAAAAATCAACAAACAACTCTTTGCCCTACCACCACCCCCTTCTCGTGATCCCCAAATAGCAGGCTTTGACTGACATCACATTTTGACAAATGTTGGCAGGAATGAAGAATAGAAACTGAAAGGCCGGTTAATTTCCTGGGCAGCCTCAGGAGGGGAATGAGCCCCCGTCTTTGTCCCAGCTCCTGCCAACCTAGCAGTTCGAAAGCAAGAAATTGCAAGGAGATAAATAGGCACCACTTCGTTGGGAAGGTAACAGTGTTTCGTGCGCTCCGGTGTTTAGTCATGCCTGCCACATGACCACAGAAACGTCTGCAGAAGCAGACAGTGCTGGCTCTCTTTGGCTTGGAAACAGATGAGCACTGAACCCTAGAGTCAGATATAACTAGCTTTCGAGCAAGGGAAACCCTTACCTTTATCTCCTCTTAATGGGGCAGCGGTGGCTCAGTGGTTAAGAAACTCACCTTGGCAGTTTGAGACCCGGGTAATGCGTGACGGGTCGAGCACCCATCTCGGTCCCAGCTCCTGCCAACCTAGCCTCATTCAGGCATCGCCCTAAGCGGAGTTCCTCCAGCAACTCTGTAGGTACACATAGCTAATTCCTAACTATTTCTTGGTTAGGATTTTTGTATGAGACTTAATTCCATCTGTGTATCATTTCTTCTCCAAAGTCCTGATTCTGGTTTTGGTCTGCCCAGAGTCTCTGTAGTAAAGTCCCAGCAGTGTAACTTTCCCCCACAGCTCTGCTGGGCTCTGGAAATAATAATAATAATAATAATAATAATAATAATAATAATAATAATAATAATAATAATAATAATAATAATAATAATAATAATAATAATAATAAACAATTCATATCAGAAATTATTCTGAGTTGAAACTCCAATCAGGGAATGCCCAAATGAGGCTCCTTTCATGTCCCCCCAAGAGCTGGGACAAAGACGGGCACTCAATCCGTCATGCAGTACAATAAAACCCCTATTTACATAAAAAGTCTGTTCCATAGGCTTTTATGTAAATCAGTTTTTCACTTAACTTGAAGCAATCCATAGGAAAAATGATTTTTTTACTTAACTCGAAGCAAACCCATAGGGAAATGATATTTATGTAAATCAAAGCAACCCATAGGAAAAATGATTTTTTTACGTAACTCGAAGCAAACCCATAGTATTATGCACATCAGGACATTTATGTAAATCGGGACATGGTTGTAGTGCAAAAATCATTACGTCAGTTGAATTTTTTGTAACTCGAGGCATATGTAAGTCGGAGTTTTACTGTACTCGGGTCTCGAACTCCCGACTTGCCAGCCTTCCAGCTAACAAGGCGAGCTTCTTAATCACTGAGCCAATATAGCCCCCCTCCCTGGGCTCTGGCAATAAGCTCTTTGCAACTGCAGTTTGGTCAAGTAAAAAGGCAGGTGAAGCAAAGTACATAAGACCAGCCTTGCTGGAACAGGCCACAGCCCATTCAGTCCAGCATTCTATCTCACACAGTGGCTCACCATTGCTTCAGGGAATTTCCAAGCAGATGCCTTCACCTGCTTAGGATTCCCTGGAAATGGCATGGAGAGATATCCTGCCTATCTCTCCAACCCGCAGGTTGACCTTAGGTATCCATAATTATAGCCATTGATAGCCTTGTCCTCCATGAACTTGTCTAATCCTTTCTTAAAGCTGTGAAGGCTGACAGCTGTCACCACTTCTTCTGGCAGGGAGTTCCATAGACCAGGGATCCTCTGGGTGAAAAAGTACTTTCTCTCATTTGTTTGAGAACTAGCACCCAAAAGTTTCATGTTCACTAGTTCTAGTGTTGTGCAATAGGGAAAACCGTTTTTCCTTATCTACTTTGTCCACACCGTGCATGATTTTATAAACTTCAATCAGGTCACCTCTTAAATGCCATCGTTCAAGAGTGAAGAGGCCCAACCGTTGCAGCCTCAGATGGTAAGGAAGGTGTTCCAGTCCCTTAATCATTTTGGTTGCCCTCCTCTGCATTTTTTCCAGTAGCTGAATGATTGTGTGCATTTTGTCTGATTGCACAACCAGGGGTTCTGTGGCAACAACCTTTCCTCTTAAAACAAAAGACTCCTAGATTTCTCTTGCCTTCTTATTCTTTATTGTGTACTTTATATCTGTACAAGCATGTCTCTCGGGGATTGTGTGATCCAAGGCTGCTATTTATCATCCTTCAAGGTAAAGTAAAGGTAAAGGTTTCCCTTGCTCAAAAGCCAGTCATATCCGACTCTAGGGTTCAGTGCTCATCTCTGTTTCAAAGCCGAAGAGCCAGCGTTGTCTGCTTCTGCAGACGTTTCTGTGGTCATGTGGCAGGCATGACTAGACACCAGAGCGCACGGAGCGTTGTTACTGTCCCACCGAAGTGGTCCCTATTTATCTCCTTGCAATTTCTTGCTTTCAAACTGCTAGGTTGGCAGGAGCCTGGGACAAAGATGGAAGCTCATTCCGTCCTGCAGTACTCGGGAATCGAACTGCTGACCTTCCGCCACCCAGTCAGCATCTTAGCCACTTGAGCCACTGCAGTCTCTTCAAGGATAGCACCTTTTTAAAAGTCTCATCCTGACTCCATTGAGCTCACGATTTTTCTTTGTTGTGTCAAGGATCTTTGCCAACCTCTCACAGGGAGATAGCGAAGGTTGAGCCTGAAAAATCCTGGAATCTTTTTTAAAAAAAATCACTACAGCTACCAGAATTCAGCAGGAATCCCCCTGGTTAGAATCGTACGTAGTTGCTGGGAGAAACACCAACAATTTGAGATATGCAGTTGATACCACGCTATTGGCAGAAAAGTGAGGAAGACCTAAATAAACTCCTGCTTAGGTTGAAAGAAAAAAGTGCAAAAGATGCCTTGAGACTCAACATCAAGAAAACCAAGATACAGTAGACCCTCACATAACGATGTTGCTTGGTTCCTCAAATAGCGTCGCTATAGGGGAAACGTCGTCGTGCGTTTTTCAATGGCAGCTGTGCCATCTAGCAGCAAAAAAACTGTCATTATCCTCACAACGACGTTAAGAAAATGTCATTAATCCACACAACGATGGTTTTTCGTCGTTGTGCGGATAGTCATGTGGCAAGTGACGATGTGTCGGTAAGCAGAAATGACGCTATTCGAATGCGTCGCTAATCGAGGGTCCACTGTACAGTAAAACCCGACTTACAAATGCCCCTAAGTTTCTTCTTAGAAGAAATCAACCCTGGCTGCTCCTTAGAAGGTCAAATAGTAAAGATGAAGCTGAAGTACTTTGGACATCAAATGAGAAGAGAGGATTCACTTGAGAAAGCCTTGATGCTGGGAAAGGTGGAAGGCAAAAGAAGAAGGGGGAGGCCAAAGATGAGATGTTGTTGTTCAGTCGCACAGTCGATTCCGACCCTTTGCGACCCTATGGACCATTGTTCTCCAGGCGCCTCTGTCCTCCACCATCCCCCTCAGTCCTCCCAGTTCTGTGCCCATTGTGTCTACAATACCATCTATCCATCTCATTCCAATTAGCAGTCGGTGTTGATTTCTTCTATGATTGACCTATTTTTTCTCCTCGCTGTCCAGGGTACCCTCAAAACTCTCCTCCAACACCACATTTCAAAGGCATCTATTCTTCTGCGTTCAGCTTTCCTAATTGTCCAGCTCTCACATCCGTACATTACCACTGGGAATACCATTGCTTTGACTATTCTAATTTTTGTTTTCAAGGTGATGTCCCTGCTTTTCACTATGTTCCCCAGGTTTCTCATAGCTTGTCTCCCAAGAATCAGTCGCCTTTTTATTTCATGGCTGCAATCCCCATCTGCAGTGATCTTAGATCCTATGAATGTAAAATCTGTCACTGCTTCTACTTCTTCCCCATCTATTTTCCAGGAACTGATTGGGCCTGTTGCCATTATCTTGGTTTTCTTGATATTGAGTCTCAAGCCAGCTTTTGCACTCTCCTCCTTCAATCCAATCAAGAGATTCTTTAGGTCTTCCTCACTTTCTGCCATTAGGGTGGTATCGTCTGCATATCTCAGATTGTTGATGTTTCTCCCAGCAATTTTTATCCCATATTGTGATTCCTCCATCCCTGCATTGCGCATTATGTGCTCTGTGTATAGGTTGAATAAGCAGGGTGACAAAATGCAGCCTTACTCCTTTTCCTATTCCAAACCACTCTGTTATTCCATGTTCTGTCCTAACTGTTGCTTCTTGGTTCATGTACAGATTTCTCAGGAGGCATATGAGGTGCTCTGGTATTCCCATCTCTTTAATTACTTGCCACATCTTGTTGTGGTCCACACAGTCAAATGCCTTAGTGTAGTCAATAAAACAAAAGTAAACTTGTTTCTGGTATTCCTTTGTTTTCTCCATGATCCAGCGTATGTTGGCGATGTGGTCTCTAGTGTCCCTGCCTCTTCTGAAACCAGCCTGCACCTCTGGTAATTCTCTCTCCACATGCTGCTGAAGTCTGTCCTGTATTATCTTGAGCATCACCTTGCTGGCATGTGGGATGAGCGCGATTGTTCGATAATTTGAACATTCTTTGGCATTGCCCTTTTTTGGGATTGGGACGTATACTGATCTTTTCCAATCCTGTGGCCACTGTTTTGTTTTCCAAATCTGCTGGCATATTGAATGCAGTAATTTGACGCCATCATCTTTTAGCGCTTTGAAAAATTCAACTGGGATACCATAATCTCCACTAGCTTTGTTGTTTGCAGTGCTCTTTAGGGCCTTTATGACTTCACTCTCCAGGATGTCTGGCTCAAGTTCAATTTCTTCATCATTGTGATTATCAGGAGTGTTGAGGTCCTTTTTGTAAAGTTCCTCTGTGTACTCTTTCCATCTTTTCTTAATTTCTTCTGCATCAGCTAGCTCCTTTCCGTCTTTGTCCCTTATCATGGTCATTTTTGCTTTAAATGTTCCCTTGATTTCCCCAATTTTTTTGAAAAGATCTCTGGTTCTGCCTCTTTTGTTGTTTTCCTCCATTTCTCTGCACTGTTCTTTTAGGTAGTTTTCCTTATCTCTCCTTGCTTTTCTTTGAAATTCTGTGTTCAAATGGTTGTAGTTTTTCCTTTCTCCTTTGACTTTTGCGTTCCTTCTTTCCTCTGCTATTTTAAGAGCCTCATCAGACAACCACTTTGCTTTCTTACTCTTCTTTTCTTTTGGTATGGTTTTCTTTGCTGCTTCCTGCATGATGTCCCTCATCTCCGTCCATAATTCTTCCGGGACTCTGACTACCGAGTCTAAGCCATTAAATCTGTTCATCACCTCCACCGTGTATTCTTTAGGGATGCTGTCTAGGTGATATCTTTCTGGTCTCCGTGTTTTCCCTATTTTCTTTAGTCTAAGCCTGAATTTTGCGATCAGTAGGTTGTGATCTGAGCCACAGTCTGCTCCAGGTCTTGTTTTTGCTGACTGTATGGAGGTTCTCCATCTTTGGCTGCAGAGTATGTAGTCAATCTGGTTTCGGTGGTGGCCATCTGGTGATGTCCATGTGTAAAGTCGCCTCTTGTGTTGCTGGAAGAGAGTGTTTGCTATGACCAGTGCGTTCTCTTGGCAGAACTCTATCAATCTTTGCCCTGCTTCATTCTGTGTTCCAAGACCAAATTTGCCTGTTATTCCCTCCACTTTTTGATTTCCTACTTTGGCATTCCAGTCTCCTAATATAATTTGGACATCATTTCTTGGTGTCTGTTCTATGAGGTGTTGTAAGTCCTCATAGAACTGGTCCATTGTGGCTTCATCTGCACCAGTGGTTGGTGCGTATATTTGGATCACAGTGACATTGAAAGGTTTGCCTTGAAATCTGACTGACATCATTCTGTCATTTTTGAGATTGTATCCCATTACTGCTTTTCTCATTCTTTTATTGACAATTATGGCTACTCCATTTCTTCTAAGGTTTTCTTGCCCGCAGTAGTAGATATGATGGTTTCCAGAGCTGAATTCGCCCATCCCTGTCCATTTGAGCTCACTGATGCCCAAGATGTCAATGCTTATTCTTTCCATCTCGTTTTTTACCACTTCCAGTTTTCCTTGATTCATAGACCTCACATTCCAAGTCCCTATGCAGTATTGTTCCCTGCAACACTGTATTTCTCCTCCTCCTTTCGTATCCCTTCCCCTTTTCAGATCTGCTGTGCTGAGCATCCCCTTGTTTTGCCTTTTGTTTTGGTCCATAGGGTTCTCTTGGCAAACTTTGTGGCGTGCCTTGCCGGTCTCTACGCCAGTCTTTTCCCATCCCACATGTTATCACAGTTTAAACAGTTTTAAAACAAAGTATTATCATGCACAATATCACAGTTTATCACATAGTATCAAAGTAAAAGTTGAACTAATTAATGAAAGGGAAAGAAAGAAAGAAAGAAAAAGTCCACTATATCAAGTCTCTGTGTAAGTCAGTTTCTTGTCACTATGTCAGTTGCCATAAGCCATCTATGTTTAGTCAACTATATTATTTCAGTTCGATTACTTATCCTTTGCATGCACACAGCAGCTCTTGCCTCTCTTCGGCCGCATGGAGTCGGTCAAAGGCGCCGGCTTGGACCTCGCTGTGATGGTGGTTGTGGATGGTATCTCCTGGGGGTGGTCGGGGGTCTCCGGAAGTGTCCTTCTCTCTGGCCCCAGGTCTTTGGATGGGGAGGGAGGGGCAAGATCCTTTACTCACCTCCCCTGTGGGCCTCTCTGCGTGGAATGAGCAGTAGAGCTGGGCCTTTATGATTCCTTTTCTTCCTCTCTAGGCCCAGGTCTTTGGATGGGGAGGGAGGGGCAGGATCCTTTTACTCACCTCCCCTATGGGCCTCTCTGCATGGAGTGAGCAGTAGAGCTGGGCCTTGCTGATTCCTTTTTCTTTCTCTCTAGGCCCAGGTCTTTGGATGGGGAGGGAGGGGCAGGATCCTTTACTCACCTCCCCTGTGGGCCTCTCTGCATGGAATGAGCAGTAGAGCTGGGCCTTGCTGATTCCTTTTTCTTCCTCTCTAGGCCCAGGTCTTTGGATGGGGAGGGAGGGGCAGGATCCTTTACTCACCTCCCCTGTGGGCCTCTCTGCGTGGAATGAGCAGTAGAGCTGGGCCTTTATGATTCCTTTTCTTCCTCTCTAGGCCCAGGTCTTTGGATGGGGAGGGAGGGGCAGGATCCTTTTACTCACCTCCCCTGTGGGCCTCTCTGCATGGAATGAGCAGTAGAGCTGGGCCTTTATGATTCCTTTTTCTTCCTCTCTAGGCCCAGGTCTTTGGATGGGGAGGGAGGGGCAGGATCCTTTACTCACCTCCCCTGTGGGCCTCTCTGCATGGAATGAGCAGTAGAGCTGGGCAGTACAGTCTAGAGCTGGGCAGTACAGTCTAGCGCAGTACAGTCTAGTATTTCAAAATGGCTTTAGACACTGGAAAAACAGAAGTGTGCGGGTTTTGTGCGGGTTTTGTGGGGAGGGAAGGGGTGGAAATGGAGGAATGTCTCAAAGTGTCCAGCAGGAATCCTGACAACACTTAGCGGGGGGCCTTCTGCCAAAGGTTTTGTGGCACTCAGCCTTGAAATGCCTTCGCATGGGCTTTCTGTCGCATCGGTTAATCTCTCGAGTCCAAAAAACATAAAGCAAGGTACATATTTAACCAGCTTTGCATTAATGTCTTCCCACCCGCTGTGGCTTACACCTAACCTGTGCTGAATATTCTGTTTACACAATGCTTTGGGCATGTTGACCAGGGAAATGGTGCCATAAATAAGTTTCTTCTGGCCTCTCCAGCAATGAAAGAGAGCTGTTCTCCGCAGGCTGTTCTTGGCTTTCTTCTGCAAAACAGACTTCTTAAAGAAGAAGGAAAGGGTCGGACGGTAACCGCAACGGGCGCGGATTAGCATTAGAACAAAGTCCAGTTTCTTGATGTGCCTCCCAACTAGAGAAGATGTGGAGGGACGAAGGAACTGGCATGTTTTTTGTCATTTTTTAAAAAGGGTGCCTTTTGAAAATAAGCAAAGTAGTTGTTTCTTCTTATTTAAGTTCCGTATCCCATTCTGAATATTGACGATCCTTATAGCGATCAGCCTTGAAGATTGTTTTTGGAGCAATATAATACGGTGGCCTTCCATTTGCCTTCCGCATCGCAGCGTGACACCCGTACCACTGATCCAGTTCCGCGAGTCACTTTCTGGTCCTGAGCTCTTTTGGCACACAGCTTCAGGCCAGTTTTGGGGTACATCAGTCCCAGGCCAGTATTGATGGAGCTGCTACCCTCCATCCAGGTGGATTCAAGTGGGATTTAATCCACTTGGGGACCATTACCCTTCCCTGTGGCCTTTGCCATCGAAGGCCATTAGTCCTTTGGGTTGTGAGGTTAGTTAACACAATTATTCCATTAAAAAGCCAAGACTTCATGAAGAACCACAATGTAGCTACACATTCTTGACCTTCGGATGAAAGCTTAAAGAGTTGTCCTGCGTCTGATCCAAAGTTCATGTATGAATCAGTTCTTCCTATTATTTTATCTTTTTTTAAAAAAGCATTCTCCTAGCTCAGCTATTTTTTTCTTCAACCTCCTGTTCCAGCTGGAAGGAAAAGAGATTTTTCTGTTTACTCAACTGCAGCTAATGAACAGCAGCTCAGACGTGTGGGAAATGATGACTAAGGCTACAGTCCCAAATTCATTCACCCAAGAGCGCCCTGGAGCTGCGTTTTGAGGCTGTCGCCTCTCGTTTAGAAGTAGAACTGCCTTACAGGGCAGCTGCCATCTGTTTATCCTGGTAGGGGGGCTTTTCTCAGCTACTGTAACTTGTCAGTTAGAATGTTTTTTGATTGGTCCACAGAAGATAAGCACAGGCTTTATTTGCAAGGCTCAATTGCTCGGACGGCTGACAAAATCTTGCTTGTAAGGGCAAGTTGAATTGCTCCTTAGCTTTGGAGGTACAAATGTATTGCACAAGCGTGCATGTACAGTGTAACCCTGCATAAAGAACACTTTGTATAATGAAAAATTCATACAACGAAGTGTTTTTCCCCCGCTATTGGCGATACCCTGCAAAACTAGGGCTGCCATAATTCCTTCCCACAAACCTGGGACAGAAGTAAATGACCGTGCTATTGTAAACATGTGCTATTGTAAACATGTTTATGGCAGAGTTATGTGCCCACGCATGTGCATTTTACTTCTGCTTCCGGGGGTGGGGTGGGCCAGATTAATGGTGCTGTGGGCCAAATATGGCCCATAGGCCATAGTTTGGGCACCCCTGCATCAAAATGATGGACTAAATCTCAAGAGGTAAGTTCAGTGAAGTTCAGTGCGTGACATTGAGTCACTCTGTCCGGACTCACAGCATTCCTGTGGTTGTATTTGAATGAATGATACAAGCTGTGCTTTGTGATATCAGTTCATGTTGGACAGCAGACTTTACAAGAGTTTGAAACCTTAAGCCATGAGACCAAATCCACCCTTCTTGTGACCTCAAACTTAACTTTCTGCGCAATTGTTCCTGATTGGCACCATTACTTGATATCTTGGCTTCTCTATTTCCCCCCAATTCTAAATAGTGAAACTATTTGCTCTGAAGACTTAAATCCTGCCCATGGCTGCTTATAGCTTAAAAATGCTCAAATTAAACATCATCCAGTGGCCACACCTGCCACAAGGAAGGAACCCCTGAAAACTTCTCTGAAATAGAACTCACACTCAAAGAGACTCTATATTCTTGCTTTGCAAGATTTATAATTGTTAATTATTCTGGTATAATGTATTCAGAAAATCCTCTAACCTTGCTTTTCTTCTGGAAAGTCAGAAGAACTTATTTCATTGAGTAAACATATTCCAATCTGTGCCAGGCTACCCTATGGTAATAGAGTAGACCCTACTGCCAATGACTCAACGCCGATCATCAGTTGGTGGTTAACTAACCTGACAACCCTGAGGACTAGTGCCCTTGGCGAAGTTCACAAGGAAGGGTGATTTAATATTTAATTTAATTTAATTTCGCACCTATATGCCGCCCACTCAGGGGAACCTGACTCAGGGCGGCTCACATAATAAATAAACAGTATACACTATATACATGGTAATACACAGTAATACACTATACAAAAATTAAATCTCCCAGAACAGCGTACAGTATAAAAAGGTACCGCAACACAATCTCTTCCAAGCCCGAAGGGGGGCAGGGTCCGGGAATGCTGGCAGGTGTGTTGGTCCTGGCAGGCCTCCTCGCCCCAGCCAAGGCCGAAGTCCGTGGGCTGCGGTGGCGAAGAGTGCTGGTCCTTAAATGGATTAAATCCTACTTGAATCCATCTTGATGAAGGGCAACAGCTTCATCAATCCTGGCATGGGGCTGAGGAGGACTTTGTGTGATTTGCAGTACTAGGCTAGTGGTACACGTGTCATGCTGCGATGCAGAAGGCAAATGGAAGGCCTCTATACTATATTCTCAGAACAATCTTCATGGCTGTTCAGAATTGGATATGGCACAAGAAGAAGATGCATATATGGCCATGATGGCGAACCTTGGCAGGCTAGGTGTTCTTGGACTTCAATTCTCAGAAGCCCAAGTCTCTGTGAATCCACACGAATGGGTTTACTACGCAGTAAGCCCAAGAACAACTGGAGTGCCAAGGTTCACCATCATGGATATATGGGGTTGCTCATGTTTGTTTTCTGCTGAGGCTACATGTTGATGCTCATCTTGTGGTTTTCCCTCCAGCGATTCTGCCAAACTGACTCTCTGGTTGCTTCAGATTCTAGCTTTGGGTGATTTCACTTCGATATCTGGTTGTTTATTAGGAGATCGCAAGGGCTTTGAGAGAACAATTTCAAAATATTGGAAGAAAGAGACAGAGGCGGCCTACTATGTTTGGGGGGGGAGGGCATAAAGAGCTATGTGGGATTGGGTGTAACAGTCCATCCTCGGTCACATGTTGTTTCATATCAGAGAGTAAACAAAACAACAACAAAAGGGGAAACTTTGTGACACTTTAAAGACTAATTCCTGTATTAAAATATGAACTTTCGTGGCTCAGGTCCACTTCATCAGACATAAGAGTGAGACAGTTTCTTCATGTCCTCCCTGCACATTTAATTTAATTTAATTAATTTAATTTAATATTTACATTTGTATGCCGCCTACTCAACAACGCAACTCCGGGCGGCTTACAACAGTACACAATAAAATCGCATTACTACAAAACAAAATACAAATCGTCCAAAAAGCTCAAGGCTGACGGCAAAGAGTCCAGGGCCCAGGTTGGCCAGGGGGGCGATGTCTGCCCCCCCCCCCCCATCACAATGGCCAAGTCCCCGGCCCCAAATGTTTATACATTTCTTCTCTTGTGTCCCAATCAAAATCTGTACTGCCAAAATGAAGCCATTTTCTTGGCTTTGTCATTGGCCAAACTTAAGACCTCATCGGTGCATGTTTCTAGCAGTGATCGGCAGGCTAGTAAATGAGCTGGATTCTGTATTTCTCCACATTCACACCGCGTGGTATTGTCCGCCAGCCGGCGCCACTAGAGCATGTTGGTTTTGCATTTAGACACTCCAACCCCCAGCCTCAGTTTGTATATTGATAGCACAACATGGGTAGGAGGAGGACCTGGTCCATGTTCTACAGATCTTGGAAATAACTTCTATGGCTTGATATTTGGTGATACAGTGGTACCTCACTTAAAGAGCATAATGCGTTCCACGCGATTGCTCTTTAAGCGAGTTTGCTCTTTAAGTGAAACACCATTGTAAGTGACCAATTGTGACTTCTGGCGGGGGGGGGGGGGATGCAAACCCCGATTTAGTTGTTAAGCGAGTTTTTTGGTTGGTTTTAGTTGTTAAGCGAGGCGACCATTCAGAGAAAATTCTGCTCTTTAAGCGAGTTAGTTTCTAAGTGAGGCACTCTATGCAAGGTTTTACTATATTTCTCTTTTGTTAATTTGGTTGTTACTTACTGCCATCATGTGAGGTTGTTTAGGTGGTTGTTACTGTCCGTGCTCTTCTTATTATGTCCTGTTTGCTGCCCACAAGAAGCTCGCAAGCGGGCAGTATACAAATGTAAGGAATACATAAGAGAATACATAATATTAAATATTCAACATGCATAGGATCTGGCTCTCCCACCAGTGGCTCATGTGGTTTGCTTCTCTTTGTCTCTTTCTCAGGTGCAGGTTCTTCAGTCTGACGGAGACACCTGAGGACTATACAATCATAGTGGATGAAGAAGGTTTTCTTGGTGAGTCCCAACTCTTCCTTAACCCCATTCAGTTTCTTGGTCAACTCAAACGTTCGTAAAACCAATTATTATTGTCCTTTCCTTCCATGGTCCAATGTTTCAGACTACAGCTTGTGTTGGGTAGTAGGAAACGTAGCCCGGTGGGGTCTGTATTCCCAACAGCAGGAGGTTGCATACGCATGTGTCTTGAAGCCTTTAAGATCGACACTTGTGCATGGTTGGGAAAGAATAAATGAATTATTCCTGCAGGCAGATTTGCATAAAATTAATTTTGATACATAGAGGCATGTTCAAAGTAATTAGTAGAATGTAAATTAAAATGTATGAGGGCTTGGTGCAGGGGTTCTCAACATTTTCCAGCCGTGGGCTGGACCCCGCCCCCTCAAACACCTGGGCAGGCTGGACTGGTGCCGTAAAACGCGTCCATGGCTGTCGTAACTGTTGTTTACGGCAGTCACGGACTCATTTACGGCCTCGTTTACGCAGCCGTAAATGAGTCCACGGCTGATTCTGGGGGCAGCTAGAGCGAAGTTAGGGGCCAGATTATCTGGCAGCATGGGCCGGATCCAGCCCACAGGCCATAGGTTGCGAACCCCTGGCTTAGTGGTTGAGATGCTGAGCTTGACAAGTTTAAGGTTGGCTAGGCCAGCAGTTTGAGACTCGAGTGCTGCATGACAGAGGGAGCACCTGTCATCTTTCCCAGCCTATCAGTTTGAAACCAAGAAATTTCAAGTAGATAAATAGGTACTCCTTTGGCAGGAAAGGTAACAGCATTCTGTGCCTCTGGTCTTGCCTCCAACATGACTACGGAAACATCGGCATCACTGGATCTTTGGCTGTCAACATCTCTAGAGTCATACATGACCGGTTTTCGAGCAAAGGAGACCTTTACCTTTAAATCAAAATGTTTCTCTCTAACATTAGCGAGGAAGACTCTGAGGAGGTGACTGTGAGCCTTCTCAGTTTGTTACCCCTGAGCTAACTGGAGATGAGTAACTTTGTGGCTTTCCTACTCGTCCTTTCAGGGACCATGAGTGCAGGAGTGTATTTAGAGGAGCTAAGCTGTCCTGTTTTGGTTTTCTTTGGTTTTCAAATATGGCTCTTGAAAGCTATACCAGAATTTCAGACAGTGTTGTGTACATAATCTAAGTGAAGGCAACATTGCCCAGAAGAAAGACTAAGTTTGTTAAATTCAATTTTCCCCTCTCCAAGTCGACTTGTCAATGGTAAGAATTTCAAAACTTGACACGCTGAATATACAGGTGAAACTCAGGAAATTAGAATATCGTGCAAATGTTCATTCAGTTCAGTAATGCAACTTAAAAGGTGAATCAAATATATGAGACTAGCTGATTGCCCGGGCTTGCCTGGGAGGACCCAACCCGTTCTGAGTAGACGCCCGGGTCCATCTCCCCTGCCTCAGTGCTGGGGCTCTCACCCACTGTACCTGGCCTCCTTCCTCTTCCTCGTGTTTAAATTTATAGGCCAGGGAAAGTGTTGTTTAAAACCAACTGCATGTTTGTTTTTAATTAAGTCATGCTGATTATCTGGCCTTGCGTTGTTTATTTATTTAAAGGAAGTATAGTTATTCCAGCATGTCCGGTTGTTTGTTGATGTTGTGTGTGTGTGTGATATGTGCTTCTGCGTCTCTGCTGGGTATGTTAACGTCCTTTCTTGTTTGCTGCTGCTTACTTTCTAGGCAGTGAGCTCCTTGTGCTCTCTGCCGTGTCTTTGGTGTGTGTGCTGTTATTGTCCCTACTGTGGTATTCTGTCTGCTGTCCTTGCTGGGTATCTTTTTGTGCTGGTCTGTGTGCTGTTGGTGGCTTGGTTGTTTTTGCCTGTGTTGTTGGCATCACTGGTGTCGTTGGCTGCCTGTGTGGTAGAGTGGCAGTTATGACGGTTGGGAATGTTTATGCAGAGAACTGCAACCTGATTGGCCTGTATGGCTCAGAACTGCAAGCTGATTGGTCCTGGCTTTTTGTCACAATTTGGGGGCCATAAACCCCAAAATTTTGTTTCGGACCCCCGTAGTGCTGATCGGGCCACTCCAATTTACCTTTGTGCCAAGTTTGACCAGGATCAGTTCAGGGGTGTGAGAGCCTTCGTGGGCCTTACAACACCCAACTTCTGTTTTATTTATACAGAATAGATAGATAGATAGACTCATTACATGCAAAGCGAGATAGTTCAAGCCTTACTCTGTTATAATATTGATGCTTATGGCTTACAGTTTATGAAAACCCCAAACCCCCAATCTCATTTACCCCATAATCATCACATAATCTCATGTACGCTGTATGCCATGATCATCACAATTATAACGAATTAAGGCATGACATCTCTCGCTTTGCATGTAGTGAGTCTATCTCATATATTTGTTTCACCTTTTACGTGAAATGAATGAACATTTGCACGATATTCTAATTTTTCGAGTTTCACCTGTATATTTGACGTAAGGCAGCTGTGACTCCCTTTTGGATTTCAGGTCTCATAAACTCACTAAAGATTATGCTGGTTAGTAAAAATTTGGGAGGGGTTTTATTATTTCTTTCATTTGTGGTCTTTTTTTGGGAGGAGTCCCTCTTTCAGTTTTGAGTTTTTCTGGGTTTTCATGAAAGGTTGTGTATCCTTCCGATACACCCAAAAAGAACCCTAATACTGTATTTCTGGTTCATTCATTCTGGCTTTTCCATTCCAATTTCTGGTGTTAGACCCAATTAAGCCCTAAAGTACAATCAAAGCTAGTCCAAAAGAGCAGAGAAAAGCCGAGACACAAATCATCCCTTCCAAAAGTCAGCAACAGCAGCAATATATTAGAAAGAAACATCAGTTGTCAACAGATACCAGTAATAATTTAAAATCTATATTTATCATCACATTGGCGCTTTCATCAACTGGAATGAATATAGATGGGAAAACGCAATTATTGTCAGGATCACAGTCAAACTAAAACACACACGCTCACTAAGGGCACCATTTTTCAAACTCTCCGAACCCCAAACCCAAAATATGGGGGATTGGGTAGTGTGTTAGTCTATCTGTTTTATTTTTTACATTTTTGATGCGGGCATTACTCCGGGAGGCTTACAATATATATATAGTGGAACCTCATATAACAATCGCTCCATATAGCAACGAAATTGCATAACAATTAGGTTTGGGGGGAGGCGTCCCGCATAACAATTTTCCCTATGGGAAAAAATCATACAACAATTTTTCAATGGGAAAAACCATTTAGCAAACAAAATCGTTGTACGATGCATCCCGTAGAGAAAATCACTATACGATACATGCATGTGTATATATATATACACACATACATACATACACACATAAGGTCCTCAACCTTTTTAAACTGGGGATCGGGTTATGCTCTTTCATACTGTTGAGGCGCCGGACTGGTCGTCCCCCAGTCTGCAGCTGCCAGAACCGCTGCTGCCGTCTCAATCCTTATCTCCTCCGCTTCGCTTGGCATGTCCATAATGGCACTCCATGGCCAAGCAAATGTTGTAAGGCTTACAACATCCGCCCTGCTACGGAGCGCCGTTATGGACACACCAAGCCAAGCGGAGGAGACAAGGAGTGAGGAGGAGGAGGCAGCAGCAGTAGCAGAAGCAGTGGCTAGAGCGAGGATGTGGGCCGGATGATTTGGTGCTGGCTGGATCTGGCCCACGGGCCATAGGTTGACGATCCTTAGATTAAAATCATACAGTAATAACCAATGAAAACACACATGAAACAAAACCAGATGGCATCAGAAATCTTAAAACAATAACAATATTCAGAATAAACTCTGCGAGCAGCAGTAAGTGGAGGTTAATGATAAAAATAATAAATCCCAGACCAATATTAAACAGTTGTCCTGATCTTATAAGCCTTTAAAGCAGTGGTTCCCAGCAAGGGGCACACTCCCCACAGGGTGGCAATTTGATTTGTAAAGGAGCAGGCAATTCAAGAATGAGTTATTAACAGTGAATGGCATTTTAAGCTCCCTCCATGTGAATAGGAGTTCACTTTTTGAATAATAAGAATTATATGTTACGGGGGGGTTGGGGGGGGGACATCAGGATTTTAGAGCTGCTTAGGTGGAGCATGACCAAAAAAAAAAAAAAAGGTTGGGAACCACTGCTTTAAATACTTATAATTGGAGGGGAGATATCCCTCCAAACATCAGTAAGATGAAAAGCCAAAAAAGTAGGATAATTCAAAATAAAATTTACCAGAGAGTAAACAAAATAACAACAAAAAGACCAAAAAAATGTGGCACCTTAAAGATTAACTCCTGTATTTTAAATTAAAAGAAAGGCAAGAAGGAAATGATGCCTTTTCAAGTCACTTTAAAAATTCAAAAACTAAGAAGCTTTTGTAGTTCACAACTACTTCAGTCTTACATGATGTTGTGTGTGTTAGTCCAGCCAGGCATATTTTTAGGTGTAAAATGGTATATCTGCAGTTTACATCTCTTTTACAGTTTAGAAATAGGAAACCAGCTTTTTCATTTTCCCTCCCCCCCCCCCCCCCGAAATGACTCTACCTGAAGCTGTTAAAAGAGATGTAAACTGCTGTTTGTGCTGGACTAACACACTCCATGCCACATTAGCCTGAAGAAGAAGTTGTGAACTACGAAAGCTTGCTAATTTTTGAATTTTTAAAGTGACTTGAAAAGACATCATTTCCTTCTTGCATTTGTTTGCTTTTTAAATGGGCCACATGGCTGGACTTTGTTTATTGTATTTTAAATGTGAGCTTTTATGGATCAAGTCCACTTCGTCAGACATAACGAAGTGAACATGATCCATGAAAGCTCACATTTAAATACAGGAATTACCCGTATATACTCGACTATAAGTCGTCCCGAATATAAGTCGAGATACCTAATATGGACCTCTAAAACTAGGAAAATAGATTGCCCCGAGTATAAGTCGGGGTGGAAAATGCAACAGCTGCTAGTGAGTTTCAATAATTAAAATACATGAAAACACAGTAAAATTAATTAATTTAGACGTTTGTATGGGTGTTTTTTTGAGTGTTTACACTGACCCGAGTATAAGTCGAGTCCCATTGGGGGCTGAAAAACCCGACATATACTCGAGTATATACAATAGTCTTTTAAGCTGCCACCATTTTTTGTCTTTTGTTGGTTGTTTTGCTCTCTGATATGGTAGTACAGGCTACCACGGCTACCACATCAAAAATAATTTTGGGTTAACTTCTCTTTTGGAATCCTGCATTGTTCATATCTTGGAGGGCCTCTTTTGTAAAGCCTTGGAAAAACTCCAAAAAAATAAAAGAAATAGCTTCTGTCATGGTTTTTTGTGTTCATGTTATCATCAAAGTATCATCTCTGCTGGCTAGGATTGATGGGGAAATGCAAGCATAACAACTCAAAATCCTCCTCTGCCTGTTTTATCTTTCTGCCCATAGCTAAAGATTGGAGTAAATGCATTAACCAATGGAGCATATTCATGGACAGGTTTTGATTTGAAACAATGTTGAATTTAGCAAAACAGCAAAAGTGCACTTTAAAAAAAAACACCATCCCCTTGTAAATGTCAGGGATAAATTGTGCAGAAAATTCTTTAAACTAATGGCCTGAGAAATAATCTGCTGAAGCTATTTTCTACCCTTGGTTCTAATTGCATCTTAAACATTAATAGCAACCAGAGAATCACATGCATGCTAATGTCACAGTTCAATGGGGGAGCATTTTGTTTCATAAGATAATGAAGTATATCATCAGAGGGGACTGTGGTGGCCTGAGTGGTTAAGACAACTGAACTTAATGACTGGAAGGTTGGAGTTCGTTACCTGAGTACTGCATGACGGATTGAGCACCCGTCTCTGTCCCAGCTCCTGCCAACCTAGCAGTTTGAAAGCAAGAAATGGCAAGTAGATAAATAGGGACCACTTTGGTGGGAAGGTAAACAGCGTTCCATGCAGTCCGGTGTTTAGTAATATAGAAAAGTAGAAAAAATGTTTGAGGCGGAGAAACTGCAAGCCTAAATATGGTAATGAATGCAGTACGGAAAAAATCCCTATATATCTTTAATATGCAAATCAATTTTCATCAGTGTTGTCAGTCCAAAGTTCATATAATTCACATAGTTATTTGTCAAAAAAAATCCATAACTTATAGAAGTATCCAAAAACAATATTCTCCAATGTTCTCTTGTTTGTCAAAAAAAAGTTTTTTATAACTATAAACGTGTCCAAAAACAATATTTTCCAATGTTCTTGAAACCTCTCCGGTAATAGGTTTTTTAATAGAAACAAAATCTTCATCAGGAGACATTCATAACACTTCTAAAGAGCAATGAAAATACAATTTGTTGAACAAATTGTCACCCACTGTCATACAAAATACATTCATAAACTTACAATATATACACAAAATCTCAGTCAACATTAACCAAACCAATACCTACCCTCTACCTGCATCAAACGGCCTCTTGATAAACTTCTTTGTGCCTAATGACGTTAGCTAACAGGTCATATACATCACTAATATATCCCTTGGTGTTAGAAACCCATGTGTTGGTGATTAAATCAATTTCAAGCTATAACTGACTTGTGAGAAAGATACAGTAGGCAATTAAGGTGCATGGCTATAAATGTATATATCTAAGTACTTTCAAGATACAGGCTGAATGTGGAATAATAACAATGACATGAGTCCAGTGTTGCTAAGTATTACAGAGAAACTCTATCCCACTCATCCATTGTTGATGTGCCATCTTAATTATAAGGATATAATAAATTTTGTAATCTGTTTCGGTAAATATATATACGGAAATACCACAAATAATCAAAAATATAATTATTATAGAGACACAATTTAAACTGTAGTTGAAATGGATTAAAGACAATGTAACTCCGGAACTGTTTTACAGAAAACTAACCAATTCCTGATTCAACCCATTGGGAGCTACAGAATTAAATTTGTGAATATATTGTGCTTCCCTCTGCAAAAGTCTCTTTTCAATATTCATGTTACCAAAAGTGTCAGGACGAATAACCTCAATGATTAGGAAACTGAATTGATTTTCCGTGTGATTTTTTCCAATGTAGTGGGAGACCAACGGAGCCTTATTCTAGATCTTATTCTAGATCTGTGCTGATTAATCCTAATTCTCACTGGTCTGCTGGTTTTACCCATGTAAATCGATCCACATGGCCATAACCAGAGATATATGCAATTAGCTGTGTTGCCGTTTGAAAAGCTCTGTAATGTATATCTAAACCTTATCTGGGGAAGAGAAACAATCTTGGTTTCCCCTGCAAATTTTAGATGTTACAATTGTAACTTTTATAATGTCCTACTGCTAAATCCCTTTTCGGTGTCTTCTGTAGACAGTCTGTATGAGATACAATATTGCCAATGGTTCTTGTCTTTCTATAACCAATAATTGGTCTTGTTAGACATCCTGGTATGTCCTCAAGCAGGTGCCAGTATTTGAGGATTGTTTTTTAATCTTATTCGCCATGGGCGAATATTCCAATGACTAGTGAAGACGTTTATCATTGTGCTCCTTTTTCCTGGTAAAGAACGTTACATACTTTAGAAAATGATTTATTGATGATATCTGTCAGATAGCCCCTATGCAACAAATTCTCTCTAATGCTCGAAGCTGAAGCCAAAAAATCACTGTAAGTCATCAAATTCCTTCTAGTCCTTGAAAGTACACTAAAGGGAATGATATTCTTTAGATGATGCAGATGGAAAGACTTATAGTTCAGATAAGCATTTCTGTTTCTTTCCTATAAAGTTTCATATGCAATTTGTGATCTTTTGGAACAAAAACCATAATATCAAGGAACGGAAGGGACTGGCGATTTGAGCTGTGGGAAAAACCTAAATAAGAACTAATTCCATTAATCCATGACATGAATTCTTGAATTAAATCAAAATCATCAAAAAAAATCATCTATGAATCTTTTGTAAATCAAAATATGCTCAAAAAAGGGTTAACTGAGGAATTCAAAATGGTATTTTCCCCCAAAAATTAATCATGAAGATATTGTCTACGCTGGGAGCCAAGGGACTACCCATAGCCACACCCTGTAACTGCAAAAAAAAATGTCCTCAAATCTGAAATAATTCTTTTCCAAACCTATGTCCAGTAATTCAAGTATAAAATATGTGGGTGGAGTTTGGTGGGTTCTAGATCTAGCTGTACTACCCAAAACAATGGTTTCGCACAGTGGTGGGATTAAAAAAAATTACTACCTACTCTGTGGGCATGGTATGGTGGGCGTGGCCAGGGGGGAAGCCCTGCATTGCACCCGAATTAGGACTACTTTATGTCAAAACTTGGATGAGCGGGGTCAGCCAGAATTTCTGCTCACCTAATATACCTATTTCTGGTGTCAGCTCACTGACTTGCCCAGACATCTCCAGCTGCTGCTGGAACATGCATGCCACCAGGGGACACGATTTCAGCTGAGGCGGCAACAGGCATAGTGGTAGCTGCAACTGCTGTAATGCTCCTATCCCTGATCTAGATGAACACTTGATATTTCTTCCATTTATCTGGTAATCATTTTGATTTTCAACCCAAGTTCCAGCCCATTGGTACCCTGCTATTTCCTCTACATTCCAAGCAGGAGGAAATAGTCTTCCCTCGAAAGAAGAATTCTAGCATTTTAGGTGAAAACGAAAATTTGGCTACTGACACAAGACACAGGAAGGAAAACTGATCAATTTTATGTCTGTGTGACTCCCCTTCCCCACCAAAACATAAACTGTTCTTAAATCCTCTCTTTCATAGCCTACGAATGGGAAGCCTGAAAGGTGTTTATGTGTTGCTCAGCTCTGGTTAGAAAACTTCATAGGAGGGTGTGTTAAAAATGAATGTAAGGAAGTGACTCATGGAAACAAACAAACACAAAACCATTGACTCAGTTGACATGTAAAACTAAAACTGGAAAAACTGCTTCAGTCACGAACGGGCTAAACTGGACGTGATAGCTGGAGATTTTTGAAACTTTTATCTGAAAAAAGAACTTTTCCAAGCCAATACTTAACTTAATGATGAGTTGCCTATGTGGATCTGCCTTCTGTACTTTCTTTTCCACTCAACAAAGGAAGTGAGCACTGGTAAGTTTTGCAGTTGGAGTAGAGCTGCTTTAGAGGCCTCCACTAATTTAAATTGATAATTTAAACTGCTGAGAGCCACCTCTGTTCAAACAGAGGAAGCAGTTAGAAGCTTCCAGAAGCAGGGGGGCAGAGCCACACCAGGCCCTTCCCTGAACTGTGACTCATAGGGGCGGAGCCACACTAGCCTTTAAAAGCTCTGAGCTCTTTTAGGGCGCGTGAGATTGCAAACTAGTAACAAAGGAAGAATATAGTCTTACTAGGTAGAAAGGTAGTAAACGTGTACATTTTTGAGGCCCAGAATACTACACTTGTTAAAATGGATTCTGAGGGAACAGCTGTAGTTACCTGCAATACTTGTGCCATGTTTGTGTTCTTGCCAAAGCATATGGAGAACTACACTTGCAGCAAGTGCAAGCTGGTTGCACTACTAGAAGAGAAGGTCCAGCAGCTAGAGGCCTGCATATCTAACCATCAACAAATTAAGGAGCTTGAGCTATTCTTGGACAGACCAGAGCAGACTATGCTGGACAAAGAAGAGACAGGGCACAGTTCTGAGGGAGAAGGCCCTTCACTAACTGAGGAGGGAGATGGTTGGAGGAATGTGACTCAAAGGAGGAGAAGAGTAGGGGATCACTCTGAGAGTCTGAAATTACAGAATAAATTTGAGGCTCTTTCCCTCATCACACCTGATGAGGAACACACAGAGGAACAACTGGTTCCACCTGATAATCTTTCCTTCATCACACTTGATGAGATCCAGGAAGATAAACATCAGGAACAAACTGAGGTTCTCTCCCTTAATATGGTTGATGTGGTGCATGTAGATGAACAGATTGCAGGAGAGAGGCTCCTTGTACTAGGCGATACAATAATTAGAAATACAGAGAAATGGATTTGTGATGCACATGATAACCGTATGGTGACTTGCCTGCCAGGTGCAAAAGTTGCAGACATCACAAGAAATCTAGATAGATTGTTAGAGAGAACTGGGAACGAGCCAGTTGTCATGGTACACGTTGGTACCAATGATGTTGGGAAGGCCAAGCGGTCTGTCCTGGAAGCCAAATTTAGGTTGTTAGGAAGAAGATTGAAGTCCCGGACTTCCAAGGTAGCATTTTCAGAAGTGCTGCCTGTCCCTCGCGCAGGACCTACCAGGCAGGCAGAGCTCAGAAGCCTCAATGCGTGGATGAGGTGGTGGTGTCGAGAGGAGGGCTTCAGATTTGTCAGGAACTGGAGAACATTTTGGGACAAGCCAAATCTGTTCAGGAGGGATGGGTTGCATTTGAACCATGATGGGACCAGATTGCTGGCACTCAACTTTTAAACTGGGGGAAAGCCGACAGGAGCTGGGCAGCATCCGGTTCGGGAAAGTGTGTACTTGAGTAGTGAGGAGGATGCAAAAATTACTGAGCAGAGCAAGGAGCTAGTCACCAGCACTCTAGCAGAAGGATGCAAGAGGCAGTCTAACAATGCAACTGGACTCAAAAGACTGTATCAGGAAAGCATATATAAATGCTTGTATACAAATGCCAGAAGCCTCTGGAACAAAATAGAGGAGCTGGAATACTTAGCAATAGATAAGAATATTGATATTATTGGTATCACTGAAACCTGGTGGATGGATGATAACCAATGGGATACAGTTATCCCAGGCTACAAACTGTACAGGAAGGATAGGAAGGGGCAAACGGGAGGTGGTGTAGCCTTGTATGTCAAAGAAGTGATAAAATCGTATGAATTGGAATATCTAGGTGATTTAGAGTCACCATTAGAAGCTCTGTGGGTAAGAGTACCAGGCCACAAGGATGGTCTAACAGTAGGCATATACTATCGGCCTCCGACCCAAACTCTTGAGGGAGACTGGCAGTTGGAGAATGTTGTAAAGGAGGCATCCAAGAAGGGAAGCGTGGTTATAATGGGGGACTTCAATTACCCTCACATAGACTGGGTGAACTGTTGTTCAGCACATGATAAAGAGATAAAGTTCCTAGATATGCTAAATGATTGTTCCCTGGGACAGATGGTTGAAGACCCAACTAGAGGTACAAGAATCCTTGACTTGCTCCTGAGTTATACTCAGGATCTGGTGCAAGATGTTAATGTGACTGATCCAATAGGGAACAGTGACCACAACTCAATTATGTTTAACTTGATCATAGACTGCAAGTCACTGATAAAATCGAACACAGAGACCTTAAATTTTCAAAAAGGAAATTTCCCAAAGATGAGGAAACTAGTAAAAAAGAAGCTGAAAGGGAAAATTGAGAGAGTCCAAACACTCCAAGAGGCATGGAGGCTGTTTACAAAAACAATAACAGAGGCCCAATTGGAATGCATACCCAAAAGGAAAAAGGGCACTGCCAGTTCCAAGAGGACTCCGATGTGGCTTACAGGAGCTGTTCGGGAAGTGATCAAGAGCAAAAAAAGATCATTTAGAAGATGGAAGCCTTGTCCGAATAAGGACAGCAGGCAGAAACATAAATTCTGGCAGAACAAATGCAAGGCAACAATCAGGAAAGCAAAGCAAGACTTTGAGGAGCGTATAGCTAAAAATACTCAGAGAAATAACAAAGACTTCTTTAAGTACATTAGAAGTAAGAACCCAACTAGGAAGGCCATTGGACCATTAGATGACAATGGAAGGCAAGGGGTTATTAAAGAGGAAACAGAGATTGCAGAGAGACTCAATGAATTCTTTGCTTCAGTATTCACTGAAGAAGACAGAGACCACATGCCCAAAACAGAGCCTATCTTCGTAGGGAGGAAAACCGAAGAATTAAGCCAGATAGAAATAACCAGGGAGGAGGTCCTTGTATGTCTTGTTAAGCTAAACACTAACAAATCACCAGGACCAGATGGCATCCATCCACGAGTTCTCAGGGAACTTAAAGATGAAATTGCTGATCTCCTAGCCAAAATATATAATCTTTCCCTCAAATCAGGCTTTTTGCCTGATGACTGGAAGGTAGCGAATGTAACACCAATTTTCAAAAAAGGATCCACGGGTGATCCAGGAAATTACCGACCTGTCAGTTTGACATGTGTCCCAGGTAAAGTGATGGAAACCATCCTAAAAGATAGAATTAATAGGCACATAGAAGAGAAGGCGCTGCTAAAGGAGAGCCAACATGGCTTTTACAAGGGCAAATAATGCCTCACTAATCTGTTGGAATTTTTTGAGAGTGTCAACAAGCATGTGGATAAGGGGGATCCAGTTGACATTGTTTATCTGGACTTTCAGAAGGCTTTTGACAAGGTCCCACACCAAAGGCTCTTGAATAATCTTACCAGTCATGGAATAGAGGGACAGGTCTTGTCCTGCATCAGCAACTGGCTAAGGGACAGGAAACAGAGGGTAGCACTAAATGGACACTTCTCCAAGTGGAGGGAAGTAAAGAGCGGGGTCCCCCAAGGTTCAGTACTGGGACCCCTGCTTTTCAACCTCTTCATAAATGATCTAGAGGTAGGAGTAAAAAGCAAGGTAGCCAAATTTGCTGACGACACTAAATTATACAGGGTAGTGAAAACTGTGAGAGATTGTGAGGAGCTCCAGAGGGATCTCTTGACACTGGGGGAGTGGGCAAAACAGTGGCAAATGAGCTTCAACATTAGTAAGTGCAGAGTGATGCATGTTGGGGCAAAAAACTTCAATTACATTTATAAACTGATGGGGTCTGAACTCTCTGCGACAAATCAGGAAAGGGACCTTGGTGTCCTGGTGGACTGCTCAATGAAGGTGTCAACCCAGTGTGCCTCAGCAGTGAAAAAAGCAAACTCAATGTTAGGGATCATTAGGAAGGGTATAGAAAATAAGTCAGCAAGTGTCATTTTGCCTCTTTATAAATCTATGGTGAGGCTCCATCTGGAATACTGTGTACAGTTCTGGTCGCCATACCTCCAGAAGGATATTATGGAGTTGGAGAAAGGGCAGAGGAGGGCAACCAGAATGATTAGGGGACTGGAACACCTTCCTTACCATCTGAGGCTGCAACGGTTGGGCCTTTTCACTCTTGAACGACGGCGTCTAAGAGGTGACCTGATTGAAGTTTATAAAATCATGCACGGTGTGGACAAAGTAGATAAGGAAAAACTGTTTTCCCTATCGCACAACACTAGAACTAGGGGACACTCAATGAAACTTTTGGGTACTAGTTCTCAAACAAATAAGTGTTGTTGTTCAGTCGCACAATCGGTTCTGACCCTTTGCGACCCTATGGACCATCGTTCTCCAGGCGCCTCTGTCCTCCACCATCCCCCTCAGTCCTCCCAGTTCTGTGCCCATTGTGTCTACAATACCATCTATCCATCTCATCCTTGGCCTCCCCCTTCTTCTTTTGCCCTCCACCTTTCCCAACATCACGGCCTTCTCAAGTGAATCCTCCCTTCTCATTTGATGCCCAAAGTACTTTAGCCTCATCTTTACTATTTGACCTTCCAATGAGCAGTCAGTGTTGATTTCTTCTAAGATTGACCTATTTGTTCTCCTCGCTGTCCAAGGTACCCTCAAAACTCTCCTCCAACACCACATTTCAAAGGCATCTATTCTTCTGCGTTCAGCTTTCCTAATTGTCCAGCTCTCACATCCGTACATTACCACTGGGAATACCATTGCTTTGACTATTCTAATTTTTGTTTTCAAGGTGATGTCTCTGCTTTTCACTATGTTCCCCAGGTTTCTCATGGCTTGTCTCCCTAGAATCAGCCGCCTCTTTATTTCATGGCTGCAATCTCCATCTGCAGTGATCTTAGATCCTAAGAAAGTAAAATCTGTCACTGCTTCTACTTCTTCCCCGTCTATTTTCCAGGAACTGATCGGGCCTGTTGCCATTATCTTGGTTTTCTTGATATTGAGTCTCAAGCCAGCTTTTGCACTCTCTTCCTTCACACCGATCAAGAGATTCTTTAGGTCTTCCTCACTTTCTGCCATTAGGGTGGTGTCGTCTGCATATCTCAGATTGTTGATGTTTCTCCCAGCAATTTTGATCCCATATTGTGATTCCTCCATCCCTGCATTGCACATTATGTGCTCTGTGTATAAGTTGAATAAGCAGGGTGACAGAATGCAGCCTTGTCTTACTCCTTTTCCTATTCCAAACCACTCTGTCATTCCGTGTTCTGTCCTAACTGTTGCTTCTTGGTTCATGTACAGATTTCTCAGGAGGCATATGAGGTGCTCTGGTATTCCCATCTCTTTAATCACTTGCCACATCTTGTTGTGATCCACACAATCAAATGCCTTAGTGTAGTCAATAAAGCAAAAATAAACTTGTTTCTGGTATTCCTTTGTTTTCTCCATGATCCAGCGTATGTTGGCAATGTGGTCTCTAGTCCCCCTGCCTCTTCTGAAACCAGCCTGCACCTCTGGTAATTCTCTTTCCACATGCTGCTGAAGTCTATCCTGTATTATCTTGAGCATCACCTTGCTGGCGTGTGGGATGAGCGCAATTGTTCGATAATTTGAACATTCTTTGGCATTGCCCTTTTTTGGGATTGGAACATATACTGATCTTTTCCAGTCCTGTGGCCACTGTTTTGTTTTCCAAATCTGCTGGCATATTGAATGCAGTAATTTGATGCCATCATCTTTTAGAGCTTTGAAAAATTCAACTGGGATACCATCATCTCCACTAGCTTTGTTGTTTGCAGTGCTCTTTAGGGCCTTTCTGACTTCACTCTCCAGGATGTCTGGCTCAGGTTCAATTTCTTCATCATTGTGACTATCAGGAGTGTTGAGTTCCTTTTTGTAGAGTTCCTCTGTGTACTCTTTCCATCTTTTCTTAATCTCTTCTGCATCAGCTAGCTCCTTTCCGTCTTTGTCCCTTATCATGTTCATTTTTGCTTTAAATGTTCCCTTGATTTCCCGGATTTTTTTGAAAAGATCTCTGGTTCTGCCTCTTTTGTTGTTTTCTTCCATTTCTTTGCACTGTTCTTTTAGATAGTTTTCCTTATCTCTCCTTGCTTTTCTTTGAAATTCTGTGTTCAAATGATTGTATTTTTTCCTTTCTCCATTGACTTTTGCGTTCCTTCTTTCCTCTGCTATTTTAAGAGCCTCATCAGACAACCACTTTGCTTTCTTACTCTTCTTTTCTTTTGGTATGGTTTTCTTTGCTGCTTCCTGCATGATGTCCCTCATCTCTGTCCATAATTCTTCTGGCACTCTATCTATTGAGTCTAAGCCATTGAATCTGTTCATCACCTCCACCGTGTATTCTTTAGGGATGCTGTCTAGGTGATATCTGTCTGGTCTCTTTGTTTTCCCTATTTTCTTTAGTCTAAGCCTGAATTTTGCAATCAGTAGGTTGTGATCTGAGCCACAATCTGCTCCAGGTCTTGTTTTTGCTGACTGTATGGAGGTTCTCCATCTTTGGCTGCAGAGTATGTAGTCAATCTGGTTTCGGTGTTGGCCATCTGGTGATGTCCATGTGTAAAGTCGCCTCTTGTGTTGCTGGAAGAGGGTGTTTGCTATGACCAGTGCGTTCTCTTGGCAGAACTCTATCAATCTTTGTCCTGCTTCATTCTGTGTTCCAAGACCGAACCTGCCTGTTATTCCCTCCACTTTTTGATTGCCTACTTTGGCATTCCAGTCTCCTAGAATAATTTGAACATCATTTCTTGGTGTTTGTTCTATGAGGTGTTGTAAGTCCTCATAGAACTGGTCCACTGTGGCTTCATCTGCACCCGTGGTTGGTGCGTATATTTGGATCACAGTAACATTGAAGGGTTTGCCCTGAATTCTTACTGACATCATTCTGTCATTTTTGAGGTTGTATCCCATTACTGCTCTTCTCACTCTTTTATTGACAATTATGGCTACTCCATGTCTTCTAAGGTTTTCTTGTCCACAGTAGTAGATGTGATGGTTTCCAGAGCTGAATTCGCCCATCCCTGTCCATTTGAGCTCACTGATTCCCAAGATGTCAATGCTTATTCTTTCCATCTCATTTTTGACCACTTCCAGTTTACCTTGGTTCATTGATCTCACATTCCATGTCCCTATACAGTATTGCTCCTTACAACATTGCATTTCCCCTCCCCCTTTCCTGTCCATCCCCTTTCTCCCCTCTGAGGTGTTAAGCATCCTGTATCACCTAGCCTGCCCTTTTGTTTTGTCTTTTGTTTTGGTCCATAGGGTTCTCTTGGCATTTTTGTGGCGTGGTTTGCCGGTTTCTATGCCATTTTTTTCCTCGCATCATACATCATATCACAGTTTTAAAAGTTTAAAACAGTTTACACAACATATTATCATGCATAATTATCACACTCTAAAACACAGTCTCTATGTTAATTGCTATATTAAGTCAGTATGAAGTCTCTATGTCAGTCGCTATATTAATTCAGCTACATTTTTCACATCAGCTACTTATCCTTGTGTCCTCACTCCCCAGGTGGGGTTGTTGTCTCTGGGTCCCTTGCTCCAGGGGCATCGCAGTGGCGGGCAGTGGATGTTTTCCCTGTGTCTCAGCTGTTCCTCTTCCTCTGCCTCTGGCTGCAGTGGTGGATGGTGACCTTCTCCCTCCAAGGCCTCTGGATGGTTACTGGGCAGTTGGGGCCTGTGTCCTTCTCTGCCTCTTTCTTCCTTACACCCAGGTTTTAGGATGGGGTGGGAGGGAGGGGCAAATAAGAGAAAGTACTTTTTCACCCAGATGATTACTGGTCTATGGAACTCCCTGCCAGAAGAAGTGGTAACAGCTGTCAGTCTTGACAGCTTTAAGAAAGGATTAGACAAGTTCATGGAGGACAAGGGTATCAATGGCTATAATTATGGATACTTAAGGACAACCTCGGGGTTGGAGAGATAGGCAGGATATCTCTCAATGCCATTTCCAGGGAATCTTAAGCAGGTGAAGGCATCTCCTTGGGAATACCCTGAAGGAAATGGTGAGCCACTGTGTGAGACAGAATGCTGGACTGGATGGGCTGTGGCCTGTTCCAGCAAGGCTGTTGTTATGTTCTTATGTTCATGCTTCATCCTTACAACTGCTACAGAACAATGCTACAGATCAAAAATTGAAATTGGCCAATTTCAGCTGATCATAGCAAACATGAAGTCGTTTGTTTATTTTTGGCCAGAAATGAAGAGATGCATGACCAAAAATGTGGACCAAAATGCATGGAAATTTTCACTTGGCACTTTCCAATTTAAATGCGTAGCAACAAATTTAGAAATAATTGCTGTAACATAAAAAGCAACATTACAGATTTTGCAATAGTGGAGAAGTCTGTGTGCTGTTTGATAAGGGATTTTAAGGTCCCTGTTCTCCCTTATTATTGCATAGATGTATTGCCTGTTGTTCAAGCTGAATTCTCAAAAAGAAGAAACTATAGAGACTATATTGCAAATACGTGTTGGCTTTTGATACGTACAAAAAAAAAATTGCAGGTGAAAATCAATTTCTGCTTTTGTAGATTATTGCAAAGGCCTTGCGAATTATTAAAAGTTATGGATTTTTCCAAAATAAACAGATAAACCACAACAGCTGATTGTCCTATACCAGGGGTTCCCAACCTAAGGTCCGCGAGCTAGATTCAGCCTGTGGCGCCATTTGTTGTGGCCCCCACCTCTCCAAGGGCATTCAAGAAAAAATGGCCAACTCTTTGAAACTGTTGGGACAAATTGGCCACCCCCATCGTGCAGGCAGGGCAAAATGGCCATCCGACCCTCGAAGCTGACCGAGTGAGCATGACCTGGCCCCCAGCTTGAAAAGGTTGGAAACCCATGTCCTATACTGTGGACAAGAAACTACTACTGTATTACAGTGGAATATAGAGAAACAATGATTTCTCATAGGCAAACTGTAAGACAAGGATATCTTATCTCTCCATCTGTTTAGTCTGTGTGCAGAACATATCAAGTAGAAAGCTGGGTTAGCTTCATTAGAAAAAAGAAAGCTTAAGCAATAAAGTGCAGAAGTGGGATGGTGATTGAACATTAGGAAACAAAAGGAATTCACTCATCAATCCAAATGGACACTACAGCCAAGGAACCAGAAGACTGAGACTGGGAAGGGTAGTAAGGAAGGAATTGGAATTAGAAAAAGCTCTTGGATCATAAAATCACTGAGTTGGAAGGGGCCTCTTAGGCCATCGAATCCAACCTCCTGCTCAATGCAAGAATCCGAATCAAAGCAGATATGACTGATGCTTGTGCAATTCTCCTTGAAATGCTTCCAGTGTTGGACTACTCATCACATCCCGAGGTCATGGGTTATGTTTTGTACTGCTTTAATGGTTAAGAATATTATTACAGAGAAAAAGAGATCATAGAATCATTGAGTTGGAAGGGGCCTTTTAGGCCATTGAGTCCAACTTCCCACCCACCCCCTGCTCAATGCAGGAATACAAATCAAAGCAGGTATGACAGACGGTTGTCCAATTCTCTCTTGAATGCTTCCAGTGTTGGAGTGCTCTCCACCTCCCAAGGTCATGAGTTCTGTCGTTGTACTGCTCTAACAAAAATATTACCGCAAAGAAAGAAATCATAAAATCACTGAGCTGGAAGGGTTTTTTTAGGCCATTGAGTCCAACCTCTTGCTCAATGCAAGAATCCAAACCAAAGCAAATGTGACCGATGGTTGTCCAATTCTCTCTTGAATGCTTCAATTGTTGGACTGCTCACCAAGAAAATACAATAATGCTGGTAAAAGCCGAAGATGATACGAAGAGAATAAGAGCATTCATAAAATGGATTGACCCAATAAAGGATGCCATGGCCTGTGGATTTCACTAACTGTTCATTTCTGCTCAATAGACGATCCTTTTGAAATCATTAATCCAAAGATTTATTTGAAGTCTGGAACAACTTGAGGATACTTAATGTCTGTAAACTGCTTAGATATGGAGATTTTTTAAAAAATATAAAATAATCACAGAAAATAAACAAAAAAATGTAGTATGTTGTGAAGCAGATGATGGGGTTGATATGAAGAAGGCTTGTTATGTTTTCATTATGCATTGAAAATCACCAGTTGTCTGTAGAATTTCAGAATTGAACGTTTTCCCCATTATGGTTGGTGCCACCAAACCAAAAGCATTTGCTGAAGGCAACTGTGAGGTTAACCTCAAGAGGTTGAAATGCTACTTAGACCCTTCCTAGATTTCATCAAGAACCAAAGGGGGCCAGAGGAGAGAAGGCTTACCAAAGATTTCTTCTTCTGGGGCATTGTCTTATCTTTCTCACGCTAGGTCAGCCGAAAGGAACTGCAGAATGAACCTACTAAAAGGTCCCTTCATTTTGGCAGTTTCGTGTCTAGCCTAGACATGGAAGAAGAAGAATTGTTCGTGCGAGTTAGGTACACAACAGAATATGCCTATGCTAACCTGTGGCGATTCACAGCTGAGGCTTGTGACAGTTAAGTAAAGGTTTCCCTTACTCGAAAGCCAGTCGTATCTGACTCTAGGGTTCGGTGCTCAAAGCCGAAGAGCCAGCGTTGTCTGCTTCTGCAGACGTTTCCGCGGTCAAGTGGCAGGCACGGAACGCTGTTAACCTTCCCACCGAAGTGATCCCTATTTATCTACTTGCAATTTCTTGCTTTCGAACTGCTAGGTTGGCAGGAGCTGGGACATAGAGTCAGGAGCTCACTCCACCCTGTAGTACCCAGGAATTTAACTCTGACCTTCCAGTCAGCGAGTTCAGCATCTTAACCACTTAAGCTACCACAGTCCTGACGGTTGAGTGACACCCGCTTAAATAAGTGACAGGATTTCAGCCAATACGCTTTCCTGTCCTTCAGGCTTAAAGTAGGTAGCTTTCTATTTCAGAACCCCATCGTAAAACACAGATGACCAAAACAAACAACCCCCTCATAAAAACACTCAATTAAGTTTGCCAACCATGAGTGTCACCTTACAGTTTATTACCTAGAGGCAAACTGTGGAACGTAATTCTGACTGCAGAGGTCCACCTTCTAAGACACATTGGTCTTTAACAAAGATCTTCAGCCAGTGGAAATAAAACCCTTTTAGCTTTTAATTAGAAAGGCAGCCTAGCAGAGAAATGACATTGTTTGAACTGGGAGTATGATGCCCATCTAAGGAAACAACGTAAGGTAAAGGTTTGCCTTGCTCAAAAGCCAGTCGTATCCAACTCTAGGGTTCAGTGCTCATCTCTGTTTCAAAGCCGAAGCACCAGGGCTGTCTGCTTTTGCAGACGTTTCCGTGGTCATGTGGCAGGCATGACTAGACACTGGAGCGCATGGAATACTATTTACCTTCCCACCAAAGTGGTCCCTGTTGATCTACTTGCAATTTCTTGCTTTCAAACTGCTAGGTTGGCAGGAGCTGGGACAAAGATGGGAGCTCATTGCGTCCTGCAGTTCTCGGGAATTCAACGGCTGACCTCCCGCCTTCCAGTCAGCGTCTTAGCCACTTGAGCCACTGCAGCCCCAGGGGAACAAAAGAAAAGTCTAAAAATTTCCTTCATTACTTTCTTCCTTTTCACACTTGTCTGTGCTAATCTGTTTAGAAACTCCAGCGTTTACATAATTGACTCGCCAAATGGACATTGATTTGGTGAAGTTACAATGTCTAACTCAGTGATTCCCAGTGTGTGGCCCAGGCCCCACAGGTGGACTTCAGTTCCCAGAATCTTAAGTCGGTATATTGACTGATGAGTACTTTGGAGAATTGACTTAGACTTCTGGGAATTGTAGTCCAAAAACCAAAGGTTGGGAAACACTGGTCTAACTCTTCTTCTCAAATATTGTTGACCATCGGACCGCAAAATTTCAAGCTTGGATTCATCATTCCTTCGTATACTTTTTCACTCATACTCATCCCAATCCTTGTGAGTTTTAGCATATCGTAGCCTTTTCACTCTGCTCACTTTCGCAATAGTGGTTTCTTGCCTCTCTACCTTTCTGTTAGGGTCCCAGTATTTTGTTCTGTCTAGTAATGTCTGTAGCCTATGGAACCTGTTTTTTCCCCCTGATTATTTTCTGTTCTTGAATACTGCATACAAATTCCTGCATTTTCTGGTTGTATTCTGATGAAGAGACATAGACATGGATATACAAGTGAAACTCGGAAAATTAGAATAGCCTACAAATGTTCATTCATTTCACTTAAAAGGTGAAACAAATATATGAGATAGACTCAGTCCATGCAAAGTGAGAGATGTCATGCCTTAATTTGTTATAATTGTGATGATCATGGCATACAGCATACAACATGAGATTATGTGATGATTATGGGGTACATGAGATGGGGGGGTTTGGGGTTTTCATAAGCTGTAAGCCATAAGCATCAATATTATAACAAAGTATGGCTTGAACTATCTCGCTTTGCGTGCAATGCGTTTATCTCATATATTTGTTTCACCTTTTAAGTTGCATTACTGGACTGAATTAACATTTGCACAATATTCTAATTTTCTGAGTTTCACCTGTATATGCCATTGTGTCATTGCTGAAACCACAAATCTAATGATGGCCCAAGACCTTTGTTGTGTAGAACATTTAGTATCTTAGTTCATTGCCACAGCAGAGGGTGTGTATGTATGTGTGTGAAAGAGAGTGAGAAAGGATGTTGTTCATTTGAGGGTTTTCTCTATCCCCCCCCCCCCTCGGAACTAGCACTCGCGTCAGGAATAGAACTGACCCTCAGAGAAACAAGAAATAAAGATATAAATGGTAGACTTAGTCACAGCGCTGTTATTGGCTGCAAAGGGCTGTGAAGCTGTGGTAACAAATACTCATCAACAACCGCCATCGTGTGATGTAGATCTCACCAGTGTGGTAATAGGGTGGGTTTTTTACTAGTAGTTTTTAAAGGCCAGCTTTGCGATCAGAGCTCTAATTTCGATATAGTCTAGAGCAGGGGCTCCCAACCTTTTCAAGCTGGGGCCCGGGTCACGCTCTCAGTCAGCTTTGAGGGCCGGACAGCCATTTTGCTCTGGCTGCATGATGGGGGTGGCCATGTTGTCCCAGCAGCTTTAAAGGGGTAGCCATTTTGTTTCTTGAATGCCCTTGGAGGCGTGGGGTGAGGGCCACATGAAATGGTGCCGGGGGCCGGATCCAGCCCACAGGCCTTAGGTTGGGAACCCCTGACCTAGATATCCAATGGGGTGGTGTTGTGTCCAAATGCTTTATTGCTTTAATTCTGCTATCGAATTTAAGTCCTTGCTGTAATAGCACACCCTTTCTGTAAGGTGCCACATTCATATGTTATCAATGTAATCTGATTGGGTCTAACACAGGCTTCCCACGTTAACAAAAGCCCGGGCAAATGTATCACTGTAACTGCCCTTTTTTCTTTATATAAGTTGCTACCTCGTCCCCTTAGTTCCCAGTCCAAATAGTCCTAACTGAGCTGATAATAAATCACCGATGTTTAACCCCGAACTTGTTGTCTTGTTGCTAATTGCTCTCAGACTCAACAGGTGGAGGAGGAGGAAGAAGGTAGTGGTGGTGGTGGTTCCGTACATACCTATTTATCTACTTGATTTTTTCCTTTCTTTCATACTGCTAGACTTGCAGAAACTGGGACGGATGGCAGAAGCTCACCCCGTCACGTGGGCATGTTTAGGAAATTTAAAAATGGGGGAGGGGACTTAATTTTGTTTAAGAGAAGGTGAATGTGTTCTTTGCGAAAGAGAAAACCACAAAAGGTGTAGAGATCTCTCTTGGCTTTGAATGCTTTATACATCTAAGGTAGTTGTACCTTGTACTTCTTTTATAAAATCAATTGGCTGGAATCCTATTGCATAAAATAAGATTGTTTAAAGTACTCATTTTTACATTACGCAGCTTTGGCATGTGAGCAAGTCAGAAGAATTATCTTCAAAAGAATTTCGCTATTACTAGAAGTGAAAGCAGTGTTTGTTTTTTGTTTTTTACATTCTCCAATATTTTTAATTTTTCTATCTTTCCCCAATGGAATTTCCATATTACAGTATTATTATTTTGGTCTTGGGAGGGAAATTGCAGGGGGAGGGGTATGGGACTCCTCTTGAATTTTCCAGCACCCCACAGGATTTTCTGCCTCACGTCCTACTTGAGTTTACTTTACTTTGGATTTGATAAGTACAGATGCAAAATGAGAGAGGAAGAATCTTTCCTTTAGAGAAGATTTTACAAACAAAACACATCTATATATTAATTATATCAACTTACAGACACGTAGAATATTTTGTTACTTTGCATTTGTTTCCCAATTTTATCACACCAGCAGTGATTCTGATCAAGTGTAATATATAAAAAAGATTATTATTATTTTTTAAAAAAAATCATAAGTGCAGTTTAGTTTGGTTGTAGTGCTGCTCTGCTCTAAGCCAACCAAACAAAATGACCATAACTGTAGGGTTTTGTTATGTAATGCCGCTTATATAATCAAGTGGCAACTAAAAATATACTCGAGTTTAACTTCTGCTGTTTTGAAGCAGGAATTCATGGCACTGAGAGAGAAGGGGGAAATCTCTATTTTTGCTGTGTTTTGAGAATCAGCTGTCAATGGCTAAGGATAGATCTGTCCAATGCTATATTCGTAAATGGGGCCGTGGTTGTTTAGTGGTTAAGATGCTGACCTTGGTTTCATTGTTGTTGTTGTTGTTGTTGTTGTTGTTGTTGTTGTTGTTGTTGTTGTTGTTATGGGCTTGTATGCTACCCACTCGCAAACGCGACTCAGGGTGGCTAACAACAATATCACATCCAATACAATATTTATTTATTTATTTATTTCATTTTTTTATGTCTCCCACTCGGGTAAAAACCCGACTCAGGGTTACAATTATTAGCAGAATACAGTTAGCATACAATAATTAAAGTCTCCCAAGTCAAAACATCCCAAAACAAGAATTCAACTGCAAGAGTCCAGGCATCAGAGTCCAAAGTGTAGGCTGGGAAGGGGGCGATGTCCGGCCCCGCGCGCCAGCAGCCAAGTCTGTAGCCAAGTCCACAGCGCCAGGCAGCATAGGGGGCACAAGACACCACCACAACAGGGCCGAGCCCCCATTCCACAGCTCCGAAGCTCCCACTCCGCCACGACTCAACCGACGATGGGCCCGCCACACCCGACGCCGACCTGGCCGCAGCTGGGGTGGAGATGGAGGCGCCGCTGCTGCCACAGCCGTCAGAGGTCTTGCGAGGTTCTCCAAATATGCTCTTCAATTGCAGTGTCATTGTATATTTCACCCTCCGCCCCCTCTATTTTTAATGCACTTGCAACCATTTTTTAAACGAAGCCCATTACCCGTAATTTGTCTCCCAAATTAGAAAACTTTACCAAAACATTTCTTTGAACTGCTCTATTTCTTCTTGAACCCAACTGGTAAACGATATCTTCAGGGACAAAATCTTTACCCATTTTTAACTCATTTAACCAGGTGAGTATTCTTAACTTAAGATGGTTGAGAGATTTTACTTATCACTACATTTTGTCTCCTTAATTGCTTCTCCACCATATCTATTTTTTTCTCATTAGACTCCACCTTTATATCTCTTTCTCCTCCTGCATTGTTTTCATTCCTTCCTCCATCTCATGTTTAAGAAAATTTAAGAAAATTACTATTTGCTTTTTCTGGTAAAATCTACAATCATCTTCCTTAAATTTTGTTCGCCTTTGATCTTGCATTCTTCTCTCCCTCATATCTTGTTGATCTTGTAAAAATATCAATCTTATCCTGCACACGTGTTGCATCATTTTTCCCCCTGCATTTGTATGTGTAATTTATCCAGTATTTGCCCTATTTTCCCCACCAGCTTCATAACCTCTTCAATCGTTGTTTGTTGTTTACTCTCTTTTGTCTTTTTCGTTTCTTTGGAACAAAATGTGATTTTGTTGGCTCTTGCTTCTTAGACTCCTCTTCCATTCTTGCCAATCTTTTAAAAGTGCAATCTGAGGACCTCTCTCTTTCTTCTTGCACCCACATTGGTTTATAATCTTTATCCTGTCCGTGGCCTTGACGACTCATTCACATTAAATTGTTTTCTCAATACGTAGCACAAAGTTCCCAGTTCCACAAGTTCCCAGTTCCAATTCTCAGCACCAGAAAAACTCAGTCTTACTTCCAAAGTCACAAACTCGGCACTGCAGTTCAGATTGGTCAAGCCCAAATCAAATCAGTCCAATTTAGCACCAATCAGTTCAATCCCAGAGTGAAATGTTCCTGTGTGTTTTGCCAGACCTCCCCCACACTCTTGTCACCTGTGGCGGCAGCAACGCCTCCTCCAAACAAGCATGATGAGAGGGAGCAAGAGTCACACACTGCACCAGACAGCACTGGTTCTTACAGCGCAACCCTTGTTCAACGACCCAAAGCACTACACAATCCAAAGTCCACCACAAACCACCAAATTCTTCAGTACTTTCTCACTGCCATCTTCATGCCCACTCTTGCCACATTTTCACCACCAAAAGCTAATATCTCAACATGCTTTGTTCAGCAATATCCAGCAATATTCAGCACTTTACTTTCTCCACGTCTCCCTCTTTATTTCCCTCCCCTTTCACAACCTCCAAAGTCCGCGCTCCTTCGCTCTCAACAAAATTTTCACTCCTCTGTCTCACTTTCACTTTCTTAGCTCTGCCTCGCCACCATTACACACTCCCCTCTGTCTCTTTCTCTCTTGTATCTCCATTCTCCTCTAGCTCTTCCAACTCCACCTCTGTCTCACCATTCTCGGTCACAAACCACCGTCTTCCACCGCCATTGCCCCTTGATCTTCCCCAAATTCACCTCACTCTGGGTTCACTCCGGCTGCCCTGATCACCGGCCTGGACTGCAGCAGCCTTCCCCTCCGATCGTGATCCTCTAACACAGGACCTCAGATCGTACTTCAGATCGTGTAAACTTTCTTTTTTTAAAATCTCATATTTTGCTCATTTAACCTCCTTTATAATCACCTCTCTAGTGCAGCTCAGAGAACCATGTCCCTCTAGCTCGCCATCTTGCCCCGCCCCATGGGACCATGGGAAACGTCTGCAAACACAGACAGCATGGACTGTTTGGCTGTAAAATAGGAATTCCCAACCTTTTCAAGCTGGGTGCCGGGTCCTGCTCTCAGTCAGCTTCAAGGTCCGGATGTCGTTTTTGTCCTGCCTGGATGATGGGGGTGGCCATTTTGTTTCTCGGATACCCTTAGAGGGGCGGGGGGGCACATGAAATGGTACCACGGGCCTTAGGTTGGGAACCCCTGCTGTAACCGAAGATGAGTTCTCGTCATCAGTCCCAGCTCCTGTCAGTCTGGCAGTTTGAAAGCAAGAAATTGCAAGTTGATAAATAGGTACCACATTGTGTGCCCAGGTAGAAAGAACCAACGTGTGTAGCCCTGAGCAAACTGCACGGGCCCAAGGGCTCCGGCTAAAGGAGGTAAGGTAAAGATAACCAGTTGTATCCAACTCTAGGGAGTGGTGCTCATCTCAGTTTGCAGACAAAGAGCCAGCGCTGCCTGTGTCTGCAGGGGCTTCTCTCCTGGTTAGGATTGAACTCACAACCTTTGGGTTGTTTTACAGCTATTTAACCACTGCACCACCTGGGCTCCAATCTTTGAAGCATCCTGTCACTATATGCTTGGCAACCTCTTTAGAAGAGCAAAGATTTGAGATTGTGTGTTCACCTGCCTGCCTCCTTCCAAAATACTGCCCTGTTCCTCTTTATCTGCCCTGCTTTGGATGTAAACACATTCTTGATATGAGGAAGCCAGGCTGGTGACAGGGAAATGGTCTCTCTTGTCTCTCCGAGGCTAATTTTAGAAACACGGGGACCTGCCGAACGAGTTTGGGCTGCCTGCCATGGTCTCTTGTCTCTAGGCATGTTTTGTTCAAGGAATTGCTCATACCCAGGATGTGAATCTCCTCTGACCTCTGGTGTGCAAGGTTGAGCGGCCAGTCAACACCCATCTGAACGGCTTCTTGTGACATTCAGTGGAACTCATGAAACCCGAGGGCAATTTATTGCCAGTTCAGATGGACCGGATCCAATTGGATCTAGATCTATGTTCTCGATGGATCCATATTTTTTGTTTGGGGGAAGGTGCAATAGCTTTCGTCTCCCTGCTGGCCCTCTAGATGGCTGGGGATTGAATTTTGGTATAATAATAATTTTGTATCAGAAATTATTCTGGGTTGAAATAAATTTTGCTGGAGGAACTCTGCCCAGGGGACCCACGAATGAGGCTCTTTTCATGTCCCTAAGATCTTTTCCCACCGAATTGGTCCCTATTTGTTTACTTGCAATTCCTTGCTTTCGAACTGCTGGGTTGGGCGCTCAAACCGTCGTGCAGTAACCGGGTCTCGAACTGCTGACTTGCCGGCCTTCCAGCCAACAAGGTGAGCTTCTTAACCACTGAGCCGCCACAGAAAGATGTATGCACGAGTTTTAATATTAAATCTAATAATTGTGTGCTGTTGAGATGATTCTAATCAAACCCTTTCTAGGGTTTTCTAGGAAGAAGATACACAAGTGGTTTCCTACCCCTTTCTTCTGCGGGTGCCTTTGCACTATGCAGCTTGCCCAAAGCCACATGGGATGGATACACACTGGAGAATCAAACCTCCAACCTCTGGCTCCTCGGCCAGAATGCATAATAAATATAAATGTGAACTAATAAATAAAAATAATAAATAATAACTCGTGAAGTTATTCAGCCACCTGCAAGAGTTTTCAACCAAGTTAAATCTGCTTTTAATCACTTTTTAAAAAATAAAATAAAATTCGGTGGCTATGTTTCTTCTTCTTCTGCCATATCGGAATCCGAATATTGGCAATCATCCTGGCGATCAGTCATGAAGACTGTCCTGAGAATATAATGCAGTGGCCTTTCATCTGCCTTCTGCATCGCAGCGTGACCCTTATAGTACCACTGATCCAGTTCCATGAGTCACTTTCTGGTCCTGAGCCCTTTTGGCAAGCAAAGTCCTCCTCAGCCCCTAGCTAGGATTGATGAAGCTGCTGCCCTCCATCAAGATGGATTCAAGTGGGATTTAATCCACTCGGGGACCTTCCCTGTGGACTTTGCCATCGAAGGCCATTAGTCCTTTGGGTTGTAAGGTTAGTTAACCATCACCTGATGAGCGGCATTGAGTTGCTTGCAGTAAGCTCTACTCCAGGGGTTCTCAACCTTTTTAAATGGGGGGGGGGGGCGGATCACGCCCTCTCAGAGGGCCAGACTGGCGTCCCACCTGCCTGCAGTGGGCAGGATTACCCTGAGCCCCTCATTCCTCCCACTGCCACCAACACTCCCCCCCCCATGCCACCAGTTCAGCTCACAAACACTCCCCCCCCCCCCCCATGCTACTGCTGCTTCCCTGCTTACTGGCCTGCCGTGGGTGAAGGAGGGTTGCTGCCTGTCCTTGCCCACGCTCTACAAGAGTGGCACCCGGGAAAGACGCGGGCAGCCGTGTTTCCACTGCTGGCACCACTGTCCTTATCCCCACCCCCCCAGCCTGGTGGAGGGGAAAAGGACAGCAGCAACGGTGGTGACAGTGGCGGCGGATGAATTGGTGCTGTGGGCCATATCCAGCCCCTGTTCTACTCCATTACCATACTAGGATAACCTGGCCAGACTGGGTGGCTCTGTTTAAGCTGCACTTTTATTTCCTTTGCAGACATGTCCTTTTTGCAGAATGTATGGGAAGTATTCATTTTAACTACCCCCAAAGCAGTGGCTCAAGTGGCTAAGATGCTGACTGGGAGGCGGAAGGTCAGCAGTTCGATTCCCGAGTACTGCAGGGACGGAATGAGCTCCCGTCTTTGTCCCGGCTCCTGCCAGCCTAGCAGTTTGAAAGCAAGAAATTGCAAGGAGATAAATAGGGACCACTTCGGTGGGAAGGTAAATGGCGTTCCGTGCGCTCTGCTGTCTAGTCATGCCTGCCACATGACCACGGAAACGTCTGCAGAAGCAGACAGCGCTGGCTCTTTGGCTTTGAAACAGAGTAGAGCACTGAACCCTAGAGTCGGATATGACTGGCTTTCGAGCAAGGGAAACTTTTACCTTTACCTTTAAAGTACCTGCTAATGGATTCAGCTTTTTCTCTTATAAAGAAAACAACAGCCCCCCTTCCCAAGTTGCCATAGGAAACTCTGCAGAAGGAGGGTCATATCTTTGGATGCCTTTCTTTGTTGCCCTGTTTTCATTGCCTTTCCTTTATTTCGTGGTCTTTTTTTCCAACTCGGCAAATCCGGAGCTTCCCTTAACGGAAGTGCTGGTAGCAGCTGGCCAGATGTTGTCTCTGGAAGCCCATCTCTTTGGTCTCAGGACAGCGAGAGAACATTGTGGGCCGAAGGGGGAGAGGGAACATGGATTGAGTTTTAACATCTGCTCCTGTTTTTCTGCCTCCGAGGGTGAACGGAAGGGCAGAGAGAGCTTGTCGTTATCGGAAGCCTCAAGCTTGGGGTGGTGCTAAGGCTGTCGTTCGGGAAAAGCAAGGTGGTTTCTTGGATTGTGACAACCCTAGACAGTACAGGGAGGAAATTACAGTGTGATGCTACTCGTGTTGACCTAGGTAAAGGTAAACGTCGCCCGTGCTCGAAAGCCAGTTTTATCGGACTCTAGGGACAGCAGTGGCTCAAGTGGCTAAGACGCTGGCTGGGAGGCGGGAGGTCAGCAGTTCAATCCCCGAGTACTGCAGGACGGAATGAGCTCCCGTCTTTGTCCCAGCTCCTGCCAACCTAGCAGTTCGAAAGCAAGAAATTGCAAGTAGATAAATAGGGACCACTTCGGTGGGAAGGTAAAGAGCATTCCGTGCACTCCGGTGTCTAGTCATGCCTGCCACATGACCACAGAAACATCTGCAGAAGCAGACAGCGCTGTCTCTATGGCTTTGAAACAGAGATGAGCACTGAATCCTAGAGTCAGATACTGCTGGCTTTCGAGCAAGGGAAACTTTTACCTTTAGGGTTCAGTTTTTATAGCCAAAGAATTTCTGTGTTTGCAGACTTTTTTTGTGAACATGTGGCAGGAATGTTGTTACCTTTCCCACCAAAGTGGGAATTTGCAATTTCTTGCTTTCGAACTGCTAGGTTGGCAGGAGCTGAGGCAGAGACAGGAGCTCACTCCGTCGTTCAGCACTTGGGTCTCGAACTGCTGACCTGCCGGACTTCCAGTCATCAAGTTCAGCATCTTAACCACTAAGCCACCACAGTCACTCCCATGTTTTACCTACTCAGAAGTAAATCCTGCTGTATCCAAGGGGAGCTTTTGCCATGGATAGGGCATATATTTGCAACCTCAATGGCTTCAAATTGTTCATAATATGAATCTTGTTGCAGTCTTCCCTCCCGTTGCTTTGTACTCTAGCGCCCATCGTTCTTAACTGTAGCAGGTGAATGGGTCTCAGGGCCCACCCTATCACATAACTCATTTCACCTCGGTCTATAACAGGGGTCGGCAACCTACAGCCCATGGGCCGAATCTGGCCCACAGCACCAAATCATCTGGCCCCCACCCTTGCTCCAACCGCTGCTGCCAGTGCCAGTGCTGCTGGAAGCAGTTGCGGACGCATCTACGGCAGCCGTGGACACATTTACGGCAGCCTCAGATTCATTTACGGCAGCCACGGATGCATTTACGGCAGCATTTACAGTCCAGTCCTGTCAACTGTCTGAGTGAGCGTGACCCGGCCTCTGATTTAAAAAGGTTGCCGGTCCCTGGTCTGTAAGGACCAGAGACAATGGTTCTGGATATAACCATATTTTATTTAGTGCACAGTTGTTAAGTTACACAAGATTAAATCAAAGGAACATGGTTGCTGATATCTTTCCATAAAAATAATAAAAGCATTACTATTTGTTTGCCTAGCCTAGCCTGTCCTATTATAGTGACTACGTTTTTGCTAGCTTTTACTCACAAGACTCCAATGATGCAAGCAATCCTAAAGCATGGCAAAATTCTTTTCTCCTTCTTTCTCTTTCCATATCAAAACACATTTCCTCCACTCATCCCTCATTCTCCAGGGTTTCAACCAATTACAGCACAGCACATAATGCCCATCAGTTCAGTTCCCACAGTCTACAGCCTGTTATGACTACAAGTACAGTAAACCATCCAGGATCAAAGATCACTGCAGATGGGGATTGCAGCCATGAAATAAAAAGGCGACTGATCTTGGGAGACAAGCCATGAGAAACCTGGGGAACATAGTGAAAAGCAGAGATATCACATTGCAAACAAAAATTAGAATAGTCAAAGCAATGGTATTCCCAGTGGTAATGTACGGATGCGAGAGCTGGACAATAAGGAAAGCTGAACGCAGAAGAATAGATGCCTTTGAAATGTGGTGTTGGAGGAGGGTTTTGAGAGTCCCCTGGACAGCGAGGAGAACAAATAGGTCAATCTTAGAAGAAATTAACCCTGACTGCTCATTGGAAGGTCTAATAGTAAAGACAAAGCTAAAGTACTTTGGACATCAAATGAGAAGGGAGGATTCGCTTGAGAAGGCCTTGATGTTGGGAAAGGTGGAGGGCAAAAGAAGAAGGGGGAGGCCAAAGATGAGATGGCTAGATGGGATTGTAGACACAATGGGTACAGAACTGGGAGTGCTGAGGGGGATGGTGGAGGACAGAGGCGCCTGGAGAACAATGGTCTATAGGGTCGCAAAGGATCGGAATCGACTGTGCGACTGAACAACAACAACAACAAACCATCCAGCTTTGAAGGTCGAATTCCTTCCCTGCCCTGGGAATCAAGAAATCAAAAATCTACTTTACTAAATGCAAGCTCCCCTTACAGTCATACACACTATTTCCTTTCATGAACCGCGAAACGATGATCAATGAAAACTCACATTTAAATACAGGAGTTAGTCTTTAAGGTCTTTTTTTTCTGTTTTGCTTTGTTTACTCTGATATGCTTGCACAGACGAACAAGGCTACCACTTCAAACATTCACACACACACACACAACATTGGTTAAAAAAACACTGGGTTTTAAAAGTTCCTTTCTTTATATGCAATGGGAGGGGGTAGAACAGTTCATTTTGACGGTACAATGAACTCCCTTCCTTTTCCACTCTCGCTGTTTCAAAGAAGGATATTAAAAACACATCAGTGCATATAAGATTTAAGTTGCGGTGTTGCTTTTAACGGCGTACTTATAGTTGATTTTAATTGTTTTTACAGTAGGGTTGGCTTCATTTTGATTTTAACGATTGCATATGGTTTTATGTTTTTTTTTATTGTTTTCTAAACATTTCGCTGTACTTTGCAGTGGAAAGACGAGGTATAAATGTAGTAAAATAAATAATGTTTTGTGGCTACTCAAATCACTTCTGGAGAGCTGGTGGCCGTAAGAGAGATAAGTCAATGCTTTCCACAACTAGTACATACAGTAAATGAATGCCTTCAGGCTAGCACTTTGTGTTGTGTTGTTCAGAGAGCAATATGTTGTCAAATGATGTTAGAGGCAACATAGAGTGTCAGACTCAGGGTTCCCTGAATTCAAATCCTCTCTTGGCCAGAGAAACTTATTGCCAAATATTGACAAAATTCCTATTACGGTTTCCACCTCGAGACCGCCACGAGCTCCTGCCCCCGGTCTTGCCAGCCGGGGGAAGTGGGAGCACCTGGGGGGGGGGGGGAACGAGACGTTCAGTGCCTTCTTGGGTCCGGCAGGCCACGGACGTTTCCTCCTCGCTGTGTGGATCTTGGACCCTCGCCTGCCCACCTTGGCTGGTTTCGATGGGAGAGAGGAGGATTGCGTTGTATTTTTTTTTCTGATTGCTTAACTGAGAGATGTTATTGTATTATTGATATTTTGTATTTTTTGCTTTTCCTATTGTATTTTGTGTGATTGTATTGTATTTTTCATTTTGTTGTATAGCCGCCCTGAGTTGGCCTGTGCTTGAGAAGGGCGAGATATAAATTAAAATTAAAATTATTATTATTACAAAAGAAAATCTGGCGATAACCCTTTCAAGAGGAAAAGCGGTGTTGGCTAAGAGGAAATAAAGGTGAGCAGCTATAAAAGACTTTACATTAATTGTATTTGACACTATAGTGTATACTTCTTCTTCTGCCGTATCTGTATTCAAGTATTGACGATCCTTATGGCATTCTGCCATGAAGACTGTCCTGGGGATATAATGTCCTGGGCCTTTCATCTGCCTTCCGCATTGCAGCGTGATACCCATAGTACCACAGATCCAGTTCCCCATGAGTCACTTTCTGGTTCTGAGCCTTTTTGGCACACAAAGTCCTCATCAGCCCCCAGGCCAGGATGGAGGAAGCTGCTGCCCTCCATCCAGATGGATTCAAGTGGGATTTAATCCATTTGGGGACCATCAACCTTCCCTGTGGACTTCGGCACCCAAGTCCTCAGGGTGGTCAGGTTAGTTAACCGCCACCTGACACTCGTCGTTGAGTCGCTGGCAGTATGCTCTACTCTATAGCAGGATAAACTGGCCAGACTCTATATTTTTTCACTATATACTATGGGTGAAAAATGATTTCTCAGTTGACTGAGGATAGCTGTTGGAGGTGTCGAATAGCTTGAGAAGATTATGTACATAAAGTACTGAAACTGAGCTAAAAACATAAAAGTTTTTGGGAGTTAGTGTTGTATTATATCGAACAGATTGTGGGTTATCACGTGCAGAATGAGCCAGTTAAGAATATTGTGGAATTGTTTAGAAGGATGCGTTGACATTGTTCATGCTGAGACTGTTACCAGCAGGTAGAATGTCAATTTAAAAAGACTTCTCCTTCAATCAGATTGCTTTTACAACACGTCCTGCTATAACATTTAAATATGCATAATAAGTATATTATTATTAACCCTTTCAAGAGGGTTGCACGTGTTGTAAAAGCAATTTGATTGAAGTAGAAGTCTTTTTTATATTGACATTCTACTGGACTCCTCGAAGATCAGCTTCATTTGGCCAATGTGCATTACATTAATTCATGAGGCAGGCATGACTAGACACCAGAGCACACGGAACGCTGTTACCTTCCCGCCGAAGTGGTCTCTGTTTATATACTTGCAATTTCTTGCTTTCGAACTGCTAGGTTGGCAGGAGCTGGGACAAAGACGGGAGCTCATTCCGTCCTTCAGTACTTGGGAATAGAACTGCTGACCTTCTGCAAACTTCAGTATTCCCAGCTGTTTACTCAGAATTATTTCTGCATTACAGACCTCTGTTGCTACTAAGAGTAATAACCAACAAGTTGGGTGACTTTTAAATCTGTTGAGTTTGGAGATTTCCTTGCACAGCTCTGAAAAACACATAAACATCTGGAACAGTAATAATCCATTTGATCCGGTTTATATAAAAATAATAATTTTGTGTTAGAAATTATTCTGGGTTGAAAGGATTTTTGCGGAAGAATCTCTGCTCAGAGAACACCCAAATGAGGCTCCTTTAATGTCCCCAAGAGCTGGGAAAGAGACGGACAATCAGTCCGTCATGCAGTACCCGGGTCTCGAACTGCTGACTTGCCAGCCTTCCAGCTAATAAGGCGAGCTTCTTAGCTACTGAGCCACCACAACCCATCTGGTTTTTATAAATACAGTGGAACCCTGGGTTACAAATGCTTTGAGTAACGAAAATCTCAAGAAAACAATGCTTTGAGATACAGTAATACCTCACATAACAAAACAAAAAAACTCTGTTCTACGGAGCTCTTTGCTATGTGAATTTTAGCGTTATCCGAAGCGAATGGGAGATACCCCGGATAACGGAAAAAATGTTTGTTATCCAGGGTTCCCATTCAAAAACCCTGGATAACGAACATATTTCCCCCCGTTATCCGGGGTATCTCCCTTGCATGACGAATGCATAGTTATGCGAATCATTCGTTATGCGATGTGTTCGTTATGCAAGTTATTACTGTACAATTTTTTTTGAGAGACAAAAACATTTCCCTATTAAATTACATGGTATACAGTGGCCACTAGTGGCCACTTCTGGTAGTGCATTGTGTTTCTATGTTGTGTTTTGAGCTACAAAATTTTCATAATATGAAGTGTCCTGGAGAACGCATTAATTTCGAGGAGAGAGAGAGATTTTAGTGTAATGACCTGAATCCTCTTGCTTATCTAAACCAGCATAAGTAAAGTGGCATAAATTGCAGCGAAGAATTGCTGCTAGTTAAAGAGTCGCCACTTTTATTCCTTGTTGTGCTCTAGTCAAGTGACTTGACACATGACAGGGTCTCCAACATCAACTTTTTGAAGAACAGCAATTCACTCCCACAGTTTCTCCTGCTTGACTTTTACCAGGGTGTATGAGTACAGTAAAACCCCAACATACGACTGCCCTGGGTGTTATGTTTACTGCGGGTTATGATGGCACATATAATTTTAAAAATTCCGCAGGTTACGACCAATTTTTGGTTTACGACCGAAGATTGTGCTACAGTATTTTAAACTCTAAAATGGTAGCGATCTCCCTGCCTTTTCCACGCCATTTGGGGACCTTATCTGATGATGACAACGGCACCTCCGCAGCAGTAATCACTGGCATTGTGACTTCGGGTAAAGGGTGTGTGGCCATTTTGAACTCTGAAATGATTACATCAGCCATTTTGAAATTCTGATGCAACCATTTCAGAGTTCAAAATAGCCACACACACCTTCACCCAAAGGCACAATGCAGTGCTTACTGCTGCGGAGGTGCTGTCATTTTTGTCAGATAAGGTCCCCAAACGATGTGGAAGAGGTAGGGAAATCACTTCATCCCTTTTGTGGGGATTGGAGAGGGTCGTGCCTGGCATATTTGGGATTTTGGGGTGTGTGTGTATATATTTTTTATTTTTATTGTTTTTGGTCCAATCAGGACTTTTTTAAAAAAAAATTCAACGTATCCCTATGTTGTTGGGTTTTTTTTTTTGGGGGGGGGGGGTGTGTGTAATGATGGTGGCTGTTGGAACGGACCTCCGTCGTAACCCAAGGTTTTACTGTAATAAGATTCAGGCTAGCGACGATTGCCCACCAGGCAATCTATAGCAGTGGTGGCGAACCTATGGCGTGCGTGCCAGAGGTGGCAATCGGAGCCCTCTCTGTGGGCACCCGTGCAGTCACCCCAGCACAGAGTTTGTCCCACCCTTCTGCCCAGCAGCCCAATGGGAGTGCTTCCTCCCTCCCCCAGCACAGAGTTCGTCCCGCCCCTTTGCCCAGCAGCCCAATGGGATCATTTCCTTCCTCCCCTGTTGCTCTGTTGGCACTTTGTAATAAATAAGTGGATTTGGGGTTGCAGTTTGGGCCCTCGGTTTCTAAAAGGTTCACCATCAATGCTCTATAGCCTACCTGATTCTTCTTTTAGCCATGGCGCAAAGAAAGGTTTTTTTTTCTCTCTATAACCAAGACAGAAATAGGGTAGAAGGGTTTTTTTGAGGGAGGGAGTGGTGCCCCCCCTTCAAAACAAGACTCCCTTGAGGAAGTATGTCTGGTTGCTGACAAGACAGTATTTCTGGCATCAGGTCAGGGTGTTTGTATTTGCCTAGGCATTGTAAATTAGTTTTATTGCCTCTGTGTGCTTCCTAATTTAACAGCCTTGCCAAGTTTTATGGTCACAGAAAGGACAACGTGTTGTTTTTATGAAATTGGACTGGCTATTACTGCCTTGGAATCCATCAGGACGGAGAAGGGTTTAGAGATGCTTTAAAATATACATAAGCAAACGAATAAATAAACATGGCTCCAGGGGTCTGCAAAGTCAAAGAGAAGATTTCCTGACTCAGTTGTCTTCCTTAAGTTCACTCCCCCCCCCTCCAAAAAAAAAAATCCTTCCCCTGCCCAGGTTCCTGCGGTTTCACACACTTAATGAGTGAGCTGAGTATGGTGGAGTGCAGTGATGGCAAACCTTGGCACTCCATGTGTTGTTGGACTTCAATTCCCAGAAGCCCAAGTCATCACTCCTGCTGATCAGGGCTTCTGGAAATTGAAGTTCAAGAACATCTGGAGTGTCAAGGTTTACCACCACTGGTGTAGTGGATAGAGTGAGGGACTAGGACTCTGGAGGAGAGGGTTTGAAACCCCGTTTAGCCCTAAAAGCTTCTTGGTGAAGTAGAACTGGTGAAAACATTCATTAAATATCTCACTTCATTGAAAACCCTATACGTTGTCGTCGTTGGCTGCAACTCGTATCCGAGAATGCATTTTTTTCCTGAAGCCGGGAAAATGCCATTGGCGTGAATTTGTTCAAGGTGGATCCCAGCTTGCCATGAAGTGACCCACACACTATGATCACAGAGCCATCTCCTGTGGCACATATGAAACATGACATGCAGGATTTAACACCGGGACTGCAATGGACTGCCACAGCCTTGAGGATATGGGCACAGTGTGCCTTCACAGCCAGTCCATCTGGCATGGTGTGTTCCACCACCATGACTGTTGGGAGTCAGAAATTCTCCTCTGCTCATTTTGCTCTTGAGCCCAATATGATGGTTTCTAGTGGCATTTCCTCCACTGAGGGGACCATCACCCTACCTAAAGGGGCTCATCCGCCTGTAGCTGTTGGCCCCTTTAGGGAGTCAGGTTATTTATCGCCGCCCAACACTTGGCCTTGAGTTGCTGGCTACTGCTAACTTAATGGTGTACTTCATTAGTGGGATGTCTAGCTAGACCCTATTGGGGTCGCTATTAGTTGGTTATGACTTGACGGCACTTCACTAAAGGTCTCTCTTCCTCAAAACCAGTCCTGTTTGACTCTAGGGGATAGTGCATTTTTGGGGGTGAAAGTCCCTACCGGCTGGGAAAATCTGGGAGTTGTTGTCCAGAAGAGTAACTTTTCTAAGCTGTGGACTCAAGGTCATTTCACTTGAGAAGACCATGTGGATGCACAGACAAAATGATGGATGGATGGACGGATGGACTGACCGATGGATGGACCAATGGATAGATGGATGGAACTATTTGGATGGATGGATAGATCTATTTGCACATTTAGATAGATATGGTGTGGGGGTATGTACATTTGTATGCATAGCTACAGACCATCTCCCTGTGTATCAGCTGATTCAGTCTTTGCCAATCAATGAATAAAGTCAGATTTTTTTGTGTTTTCAGAGCTACCGTCATCAGAACACTTGAGTGTGGCTGATGCGACGTGGTTGGCACTTAACGTGGTTTCCGGAGGGAGTGGCTTCTCCAGCTCCCAGCCCATCGGTGTCACCAAGATTGCCAAGTCAGTGATTGCACCACTGGCTGATCAAAACATCTCGGTATTCATGCTTTCCACCTATCAGACAGACTTCATCTTGGTAAGAAACTAGGATGTGGTCAGCTATCATGGGAATCCATGTCTCTTCCATGAAGGACCTGGTCAAAAGGACTATGGCTGGCCTTCTAAACATGGCATCTCCAAATTGGTAACCTCCAGATGTGCTGGTTGACAGTTTTACTAAGCCTGGGGAAGCATAGCCAGTGATTACAGAATCAGGCAGCTGAATTATAGAACTGGAAGGGACCTCCCTGATTATCTAGTCCAGAGTTCCTCAGACTTGGATCTCCAGGTCTTCTTGGACTTTAATTACTAGAAGCCCAAGTCAGCACTCCTTCTGATCAATACTTCTGGGAATTGAAGTCCAAGAAAATCTGGTGAGCCACGTTTGAGGAAACCTGATTTAGTCCAAACTTAGAAATCCACTGCTGAAGCATCCCTGAAAAGCTAACCTCCTGTTATAAACATTTCCAGTGAAGGTGAATCCACTTTCTCAAGAGCTTCAAGGATTGATGCTCATTTTTGTATTATTTCCTTAAGTATCCAGCCTTGGGTCGTTGATTTTGTTATGGAACATATAGCTGACATGCCACATAGTACCCAAAGTGGTATTACGTACTGTGGATATCTGAAACCGCAGGTAATAGTGAACTCTATGTTTTATACTGTAGCCAGTAGCCAGCTGGATAATGGTAATGCAACATAGAAATACATATACCGTATATACTTGACTATAAGCCATCACGAATATAAGTTGAGGTACCTAATTTGGACTTCTAAAACTAGAAAAATAGATTGACCCGAGTATAAGTAGAAGGTGGTAAATGCAGCAGCTGCTAGTGAGTTTCAGTAATTAAAATACATGAAAATATGGTAAAATTAATTAATTTAGACATTTGTGTGGGTATGTTTTTGAGTTTATGATGACCCGAGTATAAGTCGAGTCCCATTTTTGGACCTCATTTTGGGGGCTAAAAAACCCAACTTACACTCGAGTATATACAGTATATTGTGTATTTCAGGATATTAATTGAATATTTTAAAAACACATGGATAGCTGTAACAGTGGATATTGAACCTGTAGATATTTGCAGGGAGGGGTGACTTATAGATTGCATTTTACTAGGTGTAAAAAGAGCCATAGAAATTTCCTGGCACATAGGGTTTGGACTAAAATCCAATTTGTTCTCCAAAACCTGAGTTGCAAATTTTTTTGAGTCAGAAGATCCAAAAATATCCTAATTACACCGCACAACAGTGATTTTGCTACTGGGAATAACACGTGATTTATATGATATCGAGTGTGCTGATTCCAAACCTGAACTCAGAATTTGCCTATCATGTACAGATTTTAAGGCCTGCTATGGTCGGTAATTGGGTAATGTATTTTTACATGGGAACATTATAACAGTTGCAGCTACCACCATGCCTGCTGCCGCCTCAGCTGAATCACATCCCCTGGTGGCATGCATGTTCCAGCAGCAGCTGGGCATGTCTGGGCAAGTCAGTGAGCTGATGTCAGAAATAGGTATATATGGCAAAATGGATTGGGGCTTGTCTAGTGAGAAACCATCTTATTGGATAGTACAGTTAGGCCATAGTGAGTCTGTTTTGAGCTAAAGATGAGTAGATGCAGATATGCTAATAAACAGGACAATTTTTGCTATATTTGTGATCAACGCAAGAACCTAAACAAGAGGGTGAGATTTGCTTTAAGATCCTGACATCCTAGGCAGAATCAAACTTCAGGTTCGGATTCAGTGCACTTGATTTAGTATAGGACAGGACAGAAGGATTAGACCAAGTAGCAGACAATGTTTATTTATTTATTGTGATGCAGTGTTATCAGACCTTCTTTTCTAGTCTTTTGCCCTTTTAAGATAGCTTTGTTCAAACGTTCCTTGTGTGGGAAGTTCAACTTTGGTCTCCCATCAAGGACAGGTTTAGCTATCCTAAGCTAACACGTTGTGTTTCCTTGCCAGTTCATTTTATCCCCTTTATTATGTTCAGGTACGTGAGCGGGACCTTCCCTTTGTGATGCACACGCTGGCCTCTGAGTTCACCATCCTCCAGGTCGTCAACGGTGAGACAGTGGCCGCCGACAGCCTCAGAATAATGAACGGATTTATGAAGCCAAAACTAGGTAGGTGTTCTCTGACCATCCTAGTTCAATAGGGAAATTATTCTCCCTACCTTTGTTTTTTGGGGGGGAGGGAGGAGATGATAGGGAAGGGGTGGCCATGTGTCTATAAGTCATGGCTGAGAATTGTCCAATGGCATAGGACAGTGGTGGCGAACTTATGGCATGCATACCAGAGGTGGCACTTGGAGCCCACTCTGCGGCCACCTGTGCATTCACCCCAGCACAGATTTCGCTCCTCCCCTCTGCCCAGCAGCCCAACGGGAATGTTTTCTTTCCTCCCTGTTGCTGTATCAGCACTTTGCAATAAATAAGCAGGTTTTGGGTTGCAATTTGGGCACTCGGTCTCCAAAAGGTTCGCCATCGCTGGGATAGGAGATTGCTTCATGCAGTTGTGTATCTTAGACTTAATTCTTATCGAAGGCTACAAACCTGTATGTCTGGATCCCACCACTTAGGACTAGTTTGCTGGGGTGTAAATCTCATAATCATAGAATGATAGACTTGGAAGGTTCATCAAGGGTTATTAATTCCAACCCCCTGATGAAACAAAGTCTGGTTTCAACAAAGCAGGTTATCCTGCTATAACAGGAGTTCCCAACCTTTTCAAGCAGGGGGCCAGGTCACACTCTCTGTCAACTTCGAGGGCCAGACAGCCATTTTGTCCAGCCTGCATGACGGGGGTGGCCCAACAGCTTCAAAGGGGGTAGCCATTTTGCATAGCTGTCAAGTATCCCTTATTGGTCGGGAAAACCCCTTATTTTACCCTCTTTCCCACCATCATCCCTTATTAATTAGACTGCAAACCCCTATTGCCACCATTGGAGGGTAGCACAGGATAAGCATAGCTGTCAAGTATCCCTTATTTCCCAGGAAATTTCCCTTATTTCCAAATCCAAAACTTGACAGGTATGATTTTGTTTCTCAAATGCCCTTGGAGGGGTGTGGGGGCCACATGAAATGGTGCCATGGGCTGGGGCTGGCCCTCAGGCCTTAGGTTGGGGACTCTATGCTATGGTAACAGAGTAGACCATACTCCCAGCAACTCAGTGTTGAGTGTCCGGTGGTGGTTAACTAACCTGACAACCCTGAGGACTAACAGCCTTGGGTGGCGAAGTACACAGGGGTGATGGTCCCCAAGTGGATTAAATCCCATATTCTCGGGACAGTCTTCATGGCTGATCGCCATGATGATCGCCTATATTCGGATACAGCAGAAATAGAAGATGATGAAACAAAAAGCTCCATGGCTGAAACATCTTTCAGATGGTCATCTTTTTTGACACTTTTTTGCTTCCCAATGCTTCTGTCTCATTAGCAAACAGATTCTATAATGTTCTCTAATGTCAGTACAGTATATAACCCTGCATCACACACACACACAAATTTGTCTGCTACTTGGTCTAATCCTTGTGTCCTGTCCTATACTAAATCAAGTGCACTGAATCCAAATCTGAAGTCCGATTCTGCCTAGGACATCATGATCTTAAGTTAATTACGCATATAGACGCAATTGTCCGGTTTATTAACACAGCTGGCACCTACTCATCTTTAGCTCAAAACAGACTCACTATGGCCTAGCTGTACTATCCAATACGATGGTTTAGCACTAAAGACAAGCCCTTGGTCCATCTTGCCTTATAGACCTATTTCTGATGTCAGCTCACTGACTTGCCCAGACATGCCTGGCCGCTGCTGGAACATGCATGCCACCAGAGGACCTGATTCAGCTAAGGCAGCAGGAGGCATAGTGGTAGCTGCAACTATTATAATGTTCCCATGTAAAAATACATTACTCAACAACACTTGGAACAGCTATAGCAGGCCTATAACTTAAAATCTGTACGTGACAGGCAAATTCTGTGTTCAGATTTGGAATCACCACACTGGATATCATGTAAATCACATGTGTTATTTCCAGTAGCAAAATCGTTGTGCATTGATAATTGACAGCATAGAATGTAATGAGCTAGGTCTTATGCAGTTGGTATCACCCAAAGGGCAGAGGATGGGTCGCGTCCTATCTGTCTGCTCTTTTTGGAGGGGGCACAGATGAATTTCACCCATTTTCAGACAGAACAAAGCCTCTGGTTAATTTTTTTACCTCTCTCTCCCTCTCTTTCAGTTCAGAGGTCTGTCATCCACCCTCTCTCCAGTCCGAGTAACATGTTTTGCGTCACCAGCTTGGATCCTGATACCCTTCCTTCAGTCGCTACACTCCTGATGGATGTCATGTTTTACTCCAATGGGTATGTTCAGTATATGGCGATGTTGTTGTCTGACAGTTACATGCCCCCAATGAACGAGGTCACGTTGATTTACTCAAAGCAGTCAGAATGGGGCAATCCCACTGGCACCGAGATTGAAACATGGAAGACCCTGCAGTGATGGGCATGAGCCGGATCGGACCAGTACGTGCGTACCGGTAGTAAAAATGGCTGGCCCCACCCACCTCCCTGCCCTGCCCACCTGCTCCTCCTCCTAGAAGAGGCTTCGGAGGGGGTTGGCTCTATTTCATCCCAAACTGCATCCCCAGCCACTCCGGAGTGAGGTGTTACTGTACATACAACTCCTATGATAGCGGGGTAGCTGCGGTGGTTCGGTGGTTAAGAAGCTCACCTTGTTAGGTGGAAGGCTGGCAAGTCGGCAGTTCAAGACCGGGGTACTGCATGACGGATTGAGTGTCTGTCTCTGTCCCAGATCTTGGTGACATGAAACGAGCCTCATTCGGGTGTCTCCTGAGCGGAGTTTCTCTAGCAAAAATCCTTTCAACCCAGAATAATTTCTGACACAAAATTATTATTATCTTTAGATATTTTAATTCATTATATGAACACAGCAGTGCATAACAGTATCAGTGCCTATCTTTAACTGACAAGAAATAGCCCATACAACAGCCTGGATTCATGTCATGTCTTGAAGAATCGGTTCCATCCTAAATGAGTTGCCTAATTATTTATTTGCCTCTTGCCCTTTTTATCTCCCACAGAGTAAAAGATTCTGTGGCAGGCAACGAAGACTCCGGATACATTCGCTTTTTCTCCTTTTCTCTCATCGAAGGCTATATATCCTTGGTGATGGATGTTCAGACGCAGAAAAGGTGAGCTTTGGAGCTAGCTTCATAAATCCCGCTTCTCGTGCAGTTCTTTTTTAAAAATATATTTTTATTAAGTTTTTCAAAAAAAATACAAATGATATATTTAAAAAAATACAACAAGTACAAGAAATTACAAATCAGAAAAAAGAAAATCACATTACATTAATTTGTTGTATTACAAATTATAACACCCAGTGATATTTACAAATCACGAGGATCGAATTTCTAATTTAATTTTCCCAGAAATTCATATGTTGAGGTACCGGCTTATCCCCTTTATCACTCACAAGGACAAATTCCACAAATGGTTTCCATATTTCCCAAAATTTGTTCTCTTTTAAAATACCTTTCTTCACATTCAATTCACATGTCAATTTATCATTTAATGCAATTTCCCACATTTCTTTATACCATTCATCAATTTTTAACCTTAAATCACTTTTCCATTTTCTCGCTAAACACAGTCTTGCAGCCGTTAACATTATTGACACCAGTTCTTTTTTGTTTGTACTCATATTTATATCATCCAATCCCGTCAGCAAGGCGATACCTGGCTCCAGTTTTATATCAACTTTAGTAATCGCTGAAATTTCTTTCTCAATTAGTTTCCAAAAAATCTTAACCACTTTACAACTCCACCACATGTGTTCATATGTTCCAAGCTCACTTTTACATCTCCAGCAATCTCTTCATTTACTATTATCCATTCAATACAATTTAACTGGAGTCAGGTACCACCTCCACAATATTTTATAATTATGTTCTTTTAATCTTACAGAAAGATTTTTCATAATTCTTCTCCTCCATTTACTCTTCCACTGTGATTCCAAAATTCTTTTATTTAAATCTTCTTCCCATAGTATTCTCAACACATTTTGTGAGCTTTCATCCTTATTCAAAATTCTATATATTTTACTTACTAAACCTTTTATCTCTATTTCTCCTTTTCTTATTTTACAAATCATCTCCTCAAATTCTGTTTTCCCTCTCTGTAAACTGAGCTTCTCGTGCAGTTCTGACTGCTTATTGGGAAGGATTTCTTTTGGCAGTCAGTATATGCGTGCACAAACATCGTCAAAAAATTAGCCAGTGGCTGAAAAATAAGATGATGTAGGGCAGCGGCGCCCAAACTACGGCCTGGGGGCTGGATCTGGCCCCCGATACCAATTCATCCGGCCTACGAAGCCTTTGTCGCTCCCGTTTGCTTCGAGTTAAGTAAAAATTTGATTTACATAAAAGCCTACGGAGCAGACTTTTTATGTAAGTAGGGGTTTTACTGCATGTTGAAAACAGAAGAGGTCACTAGATGTCACTGGGTTTTTTTATGTCAAATTTTTTCCTATTAAAAATTTGTATGTTGATTTTTTTTTTTTGCCAGAATTTCTATGTTGAATTTTTTGTAAGTCGAGCTGTTTGTATGTCGGGGTTCCGCTATACATTTAATTTTGTTTTCTGGTATTTTTTTTCTGTCCTCCACTTTCCTCCCCAGGTTTCCTAATAATCTGTTGTTTACAAGTGCATCGGGAGAACTCTGGAAGATGGTTCGCATTGGTGGGCAACCCCTTGGCTTTGGTAGGTTTTACCGCAGCAGTCCTGAAATAAATATCAACCCCTTCTGTCTTCCTTTTTGACTCGCACCTCACTTGTGGCTGGAATGCTACGGGTGGTTGTGGCAGCCCGTAGTGCCTTCAGAAGATGTATGTTATTTATTTATTTATTATTCAATTTATACACTCTGTGGCTGTGGGCCACGCCCACTTGGCCGGCAACACTATGGCCTGGGGTAGGGAGGTGGGCATGGCCAACCAAGTGGGCGTGGCCTGGGTGAATTTCTGCTACCGGTTCCCAGGAACCGGTGGGAACCTAGAGCAGTACACCACTGGATAAAAGTGTCATTAATTAATTAATTAATTAACAGACGGCTTGGTTAACATAAAAATTGCATAACAAAAGGAACTCTATAGAAAATAGTGGCTCGGTTTACGGAACAGATTAATTGGTTTTCAGTGCATTCCAATGGGATTCAAGTATTTTGGTTTTCAATGCCTTCCTATGGGAAATTACATTCAGTGCATTCCTATGGGAAATTTGGTTAAAGTAATTTTCATTGTAAGGAACGCCCCGGAGAATGCATTCAGTACGTTAACCAAGGTTCCACTGTATTTAAGAACTTATTTTTCCATTCCAGCTGGTTGGCACACAATCCCAGTTTCTTGCCAAGCTCTGTTTGTTTGTTACATTTTTAACACCGAGTGTCAGGCAACGGTTAACGGCCTTGGGTGGCGAAGTCCACAGGGAAGGGTGAGGGTCCCCAAGTGGATTAAATCCCACTTGAACCTATCTTGATGGAGGGAAGCAGCTTCATCCATCCTGGCTTGGGGCTAGAAGGACTTTGTGTGCTAAAAGAGCTCAGGACCAGAAAGTGGCTCGCGGAACAGGATCAGTGGTATAGGTGTCACGCTGCAATGTGGAATTCAAATGGAAGGCTATTGCATTATATGGTTCCCTGGATTATCATAATGGCTGATCTCCATGAGGATAGCTAATATTCCGAATTGGATACAGAGCTTGAAGAAGTAGGTCTCCTAGCTAGAAAACCCTGGAAAGGTAAGTCAGAGTTGACTTGACTACACGTAACAAGCATCACCTTGCTTATTTAACTTATACATAGAACACATAATGCCCAGTGCAGGGCTGGATGAAACAAAGGTTGGAATTAAAATTGCTGGGAGAAACATCAACAATTTGAGATATGCAGATGATACCACCCTAATGGCAGAAAGTGAGGAAGATCTAAAGAAGCTCCTGCTTAGGTTGAAAGAAGAGTGCAAAAGCTGGCTTGAGACTCAACATCAAGAAAGCCAAGATTACGGCAACAGGCCCCATCAGTCCCTGGGAAACAGATGGGGAAGAAGTAGAAGCAGTGACAGACTTTACTTTCCTAGGATCCAAGATCACTGCAGATGGAGATTGCAGCCATGAAATAAAAAGGCGACTGATTCTTGGGAGACAAGCGATGAGAAACCTGGGGAACAGAGTTAAAAGTAGAGACATCACCTTGCAAACTAAAATTCGCATAGTCAAAGCAATGGTATTTCCTGTAGTAATATATGGTTGTGAGAGCTGGACCATTAGGAAGGCTGAACGCAGAAGAATAGAGGCCTTTGAGATGAGGTGTTGGAGGAGAGTTTTGAGAGTCCCCTGGACAGCAAGGAGAACAAATAGGTCGATCTTAGAAGAAATCAACCCTGACTGCTCCTTAGAAGGACAAATAGTAAAGATGAAGTTAAAGTACTTTGGACATCAAATGAGAAAGAGAGGATTCACTTGAAAAAGCCTTGATGCTGGGAAAGGTGGGGGGCAAAAGAAAGGGGCGGCCAAAGATGAGATGGGTAGATGGTATTGTAGACACAATGGGCACAGAGCTGGGTGGACTGAGAGGGATGGTGGAGGATAGAGGTGCCTGGTGGGCAATGGTTCATAGGTTCGCAAAGGGCCGGAATCGACTGTGCGACTGAACAACAACAAAGAAAAGAAAAAACCAAACATCTTGAACAAAACTGTAGAGGGCTGAAAGAAGGCTAATAAACCCATTTGGGTTTCCTCCTTATTCCCAGACTTCTTTCCCTTATGATGAGTGTAAAATGTGCTGTCTCGTTTCAGGTTTAGCATCAAGAGCGCATGGAACAGCTTGGGGGGAAATCTGTTTGCCTGTTCAATAGCTTTGTGTCTGCCTTTCCAAAGGTCGGCCAGACAGCGTATTGGCTTGACAAGGTTTTAATGAGCTGATATTGTTAAAATATTTTCCTCTATGCTTTCGTTCTAGATGAATGTGGAATCGTAGCACAGATTTCTGAGCCTTTGGCTGCTGCTGATATCCCAGCCTATTACATCAGTACTTTTAAATTTGATCATGCATTGGTAAGTCTTACTAAATGTGTAAATGCACTTACAAAGACAAAGATAGCCGTGTGATCCGTATGCAAAATACAAAACAATTTCAGGAAGAAGGCAATGCAGTGGAACTCTGTATAACAAATGCCTCGTATAACTAAAAATCCATACAACGAAGAGGATTTGCACTAACCGCTATACCCCGTATAACCAATTGTTTTGTTATACGAAGCAATGCATCTCTATGGGAAAAATCATACAACGAAAATCTCTATGGGATGCATGGTACAAACTGTGGGTTTTTCCCATAGAGATTTGTCGTACGATGCAGCCCATAGGGATTTTTGTTATACGAAGCATGAAAAAATTCGTATAACGAAGTGCCATGCAGAATGGACTTTTTTTGTTATGCGGGGTTCTTTATTGGAGCACTCGAAAAATATATCCTTGTGCGAGCTTTTGGGAGTCAAGATCTCTTCATCAGGCAGGCATAAAATTATCAATGAAAGTTCATGGCAAGATGTTACGCCCAGGTGCTCATCTTAAAATGCATGTGGGGAGGGGAACAGTTTTGGGTAATGATTGAAATAATAACTTTGTGTCAGAAATTATTCTGTGTTGAAAGGATTTTTGATGAAAAAACTCCACTCAGAGGATGCCACGAATGAGGCTCCTTTCATGTCCCCAAGATCTTTTTCCACCAAAGTGGTCCCTATTTATCTACTTGCAATTTCTTGCTTTCGAACTGCTAGGTTGGCAGGAGCTGGGGCAGAGGCGGGCGCTCAATGTCTTGCAGTACCCAGGTCTCAAACTGCCAACTTGCCAGCTTTCCAGCTAACAAGGCAAGCTTCTAAAGTGATGGTTGTTCCAGTAGTAACGTATGGCTGTGAGAGCTGAACCAATTTTTTTAAAAAAACATTTGTATCAGAAATTATTCAGGGGACACCCGAATTAGGCTCTTTTCATGTCCCCGAGATCTTTCCCCATCAAAGTGGTCCCTATTTATCTACTTGCAATTTCTTGGTTTCAAACTGCTAGGTTGACAGGAGCTGGGGCAGGGATGGGCGCTCAGTCTGTCATGCAGTAGTCTTGAACTGCAAACTTGCTGGCCTTCCAACTAGCAAGGCGAGCTTCTTAACCAATGAGCCATCGCAGCCCCTTACATTTGAAATGAAAATACAGTGGTACCCCACTTAAAGAGCATAATGCATTCCATGGGATTGCTCTTTAAGCGAAACACCATTGTAAGTGACCAATTGTGACTTCTGGCCATACCTGTCAAGTATCCCGGATTGGCCGGGAAATCCCGTATTTTGCCCCTCCTTCCCCCTCTTCCCCGCTGTCATCCCATATTGGGTGGGGTGGCCAGGGAAAGGGTTTTTTGCATATGCGTGGAGGGGATTCTGCGCATGCGCGCCGCACCCAGAGAAATTTCTGGATTTCTACGGAGACAACTTGACAGGTATGCTTCTGGCATGGGGGATTGCAAACCCGGATTTAGTTGTTAAGCAAGTTTTTTGGTCGGTTTTAGTTGTTAAGCAAGGCGACTATTCAGAGAAAATTCTGTTCTGATGATTTTCCAGCCTACAGATAGATGCCAGTCTGGCTAGGTTATCCTGCTACGGTAGTAGAGCCAACCCTACTGCCAGTGACCCAACGCCGATCGTCATGTGGTGGTTAACTAACCTGACAACCCTGATTGGACTGACGGCCTTGGGTGCTGAAATCCACAGGGAAGGGGGATGGTTCCCCACTGGAATCCATCTTGATGGAGGGCAGCGGCTTCATCTGTCCTGGCCCGGGGTTGAGGAGGGCTTTGTATGCTGAAAGGTCTTAGGACCAGAAAGCAACTCGCGGAACTGGATCAGTGGTACGGGGGCCATGCTGAGATGCGGGATGCAAGTGTAAGGCCACGGCGTTATATTCTCAGAGCAGTCTTTATGGCTGGTCGCCACAAGGATTGCCATTATTCAGACGGCAGAAGAAGTAAAAACAAGAAACACACAAACAAATTGGAGACGTGCATTTCAGTCCCAACATTATTAAGGGGAGCTGTTCCTGCCACGTTTTCGTCCGTGGTTTCTGTTTATACACACAGTGATTATTGTTGGGACGGAGGTGAGTTCAGTAGCGCCCTGCCTCCATCTAAAGGGGCCCAGGAGTTGTCACAGGAGTGAAAAAATAAGCCCGTTGCTTGGCTTTCAGACAGACCTTGATGGGCTTATCTTATCAGTGTGGTAAATGTTCAACAAAATAAACCCAATGGAGCTAACCGCTTGACCTTCACTATCTGAGACCATGTTGACTTTGGGCTGTGTGTACACATTAAGAGGTTCCAAATGGGGAGAAGAGGGTGACGTGGTTAGGAGTGAGAACCGATTTCCTTCCCCAGGGCTTTTAACAGGTTAGAAGGTCACACCGTGGAAAAAGCATACCACATTAGCATGGGAAAGTTAATGACCACTACTCTGGGGGATTGTGTGTTTGGTGGTGGGGGGGGGGGCGGGGAGAGAGAGAGAGAAATTGCCTTGTTCAGGTAATACTTAGGAATGGGATTCTTGAATCTCCTGGCCTATAAACACTACAATTCTTCATCCCCGGGAGTTCTACCATTCTGGGAGGTCTCCCTTTGCTTGAAAGCCAGTCGTGTCCGACTCTAGTGGGTAGTGTTCGCGTCCATTGACGGCCTACAGAGCTGGCGCTGTTTACGTCTGGAGATGTTTTCTGTGGTTACATGGCAGGCGTGACTAGATGCCAGAGCTCACAGAATGCTGTTACCTTGCCTGCTGAAGCGGTCCCTGCTTATCTACTTGCAATTTCTTGCTTTTGAACGGCTAGGTTGGCCAGAGCTGGGACAGACATCGGGTGCTCACTCTTTCACGCAGCACTGGGGTCTCAAGCTGCTGACCTGCCAAGTCATCAAGCTCAGCATCTTAGCCACTAAGCCACCGCAGCCACCCTCCATTGTACAGACACCCAAATGTGATGCACTTGGAAGGCCTAAACTGCAAGGCTTAGAGCAGGGATCCTCAACCTACAGCACTTTATTTTGTTATATTGATGCTTATGGCTTACATCTTATGGAAACCCCAACCCCCCAATCTCATGTACCCCATAATCATCACATAATCTCATGTACACTGTGCGCCATGATCGTCACAATTATAACGAATTAGGGCGTGACATCTCTCACTTTGCATGTAGTGAGTCTCATATTTGTTTCACCTTTTAAGTGAAATGAATAAACATTTGCACAATATTATAATTTTTTGAGTTTCACCTGTCTATGCCACTTTTCTTCTGAAGGGAGACCCAAAGCAGCTCATAACAATTGGAACTCCAAAATAAGTAAGTTTAAAGTATTGTAAAGGTGTCTCTGGTTTGAAAGCCAGTTGTCTCCCGTTTATGGCCAAACAGCCAATGCTGCCTGCGTTTGCAGATGTTTCATTAAGTTCTCATTAGCTGGAAGGCCAGCAAGGCGGCAGTTTGAGACCCGGGAACTGCATGACGGTCCGAGCATCTGTCTCTGTCCCCAGCTCAGATCTTGGAGACATGACAGGAGCCTCATTCGAGCGTCCCCAGAGCGGAGTTTCTCCAGCAAAAATCCTTCCAACCTAGAATAATTTCTGACATGAAATTAGTAATAATGGAAGCAGCTCGACTGGCCGGCTTAGTGGTGGAGGCGCTGAGCTGGAGACTGGAAGGTCGGGGTTTCCATACCCAAGAGCTGCACTCGGGGACATGAAAGGAGCATACCTGTCAAGTATCCCATTTTGGCTGGGATTTCCCGTAATTCACCGCTCCGTCACACTCCTTCTCATTGTCATCCCGTATTTGAACGGCCAAAAAAGGGGTTACCGCGCATGCGCGCCGCTGCCTGACGGGCACGAATGCGCAGTAACCCCTTTCCTGGCCGAAGGGGTTTTTGCACATGCATGTCGCTGCCTCTGACATCAAAGGCAGCGGCACGCATGCGCCAACGCCAGCACCCAGAAACCTTCCCGTATTTAGACACCGGCAACTTGACAGGCATGAAAAGGAGCCTCATTCGGGTGTCCCCTAAAAAATCCTTTCAACCCAGAGTAATCTCTCGCACGAAAACGCACACATTAACTGCAACAAACTTCAACCATCTTTGAAATATTATTATTATTCTTTGCTTCCTCACACAGGTACCAGAAGAAAACATCAATGGAGTTATCAATGCACTCCAACTCAGTCAAGCTGGAAAACATTAAGAATCCTTTGGGAGTTAGACCTGGTTTGCATTTTCCACAAAGAATTCTTCTCAGTATTTCCTTGGGGGACGGGGAGAGGGATTTTTTCCCCAATGTTACTATTATTACTACTACTCAGAAGAGAGCGTGGGAGGAATATTACCGTTACCGTGCCATGAAGAAACTTAAGAAACAAAAGACTGCTGAATAGACAAATAACTTTAGATAGCTTTTAAAATGATAATTTCTATTTTAAAAAAGGAAGAAAGACACCCCACAAACTTTGCTGGAGGAATTGGGAGGGCAAGGAGGAAGTCTTGCAATTAAAGAACTGTGAAGGTTTTTCTGACTTTCAGCGCTGAAGCAAAATGTAACTGTGATGCCATTTGGTTTTCTTTTCTCATGTCTTTCTTTTCTGGCAGTTCTGTCTTCACAAAGCCTGGGCTGGCGATGTTGAGAAATACTGGCTTCCTCTCAGTTTTTTCCCCCATAGCTTCTCTGGGAAATGGGTTGAAAGCCAGTCATATCCGACTTTAGGGGCGCGGTGCTCACCTCCATTTACAATCCAAAAGTCAGCACTTTTGTGGTCACGTGGCAGGCATGACCAGAGTGCATGAAATGCTATTACCTTCCCCACACAAAGTGGTACCTATTTTATCTACTTGCAACTTCTTGCTTTCAAACTGCTAGGTTGGCAGGAGCTTGGACAGAGATGGGAGCTCATTCTGTCCTGCAGAGTGGCACAGTACAAAAATCCCGAACCAGAAGGGATTCTCCAGCTACTCCCAGTTTCGACTCTTCCAGGCTTTGGGGTTTTCACTCTTCTTCGGGTCTGGCCCGACCCACAGTGAGTTTGGGGGCAGGGGGGTGGGTGGGTTAGAGAACCAGCTGCTGGCTTGCTTGAATCTGCCTGTCCCTGAACTAAAGGAACCAGAAACCGATTTTCTAGAAAAGCTCAGCGTTACAGATCCGGCTTTGGCCTCCTCTAACAAGCCAGAGTTTAAAACTGGTTTACACACCTAGGCTTGTGAAAGGGGACGTGAAGCCCAGATCAGGCCATGGTTTGCATCCTTGCAATTTGATTTGGGCGACTTTATTCCTTAAAAGACGAGGGAGCAAGTGGGAGCTATTTGATTAGATATGAGAGCTTTGGTTCCAGTAAACAGTAAACTGACTTCAGACTTCGCACCAAATCGTAGGCTGTTTGCATTGAGTTGCTGTTCCCTAAGCAGGTTTTGTAGCCCGAGTACTTTAATACGGGTACACTTTTCCCCCTGTAGGCAAACAAAGGGAATTGGCTGTGTGGTCCACGTTCAAGTCAATTTTAAAAAATGTAAAGGATGCAAGAGGGAGGTGATGCCTTGATTTGGACCGCTACCAAAAAAAAGTTGCAAGTTTTTGAAATCAAAAGATCTCTTCATCAGGCAGGTGTAAAAAAATATTAAGGCAAGTTGCTTATTAGCTAGTTTAGGCAGATGGAGATCTCTGTGTTGCAAATGACCTACTATGTCATTGATGTGAATATTGAACAGGCTGGTTCTGATTCCCCTTAGTGTTTTAATGGGATTTGAAAGGTGACCTTGAGCACTGCACTTTAATAGTGGTGTTATCATGGAGAGCTTGTGTTAAAAATAGGAGATGTCTGTCTAGTAGATTTCCCTGATTTTCTCCATAGAATTTGTCTTCAAACAGAATCAAAAGCATACTTTAAGTCAGGGGAGCCCAAACTACGGGCCGGATGCAGCCCCCGACACCAATTCATCTGGCCCGGGAAGCCCTCGTCGCTCCTGGAAGCGGAAGTAAAACACATGTTTTACTTCCGTACAGGAGTGAGGGCTTCGGGGGCTGGGTGAATTGGCATGGAGGGCCGCATCCAGCCCTTAGTGACCTGAACCATGTGGTCGGCCCGCAGCCCAAAAAATTTGGGCATCCCTGTTTAAAGTCTACAAAAGCTGCATACAGAGATGTTACAGAATTAGAGGAGTATTTGCTTATAAGATGCTCAAGTATTGTGCAATGATCAAATGTTGAGCACCCCTCTCTGAACCCTCCCTGATCGTCGGTCATAAATTTACATTCTGACAGTATTTCCTGCACTTAAACCCTTTTTACTGCACTGGTCATCGGCTGCAATAAAGTTTGATTGATATTAATGCAAGTTCATGGTATTGTCTTATTGTGCCAGGCGCTCTTCGTAGGAGTGCATGCTGGACAAACAGTAAAAAATATCATGGTTTTTTAATGCCCACCTCCATAGGAGGCTGGGGAAAGAAGGAGCCACGAGCCCATCTTCCTATGGGGGCGGACATGAAAATACCATGGATTTTTTTTTCTTTTTTTAGTTTGTCCAACATGCAGCCCTACAAAGAGCACCTGGCACAATAAGACCATGCCATGAACTTGCATTAATATCTTTTACACCTGCCTGAGGAAGAGCTCTTTTGATTTCGAAAGCTTGCACCTTTTTTTTTTTTGGTAGCGCTTCCCTCTGTGCATCCTTTGCATTCCCCCCCCCCTGCCCCTGTGTTCTGGAACCAGTGGTCATAATGCCTGGATCAATTAGTGGTTCTTGGGAGAGAGGAGGGAAATACAGCATTCTTAAACTTTTTATATACGACACTGGTCCTCCACACATTTCAGCCAAAATAGTTGTGCTAGCTGCCCTGCCAGTTGTTTGTCACTCCATTCTTTGGATCCAAACAAAAATAAGCAGTCTTGGCTCCTTATTGCTGTTCAATATTCTCAGGGAGCACCTGCGAAGTTGAACATTTGTTTCCCCTCTCGCCACAAAAATGTGGGATTTTAGTTGCATGCACAGGGGGAGCAAACTTTGGCAACAAGTGTACTGTCTCTTGCTCACACACTGCCTTCCTGCCGTCTCTTGAGGAGCTGCAGTGAGAACGCCTTTCCCCTTGACTTGGACTTCCTTGGGATCCGCCAGCCCTGTTGCCAAAGGCCGAACAGATACAGCTAATTGGAGCGTACTTGCGTGAGGATACAATCCTCCCTTGGAAGGCTCGGCTGACAGTTAAACCAAGGATTTCACCAGGGTGACCATATGGTCAACCCCGCATGCGATGTCCACCACTTCACCTGGTACGGTCACCTAAACAAGATAGAAAGAGGAAAATATGAATTTAGGATCCTTCTGGTCAACAGCATGACCAGACAGGCCCAAAAACCAGGTACGTTTCTCACCCTGTTTAAGGTAAAGGTTTCCCTTGCTCGAAAGCCAGTCGTATCCAACTCTAGGGTTCAGTGCTCATGTTTGAAAGCCGAAGAGCCAGTGCTGTCTGCTTCTGCAGACATTTCCGTGGTCATGTGGCAGGCATGACAACACCGGAGTGCACGGAACACTGTTACCTTCCCACCAAAGTGGTCCGTTTATCTACTTGCAATTTCTTGCTTTCAAACTGCTAGGTTGGCAGGAGCTGGGACAAAGAAGGGAGCTCATTCCATCCTGCAGTACTTGGGAATCGAACTGCTGACCTTCCGCCTCCCAGTCAGCGTCTTAGCCATTAGTTCATCCTAAATATTTTCTTCAGCTCCACAATGGAACATGTTAAATAAGATACACGTTTTTCACAGTTGCTCCAAAGATCTCTAAGGATCAGGATCCCACTCATTTTCTGTTCTCTTTTCCATTTCTCTTTATCATCATCATCATCATCTTCCATGTGCAGGCCAGATGTGAAAAACCTGAGTTTCAAGAAAAAGACCATTTAGGCCAGGGATTCGCAATGCCGGAAGCGACAAAAACACGTTTAAGGCAGCCAAAGACTTGTTTTACGGCAGGAGGGAATGACGTGTCCGGCCTGCTCAGCTGTCTGAGGGGGCGTGGTCCGCCCCACGGCTGAAAAAGGTTGAGAACCCCTGATTTAGGCCTTTATAGTAAATCAGGAGGAGAGAAAGGAGTACATTTCAAAGAGCCTCCTGGAGGGTTGGGTGGGATTTCTTTTTCATAAGCTATTGGGCCAGGGAGGGCGGGGGATCTGTAATGCAAGATGTGGGGGGCAACCTGAAGACTTTGGTGGGCCACTTGTGGCCCAGAGTCAGCCAACGTCTAGGCTTCTTTTTGCAAGGTGTCCAACTATATTTTATCTTCCAACATGAGCCTCAATCAGGACTCTCTGACCGGCTCTTCAGCTTGGGGTTCAAACTTTTTACGGGCTCAAATTTTTCAAAGGAACGTTCTTACCCTCCATGGGAAGTACTGGTCTTCCATCCTCCCAATTCCCAGACATCCTCTCACGTTTTTGCCCCATACGAAGAGCTCTCCATGGTCTGAAAGCCGACAGGAAACAACCAAACAATCACTCAAGATAGCCGTTATGGAAGAGCGAGTATAAGCTTTCGACAACGTTTACACCCACGCCCTTATTTAACCAATCCAGGATTTTCCTGGGTTTCCATTTATTTAAGCGACAAGCGGACCTTCCTGCTCACCAACTCTGCTGCTGGCTAGAATCTTAGTTTTTCACAAAGGCAAAGACGGATGAGACCACTGGGGACGGGAGATTGCAACCAAAAGCAGAGGTCACCCTCTTCCTCCAACCACTGGGTAACAATTTTAATCTGGCTGCCAATGGCCAACTAGGTATATATCACCTACACTCATTTTCAGATTGTATACAAGACCATGTGTTGTTTTTTTTAAAAAAGACGGTCCTTGGGAAAGAAAGCAAGATAATCGTAATTCTAATAGGGCTTTTTCAATCAGGCCAGGTTTTCCTGCTATGGTAATAGAGTAGACCAATAGTTCCCAACCATTTTTTAGCCATCCCCCACGTAAGCATCTCTAGAATCCTAATGCTAACCCTCCCTTTGTGACAGATAATTATTATTCAAGAGGTGAACTATTTACGTGGAGGAAGCCTAGTAAAAGTAAAGGTATCCCTTGCTTGAAAGCCAGTCGTATCTGACTCTAGGCTTCCGTGGTCATGTGGCAGGCATGACTAGACACCAGAGTGCATGGAATGATGTTTACCTTCCCTCTGAAGTGGTCCCTATTTATCTTGCTTTCAAAGACGGGTGCGCATTCCGTCCTGCAGTACTCGAGAATCGAACTGCTGACTAACCTCATTCCTCCAAATCAAATTGCCCCCATGTGGGGTGTGTGCCCCATGTTGGGAACCACGGGAGCAGACCCTACTGCCAGCGATGCAACGCCGATCATCAGGTGTCGGTTAACTAACCTGTCCACCCTGAGGACTAACAGCCTTGGGTGGTGAAGTCCACAGGGAAGGGTGATGGTCCCCAAGTGGATTAAATCCCACTTGAATCCATCTTGATGGAGGGCAGCAGCTTCATCCATCCTGGCCTGGGGCTGATGTGGACTTTGTGTGCCAAAAGGGCTCAAGTCCAGAAAGTGATTCATGGAACTGGTACTGGCAATGCAGAAGGCAAATGAAAGGCCACTGCATTATATTCTCAGGACGGTCTTCATGGCTGATCGCAAAGAGGATCGCCAATGTTCAGAATCAGATATGGCATTTAAAGAAGAATAGGCCTTTATTGGGTTTTTAAATATTTTGGAAATCTCTCTCTGTCTATCTCTTACCAAGACATCACCAGCTTTCACTAACTTTGGCACAGCTGCCTCCTACAGGGTGAATTTATTACACAGCATTTCTACTATACTGACTTCCTCTAACACTACTAGCAGAAAAATAAAAGAATGTAATTTAATCTCCAAAACAACATCCCTCAAACAACCCACAAAACTAGTTAGATCAGGGGTTCTCAACCTTTTCAAGCTGAGGGCCAGGTCACGCTCCCTCAGATAGCTTCAGGGGCCGGGAGGCCATTTTGCCCTGCCTGCCATACATGGCAGAGCCTCTGCCGCTTCCCAGGGTGGCAGGAGGCTTTTCGGAGCATGTTCGCTTTGGGCTTGGAATTTTCCGAGCCTTCTCCGCTGCACTTTGGCAGCTGGAGAGCGGCGGTGGATGACTGCCAGTGCCTGGTGGAGCTTATGTAGGCGCCTAGGATCCCAACGCGGAACCAGGAAGTCATCTACCGCTGCTCTCCAGCTGCTGAAGCACAACGGAAAAGGCTCAGAAAATACCAAAACCGGAGCAAGCATGCTCCGAAAAGCCACCTGCCGCTCCGGGAAGCGGCAGAGGCTGTGCAAAACTCTGGGGAAACCACACAATTCCCGCCGCCGCCAATTCCCGCCTTACCCAAACGTAAGTTGTGGGCACAGACACGCCTCTGGCCCCCACAGCTTAGAGCGTTTGTTCTTGCCATAAAGCTCTTCCTAGATCTGGACTGGCAGACCTGAGGCTTTATATCTGTTCAGAGGATGTAAAGTGTACTTCTCTTTACAAGACAGTTCACAGGTAGAAGAGAAGTTTGGAACAAGAGAGAGACTGAACACAAACCTAAGGCTACAGTCCTACCTAATGGGTCAGAAATAAGTTTTACTGAACAGATTGTGACTTGTTTGTGTGGAGGCATTCAAGGAAGCGCACAGCAAGAAACTTACTAGTGACAGCAGCAAACTGGTTGAGTCCACAATGGACCTGAGCTATGCGGACATCTGGGTTGAGGTCTGATAAGCCAAAGAGGGACAGCGGGATCATTTCAGGAGTGGCCGTTTCCATCAGGTTCGGTCCTTTGCCAAGAATGCCATAACCCCACACAAAGACATGGCCGTCCTCTGGGATCAGATCGGCCCCATGAAGAAGAAGAAAAAAGAGATTGTGTTTAACTTTTACATGAAGCTGACCAGACCCTTTAAAACAGGCATGCCCAAACTTTTTGGCCTGCGGGCCGGATCTGGCCCCTGACACCAATTCATCTGACCCATGAAGCCCTCGCCACTCCTGGAAGCGGAAGTAAAACGCGCCCGTACGGGAGCAATTTACTTCTGCTCCCGGGAGCGACGAGAGCGTCATGGGCCAGATGAATTGGCATCAGGGGCTGGATTCGGCTCCTAGGCCATAGTTTGGGCACACCTGCTTTAAAAAAATTAACCATGAACAGTACTGAGCAGGACAAAGTGTGGCATAAAAACTAACACAAAATGAAATTGCGGTCTTTGAAGATTTGCAGTTTACACTCTACCCCGGTGAGCAAACTAAAGATAAGTTCAAAGGATGCACCAATTGACTAGCTGCTCTAGTGGTAAAAGATACAGATAAAGTTCTCCCTTGCTCAAAAGCCAGTCGTATCCAACTCTAGGGCACAGTGCTCATCTCCATTTATAGACATCTTCCATGGTCATGTGGCAGGTATGACAAGATGCACATGGAATGCTGTTACCTTTCCTGCCGAAACAGTAACTATTTATCTGCTTGCAATCTAATGGTTTTGAACCGAGCCAGGGGCTTGGGCAGACGAAGGGAGCTCACTCTGTTATGCAGCACTTGGGTCTCAAACTGCAGACTTTGTACAGACTTTATATAACATCACAACTCATCCAATGGAACATATTAAAGGGCTCCCATACCAACGCTGCTTCCTTGGCCTGCTCTTTTACACCTGCTTTACAAATTTCTGCATAAGGTAAAGGTTTCCCTTGCTCGAAAGCCAGTCGTACCCGACTCTAGGGTTCAGTGCTCATCTCTGTTTCAAAGCCGAAGAGCCAGCATTGTCTGCTTCCGCAGATGTTTCCGTAGTCATGTGGCAGGCATAACTGGACACCGGAGTGCACGGAACTTACCTTCCCACTGAAGTGGTTCCTATTTATCTACTTGCAATTTCTTGCTTTCAAACTGTTAGGTTGGCAGAAGCTGGGACAAAGATGGGAGCTCATTCCATCCCGCAGTATTCGGGAATCGAACTGCTGTCCTCCTACCTTCCAGTCAGCATCTTAGCCACTTGAGCCACTGCAGTCCCCGCATAAGGAGAGGGCAGCAAAAAAGTAAAGAGGCTGAATAATAAATAAGTTGATCCACAAAAGCTAACATCCAAATACAGCAGTTAGTCTTTAAGGTGTCACAACATTTTTTTTGTCATTTTTTTTTTTGTTTACTTATTTGATATGCTTGCCGGTTCTACCATTTCAAAAAAATTAAATAATAAAAGTTTTTTATTCGCAGAAGCTTTAATGAGCTTAAAATCACTTCAGCAGAAGAGTAAGTGATAAGTACATCTGGAGCTGTACTGGGGACTATGGTGGCTTAATAGTTAAGATGCTGAAATTGACGGCTGGAAGGTTGGCAGGTTAGCAGTTTGAGACACAAGTTCTGCACAACGGCATGAGCTCCTGTCTCTGTCCCAGCTCCTGCTAGCCTAGCAGTTTGTAAGCAAGAAATTGCAAGTCGATAAATAGATACTACTTTGGTGGGAAGGTAAAGTGTTCCGTGCACTCTGGTGTCTCGTTATGCCGGCCACATGTCCACGGAAACATCTGCAGACACATACAGCGCTGTTTCTTTGGCAGTAAACGGAGATAGGTACCAAACCCTAGAGTTGGATGCGACTGTCTTTTAAGTAAGACAGACCTTTACCTTTACCTACCTTACATCTGGGGCAAGTAAGCAGATCGACACACGTACAAGGAACACAGTCTCTGTCTAAATCCAATATTAGAAACAAGTTTATATCAAATAAATCCTGTTGTCCTTTTTCAAGTGCCACAAGCTTGTCTGCTTTAAATAAACCAGATCTGGACAAGACACCCAAGACGAAGGTGGGCTCACCATTTAAAACAGCATTGACAGTTCCTCCACAAGCCGCTTCCTTCACTCTTCCGACCTTGAAGGGGAGATATTTTGGCACATTGACCTACACAAAAGAGGAATGTCTGAAACATGACCACATAGTTTTCTTTTTAAGATTTACATGCAATGCATGGCAATGCTGTCCTTGTGTGTGCCCAAGTAACTGGGAGGGCCCCCAAGTTCAACCATCTCAAGCTTTCTGTTCTATCCTCATTTCATTTAGCGTTAGTCTTAAGCGTTGTTGTCTCAACATTATTGTATGGCTGTGAAACATGGACCCTCTATCGCCAAGACATCAAAAAGCTTGAGCACTTTCACCAACAGAAGCTAAGGTCCATCTTCAACATCAAGTGGGATGATTATGTCACCAACATCGGAGTCTTCGAGAAGACAAATCTAAACAGCACTGAAGCTTCCATCATAGGCCATCGTCTTAGATGGATAGGGCATGTCCAAGGTATGGACAGTTCCAGGTTTCCTCGTCAAATTATTTATGGAGAACTTAGCTCTGGTACCAGAGCTCGTGGAGCTACTTTGAAGCATTATAATTACTAGCTGAAACAAACCATGGTGTTGGGTATAAACCCACAAACCTGGGAAACAGCGGCTGTAGATCGGCCACTTTGGCGCCAAACCATCTCTGCTGCTACCGACCACTTCGAAGGAGAATGCCGCAGACAATGAAGAGGATAAGCGACAAGCAGGGAAGCTTCGTCAAACTCAACCATGCCCTCCACCATCTATTCAGTGTACTGTGTGTGGTTGCATGCTCGATGCCAGGATTGAATTATTGAGTCACCAGAGACACATCCATCAACAGAGAAAATGACTTCCAGGAAAAAATGTATGCTCAAATACGAGTAGTAGATGAGGAGGAGTCTTAAGCATATAGCTCTTACCTAAAAGTGCTAATTAAAACCAATCAGCAAATAGCTATATACAAGAGATCAGTTTTCACATTCTATAATACAGTACAGTATGTAAATCCAGGCCATCACACCAGCAGCACAGAGATTTAAAAGGGCTTTTTAGGGGGATTCTTCTGCTCCTTCAGGTGCCATAACCATTCTTTAGCCATCTGGTGCAACACATTCTACATTAGTCACGTGGTCAGTCGATGATATCCTTAGCAGCCGTCCACAGACTCACATTTCAAAAGCTCCAATTCTCTTTTCAGATGCTTCAGTCAATGTCCAAGCTTCAACTCCGTATAGCAACCCTGGGAACACGTAACATCTCACTATTCGGATCTTTGTAGCAGATCTTTAGGAGGAATAGCTGATCCCAAAAGGCCAACGCTAGATCATCGAGATGTATAAATTCCTGGCCACGGCCAGTCTCAGTGACATGACTTAACCCTGTTGCTAAACTGGTGTCTTAAGCTCCTGATGTAAGTCTCCTTCTAGATATTTCTTACTATACATATCGCCCAAAAAAAAAAAAATGATCCACAGTCACTGCTCATGCATGGTCATCTCAGCCCGGCCTAATCCTGCTTTTTGGACCAATCCAATCAAAATCTGTTATAGAATCACTGAGTTGGAAGGAGCCTTTTAGGCCATCGAGTCCAACACCCTGCTCGATGCAGGAATGCCTAACTCAACTCTAAAAATGTGACGAAGAGATCTAGACCAGCGGTTCCCAACGTGGGGCCTACTTCAATTCCCAGAAGCCTAAGTACTGACATTGGCTGATCAGTGCTTTGGGGAACTGACTGAGGCTTCTGGGAATTGATGTCCAAAAACCAAAAGTTGGGAACCACTCTTCTAGAACCAGTCATGGCTTGAGTACTGAAATCAACAGAACTGCTGCCCTTTAGGAAATAACTTAACCTGGCTGGCAGGGCAGGTGTGGGGCGCTGATGGGGAGGTGACCCCCGCCCGCTGGTTTGTATAAATTAAGATCCTCTCTTTTTAAGGATAGGGTGGGTGGGTCTTTTAAGACTGATGGTTTTATAATTGATTTTAAATGGTTTTTAGTGTGCTATTTTGTTTGTGTTTTGTCTGTTAGCCGCCCAGAGTCGCTTCAGTGAGGGGGCGGCAGTACAAGTACGAATGAATGAATGAATAAAAGCCTAAGATTAAAAATGTCTCAACATTTTCTCTGCAAATTGAGGAGGGGATTTATTTGGAAAGCAGGTCTAAGACCACAGAAAAAACCTTGGCAGCTGAACAATTCTTGCCGGCCAGCAAATGTCCCGGCCCCGATCCCAGTTTTGAAAGGATGTGTCCTATCAAGTATGTTCTGACCTGGGTTGAATCTGTAACAGAAGCCAGTTGGAGGTATTCAGAGTTTCCCCAGCCAAAGAGGTTGCCGTCCTCTGACACGGCAAGGCAGCAATCGCCGTAGGTGGTCACTTGAGCAATGCGGACGCCTGAGATGTCACCGCCAAGTTTTGTGGGCTTGCTGGTAATGTTGTAATGGCCGAGCCCTGATTTAGAGGCAGGGAAGGAGAGAAATGGGGGCGGGGGGGAGTGAAGGTCAAACCACATGCTTGATTTGAAAAATCACCTTATTGGACTTCTTCCACCCCCCCCCTGCTCAAGGCTGGAATCCAGTCAAAGCAGATAACTAAAGAAGTGGTTCCCAATGTGGGACCCATGCCCCACTGGGGGACTTCAATTCCCAGAAGCCTAAGTTAGCACACTGGCTGATCAGTGCTTTGTGATATTGATTTAGGCTTCTGAGAATTGAAATCCAAAAACCAAAGGTAGGGAAAGACTGGCCTAAAAGTCAATGGGGCCCCAATTTTCTCCACTACACAAACAACCTACCTGTTTGGCCATCGGCTCCCCACCCGCAGGAATAGACCTCTCCTCTCTCGGTCCGAAAGAGGCTGTGGTCCTGCCCGCAGGCAACCTAAAGGCAAAGAAAGAAGGAATGAAAGAGCAAATGAAAGGAAGAGAGGAGGGAAGGGCAGAAGCAGATGGAGAAAGGAAAGACCAAGTTCTGCTCCTGGATATTAAAGCCAGAGGACAGAAAGAGACATCAACTACATCATTTCTAATCACGGTACAAGGGGATTAAATCCACACAAATCAAATTATTTTAAGTAAAACCAAGCTCCAGGAAAATGTGAAAGAATCCACTTGTTCAAGGACTAATTTGTAATTTGCAGGGTAGGACCCTCTTGTGTATTTGCCACCTGCGATACGTTTATTCTAGTTCACAAGAACTAACCAGATTAGAGTAAGAGTTTGCACGACACCAGTTTCCCTTCCTGATTGGGGAGCTGGTTACTGTCTTCCATTCCACCCTGCCACTTTTTATGTAGGCAAACTAGGATATTAAAAACCCTACAGCAGTGGTGGTGAACCTATGGCATGCATGCAAGAGGGGGGACTCAGAGCCCTCTCTGTGGGCACACACACCATTGCCCTAGCACAGAGTTCGCCCCATTCCTCTGTGGCATGGACGGCAAGTCTGTTGAGTTTGAGCACTCTGTCTCTAAAAGGTTTGCCATCACTGCCCTCAGGGTGTCCAGATCATGGGAGTTCATGAGCCATAGGTTGCCCAACCTCTCCCTGTTTCCTTCTACTGTGTTGTCAACCATTGATATGAAAAGCTGCTGCTTTCCTGTCTTAAGCGGAACTCAAAGAACAACAACTAGCACACCCTCACTTTGAAAATAAAAGAGGTTCCAAGCCCAAACCATGTTTATATGTAAAACTATGAAGGGTCGCTGCGTGAAACCCTGCAGAGGCTGCCAATCAGGAGTCTACAGCAATGAGCTAGAGCAGAGGTCCCCAAAGTATGGTCCATGGGCTGAATCTGGCCTGCAGCACCAAATCATCTGGCCCACACTCTCGCTCCAGCCGTTGCTGCCACCACCTCAATCCTTGCCCCTTCCACTTGGCAATTTGTAGCAGGGCAGATGTTGTAAGACTTACAACATGCGGCCTGCTACAGAACACCGCTAGGGACACGCCAAGCCAACCAGAGGGGACAAGGATCGAGGAGGCAGTGATGGAAGCAGCGGCAGCTCTGGCTGCACATGGTTTTCCCAGCGGCCACTCTGGCCGAGTGCGGCTTTCCTGGTGGCCAGAGCAGCCAAGCCTAAAAAGCCATTAAGAACATAAGAACATAAGAACAGCCTTGCTGGAACAGGCCACAGCCCATCCAGTCCAGCATTCTGTCTCACACAGTGGCTCACCATTTCCTTCAGGGTATTCCCAAGCAGATGCCTTCTTAGGATTCCCTGGAAATGATATTGAGAGATATCCTGCCTATCTCTCCAACCCGGAGGTTGTCCTTAAGTATCCATAATTATAGCCATTGATACTCTTGTCCTCCATGAACTTGTCTAATCCTTTCTTAAAGCTGTCAAGACTAACAGCCGTCACCACTTCTTCTGGCAGGGAGTTCCATAGACCAATAATCCTCTGGGTGAAAAAGTACTTTCTCTTATTTGTTTGAGAACTAGTACCCAAAAGTTTCATGGAGTGTCCCCTAGTTCTAGTGTTATGCGATAGGGAAAACAGTTTTTCCTTATCTACTTTGTCCACACCGTGCATGATTTTATAAACTTCAATCAGGTCACCTCTTAGACGTCGTCGTTCAAGAGTGAAAAGGCCCAACCGTTGCAGCCTCAGATGGTAAGGAAGGTGTTCCAGTCCCCTAATCATTCTGGTTGCCCTCCTCTGCACTTTTTCCAGCTCCATAATATCCTTCTGGAGGTATGGCGACCAGAATTGTACACAGTATTCCAGATGGGGCCTCACCATAGATTTATAAAGAGGCAAAATGACACTTGCTGACTTATTTTCTATACCCTTCCTAATGATCCCTAGCATTGAGTTTGCTTTTTTCACTGCTGAGGCACACTGGGTTGACACCTTCATTGAGTTGTCCACCAGGACACCAAGGTCCCTTTCCTGGTTTGTCGCAGAGAGTTCAGACCCCATCAGTTTATAAATGTATTTGGGGTTCTTTGCCCCAACATGCATCACTCTGCACTTACTAATGTTGAAACTCATTTGCCACTGTTTTGCCCACTCCCCCAGTGTCGAGAGATCCCTCTGGAGCTCCTCACAATCTCTCACAGTTTTCACTACCCTGTATAATTTAGTGTCATCAGCAAATTTGGCTACCTTGCTTTTTACTCCTACCTCTAAATCATTTATGAAGAGGTTGAAAAGCAGGGGTCCCAGTACTGAACCTTGGGGGACCCCACTCTTTACTTCCCTCCACTTGGAGAAGTGTCCATTTAGTGCTACCCTCTGTTTCCTGTCCCTTAGCCAGTTGCTGATCCAGGACAAGACCTGTCCCTTTATTCCATGACTGGTAAGTTTATTCAAGAGCCTTTGGTGTGGGACCTTGTCAAAAGCCTTCTGAAAGTCCAGATAAACAATGTCAACTGGATCCCCCTTATCCACATGCTTGTTGACACTCTCAAAAAATTCCAACAGATTAGTGAGGCATGATTTGCCCTTGCAAAAGCCATGTTGGCTCTCCTTTAGCAGCGCCTTCTCTTCTATGTGCCTATTAATTCTATCTTTTAGGATGGTTTCCATCATTTTACCTGGGACACATGTCAAACTGACAGGTCGGTAATTTCCTGGATCACCCCTGGATCCTTTTTTGAAAATTGGTGTTACATTCGCTACCTTCCAGTCATCAGGCACAAAGCCTGATTTGAGGGAAAGATTATATATTTTGGCTAGGAGATCAGCAATTTCATCTTTAAGTTCCCAGAGAACTCGTGGATGGATGCCATCTGGTCCTGGTGATTTGTTAGTGTTTAGTTTAACAAGACATGCAAGGACCTCCTCCCTGGTTATTTCTATCTGGCTTAATTCTTCGCTTTCCCTCCCTACGAAGATAGGCTCTGTTTTGGGCATGTGGTCTCTGTCTTCTTCAGTGAATACTGAAGCAAAGAATTCATTGAGTCTCTCTGCAATCTCTGTTTCCTCTTTAATAACCCCTTGCCTTCCATTGTCATCTAATGGTCCAATGGCCTTCCTAGTTGGGTTCTTACTTCTAATGTACTTAAAGAAGTCTTTGTTATTTCTCTGAGTATTTTTAGCTATACGCTCCTCAAAGTCTTGCTTTGCTTTCCTGATTGTTGCCTTGCATTTGTTCTGCCAGAATTTATGTTTCTGCCTGCTGTCCTCATTCGGACAAGCCTTCCATCTTCTAAATGAGCTTTTCTTGCTCTTGATCACTTCCCGAACAGCTCCTGTAAGCCACATCGGAGTCCTCTTGGACCTGGCAGTGCCCTTTTTCCTTTTGGGTATGCATTCCAATTGAGCCTCTGTTATTGTTTTTGTAAACAGCCTCCATGCCTCTTGGAGTGTTTGGACTCTCTCAATTTTCCCTTTCAGCTTCTTTTTTACTAGTTTCCTCAACTTTGGGAAATTTCCTTTTTGAAAATTTAAGGTCTCTGTGTTAGATTTTATCAGTGACTTGCAGTCTATGATCAAGTTAAACATAATTGAGTTGTGGTCACTGTTCCCTATTGGATCAGTCACATTAACATCTTGCACCAGATCCTGAGTATTACTCAGGATCAAGTCAAGGATTCTTGTACCTCTAGTTGGGTCTTCAACCATCTGTCCCAGGGAACAATCATTTAGCATATCTAGGAACTTTATCTCTTTATCATGTGCTGAACAACAGTTCACCCAGTCTATGTGAGGGTAATTGAAGTCCCCCATTATAACTAGGCTTCCCTTCTTGGATGCCTCCTTTACAACATTCTCCAACTGCCAGTCTCCCTCAAGAGTTTGGGTCGGAGGCCGATAGTATATGCCTACTGTTAGACCATCCTTGTGGCCTGGTACTCTTACCCACAGAGCTTCTAATGGTGACTCCAAATCACCTAGATATTCCAATTCATACGATTTTATCACTTCTTTGACATACAAGGCCACACCACCTCCCATTTGCCCCTTCCTATCCTTCCTGTACAGTTTGTAGCCTGGGATAACTGTATCCCATTGGTTATCATCTGTCCACCAGGTTTCAGTGATACCAATAATATCAATATTCTTATCTATTGCTAAGTATTCCAGCTCCCCTATTTTGTTCCGGAGGCTTCTGGCATTTGTATACAAGCATTTATATATGCTTTTCTGACACAGTCTTTTGTGTCCAGTTGCATTGTTAGACTGCCTCTTGCATCCTTCTGATAGAATGCTAGTGACTAGCTCCTCGCTCTGCTCAGTAATTTTTGAATCCTCCTCACTACTAAAGTACACACTTTTCCGAACCGGATGCTGCCCAGCTCCTGTCGGCTTTCCCCCAGTTATCAGTTTAAAAGCTGCTCTGCAGCCTTTTTGATGTTGAGTGCCAGCAATCTGGTCCCATCATGGTTCAAATGCAACCCATCCCTCCTGAACAGATTTGGCTTGTCCCAAAATGTTCTCCAGTTCCTGACAAATCTGAAACCCTCCTCTCGACACCACCGCCTCATCCACGCATTGAGGCTTCTGAGCTCTGCCTGCCTGGTAGGTCCTGCGCGAGGGACAGGAAGCACTTCTGAAAATGCTACCTTGGAAGTCCGGGACTTCAATCTTCTTCCTAACAACCTAAATTTGGCTTCCAGGACAGACCGCTTAGCCTTCCCAACATCATTGGTACCAACGTGTACCATGACAACTGGCTCGTTCCCAGTTCTCTCTAACAATCTATCTAGATTTCTTGTGATGTCTGCAACTTTTGCACCTGGCAGGCAAGTCACCATACGGTTATCATGTGCATCACAAATCCATTTCTCCATTAACTTGGTCTAAACAAGCTCGATTCCACCCACCCCAAAAAATAAATCAAATTGACCCCCTGTGGGAACCATGGCTTCAACGGATGTTTTGTACTGCTCAATCAATTACTTTATTGCATTCTACTCCCAGCACAGTAAAATGAGAGGTAATTTTTTTTATAAAAAAAGGTTAAAATATATTATTTAAAAAACATATCCATTCAAAGTTAAAATAGGATAAAATCAGTTTTTAAAATTGGGTATCCCAAGAATAATAGATGGAATCTGAAGGGGTTTACTTACTTGGACAACACGATCTTCAAATGCCTGCAATCTGGTAATGACTTGGCTCTCACTGTATTTTATCAAACAAAAAAGAGATTGCAGTGACAACGTCAAATCATCTAGCATGAAGATGGTAGTGGGGGTTCTTTAATGGAAGTGTGACTGATGCTTTTTTGTGAATGAACTATAAAAGAGGTGCATATTGCTTATTAAATCCCACTTTCCTGGCAATTCACTCCAGTCTGTTTGCTATTCAAGCTAATGGCTTATAAACAAGGCTGGCGCAGAGGTTGGCTAGTACAACACTGGGTGAACAAATAGCTCTGAGGCTGTGGTTCCCAAAGTGGGGCACACATCCCACAAGGGGGGCAATTTGATTTTTAACAGGGACAATTCGAGAATGAGTTATTAACAGTGAATGGCCTTTTAGGTTTCTTCAACGTGAATAGGAGTTTCACTTTTTGAATAATAAGAATTATATGTCACAAGGCGGGGGTCAGGATTTTAGAAATGCTTAGGTGGGGCATGCCCAAAAAACGGTTGGGAACCGCTGCTCTGAGGTAAATGTTGATATCTCCCCACAATTCATTTAGAGTTGCACAAACCTGCTCTACACAGTACATTTAAAGAGCAGCAGGGTTGCTCCAGATGTTCTGGGCTCACAATGCACCATCAACCACCAGTTCTATTGGTAAAAGCTGATGGGTGTCAGGCCATGATTTATACCCCTGGGCCTTAGCTCCATCCAAGATGGAGATTCCTATGCTGAGGAGACCCATTAGAAGAGTGCCAAAGGGTTTGGTATGTGTAAACATGTTGGCCACGTAGGTTGGAAGAGCTGGAGCATAGTGTGTGATGGACATATGCTGTGTGATCATTGGCTGGATTCCTTTAGGGCAGGGGTACCCAAACTACAGCCCACAGGCCGGATCCAGCCCCCAACACCAATTCATCCGGCACACAAAGCCCTCATTGCTCCTGGAAGGAGAAGCAAAACACATACGTGCGCATTTTACTTCCACTTCTGGGAGCAACGAGGGCTTCACGGGCCGGATGAATTGGCATCGGGGGCTAGATCCAGCCCTCTGAACCACAAGACTGGCCCATGGCCCAAAAAGTTTAGGCACCCCTGCTTTAAGGGAATGGCAAGGAGGTGGACCCTGAGAGAGGAGATAAAACCTAGAAGGTGGTGGCCAGGAGACTCTCTTGGATGCGATGCTTTGAACTGCAATCATGTAGTTTCTTTAGCCAGAAGGGGGGCCAACTGGGCTTTCCCCTAAAAAGCAGCTTTCTTTATTTTGATTTGCTTTCTAAACTTTTGATGAACTTCCTTCTCTAACTTACTTTGATTACAATATACTTTTAAAAGACCTTGAGATGACTGGAGTGTTTACTTGGCTCAGCGCTACCTTATCTACACTAATTGATTTCCTATGAGCTACCTTGCTTACCACCTAGATCTAGATCAGGAGTGAGAATACAAGCTTGAAAAAGCCTGGACTGTTTACTGAGGAGGCAGGCAGTATCAGGCGGGATCCCATGATGAGGAGGCCGTGGTGCTACTTGTAAGAAGATCCTGATACTGGGTAGTGGAGTAGAAAACATCAGGAAGGCACCAGGCTGGGGAGGGAATGAGGCAGATTGAGAACAAGTTTTTCTCACCTGTACACCTCTCTTTCAATCACTTTCCGGCCACATTGCCCATATGCGTTGTTCCCCATGCTGAAGACTGAAACACAGAATGTGGTTGTCGTCAGCCAGTTGCCAACATCTATCTCTTCACAACCAAGAAGAGACAGAGAGGAAGATTGCCAGGCTCAGAATAATGTACTAGTGGCAGACAACTTTCTTCAGTCAACAAAATATTTTGAAAGACCAACCCAGCACGCTGAATATCCCTGATATAATATCCTCTGATTTTGCTTAACTAATACATGGATGGTGATGGTTCCCATGCTTCATCAATCCTGGCCTGGAGCTGATGAAGACTTTGCATGCCAAAAGGGCTCAGGACTAGAAAGTCATTCGTGGAACTGAATCAGTGGTACAGGTGTCACACTGTGGTGCATAACGCAAATGGAAGACACCTGCATATTGTTCCCAGGACAATCTCCATGGCTGATTGCCATGAGGATAGCTAATATTTGAAATTGGATACGGCACAAGAAGAAGAAGAGCTTACAGATGCCATAATTTTACATTCTGAGAGTTCTGGAGGATCACCATGTGCTTTGCCTACAGGAGACCCAAGATTCAGTCCCCAACATCTCAAGGTAGAGCTGAGGGGAAAATCTTGCCTGAAATACTGGAATGTTATTGCCAGTTTGAGTTGATACTATAGGGCTAGAACAGTGGTTCCCAACGTGGGGCCCACACCCCACAGGGGGACTTCAGTTCTCAGAAGCCTATGGTCAGTACATTAGCTGATCAGTGCTTTGAGGGATTGAATTAGGCTTCTGCAAATTGAAATCCAAAAATGAAAGGTTGGGAAATACTGGACTAGATGGAGGAAAAGAGCAGCTTCCGATGATTGTGTTGGTAGGCAGCATGGCTCATTTTCTACCACCAAAGATGACAGGAGATCTAGTCTAAACATCAAGGATATGAATCACAGGAGTGCATACAAGGGTTTCTGTATAGCCAAAAATGGAATGAGTTCCCGTTCGGTTAGTCCCCAACCCAAGTGAGATTTAAAAAAAAATGGGAAGAATCTTAATTATAAAACTAAGTGTTTCACTAGATAGAACATGCAAGCATCCAGTCTCACCTCCTTCTTCATCTGTAAGCACCAATGAGTGCGCTCTCCCACAAGCTACCTGAATAACCCGAGTCTGTTGAGGCTTGTCCAGGGGCAATGGAACTGGGCTTGGCTCCAAGACATATTCATAACCTTTTGCTTTATAAGAAAGGAAAAAAGCAATCATATTTCATGTACTATTACATGAGAAGTTCTCATGGCACAGTGGTTAGACTGCAGTATTGCAGCCGTAACTGCTGACTATGAGTTCAATCCTGACGGAAGATCAAGGTTGAATCAGCCTTCCATCTTTCCAAGGGCAATAAAATGAATACTCAGCATGTTGCGGGCAAAATGCTAATTACTTTATGAACTGCTCAGAGTGTATTAAATACTATGGGGCATAATATTTATATAGTATTTGCCCTCCTGCAAACAAGGCTCGGGGAGGGGGGGGGAGACACCCAGCCGCCTCGCATCTCCGGGGCTGATAGTGGGTCCCGAGGAGGGCAGCACGCCAGCAGCTCCTCTTGAGCCCTCCAGCAAACAAGGCTCGGGGGGCAGGGGCAACACAGCTGCCTCGCATCTCCGGGGCCGATGGGATTGGGTCCCGGGGAGGGCAGTGCAGCGGCGGGAAACAGTGTTTCGGTTAACAAATTTTGGTTTTCAATGCATTCCTATGGGAAATTCTCTTTACAATTTTTTTGTAGTACAAAAGGTCCCGGAGAATGCATTAAATCCGCTGTACTGGAACCCAGAGGAACTAGGTTTGGTATTTCCACTTTAGACCTCTGTTTGCTACCAAAAACCAGCCCTTCAGTTATATTTTCAGCCAGCCCAATGATAGCTACAATGGTGCTAAAGTGGATATGCCATCCATGAAGCACTTCCACTGGCACATGGCACATTTGGCCATGACAGAAACTACACAACCAACTGAGCAAACACACTACACCTGGGCTTGATGCCTAGCAAACTTACTGCTGCGTAACTTTAGCTTACATGACAACAGACTGGATCCTGACCACTGTCTGCCAGTCCATGTCAACAATACCGCCCTAGAGGAACCAAGGATCTCACTCCGTAGAATGAGACATGCAAAGCTTCAAACCTTATCTAGTCTTCTCATACTTACACCGATCTTTCCTGCTCTGATGGAAGCCAATCTGAGAATCCTTGTTCAGTCCCATGCCCCAGACTTTTGTAATGTTGGTGGCTCTGGAGGAAAGGAGTGTGAATCCATACCCGCAGGCAGCAGAGGAGATCTTTAAAAGTAGAAATGAAAGCCAGGTTTAATATTCACACCAGTACCAGGGGCATGAAGCTCTCTAGACGTTCTATGGCCAACGCACAGGGAAGGATGCTGCAGGCCAACAACTTTTACAGGGCCACAAGTTCCTTACTTTGAAGAAAAGAAAAAGAGAGGGAAATGTAAAGAGCATGTCTGGAACAGCAGCAGTCTTTCACTTAACAATCTGCTTTCCCACCAAAGGCAACCAGGAATTTCATTCAAGTGTGATAGCAGCCTGGACCGGGCAGGTGGATAAATGAGTTGAGTCTCTTCCTCCACAACCATACATAAACACAACTGAAAGCAGGAGTATGGATGAATTTTCCCATCCTTTCTCTACCAGTCTGCTTGTAGAAGAGTTTTTTTGAATGCTAGCCAGCTGAGAAGTTTATTTGTTAAAGCATAGAACTTGTCCCTAAGTTATCACATTACATTTTTTTGCCCTTCTCCCAAAGGCTGCATATGTTGTTCTTCTCCCACAGAGCCATGGCTTTTTATTACTTCTATTAAAAACCCAGTAAGGTACAGAGAGTTAGAACCAAAGACTGGCCTAGGTTCACCCAATTTTGCTTCATGGTCAAGAGGAGAATGAAACGTACATCTCTGGGATCCAATTGTAATTATCACACTACTTTTCCCCACCTGTCCATTCTCTAGGTGTTTTGTGTTATTAATCCTTTTCCATCTTAAATTGGTTTACGTTTCTTTCAGATGGGAAGTGCACCACATACCCTTTTCTCAAGCCCACTTATCCTTCTGTTTTGCACGTGGGTTTTACTCTTTTAGCTATCTAAGATCTGGCAGTAAAAACCTTACAGAAGAAATAACTACAGGTTGTCCCTGCAGGATATGCTGCAAGATCTTCCATGAATGCCCCAAACTGCAGAAAGCAGGAAACCCTGTATTATCATTCCTTCTGAACAAAGAAGCAGGGAGGCTCCATGCTCAACATTGTAGATGGTGGCCTGTAGTGGGCAGCTCTGGTAATGTCATGGAAATACAGACAGAGACAGAGACAGACAGAGAGAGAGAGAGAGAGACAGAGAGACAGAGAGAGAGAGAGTGTTTAAATTAAATATTTTCAGGCCAGGAATGCTCAACATCTCAACATTGTAGATGGTGGCCTGTAGTGGCCAGCTCTGGTAATGTCATGGAAATACAGAGAGAGAGAGAGAGAGAGTGAGTGTGTGTGTTGCATATTTCTGTGATTTTAAATTAAATATTTTCAGGCCAGCTCTGGTAATGTCATGGAAATACAGAGTGAGTGAGTGTGTGTGTGTGTGTGTGTGTGTGTGTGTGTGTGTGTGTGTGTGTGTGTGTGTGTGTGTGTGTGTGTGTGTGTGTGTGTGTGTTGCATATTTCTGTGATTTTAAATTAAATATTTTCAGGCCAGGAATAAATGAATCTACAGATATGAACCCATGGATGGGGGATAGGCAAACTGTGTATCACAGATCTTTACAATCCATCTGTGAGGAAAACAATGAAAGCAAAGAGGTATCACCTAATAAGCACAAAATGTTTCTAATTTAGACCTCACATGTTTATCAAACTTTTATTTTTCCTCTTCATAAGGACCCCTCCTGCCCCCACATCCTATATCAGGAATTGGAAATTAATGTTCCAGTACTTTTTTATTATTTTAAGAAACTTGTTAGCTGCTTGTTAGCCGCCCAGAGCGCCGCGCAGCTGCGAGGGGTCCCGCCTTCCCTCCCTGCTCCACCGGGAGGGATAAAGGGCCGGGGGCCGTCGGGGCCAGGCGGAAGACCGCCGCCCAGAGCGCCGCGCAGCTGCGAGGGGTCCCGCCTTCCCTCCCTGCTCCACCGGGAGGGATAAAGGGCCGGGGGCCGCCGGGGCCAGGCCGAAGACCGCCGCCCAGAGCGCCGCGCAGCTGCGAGGGGTCCCGCCTTCCCTCCCTGCTCCACCGGGAGGGATAAAGGGCCGGGGGCCGCCCGAAGACCGCCGCCCAGAGCGCCGCGCAGCTGCGAGGGGTCCTGCCTTCCCTCCCTGCTCCACCGGGAGGGATAAAGGGCCGGGGGCCGCCGGAGCCAGGCCGAAGACCGCCGCCCAGAGCGCCGCGCAGCTGCGAGGGGTCCCGCCTTCCCTCCCTGCTCCTCCGGGAGGGATAAAGGGCCGGGGGCCGCCGGGGCCAGGCCGAAGACCGCCGCCCAGAGCGCCGCGCAGCTGCGAGGGGTCCCGCCTTCCCTCCCTGCTCCACCGGGAGGGATAAAGGGCCGGGGGCCACCGGGGCCAGGCCGAAGACCGCCGCCCAGAGCGCCGCGCAGCTGCGAGGGGTCCCGCCTTCCCTCCCTGCTCCACCGGGAGGGATAAAGGGCCGGGGGCCGCCGGGGCCAGGCCGAAGACCGCCGCCCAGAGCGCCGCGCAGCTGCGAGGGGTCCCGCCTTCCCTCCCTGCTCTACCGGGAGGGATAAAGGGCCGGGGGCCGCCGGGGCCAGGCCGAAGACCGCCGCCCAGAGCGCCGCGCAGCTGCGAGGGGTCCCGCCTTCCCTCCCTGCTCCACCGGGAGGGATAAAGGGCCGGGGGCCACCGGGGCCAGGCCGAAGACCGCCGCCCAGAGCGCCGCGCAGCTGCGAGGGGTCCCGCCTTCCCTCCCTGCTCCACCGGGAGGGATAAAGGGCCGGGGGGCGCCAGGGTCATTCAGTGGAACTGTTGAGCTGATGGCTCCATTACCTGTGGAATTTTGTCCTTTGCAATTTTGGTATTTTTGATATTGTATGCTTTGATTATTGATTATATTGTTGTTTAATGAACTGTATTGAATATATTGTAATGTATTGTGATATATTGTATTTTTGTGGGATTGTTATGCTGTATTACTGTGTTGTATTCCTATCTTGTAAACCGCATTGAGTCGGTCCTTGGGCTGAGAATTGCGGTATATAAATTTAAAAAATAAATAAATAAATAAATAAAATAAAATCTTTTAGCAGAAAGCCAGGGTGTGAATGTAACAAATAAATAAAATAACTACTTACTTCTAAATGTTTGCTCCTGCAGTGGCTCAGTAGTTAGGAAACTCACTTTGTTAGCTGGAAGGCCGGCAAGTCGGCATGATGAACTGAGTGCCCATCTCTGTCCCAGCTCCTGCCAACCTAGCAGTTCGAAAGCAAGAAATTGCAAGTAGACAAACTTCCCACTTTGGTGGGAAAAGATCTTGGGGACATGAAAGGAGCTTAATTAGGGCATCCCCTGAGCAGAGTTTCTCCCGCATAAATCATTTCAACCCAGAATAATTTCTGACACCAAATTATTATTATAATGCTTGCTAATCGCCGCACTTGGTTCTGAAAACACCCTTTCCTGTGACAAACTTCCAGCAGTCCGGAAACACTCAACCAAGGGTACCCAAGCTTTTTGGGCCGCGGGCCAGTCACTATGACCCGGAGGCCGAATTCAGCCCCCAACGTGATTTCAGCCGGCCCGTGAAGCCCTCGCCACTCCGGAAACGGAAGTTAAACACACCTGTTTTACTTTACGCTTCCGGGAGTGACGAGGGCTTCACGGGCCAGGTGAATTGGCGCCGGGGGCTGTCGCTTGGGCACCCCTGCACTAAACCCATAACTGTCCCTGGAAAACCTACCTCTGAGCATCTCCAATTCTGACCTGCCCAAAAGGAAGAAGGGGTGTATTTTTTTTTTAAAGGAGCAACTTGTCCCACTTTCCTCAATATTATTACCTTCTCCTCTACCTCCAGGCGATATGGCGTGGGCTGGATCCTTCTCCGCGGCTTCCAACCCGCATCAGGCACGACAAAAGTAGGGATGCCTAAAGCCCCAGAGAAAGTGAAGCCCCACACAAAGACCCGGTCCTTTCTCTTGGCGTGTTTCCCCGCATACTGGAAGACCGGGGTTGTCTGGTCGGCTTCTCTGATGTCTCTGGTGGTCCTTTTCCCTGCGGCTTTGGCCAGGCCTCTGTAGGGCCCCTCAGGTGGAGGAAGCCCCCGCGGGACCAGACGTAGGGAAGGCTCGGGGGGGCGGTGGCCCAGCAGCCCTCCGAGGCAGCCCCTGAGCCGCCTCCCTCGGGTGCAGGCCGAGCCCACCTCACGAGGAGACCCCAGGGTCCTCCTTGCTGGACCCTTGGAGGGTGACCCTCTCTGAGGATCACCTGAGGACCCCCAAAGAGAGGCCCACATTCCCCGAGGGAGCCCCGGCAAAGCCCCCCAGGGCACCCTCCGTAGCCTCGGAAACCTCAGCGCCGCCTGCCGCAGGACCCATAAGTGCTTCTCGAGCCCTCCATTCAGCTCCATAGCAGACTCCTTTGCCTGGGAGACAGTAGTAGTAATAATAACACCCACAACAACAACGCCGGTGTTCAGAGCATGGGCGGCGCCATCTTGTTCACCTTTGGCAGCTGCTTGATCTAGTGCGCATGCGCCCAAGGGCGGGCACCTCTAGTCTGCGCAAGCGCAAAGGCTGCGTGCCTCTAACCTCGCATTTAGACGCCCGGCTGGCGCCCTCCACTCGCCTTCTGCGCATGCGTAGAGAGGCAGTCGCCTGGGTCGCCATGACGCTAAAGGCAAACACATATAGTTTCCCCCGCCGCCTCCTGCCGTAGGCTGGCTTCTCATACGTTACAGCTACGTCACGTGGCTCGGCCCCTCTTTTAAGCGAGGAGGCCTATGTTTTGTTTTGGTTTTTTTAACGATAAAAATTTAAATTTGTGGCACCTTCGAGACTAACCTTTCGTGGCACCTTCGAGACTAAAGTAGCTCCTAAGGATTTCTCAGCCCTAGAGACTTAGTTTAAATTGTGGTTTTTGGGGTTTGAGAGTTTCATTTGAATACTAACTGGAACAATTATTAGACACTTGATTAATTAATTATTTTATTTAAATTTGATTTTTAACATAATCTGTTTTATATCTTGAAGCAGGATGTCCTCAGCATAACCTCAGTTTATTCTGGCCCATCCAGGAAGGCTGAATTTCACAGGAATCAATAAAATTCCCCCAACCATTTGGGTTTCCCATTCACACAAAGGCGACCAACAGTTTCCAAGCCTTCACATTCCGCCCTTTGATCTAAAGTTGTTTATTTCTGCTTTAGTTGTGTACTTGTATTGTTATCTAGTTGTTTCCTTGATATTTCAGTTGTTTCTTTGATGTGTATATGTCCCTTGTTCCCAAACATGTCACACCTCAATCTCTTGCTGTATGTCGCCTATATAAATCTGAGGCCAGGTAATTCTGCATTTACCTTCCTTTAGATTGTAAATTGAGGCTAGAATGTGCTGGGCCACATAAATTCTGTTTGGACATTTCCATTGATGTGGTTGGTCGCTGGAATCCTTGCCTCAGATATGGACGATCCCTGGCTGGCCAAGTGACGTTTTCTGCACATCCTTTGATTACCCTCCATTGCCCCAAGCTATGAGGTTCCCCATATGGTTCCCACCTTTGAAACCCGGATCTCATCTCTTTGATCCCTTTGATCACATCCAGACCCTATCTCCTTGATTCGCACCCAAGATCGCATCCCTTGAAACCCCCTTCCTTGACACCTATCTGCTTTGAAGTGCCCTCTTGCTTTGTATCTCCTTTGAAATGTACCTGTATAACATATGTATTGGCCATGTACTGCCTTTGAATTGCTGTAATTAAGTAATCCCCTTTCTTTCATACCTTCTTTGAACCCTGAATTGTTCACACACTGTAACCTTTATTATGTAAAATCAGGTAGAACTATAGAGATAGAATAGTATAAAGGCTGCTTCGAAGTTGCCTGAGCAGCAATCCTGACTACACCTAGGAAAGCTCACGTAGTTCTTTGATTTAGTTTAGACAGCTTTTTCTCTAGAGAAGGCCACTGCAGATTAAATGCTTGTCAAATAAAATTATTTTTTATATTGCCTTAATCAAAGTCTAAGTTATTTCTTTATTACTGTTAAGGGTAAGTTGCTCCACCAGTCTACGAACTAATTTAAAATATACTGGAAATTGTACAAACAGTTTTCAGGTAACAAAATCAATGCCCATATTTCCTTGGGATAATTTTTTGTAGTCTCCAAAAAGTAACTTTTCCCTCCTCTGCCCAGGACGCACTTTGAAAGGAATTTAGCCCCAGCGAAATCCAGCCTTGGAAAAGGCTTCAGGGTCAACTCTTTTTTGTGTATATCAGAAAGCAAAAACAATAAAATAAAATAAAAACACACTGCAAAAACAATAAAATAAAATAAAAACACACTGCAGCACTTTAAAGACTAACTGCTATATTTTTACTGTTAGCTTTCGTGGATCAAGTCCACTTCTTCAGACTTTTTTTGGTGTGTGTGTGAGGGGGCCCTGTTTCTTTTATAATGTCAGACTGAGAGACAGGAGAAACCTAGATGAAGTTTTTGAAGTGATATCCACGTTTGTCTGGAACTGCAGTGGCTCAATGTGGCTAAGACGCTGACTGGGAGGCGGGATGTCAGCAGTTCGATTCCTGAGTACTGCAGGACGGAATGAGCTCCCATCTTTGTCCTAGCTCCTGCCAACCTAGCAGTTCAAAAGCAAGCAATTGCAAGTAGATAAATAAGGACCACTTCTGTGGAAAGGTAAACAGCATTCCATGCACTCCGGTGTCTAGACATGCCTGCCACATGACCACGGAAACGTCTACAGAAGCAGACAACGCTGGCTTTTCGGCTTTTAAACAGAGATGAGCACTGAACCCTAGAGTCGGATACGAGCCATTAATTTCCAAGACTGTGCCCTAGCTAAGGCTATCAATTATACCTCAGTGGCCATAGGGACCCTTAATTATGAACAGAGGCAGATCTGGGATGCGGTTCTTGACAATCGGGCCGCTATTGATTACCTACTGTTGCTGCATCATCGCGGCTGTGCAAAGGTAAAAAGTATGTATTGTTTTAATTTGTCTGACAATAGCAAGACTGTACAACGACAGATTGACACCTTGCATGAGATAGCCAACTCCATTCAACAAGATGTCCTTCTGATATGGTGGTCTTCACTTTGGTCCTGTCTTCCCAATTTGGGGTGGCTTCGGACCGGGTTCAAAATGCAGTGCCTCTTACCATCACAGGCATCTTGATATGTTGCTGTATGCAGTGCTTGTCCTCTTTGCTGGCACGATGCATGCCATCATTTCGGCTTCCCAATCATAGACCCAATCAACATGAGATGCAATACATGTACAAAGCCCTTTCCCAGTACCCTCCAGCATATTCTTCATAAAACAGAAAAGGAGGGGATGTAGGGATGTTGCCTCCCAAAAGGCCTGAAACTTTCAGAAAGCCAAAGTTTACATGAAGGGCCTGGCAGGAGGCTTTAGCTCAATCATTCACCTGACCAAAACTGCAAAGCCCCTGATCACGCACCTAGCAACTATCTTGCTACGTACTCTTCTCATGGTCACTGCACCTGCCAATCAATGCCTTACACAACCCTTGTCTAATGTGATGTAAGCAGCTGTATGCATAATAAAAGAAGCTCTCGGCATGCCTTTGTGGTCGCCATCAGCTTGGAACCACACCTCTGTGTCCTCCGTCCCTTCACCTTACAAGGCATATGTGGAAAGAGGAGAAGGGCAAAGAGCATGAGGCAGACCCAGAGACGGTGGAGAGATAACATCAAAGAAATATTACAAGAATACCAAATAACACCAATGGAAGTGCCAGAACAAGAACCTTGTATCTCCATCAACACCTGATGCGGTAAAAAGAGTAAGCAAAGAAGAGAACGTAGTCATGGAATGCTGCAAAGAAAGATTGGATGGGTGGACTATAGTGCTGTTAAGAGGCGAGGTTCCTCTGTAACATTTTGTTGCTGTTTTCAAGTATTCATCATATTGCATAAAGGTCTTGACAGAAGGAATGGAATTTACAGTCTCCTGGGAAGGCTTCTGGGAACTGCCCACGTAAACCTGCCTTGCTTCAAAGGTGATTCTCAGCATGACATGAACATGTTTATTAAATATTATTGTACTTGTTACAGAGACACATAACCACTTGGCCATAAACTGTGGTCTAATTACTCCAAAACATAACAGTTTATAAGCAACCTATATTATATACCTAGTATAGGCTGGACAGCAAGTATGAGCGCAATACTAACTTCATCCCACACAAAAAATAAATCATATACCATATATACTCAAGTATAAGCTGACCCGAATATAAGCCAAGGTACCTAATTTTGACCTGAAAACCCAAGACAATAGATTGACCTGAGTATAAGCCAAGGGTGGGAAATGCAGCTGCTGCTAGTGAGTATCAATAATCAAAATACATGAAAACATAGTAAAATTAATTAAATTGTTGGTATATCTCAATCCAGTGCGGTCTTGGGACCCTTGTGGTCATTGACCCGAGTATAAGCCGAGTCCCAGCCGAGTTCCCTTTTGGGGGCTCATTTTTGGGGCTAAAAAACTCAGCTTATACTTGAACAGTACGCAAATACACACACACATTACAGTAGCAAGGACCAGACCAGTCACTTCAACAAGGCATTTTTTTTCTGAATAGCATCAGTTACTCCAATGATCAAGGACATTCAAGGCATCCACAAAACAAAATTTGCAAGGAGGCAAGCCATAAATCTGCATTATGATGCAAACTTTCAGGTTCTCCAGAACATTTCGTCAGAAGATTTTATTACTAATAAATGGAGAAGGGGTAAGAATCATGGAAATGAAAAATTATGGCAAGATGTTTTATCCAAGAGGTTTCCCTCCACTCTATAGATCACTGCGTCTCAGGAAGGGGTGTGCTGGACACCTTGGGATGGCAGTGGACAGGGAGCTGACAGAGAGAGCGTGACCTGGCAGCTAGCTTGAAAACCTTGGGAACCCCTTTAGATCAGTGTGGGATTCAAAAATTTTAATTACCTACTCTGTGGGTGTAGTATGATGGCCAGTTGAAAAGCCCTGTGTTGCACCCAAATTAAAATTTCTTTATTTTAAAACTTGAGTAGGCGGGGCCTGTCAGAATTTCTGCTACCGGTTCTGGAGAACTGGGGCAAACCTGCTGAATCCCACCACTGCTTTAGACCCAAAGGAGGTTGTTGAAGCTAAAAAAAAAAGTCACTAGTCCATAAGAATCTTAGTAACAACAAGGGACACAAAGTCCTCTCTAGGCTCAGTCTTGTGTGCCCTGTCATAACCTGGAAGGCTCATGTTGGCTTATGTTGCAGAAATAAACAGTTTGCCATGACCAAAATTCAGATGAAGAAGAAGCCAAGGTCTGAGATAAAACAGCTGCAGAAGCGAACCACCCCGTAGGGCCCAGTCTAACCAGCAAACCCCTTGGAGAAGTTGTCATCGACTGGAGACTTACTTACTGGATTTTGCTCTTGGTGGTTTCTGAGCAGCGGATCAGAATCAAATCCTTACTGGGTCGAGGAGGAATGGCAGGCTGGGCTTTGTTCTGATTGCTCTCCATTTCCTCCATCTCCGCTACAAAAATGGAAAGGACAGACACAAGACATTTTTTCAACATAGGACATAAAGGCAGCACTGTACAACTTTCTTCCACCTCTAATTGGGTTTACGCGCAGTAAAACCATTCATGTGGATTCACAGAGACTTGGGCTTCTGAGAACTGAAGTCCAAAAACAGCTAGAGTGCCAAGGTTCACTATCATGGTTATAGGAAGAAGTAGCTTTCCTGAGCTCTGGCAGCCTGTAAGGCCCAGGTTGAGAAGCCACATCATGCAAGTAACAGTTTAAGAACTGGCCTCTGATTCATGATGAGACACATATCATTATCCGAACGAGGGCCCCTGGGAAGTTTCAATGGACCTGGGGCACAGTTCATTTCTTAACCTTCCTGGAGATCCCTGGGATTCCTGAGGGATTTCTGATTCATGTTTTGATCAGGCTGTAAGGGTGAAACTGTCTCAGACCCCTTGCCCATCACAGTTATTAAGTTTCAGAAGATTAAAGCAATGGAGGTAAAGGTCACCTTTGCTGGAAAGCCAGTTGTATCCGACTCTAGGGTTCAGTGCTCATCTCTGTTTATAGCCAAAGCGACTGCAGACGTTTCCATGGACACATGCAGTGCAATGGAACATGGTTGCTAATACCATTCCAACATTAAACCAATTAAGCCTTTCTACCTGCTTGCCTGGCCTAGCCTGGCTTATTACTGTATATACGTGAATATAAGCTGACCCGAATATAAGACGAGGTACCTAATTTTGACCTTGAAACACAGGGAAATAGATTGACCGAGAGTGGAAAATGCAGCAGCTGCTAGTGTGTTTCAGTAATTTAAATACATTAAAATTAATTATTTTAGTGATTTTAAAAATCTGTACCTGGCACTGCAGGTAAAGTGAGTGGGCAGGTCAATTGCACTGAGGCACGAGGTGTTTCTCTAGCCTAGCCTCTTGCTCCCCCTGCAAGGAAGGAGAATGGCTTCCTTCCTCCATCTTGAACACATGGAGCAGGGACAACGGCATGAATGTACGGTAAGTAAAATCCTTTCTTTTTCCACACCAGTTTGGGAGGGGGACACGATTGCATTGTAGAGCTTCTTTCTTCCTTTGCGGTTTTCCATAGGAATTAATTGAAAACAAACCAGAATAGGAGAACTTGACCTTCAATGTATTCTAATGGAAAAATTGAGATTTGCACCCTCTTGTGGCCAGTTGTGTAATTGCGCCTCAGATTCTTTTGCCGCAGAAGTCCTGAAACTTACTTTTAAAGTGCCGAATAACTTTTAAAAAACCCATATTTTTAGACCTCATGGTTGTTGATCGAGTCTTCCTTTTGGACCTCATTTTTGGGGTTAAAATTTGGTTTATATTCGAGTATATACGGTAACATAAAGACTACATTTTGCTAGCTTTTTACTCACAAGCCTCTCTTGATGCAAGCGATCCAAAGCATAGCAAAACTCTCTCTCTCTCCCCCCCATCTTAGTCTTCCCATATCAAAACACATTTCCCCCTCTCATCCCTCCTACTGAAAGGTCCAAACCAATTACAGCACAGCATACAATGCCCATCAAATAAGTTCAGGTCCCACAGTCTTCAGCCTGTTATGACTACAAGTACAGTAAAACTTTCAGCACCAGTTTTGAAGGTCGAATTCCTTCTCTGCCACTGGAATCAAGAAATCAAAAATCTACTTTACTATGTTAATGCAAAGCCCCTCCCATGGTTTCCTTACACAGGCCAGACCCCATGTCACTTCCAAAACCAGATTCAATCTGAGCAGAATTTACCGATCATCCCACTTTTGTTCAGGAAGATGGTTCTTGACATCTTTCTGTTCTGCAAGTACTTCACACTGTTCCGTCTGTAGGTTTCCTGGCTGATCTGCCTGCGGCTTTGGTTGTGCATGCTCTTGATATTTCGAATTGTGGACCTGCACAGTTAGAGAGAAAAGAAAGACAGACTTCTTTGGTATCCCCTTCCTTGGTATCCTTATACCCACCAATAGAACCATCTGAGGCCAGGCTTTGGGGCAGATACTCAAGGTCACTTCCAGTAGGGTGAATAGGAGGTCCCCTTGAGGTCACAGAGCTGAGTTTGGAATCTAGACTCAGACAGGCAATGCATCCAGTCTGGATTTCACCCTGAACTATCCAGGTGCTCTACTCTACCCCTGGTCTACATTCAGCACTATGGACAACTTCTTTAAAGCTCACATTAAAAAGCTGGCACATATTCTTAGCCCTGTGAACTTTAAGTCACTCATCTCTACTGTGAGGTCCTGATTTTCTCTGCTAGAAAACATACATTAGGGGAAAGTACCCTGAAACACATCAGACAAATCTAATCCTCTCAACAAACTCCAAATTTTAGGATTCTACAGAACAAAGCCATGGATGTTCAAAGGAATGCCAAAATACTCTAACTAGGTAGTGCCTAAATCTCTATGAATCCCATCATTGCACCTGATCCTGCTTAACTTCCAATGTCCAGTGAAAGCAGTGGGTTCACAGCAGGAGAGTTACCATCTAAACATTTTTGGGGTAGATATGGTTTTAATGATCAATCCTGGACTAAAATGTCAGCAAGAATATCTTCCTCCAAGCAAACAAACAAACTCCTACCTTCGAGGTGGGATAGCTTTGTTCTTCAGTTGATTGTTCTCTGGAGTGTTTGCTTCTCCTTGTTTCTGCAGATACATTGATGGGTAGTATCCTGTTTTTTCATTCTTCCTGAATAGCAAGAACAAACAATTCTTGAGGGTACGCAAGAGCAAAACCAAATTAGAAGATGAAGGAGCTCACTGGACAAGGAAAAAAATCAAAAGAAGATATAGCTGAGGAACTCAACCTCCCCTACGGCACTTGGTGTACCTAAATGCAAGACCAACATGCTCAAGTAGCGGCTAGTGGTGGATAACAGCATGCTGTATGAATGTGGAGAGCTACAGAATCCAGTTCATTTAGTGGTCTAGCGAATGCTGCCAGAGACATGCACCAATGAAGACTTAGGTTTGGCCAACAACAAAGCCAAGAGAATGGCTTCATTTTGGCAGTCCAGGGTTTGATTAGGAAACGAAAGAAGAAGAATGGTCTCATCTCGCAGTCCTATTAACATCTGTTGCATCCTTGTGAAATTGGCCAGTTTAATCGTGAGAACAAATTCTCCGATAAGCTGATCAATAACACAAGTTGTTCATTCCCTATGATGGAGAAAATGTCCTGTTCTTGGACCATCCTGAAACAATGATCTAGGAACATTTACTTCTTGCTATTGTAAGGATACAGAAATAGGTTGCATTCATCAATCATCAATTGCGTAAATGTCTATTTGAATAGGGATAGTGCAACATAGCATGACAGTGTGGTGAAGGATGATGGATCATATCATTGTATGCCATATGCTGTATGCTTGTGTGAAACTGTTAATAAAGAGAGCTGCTGGGAGAAGGAGATGAAGAAGATGGAGAGGAAGGGAGAGAAGACTCCGAAGTAGCCAGCAAGCCCCCCACAAATCTTGTCTCTTCATTCTGCTGGTCAGAATCCCATGTAGTAGGTTGCTACAAACATCAACTCTTGGAAGGCATACATTTTTCGTCTTCCCTTGGGCCAAGCAACATATTCAAGTGGGGACTGCTGGAAGACAACAACATGCTGTGTGAGATACAGAATCCAGTTCATTTTCTGGTCTGCCAATTACTGCCAGAAACACGCACAGATGAGGACTTAAGTTTTGCGAACGACAAAGCCAAGAAAGTGGCTTCATTTTGGCAGTCCAGGGTTTGACTGGGACACGAAAGAAGAAGATCCTTCCTGAGTTTTAAAACCCATATACAGTATTTGTATTTTACACATAAAACAGAAAACTGGCGAATCTGGTACTACACAGAGATGCTCAATTTGCTCATCAAAGTTAATATAATTCCCCAAATGGAAGAATAAATCAGCCATCAGATTCTGGTCAACACCTCATTAGAACATGGGATTCTTCTTCTTCCGTGTTTCAGCCAGACAGGAAACTGACAAAATGAACCCACCTTTTAGTGAGTTCATTCTGCAGTTCCTTTCGCCCGACCTTGTGTAAGAAAGATTAGCCTGCAGAAGGTGCCCATTGCCCAGGGTACACCTGATTGTGGTTCAAAAATACCACAATCTTCGAGGAGGCTCTTTCTATGGAATTTTTTAAGTGCCAAAAAAACCCACACTCAACTATCTGATTAGCACAGGACAAATATTTCACACTTGCTGTGGTTTGCTGTGGCGATTCATCTGAACTTTTGATACTCTGACTTAACCTCCAGGATACGGGTATTCAAAGTTGGTATCCACCATCACCCCTCAGGGATGCAGGCTATTGTAAACCTTATTGCCTTTGCTTAGGACCAGTGACTCAAACTCCCAAAGTTATATACAGTACTCGTATCCTGTCTGTAATAGAATGGTAAATAAACCCTTCCCTCCTGAGTGATTTGTCCAGGAAGGCATTGATTGTATCACCATAGGATAGGGATTATCGACTAGGAACTTCCGTGTATGTCTTTGAAGTTCGGCTTCCTTTGTTTGGATGTGAATAAAGATAGCAGGAGGTGAAGGAGTTCGATCGAGAACATCCCAGGTACCTGACTGCGAACATGAGATCTCGTTGCCCTCTTTCTTATTCATCTTTGCTGGCTGAGGATCCCGGAATGCAACAGTTTGCTTATCAGCATTCTTTGCTTTTAATGGTTTTAGGAAGTAAGGCTTCAATTGGAAGTGTGACTGCTCAGTTACAAAAGTCTCTGGAATATCAACGTTTTCTCTTTCCTAATGAGGTCCTCATTAGGACCCTGGCTGTCCGACAGCTATGGTGGCGGGGTGCATTCCCCTGGCAGGTTCAACCATGCCACAAAGGCATTGGCTAGCGGTCCAAAACGGTTCTCCATTCTGGAACCGCAGATCAGTTAAGTGAGGTTGGGTATTTGAGCAATGCACCTGGCCAGTGCATTGCTCTAACATGGCCAACTCCAACATGAGCTATTTTTCCAACTGTTTTTCCAGCATGACCTCTACGAAGAGTGTCTGACACTTTAAGATCGTGCCATGAACTTTCATTAATAATCTTATGCCTGCCTGATGAAGAGACCTTTTGAGCTCAAAAGCTTGCAACATTTTGGTTTTTTTTTTTGGTAATCCGAATAAAGGTATCGCCTACCATATATACTCGAGTATAAGCTGAGTTTTTTAGCCCCAAAATTATACTCGGGTCAATGACCACAAAGGTCCCAAGACTGCACCGTATTGAGATGTGCCAACAACTTAATTAATTTTAGCATATTATCATGTATTTTGATTATTGAAACTCACTAGCAGAGGCAGCCTTTCCCACCCTTGGGTTATACTCAGATCAATCTATTGTCCTGGGTTTTCAGATCGAAATTAGGTGCCTCAGCTTATATTTAGGTTGGCTTATACTCAAGTATGTACGGTTACTTCCTGCATTCTTTGCATTTTTATAATGAGATCCTGTATCTAATTTACAGTTTGGCTCTTGTGGGGGAGGGTATCACCAGGGTTAGCTTTGTGCCTCCGTGGTTGAGTGAGGACTCACCTGACCACCCACCATCCATCCAGAAGTTTATGGATAACTTCTATGGTTTCCCCTTCCTTTAGTGTCATCTCATCCTCCTGAGCTGCAGTGTAGCCTTTTCGAACAACGTGGAGCTCACCTGACCAAAGAAGAGTTGAGAAGTAGATTGAATTTGGAGTAAGCAAAGCATTAAAATGCATACAGAACTTTTCAGCCTAAATAAACAAGGACCTGTCTATCAATTTTTAAGAAACAACTAAAATTGTCCCACTTTAAAGAGGCTTTTAAGGACATACTGCCAATGGCCGAGCAAATAGGTTTTCATTAACTGTTTCCATCGCCAATATGTAATCTCTGTTGTTGGGTTGTTATTGTTGTTGCTATTGTTCAATTGGAGGCTATCATTTTTTGTTCTTATTGATATTTATAGTTTACTAGCTAATTACCCGGCCTTGCCCGGGTTGTTTTTGTCCTTTAAAGCAAGGATGACGCAGCTTGACTGGGGTTTTACTTTTCCGCCCGGCGGCGTCCCCGGCCTGTAAATGTTAAGTTCTGTCAAGCCGCAGCCTCCTTTGGTCAGCGAAAGGAGGCCACGGCTTGACAGAACTGTACTTTGACAGGCAGGAGACCCCGCCGCTGAAGAAAGCTGTGGCTGCTAATCGCGGCCAAAGTTTTCTTCAGCGGGGCATATGCCGGCGGAAATTCAAGCCGCTGGCTTGGCTGTGCTGCACGTGCGCAGTACTGCTGCTTCGTTGCTGCTTCTCCAGCCGGTGGGGGTGTCTATTTTGCATCCCACTTTTGGGGGCATAAACCCCCAAATGGGTTTTGAGACCCCCACAGTGATGATCTAGCAAGCCTAAGGTATGTATTGTATGTGCAAACTTTTAGCAAGGGCAACCTAAGCCACCCAAAGTAGGGGAAAATCCCAGATGGGTGGAATATAAATGTAATCATAGGTGTTCTTTGTTGTTGTTGTTTAATTGGTGGTTATCATTTTTGTTTTTGTTGCTATTTATAATTTATTCAATTTGTTTAATTTTTATTGTAAAGGTTTTTTAAGTAGATAAATAGGGACCACTTCGGTGGGAAGGTAACAGCGTTCCGTGTACTTTGGTGTCTAGTCATGCCTGCCACATGACCACGGAAACGTCTGCAGCAGCAGACAGCGCTGGCTCTTCGGCTTTGAAACAGAGATGAACACTGCACCCTAGAGTCGGATACGACTGGCTTTCGAGCAAGGCAAACCTTTACCTTTTACTAAGCCTCCCAAAATAGGAAAATATCCCAGATGGGTGGGATATAAATGTAATAAATAAATAAAATTTATACTTTTTACTTAACACCAGTCAAAATGAATAGTTACAATTCTAAATGTTATAGCTATGCAGACGTTGGACATCACGTTCCTCAATTATCAGCTCTGCCGATGGGAATGGCACTCTATACCAGTGATGGTGAATCTTTTAGAGACTGAGTGCACAAGGAGGAGGAGGAGGTACGTGGGCAGGCAGGAGACCGGTGATACCATGTGTACGCCTCCCCCCCCGGGTGCTCCCCACCCTGCCATGAATACACCCCCCTCCCCAAGTGCTCCCCCCTTACCTAGCCCAACTGCAGCCTCCTGGCTGGGATATCAACTTCCTCTCTCGCCTCCCCTTTGGCCTCTACGGTGCCACTTCAGGCACGCGTGCCATAGGTTCGTCACCAGGGTTCTATATCCGTGATGGCGAACCTTGGCTCTCCAGGTGTTCTTGGACTTCAATTCCCAGAAGCCCAAGTCAGCACTCCTGCTGATCAGGGAGGGCTTCTGGGAATTGAAGTTCAAGAACATCTAAAGTGCCAAGGTTCACCATCACAGTTCTATATGATGTGTGACCTGGTAATTAATTAAGACCCAGACATCAAACAGACCAAGGAAAGAGACGTCTTACCAGCATAGTTGGGCTCTTGTTCTTCTGATTCATCTGGACCATCCATGGGTTCCAGGAAAGCCGCTGGGACCCAACCTCGTTTATTCTTTTGTTGGCAGAACCACCAGCCTGGGAAGGAAAGAAAGAAAGGAGCTCTCAAAGTCTCAAATTGGAGGGTCCTGACCTTGTCTGAGTTTCATTAACCAAGCAGAACTTAGAACAGGGGTTCCCAACCGAAGGCCCACGGGCTGGATCTGGCCCACAGCGCCATTTCATGTGCCCCCCACCCCTCCAAGGGCATTCGAGAAACAAAATGGTCACCCCTTTTGAAGCTGTTGGGACAAAATGGCCACCCCCATCATGCAGGCAGGGCAAAATGGTCGTCCGCTTGAAGCTGACTGAGAGTGTGTGACCCAGCCCCCGGCTTGAAACAGTTGGGAACCCTTGATTTAGGATGACATAACTTTGAAGAGCTGCTACTCCTTGATCTGCCACCTCTCATGACGTTGGACTTTGAGAGGCTATGGGAAATCTACTCCAAAAATATTACATTTCTAAGTTCTGCAGGCTGTTTTTCTGTTGCCCAGTTCCAGCAAACATTTCCCTCTGAGGAAGCTGCTACTGCTTCCTCTATTGATACTATCCTTAGATGTCTCATTGTCGTTAGTAAACTAATTAATGTTTATTTAGAAGCGGGCGGCGCCACAGTTTTGGAGAGGAGGTAGAAACAAATTGTACCCTTGGTTCCTTTGTGAAAAAGTTCTTACACCAACCAGCTAATCCAAATTTTTAAAAAAGATATGCTAGCTACTGTAATTCTGTTTTAGTATTTGTAGCATGTTTTTATTGATTATGGTATTTTTGAACCACAACCGGGCGTACCCTGGTAATGGCAACCTTGTGTTGCTGACTAATCTTTCTCACACTAGGTCAGGCGAAAGGAACTGCAGAATGAACTCACCAAAAGGTGGCTTCGTTTTGGCAGTTTCACGTCTGGTCTAGACACGGAAGAAGAAGAAGCATATTTTATTCTTTCATTTAGAGTTATTTAAAATAACGTAATCCATGTTGGGTCTTCGTATTTCGGGAGGACTGCAGAATATGGTTTTGATTGATTGATTGATGGATGGATGGATGGATGGATGGATGGATGGATGGATTGATGGATCGATCAATCAATCAACCAAGGGGTTGATAAATAATCCAGCACCCGCCCTTGCTCCAGCCGTGAACTCATTTATGTCTGTCGTAAATGCATTTACGACGGCCGTAAATGAATCCACAGCCTTTGTAAAAGCAACCAGTCTGGCCCCCTCAACTGTTTGAGGGAGTGTGACCCAGCCCTGACTTGAAAAGGTTGAGAACCCCTGGATTAAATGAACAATCAATAGATTGATAGACAGACCTTATTAATAAAATCCAATAAAATTTAATTTAAATAAATAAAACACAACCAATACAATACAATGCATATTCTGGTACCGAAATGGAATACACTATAAACAAATGAAATGAATTAATCAACCAGCCAATGAATCAATAAGTCAATTAATTCAGACAACCGAAAGAAAAGCAGCACAACGAAAGGAGAAGCCAAAATGGAAAGTGGTTTCTCACTGGTTTCCTTTTCGAAAGCAAGAAATTGCAAGTAGATAAATAGGGACCACTTCGGTGGGAAGGTAACAGCATTCCCTGCGCTCTGGTGTCTAGTCATGCCTGCCACATGACCACAGAAACATCTGCAGAAGCAGACAGCGCTGATTCTTTGGCTTAGAAATAGAGATGAGCACTGGACCCTAGAGTCGGATACGACTGGCTTTCGAGCAAGAGAAACCTTTACCTTTACCTCTCCGGCTCTGCCCGTGAAGTGGCCAAAACCCTCAGCCCTCAGGGGTGACTTTAAAGCCAGAGTCCTCCCGATCGAGGGAGAAAAGATAGCTTTCTCTCTCCTTACCACTTTCACTTTTCTCTATGACGTCCACGGCATCCCCCATCTTAACGCCCATTTCAGTCTTGGAGTTCTTCTCATAGTCAGCAATCGCACGATATGTCTGTAGGATGATGGGGCCCGTGA